>CM053787.1:584599667-585237167 GCA_028749045.1 Cupressus sempervirens | reverse complement strand
GGCCCGGAGTGGCAGTGGCTCAAATTTTTTGAGGTCTATATAAGCATCTAATTGTCTATCATAATTGGTTTCATTGTGTATCCATGACATTAGAGCTCTTAAATGAACATCCACTATGTAGAGCAAGGGATTCCACTCTATTTCTTGTGGAATTATGAAATCATGTAAATAGAGCTGACAAAACAAGTTCTTTTTCCATGAGGAAAATTTTTGATACACATTATAAAAATCTCAAGCATTTTTAAACTCACAATCAATATTTCTCATTGTCATCATCAACTAAAACAACAAAAATTATTCTTTCAAACATATAGCATACACCCTTGGGGGTGGTCTACAGGCTATAGCCTGATCAGCTAGCTTCAAAGCCTTATTCATTTATTGCTTCTTCTTTTCTAGTTTCTCTTTTAATGATTCAATTTCTTCATATCTGTCAAATATTGTCTTTTGCATCTAGTCTCTCTCTTGCTTCCACAAGACTTTCTCAAAAATAACATGATTATATAGACAAAACAATATTGACTAAATTGTTGATGATAAGCATTCTTAAATTTTAGATTTCATCTTTTGTTTTCTAGCAACTTTTTGGAAATAATGGGTGTACCAAGAAGATTTATAAGGTATAAGGGAGACATTGGAATATTTAGAAACTGATCGAAAGGCAGGTTGCTCATTGCTAGGTGCTTATTTTGGAATAGCAGTAGGAATTGGATTACACTTTTCTAGATTCACTTGCAGTGTCTCCTTGACAGACTCAACTTCATATGTTTCTATGTTTTGGGGCTCTACTTGAATAGAAGAATCATCCAGAACATTGTCAACTATTCACTCTATTTGAGATTTTAAAATTGGGACATTTTATTTTTCAATAGAAGCTGGAGATACTCAACCTCAGATGTGAGGGCTTCTATGTCTCGAACCTTCTTTAGCTTTGACCACTTTATGGGTCTATTTAGGTTTAGGCATGACTAGAGTAGATGCTACAGGATCAATTTCTATACGAACATACCTCTTTCTTTTTGTTACTTTAATAGAGGGATTTCGCACTTCCTATTCAAGGTTAGGGTGAATCTTACTCTTTCCTTTACCCATAGAAGAGCTTGGCATATCTTCCTCTATATTAGGCTTAACAAACTTATTAGGAGAGGGTTCTTTTTCCTTCTCAATTGGATTTTGAATTGGCTCTGTGGTTTCTTCCTCATTTTCTAAGTTTGGAGGAACAGGGTTAACTTGCGGCTATAAGGTTTTGGTTTCAACAAATTCTATCCATGAAATAGGCCAAGAATCCCTAAGAGATCATTCAACTAGAAGCTTAATGAGGGCATGATGGGAAATAGAATTTGGCTTTCCTTTTTGGGTTTCCTCAGCACTGATACATAACATATTGTAAAGAAAATTGGGAAGATTAACTTGCATGTTATGCCTTAGTCAACTAAGCAATTTAAAATGATGAGCATGTAAGTTTGAGAACCTACCTTCATAGGATAAATTTCTAATAATGTGGGTTGCTAGCTTTGGATATGGAGGTGGAAGAGAAAGTCTCTCACATCCTTGTTTTGTGATGTCTAGTTGAGGGTCATCTTGCTCAGTAAATTGTGCCCTTGCAGATCTAGCATCATGCTCATTTGGATAATATTCTCCAATTGTTGGCAACCTGGTGACCTCTGCTATTTGTTCCTTGGTAGCAACCACTCTTAATCCCCAAACTAATACTTCTCCTTCATAAAATGTTGTCATGAACTCCATTTCCACTTCCTCATTGAATTCTGTTCATTGTAAGAAATAATCGAGCCATCCACAAGCATGGACTTGTCGCACTGCTTCAATATCTACGAGTAAAATATTATGCACAAATGGCTCATACTTCCTTAGCTATCCTCTCATCTTCAAAATGTCTGGCTTTCAATCTTGCTATTGCCACAAAATTTTCTTTTGCTCTGAGCTTCAAAACTTATTTTAAAAAAATGTTGTATGTTGTTACCACTTCTCATAATCAAGACCCCTTTATTTCCAACATGTAGAATAATGATGCATTAATAATGGAGTACATTGAGGCTTTAACTATAAGTGTTCCCATAATAGCTCTTAGTCCTTTCAATCATGCCAAGTCCAAGATATTTTTTTCCCAAAAATCATAATAAAAGGTACAATAGATACAAAAAGATTTTTAAAATTAATGAAATGAAAACTATCAGACTGCTACCAAAGTACATTCTTTGATGTATACATGACTAGGATAATCATGGAGGTGACATTTAGAAATTACTACACTTTCTCAACCCCCCACTAAAATTTGGCAAGTGTGCTCACTTTAAAAATTTTGGTATGGGAAGGAGAAACTAGTTTAAGTCTTATATGATATATATAATGCAATATTAGATATAAATATCGAAACCTATATTTTAAAAAAATGAATAAAGAGAAAAAGAAATTTTTGTACCTACAAATTTGTGATTGTACATCCCTATGTAAGTTGATGAGGTGGAAAAGGCTGATGATTGTAGAAAGTGTTGACATCCTTGTTTATTGAAAAGAAAAGAAATAGAGTGTGGGTGACATGGAAGGTGGAAGTGGGTGGAATTTAGATAAAGAAATGAGATGGGTTGATTATGAAGAAAGAGAAAAGTGAATGGAAGAATGGAACCTCATATTTAAATGAGGTTTTATTATGAAGGTTCCTAGAATTCTATCATTGCATGGCTGCAGGAAGAAGATTTTCATCTTCTGTTGTAGGAACTATGTTCAGAAGAGATTGTGCACTAGTTGGTTGAAATTGTTGGAGGAACTATGCTTTAGTCTATGGGTTATGATAGATACAAAACCTATGGACATTCACAAGTAACTTAAATTGAATAGGAACAATGGTTGTGAGTTGTACTACACCATTAACAAATACATGCTAAATTGCATAAGACCCTAACCATCGAGTCTACAATTTCCCTGGATTCTCTTTGAAATGAGAATCATAAAGGAGCACCCAATTTCCTACTTGAAATATTTTATTCCTTATATGTGCATCATGCCATTTCTTTTGTTTCTATTGAATAATTTATGTTCTTTCTAGAGCTCTCTTTTGTATTTCATCTAGCAAATTTAAATGGAGGAGTCGCTCTTATTATGATGCAAGAAGATTGATGTTCAATTCTAAAGCAATGCACAGTGTCTTGTGTTCAAATTCAATGGGTAACATTGCTGCTTTACCATAGACAAGCTCAAATGGAGTGAATCTAGTGGTTGTCTTCCACATTGTTCGTTATGCCCAAACAGCTTCAATTAATCTACTTGTCCAATCCTTCTTATGTATGTGCATTGTTTTGGTCAGAATGGTTCCAAGTTCTCTATTGGTAACCTCTACTTGCCCATTTTCTTGAGGGTGATAAAGACTAGATTTACGATGCCTTATGCTATACTGCTTCATAACTTCGGTGATCAAATTTGATGTAAACTGAGGTCCTTGATTTGTGAAAATTTCTCTTGGCACTCCATAATGGGTAAATATTTCTTCATATAGAAACTTAGCTACTTTCTCATCTCTGGCATTTTTCATTGCTCTAGCTTCCACCCATTTAGTTATATAATCCATATATACTAAGATGTAGGACTTGCCACTTGATGGTGGATCAATTGGACCTATGAATTTCATGCCCCATTTGTCAAAAGGGGTGATGACAACTTCTGGAGTGAGTGGCATCTCATCAGTTTTGGTTGGTCGGCCCATCCTTTATCATTTGTCACAATTAGCTATATATGTCATTGCATCCTTATGTAGGGCTGGCCAATAGTACCTTGTTGTAAGTATCTTCAATGCTATTCTTTTTCCTACAAAATGGCCTCCACATGGCTCATCATGACAAGCATGCAGTATATCATATGTCTCATCTTCCCTGACACACCTCCTCATGACTTGATCTAGCCCTACATAGAAGAGATTGCTATCTATCCAAGAGTATTGAAAACTTTTCTCTACTAACTTTTTCTTTTCTTTATAAGAGAAGTGTGGGAGCAATCTATTTGTAGCAAGATAATTTGCAATATCTACATACCATGGTGTATGAGTTGTTATATGGAACAATTGCTCATCTGGAAGACTGTCTTCAATTAAAGTTGGATCTTCATCATCAATGGTCAATCTAGACAAATAATTTGCAACTATGTTGGATTTGCCTAGCTTATCAATAATGGTAATATCAAATTCTTGTAATAGCAAGAACCATCTTGCCAATCTACCGGTGGCAATTGGTTTGTTCATTGAATACCTTATAGCTGAGTGATCAGTATGAAAAAAAATAGGATATCCAATCACATAGCATCTAAATTTGTTCAATGGATAGACTACAACTAAAAGTTCTTTTTCTATTACTGTGTAATTTAGCTCGGTTCCATGAAGGCTTTTACTAATATATTAGATGACATTCTCAAGATTAGTATGTTTTTATCCTAATACAACTCCTACAACATAGTTTGATGCATCAGTATGAATATGAAATCGAATTGACCAATCTAGTCCTTTTAAAACTTGTACCATGGTGAGAAGTTTCTTAAGCTGTAGGAAGGCTTTGTTGCATTTGGGGATCCAAATAAATTCAGCTTCCTTAGTCAATAATGTGTACAAGGGGCTAGCTATTTTGCAAAAATATTTTATGAAATTTCTATAATATCAAGCATGACCTAAAAAGGATCTTACATATTTTGGTTTTGTAGGTATGGGCAATGTTAGAATTACCTCTATCTTAGCTAGGTCCACTTGTATTCCTGCAACTGATATGAAATGACCAAGTACCACTCCTTCCTACATGAGCATGAAATATTTTTCACTATTAAGTGCTAGATTATTCTCTTTACATCAGATAAGAACCTTTTCAAGATTCATCATGGCTTCTTCAAAGGTGACTCCAAATTTTGTGAGATCATCCATATATATTTCCATACAATCATGTGATATATCAACAAAAATATTGATGATAGCTCGTTGGAACATTGCAAGAGCATTACACAGGCCAAATGGCAAAATAGAATATGAAAAAGTACCCCATGGGCATGTAAATGTGGTTTTTTTTTGGTCTTCAACAACAATACTTATTTTATTATAACCACTATATCCATCTGGAAAAGAGAAATACTTCTTTCCAACCAAAGTGTCCAGAACTTGATCTATGAATGGTAAAGGAAAATGATCCTTTTTGTTTCTTTATTCAATTCTCTATAATCTACACAAATTTTTCATTTTTCTCCCTTTTTAGGCACTATGACTAGGGGTGACACCCATCTACTATCAAATATATGAGCATCAAGCAATTTTTGCAATTTAGTTTTAACTATTTCTCCAAGGGTTGGATTAAACCTCCTCTGGGGTTGACAGAGTGGCAGATAACCTTCATTGATGTATATTTGATGGGTAAATAATGTAGCACTCAATCCTTTCATATCCCCATAGTCCCATGAAAAATCTTTTTCATGTTTTTGAAGTAGCTATGTTAATTGGTTTATTTGTATGGAAGATAATTTAGGATTGACATGAAGATTATGACCTTTTGATAGCTCAACAGTAGTGGTAGACTCAATTATAGTAGCTTCAAAGATTGGACTTGTAGCTAATTCACATGGTAAGAGTTGATGAATAATGTTGGTTCTTTGAGAAAAATACAATTCTCATTACATTCCTCATATGTGGTTAACTCTAACACAAAATTGTTAGATACATCTTTTTCTACCACACAAGTGTTAGTAAGAATACTCTGAATTATTGAATCCTCTTCTTGTAGCTTTAGGAAAGATTGTCTATGTAACATCATAAGTTGTGCTATAGAGTTTAACTCTTCTTCTTCATCCCCTAAATTTGGCTAGATAGATGTGCTTAAATCTAGTTGTAGTTAGGTTGGAGGATATAAATCAAATTTTTTTGTTTCTTGACCATTAGATATGGTCATATTCCCTGACCTACAACTTATATTTGCATCAATTGTAGCTAACCATGGTCATCCTAGAATGACAGGGTAACCAAATAAATTGACTTTGGAGATAGAATCATGAAATCTATAGGGTACTCTAGAGAGTCTAGGGTCACAACTATGTTTTCTATGATCCCATTAGGAGTGACAGTAGAACTATCTGCAAGTTGCAAAATTGTTGGAGTAGCCCTTAATCCTTCTATTTTCAACTTCTTCATAGTATCCTTGGTCATGACGTTTATAGCAGCACCAAGATCAATTAAAGAATTTTTAATAGACTAGCCATTTATAATCACATTCACAACTAGACTACCTAGATCAGAATATTTAGGAGTGATCAATTTTCCTAACATAATGTCAGACAATTGTCCTACAACATGGACTATAGTTGGGTCCTTTTTCTTCCTCCCAAGATTCTTTAGTCAATCTTCTCTAATAGCTTTTCCATGGATGGGAACATCTTTAATAGCTTAGAATAGGAGTATTTTGACATGCATGTTCTTTAGCTGATCAACAATATCAAAAGATTGTTCCTCTGTTTGGACAAGTTTACTTTGTACAAGTTTCTCTAGAAAAGGAGGTTCAACCACTAGTTGGGATTGAGCTAAAATAGTAACATTAGTACTATAGGAGTATCTAGTATTTTAATTATAAGAGGTGGTCTAGGCATTGGTATGGTTGTACCAAATCTCAAATGTATATTTGCAACATTCAAAGCATAAGCAAGATATTGATGAGCATCAATAGAATACATGGGTTGTTGTGACTACTAGTTATTCAAATTTGGCTAGTGTTGTGTAGGTAACTAGGTCTACTTTTGAGGTCCAGGACTCATAGGTGGTGGCATTAGTTTAGGTTGTTGGACTAGGGGTGATAACTGTGGAGTACCAGTATTTTGGTTAGGCCACTATTGAGGTCCTCTCTATTGATTTCTAGATAGTCAATTCCCCTAGGGTGGCTTCCATTGGTTCTTGTAGCTCTACCATTGATTATTTCTATTGGTTTGGATAGAAAGGTTGGGAATTTTGAGGTCATTGGGGCTGTTGTGGATTATTTTTCTAAGCATTATTCCAATCAGGTTGACTATATTGTGGAGGACCTTGGGTATTATAGTTTTGCCATTGATTTCCATATAGATTTGAATTTTGCAAAGGGTCCTGAGGCATACCTTGATGTTGGGCCCATGGCTAACATTAAGCAACAAAGAATACTTGCTCATCATCTCCATCTATTTTGACATACTCAATTGGAAGATGTTGGTTTTCCACACTAGTAACTAGTTTACATTGGCAATCTTTCTTCTACTTCTGGCAATGGGGGCAGTACTTAGCTAATTTTACTTCGGCTTCTACATGTTTCTTCTTTATAGTCATTGTGTTGAGATGTGTGGCGACATTGTTTATAATGTCCTACTTGAAATCTAAGAGCAGATTAGATATCTTGAGCTTTGAAATACCCTAACTAATTCCTTTAATAGTTATAGTTTGGTATCCTTTTCCTTTCTTCATGGTTGATCTTCAGTAATTAAGAAAAATTTTCTTGAGGTCATCACAAGAAGATTGATACACATCTCCTCCAACCATCAAGTGTAATGCTTCTAGACAACTATCATTCACACCTCTCAAAAAGACTAGCTTTTGTTAATCCTCAAACACATGTTGAGGGTTCTTTTGTAGTGTATACAAGAAATGTAAAACATAGTCTTCCAATGTTTCTTCCTCCTTCTGTGATATTCTAAAAATATCATCTCTTCTTGAATCATTTTCTTTGCAATACTCTTTGTACTTTTCTAGAAATAGAGTTTGTATTTCATCCCAAGTACCCACTGCATTGGCTCCTAAACACATGAACCATCGTAAAGCTGAGTCTTTTAGTGTTGCTGGAAATAATTTGAGCTTATGGGCATTACTGTTGTAGTCAAAGCTACAATAGCATATGTCAAACTCAAATAAGAAAGTATCATGATCTTTAGTTGTGAGGCCATAAAACTTTGAAAGGGCGGTTGGAGGTATATTTTTGAGATTGGCATTGGTTACAAGGCTTGGGAGAGGAAATGGAAAAGTAGGTTGTGTCATTAATGGAAGTATTTGATTATGAGGTTGCTATTGAAAAGGGATATTGGGCACTAGATTATTAACAACTAGTGGATTTGGAGCAGTACTATCAAGAATACTAGCCAAAATTTCAGCAAAAGGTTGAAGGCCACTTTTATCCAAAGGTTTTGCCCTTGAGGACGATTCTATAGGAAAAATAGGGCTTGCGTCTAAAAAAGGCAACTCAACTTCTTCTTTAATGTCTTCATTCAAATTAACAAGCTCCCATGGAAGAAATCTTCCATATTCTTCTCGTGGTCGTCCTCTTTGATGCATGCAATTGAATTGGTTACTTATGGATCAAGCACTCAATCATATGGTTTCTAACATACTAATCTAGAAACAAAAGACTCATGAAGGTTCCTATTTTGACACCATCCCCGGAAATGGTGTCAAAAATGCAAGTTTCCATAATAGATCAAGATAATCACACTACTATTCCTCTAACAAGGGGTACTCTATCCATCTTGAGAACTATCCATTCTACTATGAAAATACATTTGAATTGTCAACCCAATGACGTAGAACTTGAAATGGGTTAGCATGATATGTGCACCAAGTTCCTTAAAGAGTCTTAACACCTATGTTTTAGGAAAGTAAAATGCATGAAAGGAACCTATACTACTAATACAAGATAGTAAGCATACTTGGATTATCAATAGAGAACTATAGAAACTACAGAAGAGGGAATTTTAAACTAGTTAATAGTTCTAATATTCACTATGACAATTTTCCACAAGTGTTGCAGGAACTTTCACAATAACTATGTTGCATGACTAATAGAGTAAATCTATCTTAAATAGGAAATGACAAGAAACAAATCTACTCTACCTAAATTTATTCCACCTCCCAAATGGGCCCCTTTGGTTGGCTTCAACTAACTAAGAACACAACATGTAATCCAAAATCACTTTCTCATTAGAATTCTGCTTTTGTTACATGACTAAACAATTCATAAGGAACAAAGAAAACAACTTCAGAATATTTGAATCCCCTCACTAACTCTAACTTTCCATATATATAGAGGATTGGAACTTATTACAAAAACATAACATAAACCTCATAAGCAAACATCATCAGTAGAAAAAGGGTGGGATGTCAACCATGACTTTAGAATATTGATTGAGAAATAGAATAATGTCCAGTAGATAATGCAATCAAGTCAGCACTCTAAAATAACTCCTTTCGTAGATGCATCTTATCAGCCAAAACTGATCTGCGCTTCTTATGCCATGACCGATCTTCATTACTCCTTTAAAATGTAGTGTTTTCCACTCTCCACACCACTTCCTCTTTTCCTACAAGTTAGAAACATTCGAACATATACAACAACATTTCTACTCTCATTATAAATATTAAAACATAGCTTAAAACATTTATATGAAATACTGTACTTTATATATAATATTAAGCAAAGTATGTCATGTCCACTATCCATAGGTTTAATAGGTTCTGGCTGCATTTAGCAAAAAACATTTTTAAAAAGTATTTGGAAATCTTTTTCTCATTTCTTAAAGAGTAAGTTCAAACTATATAAAAACTACATCAAATTTGATACATTAATTTGTCTCATCACCAATGAGGAACTTAGTAAGTTCAAGGAAGAGGTTAAGAAGGATATGTGTGACCTACAAGGAGATATATCAGATACATGAAGCATGTTAAGCACCTATATGAATGAAACAAGGAAGGAGCTCTCAAGAAATCAAGGTAAAACCTTCAAGTCAACAAACAATGACACAAATTTTATTAATCCTATAGGATCTAGGAATTTTTTTCCAAAGGTGGATATGCTCAAATTTGATGGCAAGGATCCTCTAACATGGATAAATCAAATGGAGATTTTTTTTGAAATACACCAAATCCTATATGGACAAAAGGTTACAATGGCTTCCTTATATCTAGAACTAGATCAATTCATTTGGTATCATTGGATTCATACTCATAGGAGGATAAAGGGTCTCACTGTATCATGGTCAATTTTTACATAAGAACACCAAGCATAAATAGAAATAGTGTGACAAAACACTTCTCTGGCCAACTTGCTAAGCTTCAACAAACAAGATCAGTTAAGGATTATATTCAAAAATTCCAAAATCTATCCTTAAGAGTGGATACAATTATAGAGGAGAACTTGAATGTTTTATTCTTGGGTGGTCTCAAGGATCACACTCAACATGAGGTCCACATGTTTTGTCCTAGTTCAGTAAATGAGTCTTTTATATTGGCATGTAGGGTAGAGGAGAAGTTCTTGATTTCTAGAAAGTAGGGGGCTAATGTGAAAAGAGACAAAGGATATTGAACACTTTATCTTTCTCAACCTACTAGGTCAACTCCACAACAAATTGAGGAGAAAAGAGAAAAAGTGTTGTGCTTCAATTGTGATAGCAAATATAGTTGAGGACATAAATGTAGTGAAAAGAAATTGTTCTATATTGAAGGTCCAAGTGAGGAAGAAGAGGATGAGCCCATATCAAAGGAGGATAGGGAGTCAAGTGAGGAATCACATGATTCTCAACCAATCATTTCATGTCATGCACTTTCAGATTTTAGTGCACCACAAACTCTCAAGGTAGTGGGTTTCTTAAAGAAGCAGAAAGTAATAGTGTTGATCGACTCAGGTAGTACTCATAATTTCATTAACAAAAAGTTGGCAACTCTTCTAAATTGTTTTATATATCCAACCCTAGAGTTTTTGGCTTTGATTATAGATGGGGGCACAATTAGTTGTTCTGAAAAGTGTCATAGCATCAAATTATCCATGGGAGATTATCAACTTGATACCCCAATGTATGCAATATCCATGGGTGCAACAGATATTATTTTGGGAGTACAATGACTTACTACATTGGGAACAATTGAGATGAACTTCCAAGAACTATTCATGTGATTTCAATCACAAGGAAAGGTAGTGGAGCTAAGGGGATTGAAGGAAAAATCCCCATAGATGGTAAGCTCTCATCAAATAAAAAAACTTCTTAAGAAAGGTGTAGATGGATTTGTGGCCTAGATATGTTCATTAGAAGTCTCTCAATCTAATGCTCTTACTCATCCAGATTTACAAGCAATAATTGATCGTCACTTAGTGATTCTTGGAGATATGCCTAAAGGACTTCCTTCTAAGAGGGATCATGACCATGCCATATAGCTAGTTCCAAGGAGTCAACCACCAAACATTAGGCCTTATAGGTACCCACACATACAAAAAAGTGAGATAGAAAAAAAATGTTGAGGAAATGTTAGAGGCAAGAATTATTAGGCATAGCCAAAGTGCTTACTCCTCACCTATTGTGTTGGTGCATAAGAAGGATGAAACTTGGCACATGTGTCTAGATTATAGAGTGCTCAACAAATACACCATTAAAGATAAGTCTCCTATTCCAGTCATTGATGATCTTCTAGATGAATTAAATGGAGCTATGTATTTTACCCAGTTAGATCTTAGATTGGATTATCACCAAATTCGGATTAAGGAGGAAGATATTTTTAAGACAACATTTCAAACTCATGAAGGTCATTATGAATTTTTTTTTATGTCATTTGGTCTTACCAATGCACCATCTACATTCCAAAGTTTGATGAATTCCATTTTTAAGAAGTTCTTGAGAAATTTAGTGTTAGTGTTTTTTGATGATATATTAATTTATAGCAAGACTTGTGTAGAACATTTGCATCATGTAGATCAAGCATTACAATTACTTGAAGATCATCAAATCTATGCTAATCCATCCAAGTGTGCTTTTGGTCTTAAGGAGGTGGAGTATTTGAGACACATAGTTTCACATGGAGTAAAGGTCGACCCTAACAAAACTAAGGCTATCATGGAATGGCCTATTCCAAAAATTATTAAGAAGTTGAGGGGCTTCTTGGGATTGACAGGATACTATATAAGATTTGTGAAGAATTATTGTCATATAGTAACATCCCTTAAAACTCTATTGAAGAAGGATTCTTTTCATTAGAATGAATCTACTAATGTATCATTTGAGCAATTAAAGAAGGCTATGTGTACAAATCCAGTGCTTGCCACTCCAGACTTCACCAAGGAATTCATTATGGAATGTGATGCTTTTGGAAATGGGATAGGAGTAGTTCTCATGCAAGAAAGTCAAAAAATTTCTTTTGAGATTCTTCAATTAAAAGGTAAAAATTAATTCAAACCTATTTACGAGAAGGAAATGTTAGCAATCCTTCATGCCGTTAAAAAATGGAGGCCTTATTTAATGGTTCAATGTTTCAAGGTTAGGATAGATCATGATAGCCTAAAATATTTTTTGGAATAAAAGCTATCATCAGAAGAGCAACAAAAATGGGTCACTAAGATGTTGGATATGACTTTGAAATTGTATACAAGAAAGGGAAGGAAAATATTGTGGTAAATGCACTTTCTAGGAAGGATGAAAAAGATGAAGCCTTATTGTGTGCCCTTTCAATATTACAAGAAAATTGGGTGGTAGAAGCCAAAGAAGAGTGGAAAAATGATGTTGCAACAAGTAATCTCATCCAGCAAATAAAAAGTGACCCTAGTAGTTCAAATAAGTTTTGTTTAAAGGGGGATATTCTTTGGTATAAAGAGTGCTTGTATCTCTACAAGAATTCCACTCTTAAACACAAGATGCTTAAAGAACTACATGAGTCCCCAATTGGTGGTCATTTGGAATTTTTGAAGACATATCATAGGGTCAAGTAAGATTTTTTTGGAAGGTCTAAAAGGTGATGTTCAAAAGTTTGTTCCTAAATGTTTGGTTTGTCAAAGAAATAAGGGGAAAATAATTAAGACACCAGGTATCTTGCAACCTTTATCTATTCCTAGCCAATGTTGGGAAGAGATATCCATGGACTTCATCATAGGGCTCCCCAAATCTAAAGGTCATAATATCATCATGGTAGTAGTTGATTGCCTCACTAAGTATGCACATTTTATTGCATTATCACATCCTTTTACAAAAAGTATAGTGGCAAAAGTTTTCTTGGAGAATATCCAAAAGCTACATGGTACACCTAAGGTTATTGTTAGTGATCGTGATCCTATCTTTGCAAATCACTTTTGGAAAGATTTATTCTCATGTTTGGGTACTCAATTAGCTCATAGTTCTTCATACCATCCACAATCAGATGGGAAAACTGAGGTGGTTAATAAATGTTTGGAAGGATATCTATGTTGTTTTACTTTACAAAAATAATCTCAATGGGTAGATTGGCTACCTCTTGCAGAATGGTGGTAGAATACTTCTATTTATAGCTCATAAAAAATGTCTCCATTTTTGGCACCTTATGGATTTCATCCTCCTTCCATCACATCATCATAAAGGTGTCACCAAGATTTCAAGTAGTAGAGGATCACTTGCTTCATCAACAACAGTCACTTTCAAGACTCAAGGAGAATTTAGCTATGGTACAAAATCAAATGAAACAACAAGTGGACCAACATTTTAGTGAAAGAAATTTTGAAGTTGGGGATTGGATCTTCTTGAGATTACGGCCTTATAAACAAATCTCAATGAAGCAACAAAAAAAGAATAATAAGTTGTCTCCAAGATATTATGGACCATACCAAATCATGCAATAGATTGGAAGTGTTGCCTACAAGCTTGAGTTGCCACCAACAACAAAGATACATCTAGTTTTTCATGTTTCCTATTTGAAGAAGGTAATTGGGCAAAATATTCCTACTCACACAGTAGTACCAAAACTTGATGAAGAAGGAAGAGTAATTTGGGAACCAGAGTGCATTCTTTAAACATGCACGAAGAATTTGAGGAACAAAACCCTGACTCAGTATCTCATCCAATGGAAGAATTTACTTGTTGAAGAGGCCACATGGGAGGATGAGGAGCTCATCCAAAAGAATCCACACTTGGTTAGCATTGAGGACAATGTTTCTTTCAAGAGAGGGGACATGCTACACCCTTAATATTATTGTATATAGGGTTATGAATAGTCAACTTGTGGCTATCTTAATCCTTAATTAAGTCATATTATCATTATTATATTATAATTTAGGTAGGTAGGTCAACCTAGGTATTATCAGGGGTTGTTTCTATTCAACCTAAGAATAATTAGTAATATATCAGAGGTTGTGAGTCTTATTTCATCATCATATTGTGAAGTGTGTTCTCATTGGAGATATTTGGAGGTTGCCCCCTTGAAGTGGCCTATTACTCTCATCTATTATCAAGTATTTATATAATAATTCATATTATTTCTTCTATTGTGCAAGTTATTTCATTACATAAATCTTATGTTTTGTCATTTTAATGCCGACTGTTGCAGACAGTTATAGATAGTTAAGAGGTTGTTGTCGGGTTTGTTGGAGAAGATGGAGTCTATTTAGAGGTTCTTCCACACGATTAGAGAGGTGAGACATGATATATAATGATCCAATAAATAATGGAACAAAAGATGGAAGTTTTTATGAATAGAATTTAAATTCTCTGCAATTCTAGTTTTCACTATCCCTATGGGTACAATCAATAGGAATTATCCTCCAAATATGATTGAAATTGTGTTGTGGATTAGATGTCATTGTAACATTCTCATTTTTTTTTATTGGAATGTTATTGAACTATGTTCAATTTTTTGGTTGGGATTAAAGAGTAAGACACTCACTGAGTATTCGTAACTATGCTAGTATTGGCTGTAGATAGCAATTGGAGTAAGGTCTCCATAAAATCAATGTGTGAATCATGATTGGTAGGGTGAGTCCAATGTACAATATTTCCTTATAATATTTTAATTTTATGCAGGAGTTTATGCTAAATCAAAGAAGTGGAACAGTGATCAAAACTGGTGAGCACGGGGTAAAGGTGCACTTGGGAAGCACCAATATTGGTTGGAAGATTCTTGGTGGATATAAATGGGATGTAACATTTGGAAATGTTTATTGGGATGTTTTTGAAGGTGTTTGAATCAAATTCGAACTTGTATGTTGTAGGGAAGGGTTTTTTCCTAGAAAGCCCTAGGTTGTTAACCCATTTCATGAGAGTTTGTTGGTTGAGAGTGTAGATGTGGGTGTCTAGAAAATATAAATTGAAAAGTGGTGGTATTTTGTCCTCTATCAAGACTTTTCAGGTCTTTTGAGTCTTTGAGGGTAGTGGAGGATAGGGCTCCTTTGTTGGGCTAGGCTAATTAGGCTTGGGTGCATGTGCAATCAGCAATAAAAAGCTTCACCAATCAAGGGATGAAGGTTTGAGTTTAAGATGGATTTAACAACTCCAAAAATGGTATTTGGAAAGGTAATCAACTTACTAGGGTGTTTGGAAAATTTTCATGGAATTTGCAAATTTTTGTCTAGTCAAGGCTACTAGGTAGGCCTAGAAGGACTATAGTGAAGAACGATGAAAGATGGATTATTTGGAGTGGATGGAGAGTTGGATCATGGTCAATAGACCATGATAAGGTGACCCAAAGTTTTTGGATCAATGTGAGAAGCTTGGTTGAGATTTTGGTATGGTGGAGGTGCTAGGTACACTAGGTGACCTAGGAGGGAATTGGTAAGAGATTGTGGCAATGAAATAGGAAGTGAACTCATGAGTCGGTGTGTGGAAGTGATCTATCAAGTTAGAGAACTCTATTTGATCTTTGAGTGAGGTTAACTCCTTGAGTGGATTCCAAGTAGTTTGTTGAATTCTCAAGTTGAGTTGATCTTCTTAGGGTGATAGTGGAGGGCTCTACATCAAGAATATTATAGTTGAAGCTGAATGTGCAAGAATATCCGGTTCAACTTGTTGAAAATATTGTAAACTTACAATAGACTACACAACACATTGTCTAATAAAAATGATAAGAGGCCATGTAGCTAACCGTAGATAAACTCTCTTTTTTGTCAAATTAAACAGAAAGTAATTGATAAAAACTTATGATAATTTCTTAATGAGTTATTTACAAGTAAAATGTTGGTCACTCGGTGGCCTTCAATATACTTTCCTTCCATATTAGTTATTTACAAGAATAAACACCAATCTTAGAAGTTCTCATAAAATCACAAAAAATTGCAAGTTTCAACATTGCCAACCAGGAGCCAGACAAGAAATGGAGCACATGAATTGTTTGACAAAATGCCTCAAAAAGATGTCATCTAATGGAATGCCATAGTTATAGGAAATGCACAAAATGGATTTTTTAGTGAGAATATGCCACCTATATGCTCCTTGACTATTACTATAGTTAATGCATATTGCTTTGGATATAGAATGGTCCTAAGTTATAATTTTTGTGTTTAAATCAAACAAAGTATCCGTGTGCCCATAGTCTGTAGCCTTTCTTACTCAATGTAAACTACTATACTAAAAGCTCTTTTAATTTAAACTAATGTGAATTATAATTAAGAAATGCAGTAGGTAATAGGCTGGTCATCGTTATACTTGAGTCTTATTACTCCCATATTGAAATGCAAAAGACAGATGCCATTTTTAGTCTCTTGAACTACAAAGCATAAAATACATGAGCTACTTCATTACAAGCCAATTAACATAGAAATGCCTAAAAACCAAGGAATCTAGCTATATCAATCATACCCCTATATAAATAGATTTTATTTCAATAACAAGCTAAAATAAACATTTTATCAATGCATATTGTCCAATACCTATGAAATAGCAGCAAAGTTTCTAGTTGCTTCCTTTATTTTTAGGTATTCAACAAATAAAACATAATGCCTCAAACTCTGCTCAATAGCTATTATCTTCACATATTGTCTAGAGCAACTAGTAGACCCAAAAAGGCATTTGAGGATTAACAGACAATGAAAGAACACATTAAAAATAATCAAAATACTCAAGCAAAAGGTTTACTGTTACAATCACAACTATTCTGATAGTGAAACAACAACAATGAATATTAATTACATGAAAGGCAAATGAAGAGAAAATAACACTTGTCAGCTAATATATGGCATGTTGTCATACGAGGATGTTTCATGCTCCTAAAATTATATTATTTATTAATTCTATACTTTGCCAAACAATGAAACTCACCAATCCAACTGAATTTTCCTATATTTTTGTTTTACATGTACTGGAGTATTAAGTGCACTTTTCTTTTTTCTATCTATTAACATTGAAGTTTCCACAAATAAAAAACCTTTCATAATGACTGAAATTATCTTTATGGAAATTCTAATTCTCTGATAGTGCAATTATAGTATAGCCATCAACCAAAGCTTTAAAAATTAAAGTCAATGGACTAAAATTCTATAGCAATTATCATGTCTTTCTATATTTCAGTAGACATCGTAAGAAAGGCACCCCTATTAATGGAATCCAATTAAGAAAGAAAAGATGCAGTTCAATACAAAAGTATGACATCTTTTAGCTTGAATGAAAAAAAAAACTAACATTTAAATGTTTGTTTCGAATAAAACCATTACAATCCTCCAAATTTATATCTAATATAATCTTCCCTTGCTGAGTCATCCATCTCTAAGAACCAAATAGCTCTTGTTGTTTCTTGCATAAAATTATCAGATGTGACAGTCATAGTCTGTCAATTGATTCTGGGGATGGCTTTCAAGGCAGCCAACAAATTTGCAACATCTTTCTTAGTATCCTCTTTATCAAATTTGATGGTGTGCGACTTATTGATTCCCTCTCATATCTCATGGATGCTTTTAGATATTACATCCAAAGAAGCAACCATGCTTGCCTTCTGCCTCTTTGGTCTCCTTCATGTGGGGGTGGAAGGATTATTTCTAGTGGATGTAGTAGACTGATTTGATTGAAG
This sequence comes from Cupressus sempervirens, assembly GCA_028749045.1. Classification (NCBI taxonomy): domain Eukaryota; kingdom Viridiplantae; phylum Streptophyta; class Pinopsida; order Cupressales; family Cupressaceae; genus Cupressus; species Cupressus sempervirens. The sequence continues at coordinate 585,219,406 of CM053787.1, read as the reverse complement.
GTAATCTTCATCTAATCATCAGCAACATTTAGAGGTGTATTAATTTCCTCATCTCCACCCAAATCAACAACCTCATCAAAGAGGTTACTATCTTTGGCATCTTGCACCATTGCAGCTACATTTCCTTTTGCCATGTCATTTCCCATAATGACCACTAGATCATTAAAATAGTTGAATGGTTGCCTCCTATACACTTTTGCAATCCTGAATTCTTTTCTCTACACATTGGAAAAATTAAATAATTAGGTATTTGTTTGAAATTAGAATAGGACATGACTTTGAAGAGGATGTTACCTTTAGAAGTTCATCCCATACATTGTCCTCAACATCGATGCACTGCGTTCTCTTGTTCCAAGAAAACACACTTGTATTTTGCAACTCTATCATTACTCTATACACCAGCTTTCATGTTTTCAACTTATTTAAAAAAATTTCTCTTCCAAGATTCAACTTTAACTCTTCATTGAATCTCCTCTCTATCACTGTCCATGCTTCTTTCCTAAAACCTCCTTCACCTTTCCTTCCTAGAATAACTTGCTCAAGGAGCAAGTCCATAAGTTTTTGCTTCATATCTCTAGTCCACACCACTTTTGGACTTCAAGAAGAACTAACAATGTGGGTAGCAATGGGGGGAGCAACAAGGGTGGAAATGGGGACATACAAACATCCTCATGTATGCTCGTGAATAGATTTATGAAAGACATTTTCACCTTTGAAATAAGCAGTTGTTATATTGCTACAAAAGCAATAAGGAATAAGTTGTTAGTAATAATGAGTTGTTAGTAATAAACTTGCAAAATAACTTTTTAAATCACTTAATCAACAGTTTAAAGCATAACAATAATTATGATTTGCAATTCATAAATCATAGTTTTAAATCACTCAATCAGTGATTCAAAAGCATAATAGTAATTCTGATTTGCAATTCCTAAATCACATTTTAAAATCACTTAATCAAGAATTTAAAGCATAACAATAATTATGTTTTGTAACTCCTAAATCATAGTTTTAAATCACTTAATCAGCAGTTTAAAGCATAACAATAATTATGATTCACAATTCCTAAATCATAGTTTTAAATCACTTAATCAACAATTTAAAGCATAACAATAATTTTGATTCGCAAATCCTAAATCATAGTTTTAAATCATTTAATCAACAATTTAAATCACAACAATAATTTTAATTTGAAATTCCTAAATCATAGGTTTAAATCACTTAATCAGCAGTTTAAAGTATAACAATAATTATGATTTGTAATTCATGAATCAACAGTTTATACAACATGTCAATTTGAGTATTGTAGTTGTTCAGAAGTGAGGAAAAAAGTGTAAATACTAGTAAAATGAACAACTAATGTCAATACAAGACAACTAATGTTGAGATCTATAGTCCTCCCACATCCTTCTTGCTATTTCATCTCAAAAATTTCCCCAAACATCTCTATCTTGTTGAGTCATCCCATAAGTTTCAAGAATTGGCACATTTATCCCATCACGATCATCATCCTCTTCAATTTCCATATGGGGTGGAACACCATCCTCTATCATAATGAAATTGTGTAGTATGCAACAAGCTAGCACGATCTTTGTTTGACTTGCAATATTGTAGGATGTCACATGCCTCAAGATAGGAAAATGTTGCTTCAAAATACCAGATGTGTGCTCAATCACATTCCTAAGAGAGGAGTGTTGGTGGTTGAATAGCTCATGTGCACTATTGATTGGGTTCGCTCTAGAAAAATATTTTAGGTGGTACCATGTATACCAATATGGGGCAAGAAATCCAGGAACATTTGGATAGCCAACATCAACTAAATAGAACTTTCCTATACAAAGGAAAAAGAATATTATAGATTGAAAATTGCATAAGAATTATGGTTGACAATAATGACAATATAATCATTAAAATTATGATTTAATATACTTGGGGGAACTAGTAGTGGATCTACTCTTGAAAGAGTCGAAGCAAGAACACGACTATCTACAGCTGACCCTTCCCAACTAGCAAGAACACATTAAAACTTCTAGTCAAATGAACATACACCCATTACATTTTCTGATAGGTTGCCTTTTCTATCATGATATTTTTCTTGGTTTTTCACCTCAATGGTAACTGGTATATGGGTTCCATCAATTGCTCCAACACAGTCCTAGTGTAAGAAATATTATTGTCATATATGTAGCAATAGACTTAAGCAACAAAATACATGATAATATTAGATTTACCTTGAAGTATAGATCAAAATGGTCCTTCCCTATAATTTGTAGAGGAGTATTTCGAGAAGGGGGCAAATAGTAATTGGTATGGAGCAATATGATAGCCTTCAAGACCTTGTGGAAGTAGCAACTCACTATCTCTCCTAAGTGACCAAAGTTATGGCCAATCTTATGATTCCTTAGATTGTAGCCAAGAGTATGTAGGAACATAACTAGTTGTTCTTCGAATTTCATGTTTATCGTATCTTTAATGTTCCCTTTCTCCTTTAGAATATTGACAAGTTTGATGAATGCTTCTCTACTCATGCATATTTGGTCGTGGCAATCCATCTCAATGGAATATATAATGCATTATAAAATGGACAAGCAACCCTTCTTCTCTTTCCCTTGTGTCTTCTAGCATCTTTTGATGTTGCTACTATGAATACTGCTTGCGATATAAGAAAAATGGAAAGTACATGCAAGAGCATGATCTTCCTAACAATGCTTCCATAAACTTGTATATCATTAGTAGGATCCATTGAATGCCCTACAACATTCTAATGGAATTATCAGTTGATATTCCCATATGATTTGTATGTGGTATTAAAAACATTACTACAAAGTTATTACAAGGAAAAGAACAAATAAACTATCAATAATGTCAACTAGTTTTAGAATCAATTATGTCAGTTAACAAGTGTAAATCTACCATTACAAATACCAGTCACCAAACCTTGAACTGTTCAGTGAACAGTATTTAGAGGTTTGAATTGTATGTACACCATCAAAACTTAACAAAAACAAACACCAAAGTTCACACTGCTAGAAAATGAACTAAACTAACTATCCACAATAAAAACCAAACTGGTTCAATCCATTTGACACAAGATGTATTAGTTGCAAAGGGTCTACATAGGTTTTGCCAAAAAAATGTCCATTGTTTATTATGGAAAATCATGCCAATGATGTCCAACCTTTCTTACAATGCCATGGAAGGCCTTAAATATGTCCTTGGCCCATTTAGGAATTTTTTACATGGATCCATAATTGATTTTGAGTGAAAGGCTCATTTTTGCCCAAATGCTGTCATGATAGCATTTAAAAATGCAAAAGTTGTCATGACAACTTTTTGCTCACTATGCAACTTTTGTGTTTCTCTTACAAACTTGCACTCTATTGATGCAGAATGGCATCTTAACACTTATGAAACATGTATATAACCAAAACATGACCTATGCAATTTTGATCAATTTCCTACACTATCCCCAAGTTTGGCTTACATGGCAACTTTTGGTTAGTACATTGATAAGTTCTCTCCAACTTTAGCAATGATTTACAAACCTTCATAAACTCACATATTGGACTCTTGGATAGTCCTTATTCTCACCATGATCCTTATTGGATCTCACACAAAAAAAGTTGAGGGTTGTAAACACATAACCCCTATTTGCTCCTGCACCAATCCTCTAGGACAAAACAAAGCCCTTCACTATCATGATCAATAATTAAATGAATCACTAACAAAATAAATTCCTCCACTAGGGTGTTTACGTACCATAGCATGTGATTTGATGCCAGTAACTTGTGGATTCACCGATGAGCTGTTCTCATCATTTCAATGTCCTCCCAAGTAGCAGATGTTTCATCATTGGGGTCCCATAGGACCTTTACCTACCTTATTTCTCTCCCTCTTAAACTCATAGTTCTGCTTTGAATGATTTGCACTGGTTCTAGCTGGTTCTATCCATGATGAGAATGGATGAGTTGTTCTCATCATTGCAATGTCCTCCCAAGTAGCAGATGTTTCATCATTGGGGTCCCATAGGACCTTTACCTGCCTTATTTCTCTCCCTCTTAAACTCATAGTTCTACTTTGAATGATTTGCACTGGTTCTAGCATGATTTGTCCATCCATAATCTGCAAATTTTTCCAATTCAATACGTGAGTAATATCAGGTATATATACGCAAAATTGAAACATGAAATACATTATGAATGTGTGAAAGACTCGGTGGCAAAGCAAGTTTGTAGGCAACAGGTCCAATCCGTTCCAGAATTTCAGATGGACCCACAAATCGCGGTGCTAACTTGGATCCCTTTCCATATCGAATTGGACTCTTCCACGGTCTCACACGGAGAAACACTTTATCACTGACCAAGAATTGACGATCGATCCTATGCTTATTAGCATACTTCTTCTGTCTATCCCGAGCAATAATAAGGTGCTCTCTGATCCTTTTAACTTGCTGCTCCAAATCTTGCAACATATCAGGACCTAGAAGAATTTTGTCCTCCAAATTATCCCAACTGAGAGGCGTCCTACATGGTCTACCATACAATGCTTGAAAAGGTGCCATTCCTATGGAACTATGATATCCATTATTATAAGCGAATTCAACCAAGTGCATATACTCCTCCCATTTATTTTGTCTATCCATTACGTACATCCTAAGCATGTCCTCTAAAACTTGGTTGACACGTTCAGTCTGTCCGTTAGTCTCTGGGTGATAAGTTGAACTGAAATTCAGCTGAGTACCTAACTCTTGTTGCATAGATCTCCAAAGAAAAGAAGTAAACACTGGATCTGTATCCAAAATGATCTTCTTAGGAGTTTCATGTAATTTAACTACCTGCTCCATATAAATCTTGGCAACCGTTACTGCATTATAGGATGATCTAACTGGAATAAAATGGGCAACCTTAGACAATCAACTTTATAATAATTTTAATCAATCAACTTTATTATTTCCATATCCAACATTATTTCATTCTAATGTGTTAAAAATAAATGTTGATGCTAAAAATAAATCTATAAAAAAAAAATCAAAACGTAAATTTTTTTATCATTCAACCAATATTGTTTCAATCAATGATAAAAGAAATTAAAGCCTCATTTTTGCACATGCTGTTACATTTATATTTAAGGAGATTTAATTAGAATAGATTTTTATACTATAAAATAGATATCCAATTAAATTATAATTATTATATTTTATTTAATATTAATATATATATATATATATGTGTGTGTGTGTGTGTGTGTGTATTAAATAAACATTGGTGGCATTTATTTAATATATATAAACATTAGGGATAGTTATTTAATATTAATATATATTAATATTAAATAATATAATATATTTATATATTATTAATTATATATATAATCAATTTGATAACAATAAGTTAAACATTGATGCAGGAGCATCTTGCATGGAAAAATTATTGGGGAAAAAAAAAAAATTGAAAAAAAAAAATTGAAAAAAAAAAAAAAAAAAAAAATTTGGAGGAGAGAGAAAGTGACGAAAATTAGAAGAGAAATAATTAAAAATAGAAAATAGGAAAAAAGGGAAAAGAGAAATTTCTATTTTCGAGGTGCATGGGTGGCTTAAATAGGAAAATAGTTGTCATACCATTAATCGAGGTGTGTAGGTGGAAATTCTAGAAGGTTTTGGATAAATCATGTATTTAGTATTTGTTGGGTGCTTAGTTGTATTTGGGTGGAAATTTAATATTGATTTAAAGATAGTTGTATTTACCTTTTATCCCACATTGGTTGTGTTTGTAATGTCTTGGGGTAGAAGTGCTTATTTAAGCAAGGCTTATTATCATTTGTAATCAAGCTCAAGGAGTAGAAGCTTGAGAAGGAGAAGTTTGAGAAGTAGAAGCTAGAAGGCGTGAAGACTTCAAGGTGTGAAAACTCTAAAGGTGTAGCTCTTCAAGTAGAAGTTATTGGTGAAGCTCTTGGTGTGAAGACTCTTATTTAGGATTTCTCTTATGTTGAAGAAGTCATATCATCTTGTGGGTGTTGTAAGGAATTTTCAAGTATAATAAAATTATTTGTGAAGCATTTTTTTTTCTTGGTATCTATATTGTTGCATTCTTGGTTGTGAGTTGTTAGAGTGGTGTGGCCCTCTATCAGTGGTATCAGAGCAGGAGATCCTGAGTGTACAAGCAGATCGTCGAAGCTGAGGCAGTTTGCACCAGGACCTTGGGAGGACATGCAGATTGATTGATGGATGCAAAGATGGAAGACTGAACTTGTTGAGGCATGATTGTGGAGAGCTGGTGGATTGCAAATCCATTGTCCTAGACTTGTGATGTGGTTCCTGATTGTTCGTGCGAGGTGGCAGGTTGCGATCTGACTTGCAAACAATTTGGTTGTCACAAGGAGCGTGGGAAGGATTTGTTGTAGAGGGTTTACGAAGATCTTGGGAGATGGCTCCAAGAGGATTGGACCCTAAGATGATTGCGAAAATCCATGATATAGTGGAGAGGAATTTTTCTAAAATGATTTCTCGGTTGGATGCTAGATTGGCTAATCAAGCTAAGAAGGTCAAGGTGGAAGAGGATGGTTTTGTTGATCAGATTGTGGAGTCTGATGCAGAACCTGCAGAGCAACTAGAGGTTGTTGTTGAAGATATTCCTAACGTTGTTGATGTTGGCACAGAGGTTGGTTTTCATGATCAAATGGTTGAGACTGACATGGAGATTGTGGAGCACTCGGTCGTGGATGATCTAGTTGATGTTGGTGGTGACTTGTATGTTGCAGAACACTTGGTCGTGGATGATCCAGTTGTTGGAGGTGAGTTATGTATTGCAGAGCATCTTGTTGTGAGCAATGAGGTTGCTGATGTTAAGAGTTTGACATGTGTTGATGAAAATCTGCATGTGGCCGCTGATGTGGAGTTTGTTATTGCTGGTATGGACTCACTAGTTGTTGATGTGAATGGGAGTTCAGTAATGAAGCATTATGTTCAGTTTGTTCCTGGGAGTGAGCATGCTGATTGGATGGTTGAGATTCTGGTGTTTGATAGAGTGATGCATGGGTGGAGGATTCGCATGGTGGTTTTGTTGTCCCTATTGAGGTGGAAACCTTTGGTAAAGATGAAGATGGTGGTAGATCTTTCTTTTTTTGGTGTCAAAGTGTGGGACACACTTTTCTATCTACCGGGGGAGTCTGATGCAGGAGCATCTTGCATGGAAAAATTATTGGGAAAAAAAAAAAAAATTGAAAAAAAAAATTTGAAAAAAAAAAAAATAAATAAAATAAAATTGGAGGAGAGAGAAAGTGACGAAAATTAGAGGAGAAATAATTAAAAATAGAAAATAGGAAAAAAAGGAAAAGAGAAATTTCTATTTTCGAGGTGCATGGGTGGCTTAAATAGGAAAATAGTTGTCATACCATTAATCGAGGTGTGTAGGTGGAAATTCTAGAAGGTTTTGGATAAATCATGTATTTAGTATTTGTTGGGTGCTTAGTTGTATTTGGGTGGGAATTTAATATTGATTTAAAGATAGTTGTATTTACCTTTTATCCCACATTGGTTGTGTTTGTAAAGTCTTGGGGTAGAAGTGCTTATTTAAGCAAGGCTTATTATCATTTGTAATCAAGCTCAAGGAGTAGAAGCTTGAGAAGGAGAAGTTTGAGAAGTAGAAGCTAGAAGGCGTGAAGACTTCAAGGTGTAAAAACTCTAAAGGTGTAGCTCTTCAAGTAGAAGTTATTGGTGAAGCTCTTGGTGTGAAGACTCTTATTTAGGATTTCTCTTATGTTGAAGAAGTCATATCATCTTGTGGGTGTTGTAAGGAATTTTCAAGTATAATAAAATTATTTGTGAAGCATTTTTTTTTCTTGGTCTCTATATTGTTGCATTCTTGGTTGTGAGTTGTTAGAGTGGTGTGGCCCTCTATCAAACATATAATAAAATTATATTCATATAGATTATTATACTCATATAGATTAAGAGTATATTTGACATTACTATAAATTTGTAACATTATATTTTGTAAAAATAATAATTATTTATTAGTATCTTATTTAATAATTTTTTTTCACTAATAAAATAAAATGTGAAATTTTTAATGTAATTTTGATCTACATAGTTACATAGTTGCCATCATGTTATTTTCTTGTACTTATGAACTGAGTTACAGCTAATGATCATCACGATGAAGCAATAATTAGAAATAAAGTAAAGATCAACATGTTGATGGATCATGTAGTATGACCCAAATTTACTTTTAGCATCAATATGTTTTATTATTTTTTGTTACAATTTTAGGTGATAAATTAATTTTCCATATCAATCAATTTCATCTTTTATCTTTCAACTTTTCTTAGAGTAAAATACAATGTTCTAGAAGTGTGAAAAAGTAAACATAAGAAGATGAATCTAAAAAATATGATATAACAATGTTGATAGGGGTAAACATCATGTAGGAAAAATGATTGGCAATAATTTGAATACTTTTATATTTTATTTAAGTATAAAAGCATTCATAATATTAAGCTCTTAAGAATTAAAATAATTTTTTTCTTTATAATAATTTTAATCAATCAACTTTATTATTTCCATATCCAACATTATTTCATTCTAATGTGTTAAAAATAAATGTTGATGGTAAAAATAAATCTATAAAAAAAATCAAAACCTAAAATTTTTTATCATTCAACCAATATTGTTTCAATCAATGATAAAAAATTAAAGTCTCATTTTTGCACATGTTGTTACAATAACAAAATTTTTATAGAACAATAATAAAAAAGCGAAATTGTTATTTAACTTTTAATTCAAGGCTTTTCAAAAAATTATAAACAAGTTATTTGACACATGTTTTCGATATAGAAAAAAAAAAAAATTAAATAACAATGTCATACAATGTAGAGCTTTTCATTTTTACATTACTCTATGAACCTACCGCAAAACAAGAATTTCAAAAATTTAAATGGAACACCATCCTATAACAATATATTTGGGATTTCCAGGCATGTGAAATCAGTTAAGAGAGAAGAAATATTTCAATTTACGGTTTTCGTCGGTGTACTCTGGCTGACGGTACGGAAGTCTGCCGCGATGTGCCGTCCCTGCATGGGGAGAAGCGGAAGGAAGACAGGAGGGAAACGGCGTCATACCCAGCCAGTCGAAATAACTGGCTGGGTAGCCGTTGCCGTGGTAGACGGCCGCGTATAGTTTGTTATAGACAATGGGAAACTCGAAAATCGATAGAGGCAGCAGCGAGCGGTGGAAAATAGAGAACAAAATTATCATTATTTCCCATGAAAAAACGAAGACTCGTTGTGACAGATAAGCCAATCACCAACAAATTTAGCCACATCTGAACTATTCAAAATTCTGACGACACGTCGGAATCTGGCCAACTCGGCGGACTTGACAGCTGGTGAGTCAGTTAATCGAACAGTCGGTCCGTCGCTTGCAAACTGGTTTTCTAGAAAACTAAAAAACAAGCCGGTTTAGCAGATTTGCATGGAGAGCGGTTTTCTTAAGAAAAAACTTGACCTTATAACAAGATGCATGTAGACACAGTGAGGCACAGAATTGTTCCTGGTCTTGTATGGGAAGCCTCGGAATCAATTTTTGCATCGCAGAAATGAAAGGCGATGGACAAATTGCCGACGATGATGCCGTGACGGCGGGGCCTTCCGGCGGCAGTGTTACGCTCAAAGATTTGCGGGAAAAAATGGCAGAGTTTGCGAGGGAGAGAAACTGGGATCAGTTTCATACGCCCCGGAATCTTCTATTAGCTCTTGTAAGACTCCTTTAACGCCCCTTTGCTTGGATTGGTTGACGTTAAATCCTAGGAAACGACATTTTCTGCACCCGGGTTTCATTTCGTAGGATGAATTCTGTATTATGCTTTTACATTGGTGTTTTGATTCATGGAAACGTTTGTGTGCATGGTTGTTATTCAAGGGGGCTCCCTGTTGGCTGTTGGTCTGTCTGCTTTGTGTGGTGGTCATGTCTATGCGTGCCGTTTTTGCTATTCTGGGCTCCTGTTTTGGTTTAGCATTAGTTGTTTTGGTTGGGGTTTTCAATCAAAATATCAGGACAGGGGTTGTTTAAGACCGCTCTTATGTACTTCGGGCCATAATGTTGACCTCCCTTTCATGCTTAACGAAGTCAACGAACTGTTACCTCGAAATATTTGCAGAGATAGGTATTTCTTTTTTGAATGCGGGATTGGAACTGTTGAAACTTGTTTTGGCCTCTGCCTTGGCTTTGGGTCTGATCCCACATTCAGGGCTTGTCCTTGGAAATCCCTGTAGCCTAGGAGGAATATTTCTTTGCAGTTATAGCACAATATTTCTTTACATTCTTAGCTCTTTCATTCTGATGCTATGGATCATTGAATATGGCCTGAAACATGCTATGGATCATTGAATATGACGGGAAACATTGATGCTGATAAACTCACAAACAAATCTTACCCAATCTTATACATAGGCATGAATATAAGTGCAAACTCCCTTAAGAAAAAGGAAGATTTAGGGCTGATTAAGATGAAAAACAAGGGACTTAGGAGGAAACGGGTGGCTTGAAAATCATTTTTCTCTGCATTTCAGTTTGTGAAAGCCCTAATTTTGGGTTTTATCTGTATTTGAGTTTTTACGGTGGATCTAAACTGGGCTATGTTGGGCTTGTCAATCCATATCCTTAGAGAGAACGTAGCCTATTGCTAAAGCATTTGTTCAGGGATTGATATGTCCATTGTTAAGCATACCAATCCACATCTTTAGAGATAAATAACTCATTCCAAGAGCTCAAGTTAGATATATATTTGTTCAGGGATTGATATTCCATTGTTAAGCATACTAATCTTCATCCCTAGAAATAAATGGCCCATTGTTTATCCATGCAACATGGGGCGAGTGCCATTGTTGGAGCTCAATGAAGATATATTTGTTAAAGGATTGAAACCTACCTCGCACAATTTTCTAACACATCTTAACAGCCATTTAAAACTTGTATAGATTGAAGGAAACCATGGTGTTTCATGCATGCTTTAGTTCAACATAGCACATCACGTATCTTGTTTCACCAGTTTAGGAGATCAATCATGCTGGTGACTAAATCTATGGACATTAAATAAGAGGAACACTTTTTTCCCCTATATACAATGACAAAACTAATCAGAAATGGCCCATTTCCTTATATACAATGACAAAACTAATCAGAAATGGCCCATTTCCTTATTTGCCAATACCATAACTATTCAGAAAGACCCCATGTCCTTGCAATGGCAAAATTAAACAGAAATAGCCCATGGTATCCGTTCTGCATTCAAAACGCTTGAGCAGCTCAAGTTCGTTGTGCACTACTCCATAGTCAAACAGGGCAGTCGGTTTTTTGTTTGTTTTGTTTTGATACTATTTGTTTTATAAGTAATAAGATTCATCTGAGAATATCAAATACATCCCTAGAGTAGATTAGAGTAGATCAGAGTAGATCGGACACCAAGTTACTTTCTGCTGTGTAATGGTCTGCTTCTTTGTTAAGAATATCAGTTTTCTACAATGCATTAGAGTAATAATAATGTTTTCTGGTATTGATTGTGTAAAATATTTTTAATCAATGTTTCTGATCATACTCTGTGATCCATCATCCATCATCAGAATAACAGCAGGAAAGCTCAAGAAGATGATGGATCACATAATGTGATCCAAAATGTTGATTAAAAATATTTTACACAATCAATACCATAAAACATTATTATTGCTTCCTTCTTGTTATGTTACTTTTCTCATTGTCATTTTCAAGGAACAGGATTGCTTAGAAACAAGGGTTTTTCTGATCTTTTTTTCTGCTTGTAGCTCAAAGTTTTGTACATGTTTTCCTGTTTCAGATGGGTGAAGTGGGTGAACTGTCTGAAATTTTCCAGTGGAAGGGAGAAGTTCCAAAAGGACTTCCAGGCTGGAACGTTTCAGAGAAGGAGCATCTTGGGGAAGAGTTGTCGGACGTTCTACTTTATCTGGTGAGACTTGCAGACATCTGTGATGTTGATCTCGGTGAAGCAGCTTTGAGGAAAATGAGGAAGAATGAACTCAAATATCCAGTGGAGCGATGCAAAGGCTCGTCAAAGAAATACACCCACTACAGCAATGGAGTGAATGGCAATGGAGTAGATAAAGTTTAATAAGTTTCGGAGAACTTCAAATGTACCTCATTATACAATGATCAATGTACATTTTCCATGTGATTGCTGAAGAAATTTGTACAAGTGCTTTTCCTTCAGCAGTCAGACACTCACTCAACAATGGAGTTTGAAAAATTACAAATTTCTCTTAAGCGAATCATGCTTGCTTTTAAATGTGTCCGTGTATGAATTGTGATCTTCAGGAAGTTTTCGAAGATGTTAATGAGTTCCATTTGACCAGAAATTGTGTCTTAACAACCTTATGAGTCGGAAACAAAATAACAACTGTGTTGGCATAAATGTTGGGGGAGTTTGGGGGTATTATTGTACGGGGTACATGGTATACGGTTTAACTGTCGTTCACAAGGCCTACCAGATGGTCCTTTGATTTGACATTCCTCGCAGTTGAGCCACTTCATAAGCTTGCCAGCTTAGTGACCCATTTCAGTAAACTGAGTTTACCGGTGGCATCATGAATAAGTAGAGTTATTGGCTACCGTGAAATCATATTAAAATCAGCAAACAGGGGCTAGTCTGAAACATCGACCCGGCCTCAAGCCCTAGAAGTTCCCTGGGAAATGATTGACAAGACCCTCGTGCTTCCCCACTTAACAGATCCAGTTCATTCCGTATTTTTTCAAACTCCTTGCCTTGAAAAAGTGTTCAACCTAATCTTTGGATTGATATATTTTATTTAAACAAATGTTTTTAGCTTTACTTAGTACTAATCTTGCATTTATTGAGGTTCAAGGCCAAGCCCACAAGTTTAGCTCCAAATGATTGACTATGCCTTGTCAGTCTCCATTCATGTCACAACAAAGTTATTCCTTATTCTTCTTTCAACTCGTTGTCTTTTGAAAATATGCTCGTACATTCCTTCGAATTACTTTTCATTTCGCGAGCTTGTATTTATTAAATCAGGGACTCCATATGTCAACAATTCAAGCTTACAAGGACTTGGCACTGGGTCAATAGCCGAATATATGCACGGCTATTAGCCAGTGCCCGCCAGTTTCACTTTCCTTCAATTCATATTTATAATTAAAATGTAAGCAATATTTATAAATATAATGTGTTAATTGAATTTTTGAATTAAAAATAGATGCATTTACATTTTTAAATATTTTTTATAAATTAATTTAAAATAAAATGTATTATTTTGAATATCGTATAATTTTTTTACAAGTTAATTAAAAGTCATCTAATTTATCAAATTTCTAATTAGAAATTACCATTTAACAATTACAATTTGCTTCCTTTATTATAATTTTTATTTCATAGATCAACATAACTTAATCAAAATTCTAATCATTTAATTATTATACTTGCTCCATTTCTTTTTACTTCAAAAAATTTAATAATAAAATTTTATTTTTAAATACTAATATTTAACTATCTTCATATTAGAAAAATAGAAAATATTTGAATGTCACAAATAATAATAATATTTATTTGTTTGAATTAATAAATTTACACACACATACACAATAACAATTCAAAATAAAACTAATATTTAAAATATTATTCAAGTTATAAACTTTTTATTTTATTTTTTAATATTAAGAATAAGGAGTTCAATATACAAAGAGAGACACAAAGTATCAGAAACAAGAGGCCAAGCCCCACCCCAACAAAAAGAGTCTACATAAGCTCAAACTGTCAAAAAAGAAGAGAACAATAGCCACTAATAAAGCACATCCTCATAGGTATCAATCCAAGCTGTCTAGCCCATAGGGCCTTCCATCTAGACTATACTTTTCTGCTCATGAATCTGTTTTAACATGTATATCATATCTCTAGTACTTCCTTGTTTATTCCTTTTTACTTCCTTGCTAAGAAGATTGACTGTGTGATTTAATGTTTGAAGGTTATCCAAATGCATCCTCCAGAAGTAACCATTATTCACCTCATTAGCGAAGAAAGTAGCATGACCATCCTTTAGGAGTCTTTTGAACTTATCAACTTTCATAGTGATTTGAACCTGTGAGAAAATTTTAAAGTGTGTGGGACTTCGAAAAGACTCAGTAAGCAATCTGGGAGTGTTTTGAAATCTTTCCTCATTTTTGCATTTCCAAATTTGCCACAAAATGCTAGATGAGAGAATGTTTGAAAACATTTTAGTATCATTTTTAGCATTAATAATAAAACCAGTAATAATTTCAAATATATTGAAAGTAGAAGGGATAGAGATACCAAACATCAACCAAACCTCTTTAGCAAAGCCGCAATCAAAGAAAATATGTCTTTCCGTTTTTGGGGTTCTACAAATATTGCAATAATTAACATTAGAGAAATTATTGCTACTAGGAAGCTTGTTGAAAATAAGAAGCCATTTAAAGCATTTGATTTTGGGATCAATAGAACTTTTCCATAGCTTGTCAAAAAACTTCTTCCAGGAGGAAACATCATGATCAATGTACCAAAAATTATTAACATGACTGATAATATCCTCATTATGGTTGATAGCATAGTAAATATTTTTTGCTTTAAGCTTGGTGATGATGGTTCCATCAGGCCATTTAATTTTCAGTAAACTATTGGAGTCAACATGGCAAAGAGTAGGAATATCCTTACTAGCTTTGAATATCATATTATAAGTCTTCTTATGAGAGTTAGGAAGGTTAAATCTGTTCTTTAATTCATCCCATTGGATAAGCTTGTCATTTCCAAAGATATCAATAAATTTTTTAATCCCATAGGTGGCCCATTGCTTAGCAAAGCACCCCTGGGTAAGGGCAAGGTGTTTATTACCCAACTTAAGGTTCCACCAAATGGATCTTTCGCCATGGAGAGTCTTGTTGTCATAAAAACCTTTATTCTTGACGAATTGCCTAACATGGTTCTAGGCTTTCCAAATGGATTGGAAAATAATAAAGCCTTGAACAATGATAGGGAAGAAACCACAAATCAGATCAGTGAGAGGGAGATTCTTCCAGAATTTGGCATTCTTAGGATATCCCCTTTCAATATTATTATGAATAAGAACTTTCCAAGGATCATATCCCTCTAAAGCATGAAAGATCCATTTGGAGGCCAAAGCAAGATCACTTAATTTTAGGTCTTTAAGCCCTAAACCCCTAAGAAGCTTGTCAACATGGCACCAATTCCATTTAACAGAGTGAATCTTGTTATTTCCTTTCCCATCTGACCAGAGGTACTTTCGGATGACTTTTTGAATTTGCAACACTTGGTAGTCATTAAACATCCAAGTTGAAGCATAGTAAATATTGTATGGGGAAAGAATTTTCTGACACACTTGGATTCTCCTAGCTAGGATAGAAATCTATTGTGCCATTTGTTGAGTTTATTATGGACTTTATTCTTGACCTAGCTCCACATATCTTTCAAAGAAGGTTCTATAGAAAAGGGAATTCTCAGATATTTGACAACTTTAGATCGGCCACCCCATTGGAAACCAAATTTATCAAACTAGTCCAGAGATTGATCTTTCCATCCAAGACATATAGACTTAGATTGAGACAACCAACCTCTAGAGATTTTACAGAAAAAATTGAATTTATTGATCATGGCTTCAAAATTATCTTCTGAGGCCTCATGAAATAAAGAGGTATCATCAATGAATTGATAATTAATAATTTCCTTATTATCAAGAAGGGTGAGACCTTTGACAATAGGGGACAAAGATCTATCCCTAAGAATATAATATCTGGCGCTTTAGAAGCAATGACAAATAGGGCAGGGGCAAGGGGACAACCTTGCCTAATTGATCTTCCCAGAGAAAAGGGGTCTGAAAGTGAACCATTAACATCAACTTGGGCATGAGCATCTTTGAGAAGCATTTTAACAATGTTACAAAAGAAGGGATGAAAACCAAAAGCATCTAGCATCATGTTGATAAAATTCCACCCAACTCTATCATAAGCCTTTCCAAAATCAAGTAAGAACATAAAGACATTTTGCTCAGTATTTTTAGCCCAATTAAGAGCTTCCCAACTAGTAATCAAATTCTCATATATCTACCCTTAACAAAACTAGTTTGGGTAGGACAAATAAACTTAAGAAGAATGACCTCTAGTCTATGGGACATGATTTTAGTAAGAATTTTATACGAGACATTCAAAAGAGTTATGGGCCTCCAATTTTTGATGAGGGTTTTATCCCCATCCTTAGAGATGAGTTTGATAATGCTAGAATTAATAGATCTACCTAGAAAGCCAGAATCAATAGCTTCATTGTATATGTTAAGTAAATCTTTGCTAATCCAATTGCTGTTAGCCTTGTAAAATTCCATAGGCATCCCATCCGGACCAAGAGCTTTATCATTATTAAGGGAGCTGATAGACTTCTCAATTTCTTCAATAGAGATAGGTTGTTCAAGAATGGAGGCATCAATATCCAAAATCTTCTTGGGGAAGAGATTCCTGCATTGATCTCTAAGGGAGCTAGCTTTATGAGAGTCTTTAGAAGTGAATAGATCCTCATGAAAATGAGAAAATTCCCTTTGTATAATATTAATATCAGTAACCTCTTTATTATTTATACAAAGTTTGCTAATGGTCTCATTAGCCTACTTTTTCTTGATAAGATTAAAGAAAAATTTGCTTCCTCTATCTATGAATTGTAACTAGTGAGCTCTAGACCGAATTCTATCTCCAAGAGTTTTTTTGTGTTGATGTTTTCTAAGCACATTCTTAGCACAAGCAAGCTAATGATTTAGGTAAGGATCTCTAGAGTTATTCTGAATGGCAAATTCAACATTGTACAGATTAGAGTTAAGCGAGGACTCTTTATGTCTATAATCTTTGGCTTTCTTTTGACTAACAGTTCTCAGTAATTTCTGCCAAGCAGATATGTTCATGTTCCATCTATCAACATAAGACATGGAGGGGTAATGACATTTGTTAATAAGTCTAATGATGGAAATAGCATAAAGGATATCTTCATCATCAAGAAGAGAGGTATTAAGAATAAATTTAGAGTTAGAGAGTCTGCTGAGGATAGGGGAGTAGTTAAAGCTAATCGAGATAGAGATCAAGTGGTGATCCGAAAGAGTGGTGGGAGAAACTATCACTAGATTATTATGTTTATCCGACATCGTCGAGAAGAAATTTTTATTAAGATAGAAGTGATCCAACCTAGAATAAATTCTAAAATGACCCTTCTGAAAATTGCACCAAGTGTGCCAGAGCCTAGGAGTGATGCTCTTATTCCCACTTAAAGGATCAAAAAGAGTTTTAGTAAGTTTAAATTTATTCCAGGAGAGCTTTTCTTGTTCTCTCCAAGAAAAGGGAAGACCTCCCATTTTATCTTCTTGATTTGCAATCATGTTAAAGTCTCCCCCAAACATCTAGGGGATGTCCAGAAGAGAATTGAGCAGGGCCAAAAGATAGGTCTTTCAAAATAATCATTAGCAACATATAAAGAGCAAATACAAAAATCAAAATTGTTGTAATTGAAATTAACCAAATAGCTTTGTTATAGGGAGAGATGCCAAAACTCCCAATCCTAGGATCCCACTTTGGGCTGACAAGAATTGCAACTCCCCCTCTTCCTGAGGATGGTTCGTGGAGAATTTGATGGCATCTTTCCATAGAAAGTTAAGATTGGATTCTACGGTGAATCCGGTAGACTTTATTTCTTGTAACATAACAATATCCATATGCTTAATAGAGCTAAGGAAACTTTTAATAACATATTTAATATTAGGACATTCTAGTCCTCTTATATTCCATGAAAGACAATTCATTGAGAATTATTGTTAATGTTAGGCGCTTTAGAGCCCACTATATCTTCCATAGGAGTAATGGGTATGTGCAAGATCATGGTGTACCAAACTATGGCCTTAAGTGGTAGTGAAAAATCAGCAAATCAGGTTTATGTCAACTTGACACATAATTTTGAAGTGGTTATGGACTTTATATCAAAAAGTTGTAAGAAAATAATCTGTAAGAAATTGAATGTGGTTTCTAAACTACTAGGCCTTATAAGGAGAAAAAAATAATTAATTGGTCAAAAGTTTGAATTTTAATGCAGTACTAAGAAAATTTTAGGGCAAAAATAAAAGGTAGGTGTATGCCTGACCACCTTAACCAAAATCAAATTATAATATTTTTTTAATATAATTATAGATATGAAAAGTAGACTCATGCCTGGATGTGATGCATATTTTTCGATATTTTTATTCCAAATAAATAGTTAAATATGAATTTTCTACCAAAACTTTTTCGAAAAAAAAAGTTCCGTGTCTGACCACCCTAACTAATAGAAAATTTTACCAAATTTAATTTAATTTTTTTTTCTTACACTAGCCAAAGTATAGAATGTGAAGCAACTTTTAGATTTAAAAAATGTTATACCGTTTGAAAGTTATAGCTATTTTTCAATCAGTATGTCAATCAACACTTTACAATTATCTTCATTGATAATTAATTAATAAATACTTATCGAACTCAGAATTTGACAGAAATTATATTGATGGAATCTAGAGAGCGATATTAAAAAACTTTTTTTGTTTTAATCAATTTCGATCAAAATAACATTGTCAGACGGTTACCTGAAGTTTGAGTATCACTAAAACCCTCTTCAAACACGTCTTTTGGGTTGACCGGGTAGGCTTGGTAAATACCAAGCCTAATCGGATATCTGATTATAAATCCGATATCCGATATGTTGCGATTGGCAAATTCAAAATCCCAACCCATTTTGGAAGGAAAATTGGGTTTAAACATCATAGCTTATTATTTATAAATTATTTCACTTATATTACTATGTAAAGACATATTTTAACATATATATATATATTAACGTAATGTAAAGATATAAAATATAATCTAGCAATATATAATAATATATTATGTTAAATTTATTATGATCTATAAATATAATTTATATTATTATTATTTTTACTAAATATAATAACGTAATATATATATATATATATAATACGTATTATATATTATAATATTAATATGTATGTTATTAATATATATATAATAACGTAATATTTTCATTAAATATAATATGTATTATATTATTATATTAATATGTATAATAATATATATATATACAATAACGTAATATATTAAATATAAATATATAATATGTATTATAATTATATATATATATATATATTAATATGTATGTTATATATATATATATATATATATAATAACAAAATATTTTTATTAAATATAATAAAGTAATACATATATATATATATATATATATATATATATATGTTATTAATATACATATTTATTATATTAAATATGTATACATATTAATATATATGAGTCAAAGGGGGTCATAGGTCAACCATTGACCCCCTTTGACATATTAAATGACGACATATGTCCTTAGGGGTCCTAGGAGCCCTAGGGAAATATTACAATGGTTAATATGGGTCAAAGGGGGTCATAGGTCTTTTCATCCATTAAATGACGATATATGTCCCTACGGGTCCTAGGACCCCGAGGGACATATTTGAATCGTTCATATGGGTCAAAGGGGGTCATAGGGTGACCTACGACCCCCTTTGACCCATTAAACAACGGCATATGTCTCTAGGGGTCCTAAAACTCCTAGGGACATATTCGAATGGGTAATATGGGTTAAAGGGGGTCATAGGTCCCTTTGACCCATTAAATGATGACATATGTCCCTAAGGGTCCTAGGACTCCTAGGGACATATTCAAATGGGTAATATGGGTCAAAGGGGGTCATAGGGTGACCTATGACTCTCTTTGACCCATTAAACGACAACATATGTCTCTAGGGGTCTTAGAACCCCGAGGGACATATTTGAATGGGTAATATGGGTCAAAGGGGGTCATAGGGTGACTTATGACTCTCTTTGACCCATTAAACGATGACATATGTCGCTAGGGGTCCTCAGACCCTTAGGAACATATTCGTTCATATGGGTCAAGGGGGTCATAGGTGACCTATGACCCCCTTTGACACATTAAACGATGACATATGTCTCTAGGGGTCCTAGAACCCCTAGGGACATTTCGAATTGTTAATATGGGTCAAAGGGGGTCATAGGGTGATCTATGACCCGATTTGAATCATATGAACGATTCGAATATGTCTCTAGGGGTCCTAGGACCCCTAGGGACATATTCAAATCATTCATATGGGTCAAGGGCTTTGACCCATTAAACGACGACATATGTCTCTAGGGGTCCTAGAACCCCTAGGGACATATTCGAATTGTTCATATGGGTCAAAGGGGGTCATAGGTCCCTTTGACCCATTAAAAGATGACATATGTCTCTGGGGGTCCTACAAACCCTAAAGACATATTCGAATCATTCATATGGGTCAAAGGGGGTCATAAGGTGGCCTATGACCCCCTTTGACCCATTAAACGATGACATATGTCTTTAGGGGTCCTTGGACCCCTAAGGACATATTCAAATCATTTATATGGGTCAAAGGGGGTCATAGGGTGACCTATAACCCCCTTTGAACCATTAAACGATGACATATGTCTCTAGGGGTACTAGAACCCCTAGGGACATATTCGAATTGTTCATATGGGTCAAAGGGGGTCATAGAGTGACCTATGACTCCCTTTGACCCATTAAATGATGACATATATCCTTAGGGGTCATAAGACCGCTAAGGACATATTCAAATTGTTCAAATTGGTCAAAGGGGGTCATAGGGTGACTTATGACCCCCTTTGACCCATTAAACGACAACATATGTCCTTAGAGGTCCTAGGATCCCTAGGAACATATTCAAATGGGCCATATGGGTCAAAGGGGGTCATAGGGTGACTTATGACCCTATTTGACCCATTAAATGATGACATATGTCCCTAGGGGTTCTAGTACCCCTAAAAACATATTCGAATCGTTCATATAGGTCAAAGGTGGTCATAGGGTGACCTATGACCCCCTTTGACCCATTAAACAACAACATATGCCCCTAGGGGTCCTAGGAATCCTAAGGACATATTCGAATAGTTCCTATGGGTCAAAGGGGGTCATAGGGTGACTATGATTCCCTTTGACCCATTAAACGACGACATATGTCCTTAGGGGTCATGGGACCCCTAAGGACATATTCGAATCGTTTATATGGGTCAAAGGGAGACATAGAGTGACCTATGACCCCCTTTGACCTATTAAACAACAACATATGTCCCTAGGGGTCCTAGGACCCCTAGGGACATATTCGAATAGGCCATATGGGTCAAAGGGGGTCGTAGGGCGACCTATGACCCCCTTTGACCCATTGAACGATGACATATGTCCCTAGGGTTCCTACGACCCCTAGGGACATATTTGAATCGTTCATATGGGTCAAAGGGGGTCATAGGGTGACCTAAGACCCCCTTTGACCCATTAAACAATGACATATGTCCATAAGGGTCCTAGGACCCCTAGAGACTTATTCGAATCGTTCATATGGGTCAAAAGGGGTCATAGGGTGACCTATGACCCCCTTTGACCCATTAAATGATGACATATGTCCCTAAGGACATATTCAAATCGTTCCTATGGGTCAAAGGGGGTCATAGGGTGACCTATCACCCCCTTTGATCCATTAAATGATGACATATGTCCCTAGGGGTCCTAGGACCCATATGGACATATTTGAATCATTCATATGGGTCAAAGGAGATCACAGGGTGACCTATGACCCCCTTTGACCCATTAAATGACGACATATGTCCCTAGGGGTCCTAGGACCCCTAGGGACATATTCAAATCATTTATATGGGTCAAAAGGGGTCATAGGGTGACCTATGACTGCTTTTAACCCATTAAATGAAGACATATGTCCTTAGGGGTCCTAGGACCCATAGGGACATATTCGAATCGATCATATGGGTCAAAGAGGGTCATAGGGTGACCTATGACCCCGTTTGACCCATTAAATGACAACATATGTCCCTAGGGGTCCTAAGACCCCTAGGGACATATTTGAATCATTCCTATGGGTCAAAGGGGTCATAGGGTGACCTATGACCCTCTTTGACCCATTAATCGACGACATATGTCCCTAGTGGTCCTAGGACCCTTAGTGACATATTCGAATGGGCCATATGGGTCAAAGGGGGTCATAAGATGACTTATGACTCCCTTTGAACCATTAAATGACGACATATGTCCCTAAGGGTCCTAGGACCCCTAGGGACATATTCAAATCGTTCCTATGACCCCTTTTGACCCATTAAACGACGACATATGTCCCTAGGGGTCCTAGGATCCTTACAGACATATTCGAATCGTTCATATGGGTCAAAGGGGGTCATAGGGTGACCTATGTCCCCCTTTGACCCATTAAACAATGACATATATCCCTAGGGGTCTTAGGACCCATAGGGACATATTCGAATCGTTCATATGGGTCAAAGGGGGTCATACGGTGACGTATGACCCCCTTTGACCCATTAAACGATGACATATGTCTTTAGGGGTCCTAGGACCCCTAGGGACATATTCGACTCTTTCATATGGGTCAAAGGGGGTCATAGGGTGACCTATCACCCCCTTTGACCCATTAAATGACGACATATGTCCCTAGGGGTCCTAGGACCCCTAAGGACATATTCGAATCATTCCTATAGGTCAAACGGGGTCATAGTGTGATCTATCACCCCCTTTGACCCATTAAATGATGACATATGTCCCTAGGGGTCCTAGGACCCATAGGGACATATTTGAATCGTTCCTATGGGTCAAAGGGGGTCATCGGGTGACCTAGCACCCCCTTTGACCCATTAAACGATGACATATGTCCCTAGGGGTCGTAGGACCCATAGGGACATTAAATGATGACATATGTCCCTAGGGGTCCTAGGACCCATAGGGACATATTTGAATCATTCTTATGGGTCAAAGGGGGTCATAGGGTGACCTATGACGCCCTTTGACCCATTAAACGACAACATATGTCCTTAGGGGTCCTAGGACCCATGGGGACATATTTAAATCGTTCATATGGGTCAAAGGGGGTCATAGGGTGACCTATGATGCCCTTTGACCCATTAAATGATGACATATGTCCCTAGGGGTCCTAGGACCCATAGGGACATATTCGAATCGTTCATATGGGTGAAAGGGGGTCATAGGGTGACCTGTGTCTCCTTTTGACCCATTAAACGACGACATATGTCCTTAGGGGTCCTAGGACCCATAAGGACATATTCGAATCGTTCATATGGGTCAAAGGGGGTCATAGGGTGACCTGTGTCCCCTTTTGACCCATTAAACGACGACATATGTCCCTAGGGGTCCGAGGACCCATAAGGACATATTCGAATCGTTCATATGGGTCAAAGGGGGTCATAGGGTGACCCGTGTCCCCCTTTGACCCATTAAATGATGACATATGTCCCTAAGGGTCCTAGGACCCATGGGGACATAGGGACATATTCGAATTGTTCATATGGGTCAAAGGGGTTCATAGGGTGACCTGTGTCCCCCTTTGATCCATTAAACGATGACATATGTCCCCCTTTGACCCATTAAATGATGACATATGTCCCTAGGGGTCCTAGGACCCATAGGGACATATTCGAATCGTTCATATGAGTCAAAGGGGGTCATAGGGTGACCTATGTCCCCCTTTGACCCATTAAACGATGACATATGTCCCTAGGGGTCCTAGGATCCATAGGGACATATTCGAATCGTTCATATGGGTCAAAGAGGGTCATAGGGTGACCTATGACCCCCTTTGACCCATTAAACGATGGCATATGTCTCTAGGCATCTTAGGACCCCTAGAGACATATTCTAATTGTTCCTATGGGTCAAAGGGAGTCATAGGGTGACCTATGAGCCCATTTGACCCATTAATTGACAACATATGTCCCTAAGGGTCTTAGGACCCCTAGTGACATATTCAAATGGGCCATATGGGTCAAAGGGGGTCATAGGGTGACTTATGACCCCCTTTGACCCATTAAATGATGACATATGTCCCTAGGGGTCCTAGGACCCCTAGGGACATATTCGAATCGTTCCTATGGGTCAAAGGGGCTCATAGGGTGACCTATGTCCCCCTTTGACCCATTAAACGATGACATTTGTCCCTAGTGGTCCTAGGACCCATAGGAACATATTTGAATCGTTTGTATGTATATGGGTTAAAAAATGAAAGGATATTTATATACTATTTATACTATTTTATGATTATAATAATAATAATATAAATAAACACTAAATATTTACACTATTATATCTATAGTAATAATATTAATACTATTATGGGTATAATAATAATATTGATACTATAGCTATATTAATACTATATACTAATACTATATATTAATATTTCTATATATTAATACTATTATATATTAATATTACTATACTATTAGCTTAGTAATAAACCAAAGTCGGTTTCCCTCCAATGATTTTCATAATATTAATATAATTATGGCAAAGGAAGGAAATTATAGCAAGTTTTCCTCCCAAAAATTCATTTTACATAATCGGATATCCGATTTCAAATCAGATATCTGATCCTGGATCGGATATTCGATTAGAAATTGGATATCCAATTTTACTGGCACCAATTTTCAATAATTCCCTATCCTTCTAGACCCAACAACATCACTTTTTCACTTCTATTTTCACGGATTTTGGAAAAAGTCACGTTTTGGGGCCCAACTAATCAATTTTTTTTTGAAAATATAACCTTAGGTGTTCGAATTTGTCATATGAATGGGGAGCAGCAGTCGTCGAAAGGATAAACACAAAAAGAAGATATCCAATGAAGACATTGCGACATATAGGGAAAGGGACAAAATGAAACACCGAAGAAAAAGACAAAGTATGCTAAATATCAGTCAAGTTGATGATGAATTAATCAAAGGTGAAATCATAGAGTCAGATAATGAATATGTACAGTTGGGGAATGAAAATGTACCTATTGAAAATGATAATGCCGAAATTAAAAATTTGGAGAATTAAAATTCTGAAGAAGAAATGCCACCAAGTCATAATCCAAATTGCATAATTGACCATGTCGAAGATGACAATGCACAGGAACCTAATGCACAAGAACCTTACATATCTCCTAATTATAATTGACATGAAGGTTCTAAAACACCAAAATGGATAATTGAAATAGATGAAACGATTATTACTAGTTTGGAAGGAAAAAAATCAGAAAGAAGCATTCGGTTATTGGCTTCAAGACTATATCAGATTTTTTTCGGCAACAAGACAGTGGTAGAGCAATGTCAGCTTTTCATGCACTTATTAAAGATGCAAAAGATGAGACCTATGCTTTCCAAATTGAAGATTCGTGTCAATAAAAATTTGGAAAGAAATGCCATTATCGTGAAGAATCTTTTCAGTGCTCTCAATAGCATTAGGAAAAATAGTAGAGAGAAGGATAATAGAGCTGCTCGAAGGGTCATTACAACCTCTTTGGTAAGTCATCATTTGAGAAAGGGTATATTGATTCGAATCTAAATCGTACTACTTTGAGAAGAGCACTTAGTCAACGAGAGAAAATTGATGATCCTCTTCAAAATGAAACATGGGCATTTGGTGGGAGACTTCCATGTTTTGATAAGAAGCTATTCGATGATGTTAAGGAAGAAATTACACAATTTTGGTACTCTAACTCACGAGTATCATCCAATGCTAAAGATGTCTTAAAGTTGAGAATTGGCATCAGAGACTGCATGCGACATCCTAAACACCATTTAGAGGTAAGTCAAACTATGTTGTTCAAACAATTTAGAGAGAGTCATCAAAGTCTTCATATATCACAAAGGGCTTTTGAATCTTTGAAGCCATTTTATTGTGTGCCACTCAAAATTCGAAATACATTTTGTAAATATCATGTTGAGTTTTCTATGCACCATGAACTATTATGCTCCATCTGTTTTACTTTGCATAGTAAAGAAACGTTGGAGGATTGTGGGGCTAGTGGGCTTCCAGAATCATCAAGAGAATTGCTAGATCAACTCTTATGTCGTAGAGTTGATGGTTGTTCCTTTTATAGAAATGCTTGCTTAAATGAGAAGTGTTCAGAATGTGGTGGCTTATCCAAGTTTGACACATGTTTCCATGAGGGGTGCGAACAAGATCTTGGAAACACAATACTGAAAAAAAGGGTATATGAAATGGTAAAATACACATTGAAGAGTGGGAGTGAGAGCTCTAAATGTGAATTGGTTGGAAAAGATATCAGTGTGGCTAATTTTATTTTAGATTTCAAGGAAAATATTTTTTACAAGTATGCAAGACATAGTCATAGGTCTCAGTGGTTGGATCAACAATTTAGAACGTGTAAGGAGACTTTTCCCATTGGCACTATTATATCAGTTGTTGATTTTGCTGAGAACTACACATTGCAACCACAAAATGAGACACAATCTCAGTATTACAACTCCATTCAAATTGCAATTTTTGTTCACATAACATATAGACATGCCCCTGATAGTGCGGAAGATAATCGAAAGATTATTAGAGAGTATCATTTTTTATGAGTGATGATAGATCTCACTCTCACGAGTTTGTGTAACATTGTTTTGAGAATTTTTTTGATTTCTTACATGAGCATGCAATTGCTATGGATAGACATATCATTTGGTCAGATAACTGTACAGGTCAATTCAAAAATGCTCGCATGTTTTATTGGTTGTGTAGGATGCACGTAGAGAGAGGGGTGCCTCATATTTGGAATTTTTTTGAGTCTGGCCATGGAAAAGGGGAACATGATGGAGCAGGGGCATGTGTGAAGAGAGCTCTAGTTAAGGAGCAACTAAAGATTTCAACAATAGAGCTTCTTGATGCTCGTAGCATTGTTGATTGGTGTAGTTTAGCATTATCACAGGGGGGGACTCTTGATTCAATGGTACACAGGTTCTTTTGGTTGGTTGAGGAAGGGTCCATAGGTGATAGATCAGATTGTGCTACAGTGAGAGACTCATCAAAAATGCATTCATTTCGGAGCTCTGATTCTAGTACATGGACCATTTGGACACAAAAACTGGCTTTTTTTTGTCATACTTGTTTTCAGTGTGATTGGGATCACTGTGAGTCAAGTGAGTGGGTGGACACATGGGCTCCACATTATCTTACTCCATTGTCTATCATACCCTCTATCAAAAATGATGACATGGAAAGTTCACTTGAGCATAACCATCTATTAAATCTACTTCAGCCAGGACATGTCTTTGCATTGGTTGCACCATAGGGGAATGATGAGAAATTTGATTATTGGTTAGTACGTTGTGTAAGAGGCAAAAAAATACTTGCACAACCGATCACAGATGATGATGGATTCACATATCCTACTGTTTCAGTGGTTGTTGCTAGAACATGGCTGCAGACATACATGCTTAGAAGGAACAGAATTCCTGCATTCGAAGACTATCAGAAGCACAAAGTAATTCTCATATATTTGCATCTTATTATAGCAACAAATGTAAAGTTATTGAAGCATCAAGGAAGACCAAAAGTAAAAGAACTTTTTACTATTGCTAATGCTGATCATGAAGCCTTGTTGGAGACCCTAAAACAGAGAGAGGACCCTATTGGAATACTCGACTAGGTATATATACTTCTTATGTTATTTTCTTCATAATGATTTAATGAATTGATGATTATCTTGTTTAATACAATAAGTTACTAATTTTTTTATGATATTGGAATGTAGGTACATCATGAAGAGTTGGAGGGGGGTGGTATTGGGGAGAATTTCTAAAATTTATGATGTATTATGATATAAAATGTGTACTTTTTTTGTATATGGTTTTTGTATTTTGGTAGGTTCTTTGTAAGGAATTATAAGAGGAAGATATTGAACAAGTTCTTGCAAATCATATTTGCATGTGATACAAGGCTATAAGGACAATTTTAAGAGCATTTATAACTATATGAAAGATAATTGCATGCAGATATCTTATTACAAATTTGGTGTTTTCCTTATTTGACATAAAGCTGACATTATGATTATTAAAACTATTTTTATCAAACTAATCAAATAAGAAAAATCTTGAAAGTATGGATGAACAATTAGAATACTTGATTTCTTCCATTTTGCAACCAATCATAGCATTTGAAAGCATAAAGAGTCATAATATTGTATAATGTTTTGAAAGACTTTCATATTGAAAAGTTGTATGAAGCACATTTGGGGTAAGCCATGAAATCCATGAAAGAAGATAGCATGTAGGATACGCAATTAAAGCCAATAAGCAAGATAGCACATGCGTAATGACATGATATGAAGTTGGATATGAAGGCTATGAGTGAATGAGAAAGTAAAATAGGGAATCTCATGGATAAGATAATGGTTTTCACCAAGGCACACTTTTTATCTTCTTTTCTATTTTTTTATAAATTTTTTAGAAATAGGTCAACTATTTTCAAGTTAGATAGTGTTCCTAAAGGAAAGATAAGTTATGATAAGCCAAGACCATAGATAAGTATGCTCAATGATGTTGATAGGGCGAAGGAAGTGAGATGATAGTAGGATAAGAGTTCATTCCTTGGAAGGATTGTATGAGTATGGATAGTAGGTAAGTGTAGCTTTGAAAACATTGCATAAGGGTAGGTGACAAAGTGGGGAAGATCAACATTTACACACACCTTGGAGGGTTTCCGAATTATGGAGGAATCATGGAGGAAATGGATCAAGATTTAGATGTATGAGCTGGTAGGACAATGTTAGAAGAAGATTGAGTGGAATATTTGTAAGCTTTTGAGAAATATGTTTGGAAGAAAATGGAGTGGAAGCCTTTGGAATATTGAATGTCAACTTAGATTTATGTTCAATATTAAAGTCTTTCAAGAGAGACTTTGGAGAGCTAGAAGTAGAAAGTGTAGGAGAAGGTTTGAAGACTTTAGATTAGATGGATAAAGACCAAGGATAGAATTACGAAATGCAAAGAGATAGTGACTAGGGATTTCAACATCTTTAGAGTGAGTATCATGAACAAACTCATAAATAGACTCATGAGTACCTTTTATAGGAGAAAGACCTTTGATAGGAGTGTTTGAATCTTGAGCATAGTTTTGAAGTGGATATGGAGAAGTAGAACATGAGGGGACACTTTGATCTTGACATCTTTCTTTATATAGCATAGAAAGATCACTTTTCCCATAAGTTTTAGTAAGCTCAATGGAGGTAGTGGAAATGGCATCCTCATCATATGTAGGAGGTGGGTAACACACAGGATATAGAAAGGTGAAATTTTGGATGAGATGAAAAAGTGTTTGATCTTGATCTTTATTTATATATTTTTCCTTTTGAGAGTCATCTTGATATGGAGCACCTTCTAAGGACAAGGGAAAATGTGAGGTGTGCATGATAGAATCTTAAAGCAATAATGCAGGATTAGCTAAAGTGGGCATAGTAATCATAGTATTGCATGAATGTTGAGGATCTTTAGTCTTAGTAGCATGGAAAAGGTTTGCAGACAAGTGAAGGTTATCTTGATTTTCTTTTAGTTGTAGCCCTTGAGGGTATGCATGGTCTATATGGAAAGAATTAGGTTCTTTGTTTGGTGGAGGCATTTTCGAAAGCTTTGGCACTTTAGGAGGTTCATTAGTGTTATAAGAAGTGAAGGTGTCAAGGAAATCATCACTTGACATAGGTTCATCAGCATGATCTTGTGACACATGAGTCATTAGAGGTATCAACAATCCCATCATAAATGAGATCTTCGATTTTATGTTTCAACACTATGGAATCTTTAGTTTTATGAAATTTTCTTCCATGGAAGTGGCAATAATGATAATTTCTCCACCATGGAGGTTTGATTTTGGGTTCATAAGGTCTAGAGTTGTCTAGTAATGTGATGGATTCATTATCAAGAAGTGTTTGCAAGATGTTATCATGAGAATCTTCCAATGGACTAAAAGTTCTCTCAAAAATTTCTCCATGATAATTATGGTGTTTCTTAAGTGAATGGAATGCATCCATGTCT
This sequence comes from Cupressus sempervirens, assembly GCA_028749045.1. Lineage (NCBI taxonomy): Eukaryota > Viridiplantae > Streptophyta > Pinopsida > Cupressales > Cupressaceae > Cupressus > Cupressus sempervirens. Next base: position 585,189,394 of record CM053787.1, on the reverse strand, counting down.
TCATCACTATCTTGGTCAAAGATAGGTCCATAATGAAAGTTTGGCATAGGCTCAAAGGAGATATCACTTGCTTGTTCTCTAAAGAGGTCTTTAGATCTAGAAGATGAAGATATTTGATGTCTTGGCGTAGAATATGTAGACCTTGAAGAAGATGACCCATGTGTATGTAAAGGTCTTAAGGGAGATTAATTTAAGAATGCAATATTCTCCTCTAACCTTTTCTCAAGTTTAGAATTGATTTCTATCATGTGCTTAGAGAGATGAAGGTAAGAAAGATTATTTGTCTCTTCTAGCTCTTTGTATTGAACATATAGATCTTGAAACTCTTTAGTGGCATGGAGGATATCATGATCATCTAGATTTGGTTGAGGTTTGGTAGCACAAGGTTTGAATACCATAGTGGTAGATAGATAATAAAACATGAAGGAGACTAGAGGAAGCTAATAAGGTGACACAAGATAACTTGATGTCCAAACTAGAGAGGTAGAGTGTTCACATGTCAAAAAGAGGTAGAAATGAATGAGTGACTTGTCAAACAAATTGTCCAATCAGGTTAAAACACTAGTGACTCAAGTCAAGAGCTACAAAAAAATCTCAAATAGCAATGTAGATAAAGAAAGAGAGATGCCAAGTGAACAAATTTAAGTGTAGTCAATAGATCAAGGAAACCATTTAGTGAAAGAAATTCTTAGTATGCATATCATAGACCGTGAAGTTAGAAAATACCAATAGCTCTAAGACCAAAGAGCCATTTTAAGCATGTTCAAGCACTAGAGACATAGAAAATCAAAGTCAATTTATGAAACTCCCCTTAGCAAAAAATGCAAACAAATATTTGCACTTGACATTTTGACTCAGTTGAAAAAGTTTGACAATAATTGATAATATTGCAAGCTTGATGTTCAAAAGTTATTTTTTTTCCAAGAAAGATAGTGACACATGGAGTAGTCTTCAAACAATCAAGCAAGGCACAAAGCAACCTTTCATGATACAAGTCAAAGAGGTCAACATTTCTTGACAACTTTTCAAAATCTAACTCCTAATGGCTACAAGTCAGTGCCATCAGCTCCGAGTGGGTGGGTGAACCATAGTGACACCCTTGTTCCAACCACGGAGACCCTCTATCATCCATGGCCACCCCGTACCAAGGAGTCCCCAAGGTTCTCTAAGTGTGTTTTGAGGTCGATCTTCTGAGGGTCACAACTCAGAGCTCGTGAGGGCTATTGATAAACTATCAAATACTATAGGATGCTAATGTTGAGGCCTAAAATAACCTATCTCATTTTTGAGAGATCACATTCTGTTTGGATTTGGCACAACGATCTCGCTCGATGCCAAAACTCGTAGTGTGCCTCAGTTCATAGGTGCACCATAGCGTAACTTTGAAACTGCCGATCTTGGCATCGAATCATCAATGCCATTAGCTTTGAATGGGCGGGTGAACCCTAGTCACACCCTTGTTCTGGCCATGGAGACCATCCATCATTTGCAGCCACCCCGTACCGAGGAGTCCCCAAGGTTCTCTAAGTGCATTTTGACGTCAATCTTTCGAGGGTCATAACTCAGAGCTCGTGAGGGCTATCGATGAACTGTCAAATGCTATAGGACGATGATATTGAGGCCTAAAATAACCTATCTCATTTTTGAGAGATCACATTCTGTTTGGATTTAGCACAGTGATCTCGCTCGATGCCAAAACTCACAGTGTGCCTCAGTTCATAGGTGCACAATAGCGTAACTTTGAAACCGCTGATCTTGGCATCAAATTGTCAGTGCCATTAGCTCCGGATGGGTGGGTGAACCCTAGTCACACCCTTGTTCTGGCCACGAAGACCATCCATCATTTGTGGCCACCCCATACCGAGGAGTCTCCAAGGTGCTCTAAGTGCATTTTGAGGTCGATCCTTCGAGGGTCATAACTCAGAGCTCGTGAGGGCTATCAATGAACCGTTAGAGGAGAAAAGTTTGTAAGGATGGAGTGGCTTAGTGTTTTTGCTAGAATAAGTTAGTGGGAAGGCTTTATTAGAGGGTCTTGGCCAAACTAGTGGGGTGTTTGCCCACTCTCTAATTTTAGAGACAGTTAGGTTTTGGAGGGAGATTAGGGGAGCTCTACTACAACTATCCTTACCCTATCTTGGACCAAGGTTGGTATCTCAAACTTTCTTCTTTTCCATTTCTTTCTTTTAGCATGGTTAAGCAAATATGCAAGTGTGGAGTTTATCAATGGAGTATGCATTGCATTGCATTGTGGAGTAGCATTAATGTGAGTGCTTGAATGGTGTTCATTACATGTAGATTAGTGTGACACCATTGTGCATCTTATTGTATTATGAATCATTGTCCATATCTTTCAATGTTCATGTTCCTTATGATTTTGAAAAGTCCCTTATGTTGCCCCATTGTGATGGAAGGAGATTATATCATTGTTACCTAATGTACGTGTAGAGGAAATAATTGATAAGGTTGTATATGCATGTTTCATTTGGAGTTTATATTATTATGAAAGCATTGGTATGAGTCACAGATTTGCTTTGACATCATTGTTATCATTTGAAAATGTGAAAGAAAGTTTTCTCCTTGTGGTATTGTAAATGACTAGTTGATAATAACAATCCATAGATGTTATGTGATACCATTGATTGTATAAATTTAAAACTTAGTAGATTTCTTACAATCTTGTTGTGCACTCAATAATTTGGAAGGAAAATTTTATGTTCATATCACATGCATGGATAACATTGATTTTAATTACCAAGCTTAATGCAATTCTAAGCAAGGAAATCATCAAATTAATTTCATGATATAAAAAAATGAAGTTTGTTGTAAGAGAAGACATAATAAAATCTATGAGATACATTGCTGTAGGCATGCATTTTCCTCTTTGGAAAATGTATGGTAAAGGCAAATAAATCCCTTCCTTAATACAGAGCAATAAAATATTAAAGAATATTCCTAGATTCTAGACTGCTATTCAATGAAAATAAAAATAATAATAGCATATAGAGACTAATGAGTGTCCTAGAATAATATATTTCCTAAGTGATAGAATGGTACACATTACAATCTTGTGACCTCTAATTCACATCCAAAACTCAAATAATGAATTAGTAATTAAATAAATAAAGGCATATTAGTGTACATGTTAGAGAATATGACAAATTTAAATATTTAACTCAAAAATAAAATAAAATCCAAGATTGATCTTGACCGCCCTTCTAGAGTAGCCCCCAACATTTCCTAAGCCATCATAATGCAAAAAGTTTTCTCCACTCCCCAAGGTGTATTGTTAAATCAAACATTCATTCTGACATGTCATGTCAAAATTTTTATCCTTGAGCTTGCCTCCTTGAAAAGGGGTTTCATCCCCATTAATATACTTGGGTGCATAGGAGAAAGGGTTTATGTCACATCCTTGTCTTATGCACTAGTTGTCCCCTCCTTGTAGTAGTGGTCACGTGCTCCCAAGCATAGGTAGTCGACTTGAAATTTCTTGTAGCAGTGGTCACATGTTCCTAAACATAGGTAGTCAACTTGAAATTAAGGGGGAGTGGGATAGCAATCGCAAGGGATTTGTACTTAGGAGAATGTCAAGTTGACATTTAATAAGACTTGTTCACATTAGGATTGTTGATTGGAGGAATGAGAAAAAGATGTCGTAAGGCTTGGATTAGTCAAAATTCTACACATGACCCACGTGGGACCTTGTGGGGACCACGTGTAGGAAGAAATGTGGCCTTGGTAAGAGTTAGGGAATGATGATGATTTAAGATAGATAGGAGATTCACCCTTTAGATTTGTTTTTATTTTTATCAAATAATTATTCAATCATTTCAAGTCTTGAATAGAGGATAATGACACTTAGTGTATTTGAGCTTAGTTTAAGGGTAATTTTTATATCAAGGGGCTCATTTAGAAACATGTAACAATTAAACCATATGGTAATGGAAAAGCTCAATATAGGAAAATAAATTAAATGAAATAAATAAGTTTACGAGAATGCATATATAATTGAACATGATGTTAAGTACCGAGGGTTTAATTAAATTAGTGTTAAGATTGTAAATTAGGATAGTTGGATGTACATATAATAGGGTTAATATGAAGTAAGTTGTTGGAATGATGGGATTGGAGAATCAAGGATAAGGATGGATGATGGATTAAAATAATAACTCAAATCTAGTTTTATCTAGTCAATAAAGCACATTGATAGATAAGAGTTACTAGATAGAATTGAATGCATGACAAACCTATGTAGATGTTGGATTTAATGTCAAGTGAATTTTATATTTGGCTTGAGGGAATGTTAGTTAGATAATGAATGTTGTGGATTCGATTGAAGATATTAGTAGAATATAAAAGTTGATAGGATATAAATACCAATTTGAAAATGTAGTGTAGGAATAAAGCATTTGTTAGCTAGTATGTAATAAGGGTCAATAGGCATGTCATTATAGGTAGCTCATCAGCTCATGTATCCTATGTATAATTAATGATAATATGATTCATGTACACCACATTTTACTACATTAGTTGCATGAAATGATGAATACATATATGTCAGAATGACAAGCTATGTTATATATAAACCTTATTTATATGCTTGCACCTAATCCTTGCATAAATAATTCATCTAACAAATTTAAATTGACACACTCAATACGATGGTGTAGTAGGATGTGTTTGAATATAGCTTGTGAATTATTATTGAGTTAAGTACTTTGAATTGGCCCTTAGACTTACTAAGAGTTCCTCATTTTATGTGCTTACTAATTCGTACTATGAAACTACTTTGAATTTTAACATGCTTTGATAATAATAATATTGATAGTGAGAAAGTGAGCTTATGGTGTGTAATTAGATGTAATAATGTAAAAAGTAAATGTAATAGTATAGTAATTATAGTAATTAAAATAGTAAATGTAAAAGCATGGCAATGTAGCTAGATTAGTTAGTAGTTGATGAGCTAGATAGTTAGTAATTGTCTTTTGTTAGAGTGAGTTTAATTTATGTATTGAAATAGTAATTTTTGTGTTTAGGAAACTGTAGTGAGTGCTAGTTTGGTGAGGAAGCAATGTTGATAGAGTGCACAAGGATGACTAAATAGAGTAAAGAGGGATAAAATGACTCAGTATTAGTCAATCTTCGAGAGGACCTGTAACCAGTAAGATATGGATGCAAGCACATGATACACGTTTGGCACATAAAACAAATTGTTTATTCCATACGTTGTGTAACTAATGTGTTGAATGATGGATACTATCAATGCAAGTGGCCCCTTCTCCATCATGTAGACTTCGAAGCTACCTTTGGGGCATATCTTTTCTAATTTCCAATGGTTAGATTCGATATAGTGTGGTAGATAAGTGCACATTTTCTTATTTGACTAAGGGTGCTCATGTGATGAGTACTAAATCTAAATTCTCTAGATACACGTGTTTAATCGATTAAGATATACTACACTTCCACACCATATAGTAATTGTCACATTAATATATATTGTAAAGATTAATGAATGTGTGTACATTCGTAATGAGGATAATAAGTAATTCTGATCCCCTTCCCTTACATGCTAGAATCACGACCAAGTCCATATGATACAACCAACAGACCCTAATAGAATATTAGTATCAAAGGCTTGTTAGGATATGAATTACCTCACTAATTTATGAGTGTTGTATCTTGAACTTTCTCGTTTGATTCGTGACACTAACTTGAACTAGATTGTCATCCAATCTATTTGAAAACCACTTGTGACTAAAATGTTACAACCGGATGACACTATCCACATGAGTCTTGAACTCCTATTCAATGATAACCTTGTTTAAAAATATGTAATTTCTTATGCAACTTCATAAGCTACAAAAAAAAAAAAAAATTTGTTGTGTTTTTACTAGTAAAATTTAGGGCATGACACATGATCCACTATAAATTGAACAATACTAGATACTAAATTAATATGTATATCATTGTACACATAAATGACAAAAATATATATCAAAATACATGTATCCATAGACAAAATTTTACACAAATATATATCAAACATCATGTATCCATAGACAAAGTACTCAAATATATATCAAAATACATAGATCCATATAAAAAATGTGGCTGATCATGTCATCAGAATGTGTATAGTATCAATGTTTCTGTATACAATGTGGCATATGCCATCTCAAAATGTCTCATGATGCATCCTACGAAAACTATACTATCCTAGGGTGTTGGTGGATGATCAAAATGTAGCCTCTTCACTGCATTAGGTGGATCGGATGCTTCCTACATAAACAAAAAAGGAAAACCCAAAGTTAGACTACTAAATTTATATGATTCTACATATCTAAGATTGAATTACTCAAATGCATAATGATCTTTTTCATAATGGACATTAATAATATCAAAATTTCATAATAAATACCTCTCTTGTCGACCTCCTGTGCCGGTCAGGAGTCCTCTCGTATGCCCTCGACAATGCTGGTACCTCTCTGATTGTGGGCTATATATGTTCAAATACCTTTGTCAGATGAATCTACAATTTAAACTATAACATTATAATTCATAGCATGCTAAATTTATAACATATTTAATCATGAATTCAAACTACAACTTACTATTGTAGGCTCCTCCTCAGGAGTGAGTGGCCACGTCATCAAATCTACATAACTGTCCCGTTGGACCTCATGTGCACTAGGAGTCTCCTATGAGATACAAAATAGTAGTTGTTAATATCACAAAAATTAGTTTTGAATTTATTTATGAAGATAAGTGATGCAGGAGCATCCCATGCTCATAAGGGGAACATTGAAGATCCAAGGCATTACAGAGGTCATGGAGCATCTCTTGAAGTCAATTGGGCAATCCTTGCACCAATTATGGCTCATGGAAGCATACAAAGTTATAATGTTGGACTCATATGTGGAAAAAAGTTGTAATTGGGCATGAGATAGGATTTTAGGATTTCATATCATAAATGAGTCATTTGATAGGTTCATGTAGGTTTTCATGGTCATATCTTGTCATTAGACAAGTCAAAACATTCAATAAGCCCATTAAAAGCATAGTTTAATAGTTAGAAGTTTGAATAGTAACGGTTATGTGTTTTTTGGAGGGAAACTCCATAATTTAAATTTTATGAAGATTTATCAAATGAAACCAATTAGAGGTGGTTGAGGGGGTTACTAACCATCCCTTGAAACTTATAAATTGTGATTGTACGGCCTGGAGGGTCAAATTTGTACGGACTGTCTCAGAAAATTGAATGAAAGTGCTTGGTTTTCAAGAGCAACTTGAAGAATCCTTTGTTTTGTAAGTGCTTTATGATATTGGAATGAGTGGTAATATAATATTAGATATGTAAATTCATGGTGAATGCTGAAGGAGAAGTTCTAGAATTGAGTTTTGGGGTTTGAACAAGTAGGCCCTGGTTTTTAAGCCATTTTAAGGAGGGTTTTGAAGTTTGGGTGTTTAGGAGTGTGACCAAGACCTATAATCTTGAAAATCCTTTGATTTAGATCATTAATAAAGACTATGAAAAAGGATTAAGTCAGATTTCAATTTTTAAGGGTACTTGCTTTGTAAAAGTGGTCTAATTAGGCTTAATTCTGAGACAAACTACCCTGTTCCGTACAATCTTTCCAAAGGAGTGATATCTGATTTTTGGATATGTTATAAAGCTCAAAAAAGGGTATCTAAAAAGACAGTTTATTTTCTTGGTGTTTTGGAAATTTTGGGAGAAAAATTAAGAAAACAGGGTCTACTGATCTAAAGAAGAGAATAGCCTAGTATAGGGCAAAACTGGTCTCTTTTGTATCTACTAAATATTTGTGGGTTTGGAAACCTTAGAAAAATTTTGGTTAAAGTTTTTTAAGGTGTGTAGAGGTGGAGGGAACACTTGGTGAATGTAAATCCAAGTTTGGAGTCTTTGGTGGCATTGTGTGCATTTGGGAACACCATTGAAACATAGGGGTTGGGTCCATATTGTGCTTGAATTTGCAAGTTTGTGGTTAGATCCTCCATCCTCTACCTCAAATGTTATCAGAGCATCAACAAGGTCTTTTGGGAGTTGATAAGTTGTAGGTTTTGTCATCATAGGAGTCTTTGTCATCCTTAGTGTGTTGGTCCCTTTGTTGAAGCCTTGGCGTGTCTAATTCCTCCTTGTGTGTCCCAGAGTTGAAAGGTACATAAGTGGTGTCCAGAGATTTCTTGGTGAGGAAAGAAAGAGAATCAGTGATTTGGCCCTTGGGAAGGAAGAAAACTTGTTGTGAAAATGCCTCCTAAAAATCAAATGGCTAGAGAACTTGAAGAATTGAGAGAAGAGTTGATAAGAGAGAAAAGAGAGAGGAGAGAACTTGAAGCATCTAGAGTGAGGGAAGAAAGATAGATGAGAAGAGAGAGGCTGAAGCTTATTGTAAGGATAGAATCCTTAGAAAAGGAAAGGCAAGAACCTAGAGGAGAAGAGGTTAGAGGAAGAAATCATGGAGAGAACCATGAAGAAGAAGAGGTTGGTAATGCAAGGCAAGAGCATGAGACAACAGATGATCATGAAGAAAGGAGATTTATGAGAATCATTAAGGTAGTACAAGGTAATGGTGGGAAGAACCATATCGATTTTCCAATATACCAGGGTAAAATGGATAGTGAAGAAGTGCTAGGGTGGATAGAGGCCCTTGAGAACTACTTTGATCTTGAAGACATAGAGGCAGATAAGAAGGTAAAAGTAGCAAAAGCAAGACTGAGAGGAACAACACTCACTTGGTAGACAATTGTTTAGAATGAGAGAGAGGAAAGGTGGTGTAGGGCACCTAACCTATGTGGTAGGGGGGAACAAGTATCTATGTTGCCGGACACCTTGCCACTCCATGAAAGTGAGAAGTAGATTAGGAAGTTAGAATAAAGGTTTGGTCCATATTTTACAAGTTGGTCTATGTTTTTTAATAAAGGCACATGTAAGGCCCACAAGAATTTTGGTTTGGTAATAAACCAAGTGACTCCATGGGACCAAAAGGCCTTAGAATAGGGTATTTAGAGTCTAAACAGTATTAGCAAAAAGTGGTTGTTTGTTTGTTTTATGGTTGGGAATGCCTATATGGTTGTTCCAATGGTCATGTAGACCTTTATATATGTCATATGTGATCTTAGTTCAAAGGGGGAGATCAGAGTGTACGATGGTTTGGAGAAAAAACAATAAAAACTTTAATTTTCTGGAAATTTACTGGTAATTGCTCGACTATTATGATGGTATGGATCCGTATAGAACTTTTATGATTTCTAAGTGTATGAAATAGTTGCAGGGGTGAGTTAGGAAACTTTTGGTTTTGGTTTGACTCAAAAAGGAGTTGGGGTTTAAAAGTTATCTACATTTTAGTAGAAGGTGGTCTAAAAAGCCTTGTTTCCTAGACCCTTCCACAAATGCATCCCTAACTTACATTCCCACTAGTGGCACCCTCTAAAACTGAGGGATATGCAAGTTAGGAGACTAGGAAACATAATGCCAGAGGTTGGAGGCCTGGAGAGAAGGGCAACTATTTTTCCAAGTCGGCCCTAGGTCAAGCAAGCCCATGTGCTTGACCGGTTTTTGCAAGGTAATTGGTGACAGTCATGGTTTCAGGCACTTCTGATCAGTTTGAGTGATGGAGTTGGATGCATTGACTATGTTGGAGATTTCCTTAAGTGTTTTGGGTCTTGGGAACCCACCTTTCCCATTCTTCCTTGAAGCCCTAGCCTAACTTGATCAACTAGGCCTAGGTACCAAGAAGCAGTTTGGAGGGTGCTGGAGCAAGATTAGCTAGAAAGCTTTTGGATTCTTAGTAGGTGCCAAGAAGGGTGTTTTGACCTATGGAGAAGTCCCTATGATATTAAGGGATACTAGGAGAAAAGTGCAAAGAAGCTAATTGGAAGGCTACAAGGTTTGTAGGCCTAGAAGTGCAAAGGTGTGTTGAGAGTTTGGTGGAACCAAACAAATTGATGATTTTGGGTTGGAACAGTATGTCCATGATTGTCTCCATTTCTAGTGACAGCTGGTGAGGCTTTTGAAGTGGGATTGCCTTGTTTGGCTTCGAGGTTGAGTATACCCAGAGTGGGTAAGAGGACTTGTGAGAAGTCCTAGAATCCTAAGTTGGATTGTGACAACCATTTATTGGCTTGTGGAAGGTAGTTGCTACAGAATCTGTATCAAAAGGGGATTGAATAAGATTTTAGATTGGGAGAGAATGAAGACCATGGTGAGAAATCAATTCTTGCCATCTGATTTAGCAATCCAAATAAAGATAAGAAGGAACAATTTGAAACAAAGGGATATGGATGTCATTTCCTATACTAAGCAATTCCATACCTTGAGTATTAGGGGAGGACTAGAAGATGAAGATGAGAAGGTGGCTAGATACATTAATCACCTCAAGTACAATATTCAAGATGAAATAGGATTGAATGTACCAAGGAAACTTGGAGAATGTTTTCAGTTGGCAATTCAAGCAGAGGAGAAGTTGAAAAGAAGGAATGAGAGGCAAGCAAATCAAAGAGGAGGTGGAAAAATGAGAGGAAGAGGTGTAAGAAGTCAGTTTGACACTTAAAACAATCAAGACAAAGATAAAGGAAAAGGGATTACATCTGAGACAAGAGGAAGTTTCAAGGGAGGAAGATTTGGAAGTGGAAGAGGTAATAGTGTTTTCACAGGTAAATGCTTCACATGTGGAGGAGTAGGCAATCGATCCTACAAGTGCCCTGAGAAAGGTTTGGATTTCAGGAAGGAGGAGAGGAGAGTCACCTTGACCTAAGGAGAAGAGGAAGAAAAGAAGTATGATATTGTAGACCCTAAACTTGAAGGAGAATCTTTGATGGTGAGAAGAGGACCACAAATGCAACAGAAAAAGGAGACCAGACCATCCATTTTCAAGACAAATTGCATGAGCCATGGTAAGATTTGTAAGATGATAATAGACTCTAGTTCCTTTGATGATTTAGTGTCTTATGAAATGGTAAATAAACTAGGATTGAAGAAGTATCCTATTGATAGACCATATAGAGCATCTTTAGTTAGTGATGCACAAAATATTGTTGTAAGGGAGCAAGAAATGGTGAATTTCTCTATAGGAGAATATAAAGATCAAGTTATATGTGATGTCATTCTAATGACATGCTGCCATGTAATCCTTGGAAGGCCTTGGCAAGCCTCAAGGAACACTATTCATTTTGGCTCATCAAATGTTTATATAGTACAAAAAGATGGTGTGAAGTTTAAGCTAAATCCTTTCATTGGTCATGATGAGGAAAGAGTTATTTGTTTTGGCAAGAAAGAGTTTGTGGACTTGCAGGAGCATAGGGAGAGTAAACATGATATGACAGATCTGCCACTGAAGCCATCTCTTTTGGTTATGAAGGATGAGATTGTTCAAGACAAAACTCAGAATTCTGCTTACAAGTAGATAGTGACATCAAAAGGAGTGATGATAGGAATAGTATGGTGTCCTTTGGTGACAAGAGTGAACAAAGAAGTGAACATATCCATGGAGGATAAGAGATAGGGTCAGCATGACCTCAGACAACAAGTTATTCAGCCTTTGCCAAGGATAAAACATGACTGTTCACAATCAGTAGGCAGTAAGGTTACCATGACTGGTAACAAGGATCCAATGCTTTTTTGTTTCTAATGATTTATATGCAGATGTGCAGGGTAATACATTGCAGGTGCAAAGTTGCAAACATCCCTCTAGAAGGATGGGAGGAAAGAAGATAGTACCCCTTAACTCTTGGGACACGAGTTGCTTTGAAGGTGGGGTGTTTGGTGCAGGGACACCTATTAAATCATCTAAGAGAGCCGTGGTACTAGATGAAGATAGAGGATCAAAGACATCATTGATTGTTAATTGGGATATATTAAAACCAATAATAGAATTATGTAATAAACAATGTACTTTGAAAGACAAAAGTCATAAAAGTCCTAGTAAGGACCTAAGGGCAACATGATGTAAGAAGGCCAAAAGAGCCATATGGGGTAGTCTTCAGATAGTTTCATACTTAGTTGCATTTAATAAATCCATATGACCAATTTTGAGTCAATGAAATAGTTTAGAAAGTTAGGGAATGCATAAAAACTATAGTTTGAAATTTGAATTTCAAATTCAAATAGTCATATTAGTTTTGGAGGGAAAGTAGTAATTTGGTATTTGTTTGATTAAATAAACCTTTGTAACCAACTTGGTCAGTTGGATAGGTGCATATAAGCCTATTTAAGTTGTAATGAACATATGCAAGACATAAATCATTATTGATACGGAAAAAATCACAGAAATTGTACAGAACAACAATCATACTTTCCTCTACATCAATAAGAAAAATAAAAAATAAATGATACTTATACATACAATGGGGCTCTCTGTGCGAATGGAAATCCCTGATGATCTAGGATGCCAAATCTGTATAGGCTCATTGCCAGTAGCCACACCTATATACAATAAATAATGCAATTAAATGAGATTACCACAAAATTTTTACAAGAATGCATTGATATTTAATCAATTAGAAAACATCTAATTATCTTTCCTTTGTCAGTGCATGCTGGCTTACCCCCCGCACTTTGTCCCCCTGGGGTAGGTGGTATCTGCAAGATAAAAGAAAGATTAGCAACCATATATGCTACAATATCAAATAGAAAAAAAAATGCGAACACAACATAATGTACTATAGATGTCTCAAGGCCAAATGAAATGGCCGAGAGTGTAGCATCGTCTATCTGTCTGAGCTCCTCCTCGGTCATCAACTAAACATGAATGAAGATCACATACATGTAAAAGTCAGTATGGCTTAAAAATTAAAATTACTATATTATAAAAATTAACTTCAAATCGCATATATCATAAAAAAAAATGTATACACGTACCAACACCGAAGGAGTCCATGCCTCTGCATTCCCCTCCTCTCTTGCATTAGGGTCTGTAGCCTCTGCACGTGCGTCTGGTGTATCCTTGTCTAATGCAAAATGATACTCAAGAAGATAACCTATGGGACCCAAGGAAATATTCTTGCATGTAATGCAAGTGTGAGGCACACAAACATGTGATGAGCTAGCCGATGATGAACTGGCACCAACATCATCAACACGAGGAGGCAGGACTGACCTAGCCTGAGATATCATTAGGCTACTCAGCATATGAATGGCTCTGATGGTCTGAGAGCTAGCCTCTGCCATAATATCTGGATGCTGCACTCGAGGAGGGGGGGAGATATTAGGGGGGGGGACAAAAGTGCCAAGTTTCTTCCACTGGGAAGAGGGTCTATCCTGAGGAGCTTCTAGTCCTAAGCCCATGTTGGGCTTCATTCTCCAGTAGTTCACTTTAAGTTTCAACACAAATTCTGCATATAATTTTCTAAGGAAATAAAATGGTATGTCTAAATTGCCATGTGGAGGGATATCAAAGACCATCCACCAACGATCTCAAAAATTTGCACGTATGGCATCATTTGTGCACCATTTAATCGATAGTTTGGTTTTTTTGGGTCAACTGGTATACCTATTTTTGGGTTGGCAAAAAGGCTAGCCAAATCGTCTTTGGTTATGTTGAGGGCCGCGACCTCATCATAATCCAAACCATCATCAAACATCTGGTGCATTTCATCACGCCAACGAAGAGTGGCATTTTCTTGGTTCGTAAGGGTTTCAATGTTATCCACTATGGTGTTTAATGTGGATAACATAGGAGCCAGTGTAGGTACATTATTATATGTTCTATGCAAACCTCTCGACTCGGTGAGATTTTCATTTATCAAATCCTCGATTCGAGGAGGGTTTTGAGGAGGTAGAGGATCATTTGGTGGATGGTTTTGTGGGGATCTGGATCATTTGGTGGTGGGTTACAAGGAATATTATTCCCTGCCTCAGTGTCATCATTTTGATCAGCCATTCCAATTGAATTGCAAAACATAATATATATTAAAAAAAAATCTAAATTTTAACCATTTTTGTCAAAAAAACCCTACATTCAACTAAAACAAATAAAATCATCCTAAAATCTATTAAATTTAGGTTAAAAATGAGTTGGGGGCCAAAAAAAACCTTGAATATCTGATATCCAATCTCGTATCCGATATCTGATCTACAGTGGTAATACTGGCCCCAAATTCGTGTAAAATGAGGGCCCGCGGGTTTGTGGTTTTATTTATCCAATGTGCAGTTATCGGATATCCGATACTATATCGGATATTTGATATTGTATCGGATATCCGATATGTCCCAAACATATAACATATAATATATTACATTATGTTACATTTTATATATATTATATTAATTTACTATATATTATAATATAAAATATTATATTATATAATAATATTATTATAATATTATATTATTATAATTTATAATATATTATACTTTTTTATTATATATTATATTATAAGATATTACTTTTTATTATTATATTATATCTTATATATATATAATATTACATTACTATATATTATAATATATTGAATATTATATTATATTATTATAATATAATACATTATAATATTATTATTATAATATAATATTATACCATTATAATATAATAATAATATTATTATTATATTATAGTATAATAATTATTATAATAATAATATTAAATAATATATCATACTATTATATGATAATAATACTAATTATAATAATAATATTAAATAATAATAATAATAATAGTGGCATAATAATAGTGTCACATGTCTGTTATTCGATTTAAAATCGGATATCTAATGTCAAATTGGATATCCGATAAGGCTCGGCCTTACCTTCCAGGTTTGGTTCCTGGATAAGTGAAAAAAAGTCAGAGCGGATTTTGAAGCGCTTTTAGGCGTCTTTGAACTCTTTTTTTTTCACATCGCCACTTTTTGGCATACCATGATCCTGCACATACCCTAATCTCTCCATGTCTATAAGACTTTTTTTGTTAATCATATTTTTGTTTTTGGAACCAAGAGGTCTCCCTCTCCTTTTAGCAGTGAGAGTATCCTTAGTGTTGGAAGGATAGGGAGAGTTGATATCCAACTCGCCGTTGGGGGGGTAGCAACATTGGAGATTGCAGGGATAACCTGCACAATGAAATCGTCAAAGATTTCTTTAAATATTTTGGTCAGAGGCTTCGAACTTCATGAAGAAGCTGAAACCTGAGGAGGGGCTTTGGTGGAAGCCTTTAGAGTAGCAGTCCCATGCATCTTAGGTTCTAATCTTGAGATAGAAGGAGGGGGAAAAGAACTAGGTTTATTAGCGCAATTCTTTCTTTTTTTTATAACTTTTTGAAAACTGTCATTATCTTCTATACTCGTCATCTGGGCTTGCTATGGGAGTGAAGAAGTAGGGAAGGGGGAAAACGGAAAAGAGGGAGAAGCAGGTGAGGGAGTTGAGATATTATTAACAGATGGAAAGGGACCCATAGATGAAATAATAGGGGAGGACGAAGGGTTTCCAGATTTAGGTATCTTTTTTGATAATGGGATAGTCTTTTCTAAGATGTCGCTTCTTCCTGTAGAGAAAACATGCATTAAATCCTCTCAAAGTTTCCATAGGACATGAAAAAATTTCATTGGAAATAACAATATTTAAAGCCTTAGGCAAATCTCGACCCACTTTAAGAGATAGAAGAACCCTAACATCTAAATGAGGGACTAGATGAATAGAATCATCCATGTGTATGAATTTCCCAATGCATTCAACAAGCTAAGGTATGAATCTCCAGAGAAAAAGAAAAACTTGTTTAATAAGAATCCATCTAGGGGCTGAAAAGGCAACAATCTCATCAAGGTTAGCATTTGGTGTCCAAGCTAAGGCTCTAAATGTAGTGTTTCCAACCATCCAGTATTCTTTCTTTAGAACTGTAGATTGATGTTCATTATTATTGAAAAAAGATAACATGAAAACCTCTTTGAATTTGGCAACAAAAAGAAATATGAAAGCCAAGTTTTAGATTCCAATAGCTGTGAAACCAATCATCTAGGAATTTCCTAGGCGGGGTTTTTTCAATTTCAATTACTGAAAAGAAAATAGCAGAGCTTCTCAATCTAGCTTTTTCTTTCATAATCTCACCCAACATTTTAGGGTTTGGAGCTACATTAAACAAAGAAGGACTCTCAGATGGTTTACCTTCTTGCGAGCTTTCATTTTGAGTAGAGAAATGAGCACCAGAGCCAATCGCAAGAGCCAAGCTTATGACTACCTCCACTAAGGACTTGGGCTTATTTCCAAGATTACCAGAGTGTTTATCTGAGCCATGGCTAATGCTAGTATTAGAAACAACTAGGAAAGAGATAACAAATGGCTTTAATGAGGAAGGTACCAATCCAACAGAGAAATTAAAGTTTGCATTAAAAATTGGGTTGTGGGGATCATAATGGACACACCTATTTCCATCTTTATCTGCCAAATCACTGTTGTCATTGATATTACCATCGGTTATTCTATTGATGCCGATGACGCTCAGGAATGAAGTGATGCTAGCTGTTGAGGAAGTTAGATCGCCACCAACCATAATTGCATCTCATTGATTGCCTAAATTGGTGAGATCTGCCAAATTTTGCATAAAAGAATCCCTAAAACCCTAATTCAAATTCACAATATTTATAATATTCGCAGAGCCAGTATCCCTTCCTATGCTTCATAAACTTTATATTTAAATTAATTTATATACAAATATTTAAAAAACATAAATATATCCCTATTTTAAAACTTAAATATTATTTTAGATTTTAATTATAACATTAAAATGTTAATAGAAATGATGATGAAATAGTTTTTTAAATTACTTATAATCTACAAATATATTTCTCAAAAATATTTATTAATTTTTTCTTACCAATTTTATTATTAAATTTTTTTTTTACTTGTTACTTTAAAAATTCAATTGACACATTATGTAAATTCATTAGTTTAAATACTTAAACTTAGATATTATTTTACATTTTAATTATTAGGTTAAAATGTTAATATAATAGAAATAATGACTAAATAAAAAATCTTATTATTTATTATATGTAAATATATTTTCCAAAAGTATTTATTATTAATTTTACTTTTAGTAATTGTTAGTCAATTTTGTCCCACCCCCTTTTCATTGTTTGACACCATCATAAAAACTTGATCAAAGATACCTTTCACGGTGCCAATATTGCCCAGTTGTTCAAAATCTGCTAAACCCTAGCTTTTCACACCATATTTCAAATTTTCATACTCTTTGTCAAGAGTTATGATCTTATGATTGAGGGTTTTATTGTCCAGTCATAGGAATTCTTTTTGCCTCTCCCGATGTTATGAAGTCTATTGCTAGTGAGTCATCATAGGGTCAAATTCTTAGTCTCTCAATCTTACAATTTTTCTTTGTGGTCATAGCATCACATAAGCATGTTTTATGGTTTGCAATCTTATGATAGTTCTTTATCGTATGATCTTAAGTATTAACTAATGAACAAAATTGCATGATTTTACAATGATATGACAGATTGTGGATTGTGTGGTCATAAGGATTCATTGGAAGGCTCACAATCTTACGAGATGGTCATTTAACCGTGTGATCATAAAGGATGGAAGGGAGATTCTTGACTATACCAAGGTAAAGATGATCATAAGATTGTAAGAATGGAAAAGTGTTATGGTCATGATGTGTTATGATGCTATGATAAGATGACAACTTCAATCAAGCAATCAAATAGCAGATTGAGGTCTTTTCCATTGTCAGATGAAAGAGGATCAACAATTAGCATATGCACGCTTTTAGAAGGTGCACAATCCTTAGCCATTGTAGAGAAATGCTAGACTACCATGTGTCCAAGTGGGACCACTTTCAGTTACACGGGCCAATTGCACTATGATTCTTTCTATTTTATCATAGCTTAGGGAAAAATATTCTCATCAGATGAGTGATAATCATTTGATCAATGCTTATATCAATAAACTTCAAGGGTATCAAGTTGCAACCCTACGACGTAAGAAGCTAGTCAATCAAGTCTTCATCATAGCATTGTGGGTGAAGTTTTGAAGGTTTGTGATCTCATGATATTCCTTATCATGACATCATAGGAGTCTCATGGCAGATTGGCAAGTTGGAGTTGTGATGTTATGACAAACATTGTGGGTTACAATCTTATGACCAACAGAGGATTGTAGAGTTAATTTTTTAGTCTCTCAATGTCATGATAGTTAGTATTTTCGTGACATTGTAGAGATGAGTGATCATAAAAGGTAAATCAAGGGCCTGCAACTAGACGATAAGCTATTGTTCATAAGATCATAGGGGGCATGTTGATGGTCTGTGAAGTTACAAGGATCAAGTGTTCATCATGTCATCATATGATTGTGGGATCATAAGTTGGTAAAGAATTTCAAAGACCTATTGTTGTGGCTCTTCCTAATTGGCCAGGATACTAGACTATGCATGGAGGCTTTAGTTATATTGTGATTGTCAAATTTGGAGAGATTGATGGATGTCATATTCATGTATTCTCAAAATGCTCGATCTTTAGCCATTGTGAGGAAACGATGAGCTGCCACATGTTATAGTTGGCCAGGTCCACAAGGTTTTCCTTGGTCGCATCATTGCAAGTTTCAGTAGTCATTTATCAAATAAGGGAAAATTCTTTCAATCAATACACTCTGTCGATGGATTTGAGGTTCTAGTTATGATGTTGTGAACATTAGGGGCAGTTATCAGTTCAGTCTCCATCGTCAATTATTGTAAGATTGACGGTTGGTGTATGTGTAGTTTCTCAAGGCACAAGAACTTTAGCTAATGTGGGATAATGAAAAATGGACACATGTCCATGTGGGCTTGATCCTTCAGTCTCTCTAGGTCATGTTGTTGCAAGGACTAAATTATTTATTGAGTGAAGGTTGATATGTTCATTTGACATTTTCTTCCAAAGGGTGAGAAATACGGTGTTTTTGATAGAGACACAACCAAAGAATGAAATGAACACATGGGAAAATGGAAAAATATTATTATCAATGAAAAATTCCCTCTGGGCTTACAACAATATGATTCTAGAGATAGAAATCCTCCACACAATACCTTCTCTCTAACTCCACTAAGTGTTGCCTTTACAATGCCAAAAATGTTCTTAAATAAGCCCCAAATGGTTTAGGGTTAGGAATACATTCTAGAATATGCCAGTTGGATCCACCACCAAAACGGAAAGTTCTAGAAATCACGTTAGAAGTCGGTGTAAAATTAGAAGAATCCAGAAACAATAGTCGAACTTCCAAGAGGCATAACTTTTGAACTGTAGCTCTGATTGACAAACTGTTTACATTTTCAGAAAGCCCTCAAAGTGCTCTACAGCTCTATGGACTAGCTTTTCTTGTCCTCCATTTTTTGGCCCTATACAAGGCTATTTAGTGCCCCATATCTAACTTTGAAGCGTTCTTAGGAGGTCTCCAAGAATTGAAAAATTGTAATTACTTCCTAACCGTGAAGCCTTTTGACCTGATTCTTTTTTTGGAGTGTTCTAAATTAAAAATATAACCATCCCTCCAATTTACACCCTCTAACTTACCATAATTATGGCTCAATTACATAGTCCTATTCTTTCAGCATTTACACATATCCCAAGGCTTAAAAACTCTAACCCAGAACACTAATAGTGGAACTGTGAGAGTTGGAATCTTTATTTGACCCAAATGGGTATCCAGAAATGAAAACAAATTAAACAAAAACTATTTCTAAGAATATTTTTGGGTGATACAGGATTGGCCTTACACCACTGGATGCTCCTGCATCAGTTTTGATCTTAGGATGAACCATTATTCGTAAGATCTTAGGGGTAAAATATTAGACCACCAAAGTCATGACAAGGTCAGTGAGCTATGCATTGGTCATAACTGTAGGATTGTCAGGTTAATTTTTTGATTTTGTCAATGTTACGATTAACTATGATCATAAGATCATAAGGTCATTTCACCCCACTCATAACTTCATAAGATAAAATTGATTAATTTGTAACCCTATGCCAATGGTGTTGTTGTGAGATTTTTCAATCAAAGAATCATAAGGAAAGATTGAAGCCTGATGCTACAATGAAAGACATGGTCATGGGATCTCAAAGACAACTTTTGGTGGGCTTCCAAAGCTATGATATAATGGTGTATCATATAATTGTGAAGGAGTTTCAAAGAAGTTTATGTCATGATACAAGGGTGATCAAAGGATCATAGAAGTTTGGATACCTGTTGTCAATGCTAGGCCAATGTTTCTATCATATGTTTGTATGTTTGTGAGGTTGTAAAACAAGGTCGCAATCATAAGATCGCAAGGAGTATAAAAAGTACCCTCAATAATGAGATAAACTAATGGTTGTATGATTGTAAGGGTAATGGTTTTCAACTAGAGATGCTACAAAGAGTTTTCACTATTTAAATGATTGTAAGATCATAGGTTCTCGAGTTGACCATAATATAAAAGGGGTTTCTACATGTTTGAGCTAGAAAATAAAGGGTCTTCAACCAATGAAATTACAGGAAAGGTACAAGTTGATAGTTGAATATGTTTGACTTGATGATATTTCTAACTTGGCATGCTGATAACAAAGAGAAAAGTGGCTCTTAATGACTAGATCAATCTTTTGATCTTCTACAGCTAATATTTTGTGTTCCCTAGGCCCAGTGAACAAATTTTCTATCTTCTTACTGCTCTGGGTTATCCATCTACTTGATCTTTTAGTTATGGCCATTGTTTATGTCCCATCTAGAGTTGAATAGATGCATAGGGATCAAATTTCTACCTCTAAACATGTACTTGGATCAAATCCTCTTTAGATTTGTAGTGATTGTTCTTTGCAACCTTAAATGCAGTGGTTGATTTCTTAGCTTCTAGTAGAAGTTTCTCAGTTATGATTGGACTATAAAAGAAATTTTTGTACCCTTTCCAATGGTTGATCATTTCTCTGATTCTATAACATTGTATTCTGTGCTCTGCTATTGTAATTTCTTTTGCCTACGAGTTTAATATATTCTTTTTTTTATATCTTTATTCCATTAATATACTATGCAATACCTTCTTGCCTTATGTTAATGTATTTCCTTTATTCTTCAACTATATGATTGTATCTATTTGGCCCTTTGAATGATATACAGTGAAGTCTCTTCCTTGTAGCATTCTTTCAATTTTTGATCTACATATAGTTATTGAGTTGAACAAGGATTGAATTTGTATACTTTGAGGTTGTATTGGTAAACTGTGCATTTCCTAAGCAGACATAAGATTGAACTACTACTTGGTGTATCACCTGTTCTTATATTAGAATAGATAGCTTGCTTTCATGCATTCCTTCTCCCTTTTCCTCTCAAGAACTAGTTAGGTACATCTTGATAATAAGGAAGCTAACCTTCTTTGGAGTCTCAATCTCATTGTTCAAATCCCAACACTTGGAGATTGTTTCCATGACAAGGTTGGCTTTAGGTAAAAACTTTAGGAAAGGGTGCAAAACTTTTTGCAAATTTTTTTTGGCATGCCCAGTGGGATTGATATTGAAGCATTCTTAAGTCTACTACTTTACTACTATCAAAGAGATAACTTCAAAAAAATTGATGCTGAGAAGATAGTGCTACTCTCATTATTTCAGGCCTTCAAAGGCTCATTTTTAAGTACTTGGTGACTCTATTTCTACATTTTGGTTTCTAGACCAAATTTTTTGTGATTCATGCCCAAAGCTCACACAAGGGCATCTTCTAGAGGTAGTTTTCAATACACTGAGCCTTCATTCTCAAACCCTAGAAGGAAAAAGACTAGACTCTCTCTATCATTTGTTAGGAGTACTGATGTAATACATACACCTACAAGATCCATCTCTACCTCTCTTGCTGATAGATCACAACCTAGAATACCATCTACTCATATTAATAGACCACTTGTTTCTATGGCTAGAGCCCATGCTTTTTCCAACCTTCAATGGTTGAAGTCCCCTTCTCCTGGCTCAAAGACATGATATACTAGTAGAAGCTCTTACAAGTATACCTGAGTTTATTGGTGAAACTTTGATTTCTTCCTTAGAACATATCCAAGAAGTTTCAAATGTGTGGAATATACATAGTATTGTAGAAGATGACAGTGTTGTTAGGCTTTTAGCTTCATCTTTAAAGAGGAAAGCCTTGCAGTGGTATAGAGGTTTGGCTTCTAATTCTATTACTGATTGGGATGGGTTGGGAGCTGGACTACATAAGAATTTTGAAGATAAGAGTAATCACCTATCACTCTTGGAGCAACTAACTACTATTAAGAGGGAACCCCATGAGTACATAACTAATTCTAATTATAGATTTTAGAAAACATGGGAGAGAATACCCACTGCAGTGAAGCCTTTTCCTGGTAATGCTTTTTTGTATTACCTCAGAGCCTTCAATAGTGACATTGCTACCACTCTGCAATCCATGGGAGGAAACAACTTGCTTGATGCCTATGAAATTTCCATTAGGGTAGAGAATATATTGATACAAGGAGGAAAATTAGCTCCAAGGCCTCCTATGTCTTTCTTCCCATATATGCCTAATCATAGGCCTCCAATAGCTCCTATTCCTACTAACTCTACAAGACAACCTCTTGCTCTAGCCCCAATAACCTCCACATCTTCAAGTGAGTTTGGAGAATTGAAAGACATGATGTAGGCCTTGATGTTGCGTAATCAAAAGTTACAAGATTAGGGTTCTAAGATAGGCAAGAAGTTGCAAGATCAAGAAAAGAAGCTGAAGGACAATTTCTCAATGGTCCAGAAGATGGGAAACAAGATGGTGACTATGGAGAGGCAACAAGATCAAAATGTTAGGCCTACCTAGCCTTATTTTCAAAAACCTACATATAATAGGCCTATTGGAAATACCTCTGCAGCAAATGCAAACCCAAATCCAATGAGGACATTAGTTCCTCAAAATAATCTTGCTTAGGACCATGACTTTTGTCCCTCCTGCAATTATTTATATAGTCATTGCATGTGCCAAAAGGAAGAATCATACCTAGCATTGACCACATAAGATTCAACATCAAGACAACAATATAATGCCCCTCAATCTACTAATACTACCCATTTGCAGCACCAAGGTGATTGTTCTTTCATGATTCATCAACCAAGAGAAAATTGCCATACAAACTAGGATGCCATAGCTCACAACACCATAAGTAAGAGAAGAGATATTGAGGATGCTATTCCTCCACAAAATCAAGCTTCAACTTTAGGGGCTTCTCCTCATGTTACAATAATTAATACACAATCAAGTGTGGCTACCCAACACCAGCAGGACATAAATAGAGGGAAGCTTTTTGAATCTTAGGCAGCTTATGTTTAGTCAATAGCCCCTGTAGTTCCTAGAGCTTCAGTTAGAGTAGATGACACTCCTCTTAACATTATGGATAGATAAAGAAGACCAATTTTAGTGTCCCTATGAGGGGTGTCCTAACTACCATTCCATCATAAGTGGTGCTACTGCAGCAGGAGGTAGAGACTATAGGAGTGGAGGATCAATCAACTACTCCAAAGGATGCTACAAGTCTAGTGCAACCAAGTAAAGAGGGAGAATCAAGTTAAAAAAGAAAACCTCCTCCTTTCTATGTCTCTTTAATAATAGGAGATAAGCTAGTCCACAATTGTATGATTGATTTAGGTGCTAGTAGTTCTGTAATGCCTAGGTGTATAGCCGACCTTATGGGCATTAAGTATGAGCCAATGGTTAGGGATGTGCTCCATTTGGATAGAAGCTCTATCAAGATAGTATGAATCTTAAAAAATGTAGAAATGGAATTACATGCTTGCCTTGGCTATACTAGTACACAAGATAGATTAGTAGCAGAGGTCAAACCCCTTTTTTGCATCTGTCTTTCCAGAGAATTTACTACAAAAATAGGTGGCTATATATCATTTGATTGGTCTTATATGTTTTTTAAAACAAGGTGTGGGACTAAAGATTCTATAAGAATAGAGCCTCTAGCCCTTAATCATATAGAGACCTACACTCCAACTCCCATAAATATGAATTGCACTATCCTTGAGATAGATGATAAGAACATGGTATAAGAGCCTACTACTTCTTTGGAAGAGGTGTTAGACTATCTCTTAGATGGGTGTGCTGCTACATATTAGTTTGACCTAGTGTAGGAAGCTAGGGAGATGGGTCTTGGGACATATTGCATACTTGAGGAAGAGGCCCTTGTTCCCTATCTCATAAAGACAAGATAAAATACATGTGGATTATGGAGTTTGTTCTTTGATGGTTCAAGGAATAAAAATGGCTTAGGGGCTAGTATCATGTTGATTTTCCTTGAATATAAGAAGTACTATTTCTCTTATAGGCTCCATTTTAGGTGTACAAATAATGTATCAGAGTATGAGGCACTAATTTAGGGGATTCAATTGGCACATAGGAGAGAAATCCAATCTTTGAAGGTATATGGGGATAGTCAGTTCATTATTCATTAGGTTAGAAATCATAATATGTTAAAGAATAACCTTCTCAAATCATACAAGCATAGGGTGTGGGATTTGCTCGAGGGTTTTCAAGAATTTGACATTCAAAGCATCCCTAGAAAAGAGAATAAACATGCTAACATGCTTACAATCATTTCTACTTCCTATGATGTACTACAACATGTTGAAGATGAAAGGGAGCAGTACATCAGGGTGGTTGTAAGAGCTACAATCCTAGACAACCATGCCAATTGGCATATCTTTGATTCTAATGTGTAGATTATCAATTTTCTAAAAAATGAGGTAGAATTCTCAAAGAGGAATCAATCCAAATTGCAAGGCCAGTATGGTGATCAAATCATCAACCCCAGCTCCAACAAGTTTCCCAAGGGTATAATCATCCTGGAGAGTGTCTCCAACCCTAATGACTAGGCAAGGAGCAAAGGTCTGAATCTAGTTGAGAAAAAGATGATCACGTACCAGTTGTTGTTGTTGAGGGGAGGACTCTCAATATGAGAAAGGTATGTTCTAAAATTGAACAAGAAATTTTTTATCATCTATGTCAAGAGTTTAATGATATATTTTCTTGGACATATGATGATTTAGAGTGTTTTGATCCAAGTTTATTTCAGCATACCATATATTTGAATGATAATGCCAAACTTGTTAGACAAAAACAAAGGCTAGTCAACCCTAGAATTGAGCCATTAATGAGAAAGGAGTTATCCAAGCTTATAGAGGCCAACATCATATTTCCTATTAATCATTCCTCTTGGGTAGCTAACCTTGTTCCTGTTAGGAAGAAGAGTGGGGAGATTAGACTATCTGTAGATTTTAGAGATCTAAATAAGGCCTATCTCAAAGATCACCACCTTGTGCCTTCCATGGAGCAAATATTATCCAAAGTCAATGGCTCAGAAAGATTTTCTTTCTTGGATGGGTTTGAGGGTTACAACCAAGTTTTGGTTTAAGAGCCTGAAAAATATAAGACAACCTTTAGAAATAAGTGGGGCACCTATGAATATAGAAAAATGCCCTTTGGGTTAACTAATGAAAGTTCCACCTTCCACAAGGCAATGGAGATGGCTTTCAAGAGTATGCTTGAAAGATTTGTTCTGCTCTACCTTGATGATATTAGAATCTATTCAAAGAATGTGGTAGATCATTTTGCCCATCTAAAGAAAGCGTTCACCAGGTGTAGAGAATATGGTGTATACCTGATCCTAAGCAAGTGTGTGTTTGCCACTAATCAAGGGAAATTTCTAGGACATATTGTGTCTAAAGATAGTTTAACCATTGATCCAGAGAGAACAAAGACAATCCTTGCTCTTTCTCTTCCTAGTCATAAGAAGGGATTGTAGAGCTTCATTGATAGAATCAATTTTGTGATAAGGTTTATTCCTAATCTCGCTACCGTGGTCAAGCCTCTCACAACCATGCTAAAGAAGAACATGGTGTTTACTTGGAAAAAGGAGGGAAGAGCTAGTTTTGAAGAGATAAAGGCAATAATAGCATTAGCCGCCACCCTTATCAACTCCAATTTGGATAAGGATTTCATTCTCTAGACCCTAGGGGGTGAGTCAAGCATCTCTACCATCTTGACTCAGTTAAATGATACAAATGAAGAACAATCTATAGCCTTTTTTAGTGAAGGGCTAAAGGACTATGAAGATAAATAAAACTATGTTGAAAAGAAAGCTCTTGCTATCATAAGAGCTCTAAAAAAGCTCAGGCATCTTCTATCTCACAACACAGTCCAACTATTGGTCCCTCATGTGAGTGTGAAGGACTTCCTCCTAAGCAAGGACATCAATGAGAAGAGAGTTGGGTGGATCACCAAAGTCATGGAGTATAATGTGGAGATCAAGATTACCAAGCTTGTGAGAGGAAACAGTTTGTGTAGGTAGATGATTTCATCTTAGGAGAAAACTGAAGAGGTTGCTCTAATTATAGAAGATGTAGAACCAACATAAGATGAAAATCAAAACAATTGGATGCATGACATGACAATCTTCTTGTTATGAGAAGGATATCCAAAAGAGTTAAGTAGGGCCAAAAGAAGACAATTCAAACTACAATCTATCCCTTTTTCCCTAATGGATGGGATCCTTTTCAGGAAGGATCTAGATGGAGCCTTACTAAGATGTATCAACCATGACCAGATAGATAGGATGATCAAATAATTTCATGATGGTCTTGATGGTGGCCACTTCTCATCACAAACAATAGCCATGAAATTCATGAGGTCAGGTTATTATTGGCCAACTCTATTTCATGACTATTATTGGTATATAAGGAAATGTCAGAAGTGTGATTTCTTTTCAGGAAAACAGAGATTAGTAGCTCTTCTCCTGCATCCTATTCAGGTTGATCAACCATTTGCCCAATGGGGGCTAGACTTTATTGGTCTAATCAATCCACCTTCTAGCTCTGGTCACAAGTGGATCTTAGCTGCAAAAAATTATTTTACAAGGTGGACAAAAGTAGTAGCCTTAAAGGATGCCATAGACGCCTCAATAGTTGAATTCCTTGATGGAATTATTACTAGGTTTGCTACTCCTTCAAAAATAATATCAAATAATGCTAAGTCCTTTGTTGGGACTCATATTTTCTCTTGGGCATTTGATCATGTAATATATTTGAGTACATCCTCAAATTACTATCTCTAAGACAATGGCTTGGCTAAGTCCTCTAATAAGAACCTGATCAAAATCATGAAGAGGATAATTGAGAACAAGCAAAGGTGTTGACATGTGAAGCTAAGAAAAACCCTTTGGGTTAACAAAATTACATCTAAGAGGGCTATTGGGAAATATCCTTTCATGTTAGTATATGAAAGGAAAAAAGCATTCCTATTTCACTTGAGTTCCCCTCCTTAGAGTTAGCTCATCAAATGGAGCTAATGAAAGATGATGCCATGACAATCAAAATGGAAGAATTAGTGGAATTACAAGAAAAGAGGCAATACGTTGTGTAGACTCTTGAGATACATCAATAGTAGGTCAAAATGAATTTTGACAAGAAGGCCAAAGCTAGGGTTATCAGAGAGAGAGACTGAAATGTCCTTTTTCTGATTTTACATGATATTTCCAACCTTTAATCAGATTTTAAGATCAAACAACTAATATCACAAAGATCCTCCAAATTTCTCAAGAAACCCCAAATCGGGTATGCCAGAAATTGTGCCAAAAGCTTCACAGCTTCACCAATTATTAATAAATCTGAAAGTGGACATTTTTACAGAAATTTCAGCAGCATAACAGCCTACAAAATGACATTTCCAGATCCGTATAACCTTTACACAATAGTTCTCAAATGTAGGACAAAAACTATGCTCATCGGGCTCCTGAAATTAATACAAAAATGCTCGAAAACACCACACAACACAAATAAACTATCTCAGAAGTTTAATAACATCCCAATACATATATTCAACTCTATTTTAACAGCTTAAAGTCTGAAATACAACAGAAACCAAAACTGATATGAAATGCTCAACTGAAAACACCAAACTCATGCAAAAAACACACCCAAAAACCCACAAATCTACACTGTTCAGCACAAAGGCAAACTCTGTATGAGCATGCACATGGAATGGCTTCAAACTCCCAACCTTAGCCTTCCTAGAAACCTACAAACTCCCATTCTTGGGTCTCCCAGGAAACCTGCAAACTCCCGTTCTTGGGTCTCCTTCTCCACAGGTTTGGCAGCCTCTGAAGAATAACAAAGAATGAGCGAAAATCAAGTCTGGAATCCCCCCCAAAATGCCTCCAAACCTCTTTAAAAAGGGCATAAATGTAACTCACGTCCAAGAGAGGTTAATGAAACATATTTTAATAATAATTATCATTTATTAGTCCAACGGTTTCCAAAGATTAACTCCCTTTTTTCGAAACTTCACTTTCTTGGGCCTGCCTGTCTTAGCAAAGATTATGATTTTTTAATTATTTGAAAAAGGGGACATGACAAGTCCTCCCCTCCCAAACATTGCTTGTCCTCAAGCAATGGCTGAACAATAAACCAATCAATCCTCCTGGATCCCAAATGTAGTCATGAACTACACTACTACCAATTAACACAGACTCCTGCAAGATCCTCTGCAATATGACCAAGAGGAATCCATAATCAAACTGGCAATTATAGCTCAACCAAACTCCAAAATCACCATTACCACAGTCAAAAACCCATGAGACACAAACTCTTAGAATATCAAAACCCAAGTAAAGTGGACTACCAACATAGTAAATACCATCAATGCATTCCACTGGCCTATATGGAATGTACAATCCAACTCTGCAACAATGGTGAATGCTCTCAAATGAAACTATACCAAGTATGGAGAATCCACACACTATACAACACCTGCAGTCAACACAACTCTGTAGATCATTGGCCACTGTCTCATAACCATAACTCCCATGCACCCCTGATGGTGAAAAGCCATCACAAGATAAACAACAAGAAATGGAACCCAAACCAAATTTTCCTGCCATCAACTCCTCAGCATAAGGATCAATTGTTAACTAATGTACATACACTGCAATATAATGTTGATTAAAAAAACCAACCTCAGTCAACAGCTCACCATGAACAAGTGATACAACCCACTGTGACTGATCACTAGCTAAGTCAGGAGATGTCATAGCCAAAGGAGTAGAATCAATAACAACACTTGCTGAAGCATCACTCCAAAACTCCTGCTCTAAGTTATGTATTATCAAGCTATCAACTACAGAACCTGTCGCCATGTCATGCCCATCACAACTCTCATCTTGAGGCATCAAAATATTCCATAACTGATGATAAGCACTAGGAACCAAAGTACATCTCTGTATCATAATCTCATCAACATGGTCATCAAAGGTAAATTGATGAGCGTACCTCACAGTGTAATGCCGATAGAATGCCCCAATCTCAGTCAGTGGCTCAGACTGTAATCCAGATGAAACTAACTGCAATTGATCATCAACCATGTTGGAACTGACTACTACCTCCAAAGATATCACCAAGGGAGTAGTATTACTAGCAGGAACCATGCCAACTGTCGACTCACCAACATTACACATGACCTTTGATACATCTCTAGTCTCTGTGCCTTCAGTACTAGAGGCCACCACCTTGTCAGGTATACAATAATCTGCTACAATAACCAACTCAACTAAACCTGACTCTAGTGGGAATGAACCTGATATGCCAATGTTAGTATCAAGGATGGATGCATCCCCATCTCCACTGTCTCTGACAATCTCAGCCATGGACATCCTCGAATCACCAAACACCATAGCTTGTGACTGTATAGAATCAGATAAAGACTATAGTCGCTCTAACTCCATGGTCACCTTAGCTAAATGAAACCGTGACTCCTTGAAAGCCAACTGTGTACTCTCAAGAATCTTAGAAGTCACCTCAAGCTGCTCAGTAAGCTCACTCACCTCATCTTCCTTGGCCAACAATGCATCATATGCTGTACTACCCCACTCCATAAGATAATCTCTATCAGCTACCAACTGCATATAATTCTGTCTCAAAATCCGAATAGCCTCCCATAAAGGGTGGATCTCTGTCAAGGAAAGATAACTTCCTTCCTGCTCATCACTAGTAGGAGAACCCCATCCATAAACTGCTAATAATTGACGAGCAGCATCAAAATGTTGGCAAGTGATAGTGATGTCTCGGTCACTAACTCTCAACTGATTAGACACATGATGGCATTGGCTTGACTGTCTCCTAAAAACCTCCTTTGATGCACTGTCTAAAGGAGTATCCTCAAAGTTACTAGTCTCTAGAGTATTACCATCCATGTCCTGTGAATCAACTCTAAAGCTCATATCAACATACAGAGTATCAAAAACTGTAGCATTGCTATCCAACTCCTCTGTACCCAAAGAAAATAAGTCTTCAAAATTGCCCACTACATCCTCTTGGATGTCATCAATGTCAATATGATCCTGGGACTCATCTGTACACACTGCCAAATATGAAAGATCATCAACACAGTCCAGCAAGTATGGTCGACTGGATATATGAACAAAGCCCAACACCGGTGTATAAAAACTAATACCAACACCAGACAAGATACTGGCACAAGAAAAGACAACACCGTGTAATCTGCTAATCAAATCCATGATAGCACCCAAGCAAACACTGCTACCAAAAAGTGTTAAAGATCTCCAGTCAACTGAATCCCAAACACCAATATAACAATCTCGAGTCCATATCCGTAAACTAGAATCAACTGGTAACTCAAGAAAACTCCTCACCTGAGTAATATGACCAATACCAACTAACTCCACATACCTGTCATGATGAGGTAATGAAGTCACAATACTATCTTCACTCACCTTCAGCTGGCGGGATAAATCATGTGAAGTACTACCTGCCTCAACCTCATGTGATGAAGCATCTAACTGCGCCAGGTACTCTTTCTCAGCAAAGTCATGAATGCTCAATGTCTGCTCATCTCTACCAGGTATCTCACCATCCTGCACAACAACATCCTCATAATCATCATCTGAACCCACTACACTGTAGTCACTGCCTGTTGTAACTATACCATCCTGAATACCTGTGGCATCACCCTTTGACAACCTATAAACAATTATCTCAATTTGAGTATCAAGTTGACTGTTACTATCAATCTATGTAATATCCTTTCCCACCACCTCCTGTGGGTGAGTAGAATCTGAGACCTCTACTTGGCTATCAGCTAGTTTCTCAAACTCCTCATGCAAGTTCTTGGGAATTGTGTCATCTTTCCTGTGAGAAAATCTGCCAAATAGAAATCCAGTCAACTTATCCACCTTAGCTGGGTCAGATAACATGTCATTCATTATACGGTGGTGCTCAACCAACTGTTTAGACATGTCATGGCTTATTTTCATAAGTTTATCTCGAATGTCTAAATAACCATCCCTTCTACTATTTTGACTCTGGCTATCAATTGTCCAAGATCGTTCCCTCTGAGACTCTGTACTATACCTGTCCATTCTGGATAAAGTAGAGTGTAACCCCAATAGGATATAACTTCTTCAAACACCAAGAACTAACATGCAAATTATTAGAAGTAGCATGCAACCATAGATTTGGACATGCAATTGATTAGAAGCAACATGCAATCACCAAATTATGGCATGCAAGATCTGGGTAGTTGTCAAAACTGACATGCAAGATCTGGGTAGTTGTCAAAATTGACATGCAAACTTCTACAACCACCAAATTCACCAAGAACTAACATGCAAATAATTAGAAGTAGTATGAAACCATAGATTTGGACATGAAACTGATTAGAAGCAACATGCAACCACCAAATTATGACATGCAAGATCTGGGTAGTTGTCAAAACTGACATACAAGATCTGGGTACTTGTCAAAACTGAAATGCAAACTTCTACAACCACCAAATTCACCAAGAAATAACATGAAAATGATCATAAGTAGCATGCAATGATAAATTTTGACATGCATCTGATTAGAAGCAACATGCAATCATAAATTATGACATGCAAGATTTGGGTAGTTCTCAAAACTGAAATGCAAGATCTGGGTAGTTATCAAAACTGACCTGCAAACTTCTACAAACCCTCAGGCTGGCAAGATCATGGCTCTGATACCACTGAAATTTCCCTTTTCTGATTTTACATGATATTTCCAACCTTTAATCAGATCTTTAAGATCAAACAACTAATATCACAAAGATCCTCCAAATTTCTCAAGAAACCCCAAATCGGGTATGCCAGAAATTGTGCCAAAAGCTTCACAGCTTCACCAATTATTAATAAATCTGAAAGTGGACATTTTTACAGAAATTTCAGCAGCATAAAAGCCTAAAAAATGACATTTCCAGATCCGTATAACCTTTACACAATAGTTCTCAAATGTAGGACAAAAACTATGCTCATCGGGCTCCTGAAATTAACACAAAAATGCCCGGAAACACCACACAACACTAATAAACTATCTTATAAGTTTAATCACGTCCCAATAAATATATTCAGCTCTATTTTAACAGCTTAAAGTCTGAAATACAGCAGCAACCAAAACTGATATGAAATGCTCAACTGAAAACACTAAACTCATGCAAAAAACACACCCAAAAACCCACAAATCTACACTGTTCAGCACAAAGGCAAACTCTGTATGAGCATGCACATGGAATGGCTTCAAACTCCCATCCTTAGCCTTACTAGAAACCTGCAAACTCCCATTCTTGGGTCTCCCAGGAAACCTGCAAACTCCCGTTCTTGGGTCTCCTTCTCCACAGGTTTGGCAGCCTCTGAAGAATAACAAAGAATGAGCGAAAATCAAGTCTGGAATCCCCCCCAAAATGCCTCCAAACCTCTTTAAAAAGGGCATAACTGTAACTCACGTCCAAGAGAGGTTAATGAAACATATTTTAATAATAATTATCATTTATTAGTCCAACGGTTTCCACAGATTAACTCCCTTTTTCCGAAACTTCACTTTCTTGGGCCTGCCTGTCTTAGCAAAGATTATGATTTTTTAATTATTTGAAAAAGGGGACATGACAGAGACCTTGTTCTCGAGTGGGATGTAAACAAAGCTAAGCTAGGCAAAGATTCCAAATTCAATTCCATGTAGAGTGGCCCTTATGTTATCACAAGCTACAAATAGGAAAATGCTTTCCAATTATCTAGGCCTAATGGTGATGCTCTACCCATTAAAGTTAATGGGATTTACCTCAAATCTTGCTTCTGAAGAAGGTTAGAGTTTTCTATATATATTAAAGTAGTTTCCTATTTTCAATAAGTGCACAAGCACATGCTTTTCTCTCTGTGAGATAGAATTTATTTATTTATTTATTTGTAGTTGTAGAGTCAGGCATCTTGTGTTTGAGACTGCAAGGGTTTCATTTTTTGTGACTCTATATCCCATGGATGTTTAAGGTCATTGGTCATATGCTTAGTAAGAAAGCATCCCCTTTGAGTCGCTAGATATGTTAGTCAATTTTGCCTATCCCATTTTCATTGTTTGACACCATCATAAAAAATCAATCAGAGAGATACCTTTCATGGTGTCAAAATTTTCCAGTTGATCAAAATCTACTAAACCCAATCTTTTTGTGTCATATTTCAAATTGTCATATTCTTTGCGAAGAGTTATGATCTTACAATCAAGAGTTTTATTGTCCATTTGTATGCATTCATTTTGCCTCTCCTAATGTTATAGAGTCTATTGCTAGCAAGACATCATAGGGTCAAATTCTTAGTCTCATGATCTTACAATTTTCCTTTGTGGTCATAGCATCGCAAGAGCATGTTTTATGGTTTGCAATCTTATGATAGTTCTTTGTTGTATGATCATAAGTATTAACTAATGAACAAAATTGAATTATGTTTTGATGATATGAAAAACTATGGACTGCATGGTTGTAAGGATTCATTGGAGGGTTTGTGATCTTACGAGATGGTCATTTAATCATGTGATTTTAAAGGATGGACGGGAGATTCTTGACCATACCAAGGTAAAGACAATCATAAGATCATAAGATTGGAAAAGTGGTATGGTCGGGATGTGTTATGATGCTATGATAAGATTATAACTACAATCAAACAATCATAGAGCAGATTGAGGCCTTTTTAATTGACACATGAAAGAGGATCAATGGTTTATGTATGTGCTCTTTTGGAAGGTGTATGATCTTTAGCCATTGTGGGGAAATGCTAGACTACCATGTGTCCAAGTGGGACCACTTTCAATTTCACAGGCCAAATACATTATCATTCTTTCTATCATATCATCTCTTAGGGAAAATTATTCTCATTGGATGAGGGATACTCATTTGATCAATGCTTCTACTGATAAACTTCAAGGTTTTCAAGTTGTGACCTAGTCAAGTCAACAACTAGTCAATTAGGTCTTCATCATAGCATCACAGGTGAAGTTTTCAAGGTTTGATCTCATGATATTGCTTATCATGACATCATAGGGGTCTCATGGTAGATTGGTAGGTTGGAGTTGTGATGTTATGGCAAGCACTGTGGGTTATGATCTTACAGCTGGTGGATCATCGTAGAGTTAATGTTTGGGTCTCTTGATGTTACGATAGTTACTGTTGTCATGATATCATAGAGATGGGTGATCATAAAAGGTAAATCAAGGTCTCCTAACTAGATGCTAAGCTATTTTTTGTAGGATCCTAGGGGGCATGCTGATGGTTTATAAAGTTATGAGGATCAAGTGTTCATCATGCCATCGTATGATCGTGGGATTGTAAGTTGTTAAAGAATATCAGAGACCCATTGTTGTGGTACTTCCTAATTGGCTAGGATACTAAACTATGCATGGAGGCTTCATTTATATTATTGTCATCGAATCTAGAGAGATTGATGGATGTCGTATTCTTGCATTTTCAAAATGCTTGATCTTTAGCCATTGTAAGGAAATGAGGAGCTGCCACATATTATAGTGGGCTAGGTCCATAAGGTTTTCCTTGTTCACATCCTTGCAAATTTTCATTTTTGTTTATTGAATAAGGGAAAATTATTTTGACTGATACACTCTATCGATGGATTTCAGGGTTTCTAGTTGCGATGTTGTGAACATTAGGGGTAGTTACCAGTTTGGTCTCCATGATCAATTATTGAAAGTTCAATGGTCAGTGTATGCACACTTTCTCAAGGTGCATAAAATTTAGCTAAAGTGGGATAATGAAATATGGACACGTGTTGATGTGGGTCCAATCTTTCAATCTCTTTAGGTCGCATAATTGCAAGGACTAAATTATTTATCGAGTGAAGGTTGATATGTTAATTCGACATTTTTTTCCTGAAGGGTGAGAAAAATAGTGTTCCCATCTTACAATGAACTATTGTTCATAAGATCGTAGGGGTGAAATATTAGACCACAAAAGTCATGACAAAGTTAGTGAGCCATGAATTTTTTGTGATCGTAGGATCACAAGATTTATTTTTTGATGTTGTCAATGCTATGATTGATTGTGATCATAAGACTATAAGGTCATTTCACCATGCCCATAACATCATAAGATAAAATTGATTGATCTGTGACCATACATCAATGGTGTTTTCATGAGATCATTAAGTCAAGGAATTGTAAAGTAGGATTGATGCTTGATGCTATGATGAAAGACATGGTTGTGGGATCTCAAGGGTAGTTTGGTGGGCTTCCAAAGATATGATATAATAGTGTGATGTATAATCATGAAGGAGTTTCAAAGTAGTTCTGATGTCATGATACAAGGGTGATCAAAGGATTATAGATGTCTGGATACCTATTGTCCATGTTATGCCAAGGTTACTATCATATGTTATAACGTTCATGCAATCATAAAATAGGGTCACAATCGTAAGATTGCAAGGTTTATAAAAAGTAACCTTAGCAATAAGATAAACTTACGATCATATGATTTTAAGGCTCAATTTTCAATTAGAGATGCTATAAAGGGCTTTTATTATTTGAATGATCATAAGATTGTAGGTTCCTAAGTTGACCACAATGTAAAAGGGGTTTCTACTTGTCCAAGTTGGAAAATACAGGGTCTTCAACCAATGAAATTATAGGAAAGGTATAGATTGATAGTTGAATATGCTTGAATTGATGATATTTCTAACTTGGCATGCTAATAACAAAGAGAAAAGTGGCTCTTAATGACCAAATTGATATTTTGATTGTCTACAACTACTATTTTGCATTCCCTAGGCTTGGTGAATGAATTTTTTATCTTCTTGGTACTTTAGATTATCGATCTACCTAATCTTTCAGTTATGGCTGTCATTTTTGTCCCTTCTAGAGTTGAGTATGTGTATAGGGATCAGATTTATTCCTCTAAATGTGTACCAAGATTAGATCTTCTTTAGATTTGTAGTGATTTTTCTCTGCAAGCTTAAATCTAGTGGTTGATTTCTTGGCTTCCAATAGAAGTTTCTAAATTATGCTTTAACTATAAAAGAAAGTTTTGTACCCTTTCCAAGGGTTGATCTTTTCTCTAGTTCTATAGAATTATATTCTATGCCTTTCTATTGCAATTTATTTTGCCTTATAATTGAATATATTCTCTATTGTATCTCTTTCTTCTATTAATATACTATGCAATACCTTCTTGCCTTGTGATAATGTATTGTCTTTATTCTTCAACTATATGATTGTATGCATTTCAACCTTTGAATGATATAGAGTGAAGTCTCTTCCTTTTAAATTCTTTCAATTTTTAATATGCATATAGTTATTGAGTTGAACAAGGATTGAATATGTATACTTTGAGGTTGTATCATTAAACTATACATTTCCTCAGTAGGGATAAGATTGAACTACTATTTGGTATATCACCTCCTCTTAGATTAGAATAGGTAGTTTTCTTTCATGCTTTCCTTCTCCCTTTTCCTCTTAAGAACTCGTTAGGTGCATCCTAATAGTAAGGAAGCTAACCTTCTCTAGAGACTCAATCTTGTTGGTCAAGTCCCACAACTTGGAGATTGTTTCCATGTTTCACAAGGTTTCCTTCAGGTAATAACTTTAGGCAAGGGTGTAAGCTTTTGTGACAACATTAATCTTACTTTTTATATACTTTAAAAAAAAAGTGTGTTAAATTTTATTAAATACATGTAGTGAACCCTTAAAATAGGATAGGTTAGATGTACAAAATACATCTGTATATATATAACCGATGAAATAATACTAATAGAAGAACATTGATAGAGTAATGACATTGGCTAAATTGTCCCATACATAATCAAGGTACATGGGTAGTTTATGTTCTTAACCAATGGTATCTTTAATTCATGTTATAAAGAGTATTAGGATGTTGCTAAAATATGTTTATTATACTTTTTATATAGAAAGTATATATAGGTCTTGAATATTGATGATAATTGTTGGCATTATGTTGTATTTTTCATCAGTGATAACACTTATTTAATTCTAAATTCTTACCAAGCTCATCACTTAGTCCATAGCTTATACCAAGCATTCAATGGTTACCTTGTAAGTTCAACAGTTAAGTAGTTCACACTGAGCATTCTTGAGGCTACCGAGTGAATGTGCAATAAAATAGTGTTTACTGAGCCTCATAATATCTACCGAGTCATCAATTTGCATGATATGTAACCAGCTTCTACTAAGTAATGGATGTGTAGTGTTTATTGAGTGACAACAAGGTAAACAAAGGTTTTAGTATTTATCGAGTGACACATTATCTACCGAGTCTCCAATGGTTACTGAGTTCCAGGCTACGTTGTGTGATTAGTATGGACTAAGCTTCTACTTCTACTAAGTGCATGAAGATGCTGAGTAATGCAGTGGATGTTGAGTATCAGAAGGTCACCAAGTTAGCTTAAAGAGCTAGAGTCTTTTACTATTTGGCCGACTTAGTAATATTTTTTTACTTGTGTTTTAGCCAACCTTGCAATTGCAATTATTGGAATGGTATATATGTAATGTATTGTATCATTTGAAAATACTATTAATGTCATGGAATATTAAGGAATGTATATGTCAAGTCTAAAGAGTAAAGGCAAATTAGGAGTAGAACAAAGTATTCAACAAGGTCTACAAGGAGTAGCAAAGACATATCAGTCACAAGAGGGGATATGTACTTCAAGATCTATTCAACAATTAGGTTGTAAGTCAGATCTACTATTTCATCCTGACAAGTGAATCAATTTTATAAATCCTTTAATAGGGTAGACTTAATAGTCTTTGTATAAATCTCCTAATAGAGTGCATACTTCATTGTATGTTTGTGAAACCTCTAACAAGGTGGACCTAGAAATCCAAAATTGCTCTTAACAGGGTAGATCATCAGAAGTGGTCAATGTAACCCTAATAGGCTAACTTTATATTGCGGTAGTTAATTTTTGTGGGTATCATCCCCACCCTAGTGTTACTTTCTATTTGGAAGGTTTTTGGGTCACCAAAATACTCTGTTCATGTGCTATGAATGTTTATATTTTCTCATGCATGCAATAGATTATATGAATGAATGATGAGTGGTTTATATGGTTAAGTGCTGAATTGATTTAAAGTTTTTGAGGTTACTAATTCACCCCTCCCCTCTTAGTAACCTAGCTAGTCTTGAGTATTTCCAACAGATAATATGTTTATTATAGTTTTTTTTTAATAAATTGATTTATAAAAATTAAAATATTTATTTAATTATATAAATATAGTAATGTGTAATAAGATATTCATTTATTGTTGGTTATAAGTTGAACATATATTTTTTAATAGAATTAGGTAGTTGACTATGTACATTTGTATCAAGTTCAAATAGGTTCAAAATGGCATAAGCATGTTTCAAAATGTGGACATTGGTGGAACCCATACTCCAACTTGGATCGTCAGATACAACATTTTCATAAACATCTCCATCAAATGAAGTAGCCAAAGGGTAATGAGTGATGAACTACCATGACATGGAAAAATGTCATAATATCAGGGTATTTTGACAATGCTAATCTTTGAAGGGGCAATCATAAATATGAGAGGTAATGGGTAATTAATGCATGTTAGGTGATATGAATAATGAAAAGGGCTTCTCATGTGCGAAATGATCTTAGTGAAATAAGGAAACATATGGTGAATAAGTTGTCATATTTATTGATTTCATTACATGCAAATCTTTCCTCTTCGACCTAAAGATTTGTTGTTAATTATTTATTTAGTTTTAAAACCTCATTTTCAAGATGTCAATTCACTAAGTTTCAAAATTGATGATGGAAGAGGTGAGATATAGATATTTAAAGGAGTTTTATGTGAGTTTCTTTTAGCAAATTCGAGGTAATCTCTTTGCAACCCTACTTAGTGTTGTTTTCTTGTTGCCATCTTTGTATAGAAGCTAAGTGTTTTTTTTTTTTTGTTAAGAGGAGATGAGGTCATATCAACATTCTTTTGGTAGTAGTCATTGTATGAAATGTAAAGGGCCCCTGATTATAGACACAAACCTTAAAGGGGTAGATATAGAAGCCATTTGGAAAAAAATTTGTGACAAGGCAAAAGATCCCTAGTCAGTCATGGCCCTTCCATGATTGGTTATAAGCCCTAGATTAATTATGGAATGCATAATGCAATGGAAAAGTGTTGCTTTGGATTAATTGAGAAACTATCATGTTAGTTTTTAAAATCCCTAATGAAACCTTCTCCGACTATACCCTAACTCAATCGCTAGCTATGTTAATGAAGCTCTTGAGAAAAATTGTAGTGTCATAGCTAGGTCTTGGACACAGAATTATATAAGGGAGTTTCATGTCTGCCTAGTAGTCTGATCAAGGATCACATGGATCCCTATATACATGAGTTTGTAGTAATTTTACATAGAGTTAAGGGTTTTCTAAGGCTTATCTTTTTGAAGAATGGATGTTTGGATACATAGAGATTATTTTGCATGGGAAGCAATGCACAGATTGGGAAGAGTTAATTGTTGGTTTGTTAAGAGAACAATTGAACCTTAGTAAAACAATTACGGAGAACATTTTAATGTCATCTTACTTGATGTATTGTTTAGCTTGTGTATAAAATCTGACAACAATTTTAAATGACATGGCATAATAGAGGATTTCCCTTGAACCTTACTAGCTGGTCCAAACCTTTGGTAGTGTTTATATTTAGTTTCCTAGGTTCACCCATATTAGAATAGGAGGGTTTGATGATGAGCCCATAAGCTTACCTAGGTTCTCTTCTGATTTTTTTGTACTAGCTAAAGTATGCAAAAAATTGACCTTTGTAGTAAATAGATACCTTCCTGAAGAAAAATGGGAGACCATCTTCCTTATCAAATTGGGTAAGCTTTCATTCAAATCAATGAAAGATGTAATCAACATTAGTTGTGACTTGTGCATTTTTGACTTTAAGTTCTATAAGGGAAGAGAAACTTTTGACAATAAAGGGTTCACAAGAACAACACTGAATCTAGAAGGAAAAATAACTCCCGCCCCACACATTGAAGATTTTTGGGGAGATTAACTCAATAAGAGAGAAGTAGACATAAGAGATCATTCGAGGTTTTCGTTATCTCAAATTTTATTCTTTCAATTAAAGATGAATATGCATGGGTTGTAGGAGGATAGTTAAGAAGTTATTGAACTAGAAAGACATGATTTTTCTTGCTATAGACTGGACCAAAGATGAAGAGGTCATTATCACTCAAAGGTTTAAGCCCATTATAGAATGCACAAGGGTATGGTTGAAATGAAAGAGAAGGAAATGAACCCCATGCACAATCAAAAGAACTCAAGAAGTGCTCTCAACCTTCCCTTGTAGCTGATAAATCACTCTCTATTATCCATGTAGGTTAGAAAGAAGGTTCAAGTGGGTCAAACTATGAACAAGCCAATGATAGTTCTATTGTCCATAGAACTTGATCCCATACTAAGGTTTGAAGCAAGCATGGATGGTAGCCCAGGACTCCAAGATAATAGATTTGGACCAAGAAAAATATTCGGACACCACTTTCATGGATAATGAGCTTAGGTTCAAGGGGATATGTATACAATTTCTCATGTAATTGATACCCTAGTTACTCCGATTAAGGAAACATCTATGAAAGAGGCCCTAGAAGTAGTGCCAAACTGGTTGTTTAATTTCACAACTAAGAAACACAATTTACTACTAGTATCTATTCCCATGTAAGATGTTGTGAACAAGTACACTGTCAAAAATCCTAGAACCAAGAGGACCAAGAATGCTAGGAGGATGATCACTGACTTGAAGATAGGAGAGGTAACTTCTAAAATTTATCATTACAAACTGAAAGGAAACTCTTCTTATTTGTGTGTCAAATACTTTGAGATGTCAAATACTTTGAGATAACTAGAGTGGATTTAGGAGTACTCAACAAAGAAACCAAAGAGCACTGGCTAGAACAATCCACTCAAAATATTCTAGTTCAATCATAGAAAAATGACAAGGAGGAAAGGGAACTTAAATAGATTATGAATGTTCTTGTTGAATACATAGACTCGTTTGATGGATTTGGAGTGTTGCCCTTCCCACAAGCACCAATTTTTTTTGATTTGAACTCTCCTAATAGAAAAAATCTATTTAAACAACTACAAAGAGGGAAAACTACTACTATGGCAATGAACAATTTGATTGATGAGATAACTAAAACTGTGGTAAAGTTTATTCAAGATTCAATGTTGTTTTTAGTGATGCAGATGCTTTTCTTGGAGAGGTTCAAACACAAATACAACTTTGGGAGGAAAACAAGGCTAAATGAAAAGCAATAATCAATCAATATTTTCAAACCAAGGAATATGGAACTATTAAGTTTTTAATAGAATATCCCTTGAAAATAGTGGATGAAGGAATGCTTTATGTCCTAAAGAAAAATATAGAATGGAAATGTTCCATAAATGGGAATGTGATTGGTAAGTCTCATAAAATTGAAAGTGAAATCAAGGGTATGTATGATAACTGGATTAAAGAGATGTAAATCATAAACCCAATAGGTCTCCCACATTATGTAATGCTTCACCTGAAGATCCTTGGAACAAGGATAAATAAAATCCAAGATTAAAAAAAAAAAAAAGAAGTACCATCAAAATACAAGAATCACAAAGATCATAACAAAAGCCTAAAAAAAACCCAAACACCAATGATCTCCAAGTACCACTACTGACCAAAAAATGACAAAGCTACAAAGGTCTAAAATGCAATTGAATCTAAAACATCCTTGATTCGAAAGGTCAAAAAATAGGGTTCAAGAACTCCATAGAGGGTATCCAAATCACCTCTCAAAACCTTTCGATCATGTCAAAAAGTGCGCGTTGGTCACCTGAGTAGATTTTCTCATAGGTCCATGCAATATTCCATACAACCATGTGACACTTCACTAGTATTTCTTACATTTCTATGTGATACTTTTAAGGGCTAGGAGATAGAGTTTCCCAACCATGTGGGACCAATAGGTCCACTCCTAATATGCTAATGGTGATAATGATCCAACCATAAGCACACACATAAAGAAAATGTCCATGGTTAACACTCATGCTAGACAACAAAGATGACTGAAACCAAGATCATGAGAGAATGCAAGTGGCTCAGGTCTTGATTAGACACTCTATGGGTTAACTATGTAGGGAATCACTGGAGGGTAAGTAACATGACATGAAGTAACCCAAGCTACTATTGTGCAACATCAAATCCCTAGGGAGGCGCACGTACTATGTCCTCAGACTTAACTAGGTGCTCACATATCAAGTGTCCTCAAATTGAATCAAGTGTTCACTTTTCTTTTTATTATCTTAGATTTGTTACCTAGTAATAAAGTTAGTAATAACTTATTATAAACTTCTTCATGGAAACTCTTTGGGAAATAGTCATCAAGGTTGCGAGAGAAACCCCTCTATGGTGCTACCCTACATACCCATGCTCATCACATGAAGAGTGCCTATAGGCATGCATATTCCCAACCTACCCCAATGAACATAATTTTTTCACAAAAGCTTTCACCCTTGTCTAAAGTTTTTACCTAAGGACAACCTTGTGAAACATGGAAACAACCT
Organism: Cupressus sempervirens; assembly: GCA_028749045.1. Taxonomy (NCBI): domain Eukaryota; kingdom Viridiplantae; phylum Streptophyta; class Pinopsida; order Cupressales; family Cupressaceae; genus Cupressus; species Cupressus sempervirens. The sequence goes on along the minus strand of CM053787.1, from coordinate 585,146,513 downwards.
TAAATCTATGGGACTTGAACTATGAGGTTGAGTCTCATGAGAAGGTTACCTTCCTTTACTATCAAGATGCGCCTAAACTACACTTAGAGAGGAAAATGGAGAAGGAATACATGAAAGCAACTACCTAATCTATTCTAAGTAAGTGATGCACCAAAATAGATTTTTCAATCCCATCTCTACCCATATATGCACACTTGAACTGTTATGACATCAAAGATATACAGATCTAGACTTGTTTAAATTCAATAATCACATGCAGATAAGACAACCAACATGAATAACACAAGGAAGAAGAGAGTTCACTTATATATCATTCATAGGTCAAAAGTGTAGACACCTAAAAATCTTTTAGAAAATAAAGTATTTTTATTTTTTGAAAAAAGTCCCTGATGACATCATCATTAATTAATTAATTAATTAATTAATTAATTAATTAATTTTTATGCCATTAAATCCCTTTATATTAATTTAAAATATTTAGTTAAGGAATCCCTCCCAAAAAAGTTTAAATCTTATTTAAACATTATTTCTTTATTTATTAATTATTTAATTAATAAATTGACCAAAAATCCCAAAATAAATAAATAATTTATTTTTTTCCCAAAACTTGGCCAATTTCCTTAAGATCACTAACCTCTTCCAAAATCTTCTAATCCTTCTTTAATTTCGATTAAAGACTAATCCCATCATTTCCTACCCCTAATCCCAACTCAAAATATTTAATTAAGATTAAATATTAATCCTCATGTTTATTAAAAATATTTTAATAAATATCTCCTCAACCCAAACCCTTGAAATAAATAAAACTTTATTTATTTCTTAAAAAGCTTATTTATCCTCATCCTAGGAAGTTCTAGACCCTTCTAGAAAGTCTTCATCCTCATCCAAAGCCTAGACTCTTCTAGAAGATGTCAATCCTTATCTTTGACCCTAATCCTAATCTCCCCCCTAACCTTGTCACATTCCCTAAACATGGGTTAAGACTTGCTAACCCAAGCCAAAGTTAAAAAATATCTCCTCCTTCACCCACCCTCATTAAATGCCATCCACTTGCCCATCTCTAACATCCCTAATCTAATCCTAAGCCATCTCTAATCCTACCCTTAATCATTTGCATAATCTTAAACAAGCTTGAGACTTTCCTAAACCAAGCCAAAGTCTATCCCCTCAAAATATCCCAACCATAAAACTTTATGAAGCCCACAAAGCCATAAATGACTCTTACAAGCCCATTCATTGCTCTTACAAGCCATTATGAGGGTCTTTATGAGCTTTGAGCCTCCTTTGTTGACCCTTCAACCCCTCTTGCTCTAACCAATGACCCTGTGACATGTGTCACTCCCTGATTGGCTGTAAGGAAGCACAATCCATGTGCTCTCCTCTCATTCAATCTAAACCTTCCATAAGCTTTCTCCCATCCTTGCATCCTAGCCCTTGATCCCTCAAGCCCTTTGCCTATTTAAGAAATCCTCTCCCAAGCCATTTTAACACAATCTAGAAAGTAAAACCATAATGCCATTTTGAGAAGCCATTTTTACATCAAATCCATTCACCAAAATCTATCAAAAATCATCCATTGAAGCCCATTTGAGCATTTGAGCATACATACATAATAAAGCCATCTTAGCTATTAGATACACTCTACATCAAGTGATCATACTCATTGAGAGAGCCTATCCATGGCTCATATTCTCATTTGAGGACTTCACTTTGTCTCTCATGAAGTTATGTTAAATTAGTATGCAAATACTTTTGATTGTTTTACTTTAGTGTTTCTAACATACTAAAGTAGCATATACATTTTGGCACACCTAGTGGGACCTCGCATGGGTCATCTTCATTAGCTTTTTTAGTCAAATTTTGTATGTCATTTGCTTATTTTGGCTAATTTTTCTTTTTTTTGTGATTGGTAGGATTGTATAAATTGGTTTTGCAGGTCCACAAGAGCATGAAGAAGACAAAGGAACTCATAGTCTATCTCATAGTGTTTGCAGATTTTTCAAGCTTATAGGTGGACGGAGCACTTGGAATTCTTCTTACTCTTCTTGTCTATATTCTTCTTCTATTCCATCTACTTCTTGTTTTTCTTCTTGAGGGATCTTGGACCTTTTTTTAAAGGAAGCAAAATCATACACACTTTTTTTTAAGTGCTTAAAATGAACTCCCAAATCATACTTAAATCCATTAAAAAATTAAAAATTTGCAAAAAAAAAAAAATCTTTTAACAAGTGAAACTAAACCAATCCAATCATTTGCATCCTTGCAACATCAAGGTTTTAGATGCATTCATGCAAAGTTAGGAACACTTCATTTGTGGGAATTTAAAAAGAACTTCAAGTTTCTATTTCAAAAGTTTCAAAATCAACACTAAGTGCACACTAAAATCTAAATCAAACTCAAAGCATCAATCAAGGATAAAATGAACCTCATTTGCAAATATTTTAAAGTTCTTTTAAAAATCTCATGAAAACTAAGAGTCCTAAATGGTTGCTAAAATTGTCTTAAAAAGCTTTGTTATTTGTTCCAAACAAATGTCTTGTTGCAAAATCTTCAATGTTTCTTAGGTTTTTCATGCATCAAAACAATCTAGGAATATCATTTTTGGGCTTAAAACGTGCAAACTAGAACACAAATTTTTGAATGAAAACCAAAGTCCAAAGAGTCATTTTCACTTTTGAGTCCAAAAAAATCTTGAATGATCTAAGGTTAAAACAAAGCACTTCAAAGTTCTTAAAACAACATGCAAAATCTCAATCTTGAATGCTCAAAGGAAAAAACTTCAATGTTTAATCACTTGTCTTTGAATGCATATTGCTAAAATCACTCTTGAGTGCCATGGATTAAAATCAAGTTTGTTTTTTTATGAATGCATGATTAAAATAAAAAATTCAATCTTGAATGCAAAAGATCAATTAATCATTACAATATCTCACGCTTCATCTTTTGGGGCATAAAAAGAATCTACATTTTAGAAACTTTTTAAGTCATAAAAACAAATAAAGACACTTTGAGTGAATTTGTTGTTGGAATCACCTTTTTTAATCACCCATCATTCTAACCATTGGTCGCAATATCAATGCCATAAATGGGGATGAATCTACCTAAGAAGGTGTTAAGTGCTCCACAAAAATCAAATTCCACTCACTTGAGTTTTTATTGGTTTTTCTAAGATAGAAAATTTCTTGAATGCACATTAGTCTTGCTAACACTTTATTTGAGCATAAAAATTGAACAAATCTTGACGTGGAGGGCCTCCGGGCACATGCTTGAAATTGAGCTTTACACACATCTTTGTTTTGGGCTTAAAACAAAGTCACACTCAATCTTGAATGCCTTAAAAGAAAATCAATCGATACTTGACGTGGAGGGCCTCCAGGCATGTGAGTTTACTTTTTGTTGATCCTAAATCTTCTTGGTGTATTCATTCTTCGATCACTTCTCTTTTGTTGGCACATTTCAAATTGGAATTGAACCTTTTCATCTTAAATCACGTGTGTTTTTAAAAGGTCTAGATCAGAAAAATTAAAGCGTCAGTTGGAAAAGAACTCTGTCTTTTAGCCCAAGATCATCCAAGTCTTCTCTCCCCTTGTCATCTTTCAAGGCCATCTTGGGTGCATAAGATTAGGATCCAAAATCTTGTCTTAGCTTTTAGGAGGCCTGCTTGGGGATTTCATCATCCCTTGGGATGACCTCAACTCCAGTGTTTTGGCAGAGTATAAAGATTGAGAGGTGAATCCAAAGACATCTCTCTTGGGATCAAAATTCTGTCACTTGGGCTAAGCCTCAAGGAACTTTATACCCTTGAGAAGTGAAAGAGGAGAAGTGGGTTACTGCTCCTCTTGGCTGTGTGACATTGTTTTGGTTTCATCTATGGATTTGGGCCTCACGTACCTTGGGTATATTGAGGACTCCCTAGCTAAACCAACTGTTAGCCTTGTAGACAACCATCTAGGATCTTAATGTGTTTGAAGTGACTGATCGAAACATTTGTAGAATATACACACTCCTTGGTGCACGTATCACATTTTGAGAATCAAAAACTTATATCTGGTTGTTCCTTTCTATTTCTTGATCTTTTACTTGTTGAATGAATTTTTTCCAAACTTGGTCAATCCTAGCTTAGGGCACACTTAGCGTAGTCACTGCCTATTTCAAAAGTTGAACAAGTTGAAGAAAAACAACCACGATCTCTCAAAGCCAAATAGATTTAGGAATTTATGTTAGAACAACCCAAACCCAAATAGAAGTTTCACAAAGCCAAATTCAAGCCCTCTCAGGCATACCAAGAAATTTTAGCCAAGAGAAAGGAAGTAACACCAAGCCCTCGAATTGCCAAACTCCACAAAGCAGAAGACAAAGTGACTGACGAAACCTATCAGGACACCTGGTTAGATTGCACTATCAGATTTAGCAAGCATCCAGGAGTTAACCCTACTTATGTCTTACCAACTAGGCATGATTTCTATGATTAGGTCCCCTTGTTTTTCCACATCTTCTTGCATAAGTTTCACTTTATAGTCATCTTTGTAGGAAAGCTAGCCATTCTAGGTTATCCCTTTAAATCATTTTAGCTCATCCATCTCATCTAGGTCTTTGCCTCAGAATCAAACCAATCCCCTCAAACCTAGCTAGCATCCAAAAAAAGCCTAATTTTCACATCCAAGCCTTCAGAATTGTTGTGACCTTTCCAAAGGTTTTCCATTCCTACCATCTTACAAATCCACCAGCCTCACCGAGGTTATCCCTCTAATAGAGCTTTGTCTAGGGTAATCTAGTTTTGTCACTTGTTATCCCTCATCACCTTGAGCCAAAGGTTGGGATACACAAGTGTTCAATCTTGTGTTTTTCCTAAAGGATCATCAGTCTATCCTTAAAGTTGACACAATCACCACCAAGCTTGCACATAGGAAAGCAGACCTTCCATGCTTTGGCAACATATCTTTGAAGTTAGAATCCCCAACTCAATCCTCCTTAGGTTTTTCATATAGCTTTGCCTCAACCTAGGAAATCATTTGCATAGAAAAGCCTTCCCCCTTTGCATCCATTAGCATTGTTGCATCTCATCCCTAGGAAAATTTTCATGCCACCCGTCACTTGCTTAGCCAAGAAGAAGAAAGAAACAATGGAACCCTATCATTTGGATCAAACAGCATCGCTCCCCTTGAGCACTCAACCATCCTTTAGCCCAGAGAACACTATACCATCACCTACTGACATTGAAGCTTTCATGAACCAACCAAGAAATGCAATATTGGTGAACGCCATTATAGACAAGAATAAAGAAACAATCATGGCTAACTTTCGAAGGGATAATATAGGAGCCTTTGACTTTGGAAGACCTCCTCCCTTATCAAATCCATCTCACCTATTGTTTGGACAACTACCACTCCCAATAGGCTCTTATGATATAGATTATCCTCAATATGTGCCAAAAGAAGAGCCTCAAGCCAATCCTTACGATCCAACAGACGCAAACATACCAGCCTCCACTCAAGTTTAAATCTCCCTTTTGCAAGCCAATCCAGCCACCACCACTCCACCATTGGTCCATACCACTCCATCCCAAACCCCCTTCACCCAAAACACCTCATCATTCACTCCCTTCACTATTGCTATTGCTACTCTCCAACCCAACCTTCCAAATCCACCCATCTCCCAAATAAGTGCTAGCATCTTTGGCCAACCTCAGCAATATACAACCGGGATGCCACCCATGGGGCCAAGTAATCAACCTTTCATCACCCCCAGATTGTTTACCTCAGCTCAGAGCACAATTCCATCATTTCCACTAAGTCCTTGGAGCCCAGTGCCATTGGCCAAAAATCCACAAGCTACTGTCCTCACTCCACAAAGCTATCAAACCCCACAAGCTACTACCAATGTTCTGCCAAGCTCTCAAGTGACCCAAGCTCCTGCCACCACTCTACCGAGCTTTCAAATCTAGCCAACAAGCTATCAAACCCCATCAGTTCCATTTACAAGCTTTCAATTCCCACCACCTCCACCACCAACTAATCCATTACCTCCTATTACTAACTATTTTTCTATGCCACTTCTAGGAGGAAATCCACCACCACCAACCACCAATTACTTGGCCTCTTTTTCCATGCAAATACCTTCCCAAATGGGGGCACAACCCACATATATTGGTCGAACTCCTCAAATCCAAAGCCAAGTTCCATAAGCTCCCTGATCCTTTCCCCAAGCTTCACAACCATCTTATACCTTACCTCCACAAAGCAATCCATTTATCCCATAGCTAGCTTATGTTCCTCAATCCCAACCTCAAATCCAATATCAACAGCAAGCCTCACAACACATGCAACAATATGTGCCACCTCCACCTCAGCAACCCATCATCCACCATTCAGTTGCCCAAGCCATGTACAATCCCTACCAGCCCATACCTCAAAGCCATCCATATTCCATTGCCCCATCTAGCACATACCTACCTTAGGGCACTCCTACATTGGGGGCACCCTAGCCATCACCCATTAATTCAAAATGGGAAGCCATGAAGACAGCTTTGAAGAACATCCAGGAGGGAAATGATCCAAAAATCTTCAAGTTTGAGAATGTGTGTCCTTACCCATTTGACAGAGCCATTACCACGACACCATTTCCCAAACACTTTGAGATACCCAAGTTTGACAAATTCAGAGGAAAAGGAGACCCTGTCACACATATCAAAGAATTTTACATGCACTTCCAAGAAGTGGCATATGGTGACGTCTTCCTCTTGCGTCTCTTTCGCAAAAGCTTTGTTGGACCAGCTCTTAAATGGTTTTATAGAATCCCATATGGAACAATTAAAAACTTTGCTACATTATCTGAGGCATTTGTAGCCCAATATGCCCATCTTGTCGAAACAAAACTATCAGTAGTTGATCTTGTCCACACTAAGAGAAAAGGTGGAGAAAGCCTTCTCGAATATCTGTAAAGACGGCAAATCCTTATCACCCGCATATCTTGCACCTTGCCAGAGCACCATTTGGTGAAAATGTTTATTGATAATGCCCATCCTAGCTTGGCTCACCACATGACCATGAACTGTTTGCAGACCTACAAAGATATCAAAGAGAAAGGAATGATCCTTAAGCAAGGACTCATTAAAGATGGTGTGGTCAAGATTTACAAGGAAGCCAACCAAAATCAAACACATTCAAATGACAAGTCTAGGTTTTGGAACAAAAACAAGCACGTTGCAATAGATGGGGTTACTGATACGAGACATGTGAATATTGTTGGTCCTTCCCAAAATTAGTCCAACCCACCGTATCAATCAAACAATCAACAAGCTATTAACTACCAATAGCAGAATCACCAAAGCTATCAAAGCCACAATCCAAGACCTAACTTTCAAGGGTCTAGCAATCAAGCTAATGCCATCAATGTAGCTGCAGGACCAAAGCCTAAGTTCCAACCTGCACCTAGAAACTATACACCCCTTGGTGAGCCATTGTATGTCATTTTTGAGAAATTTACTAAGGAAAACTCATCAAATTTCCTCCTACCTAGCAAATTGACCCAGGCCAATCCAAAGCTGCATGGTACAAAGACAATGAGTACTGCAAATTTCATAGGGTAAAAGGTCACACCACCCTCAGATGCATGAAACTAAAAGATTATGTGCAGGACCTCATTGATCAGAAAGAAATCACTGTTGGTGCCCAAACCTCTCCCAATGCAGGCTTATAGATCTATCAAAATGCTTTTCCTCCTCTCAACAACCAAAATCTTGGAAAGGCACCTATCCAAACCAACAACAACAATACTAACAATCGCCCCCCAAACTAACAGCATGGGAAGAAAAATGACCATACTTCATCCTACATAGAATATGGTAGCCTCATCGATTGTATATCTAAAAAGGAGCCTTTTGTCAATGTTATCAATATCCAAGGCCCAAACGATGAGTGTGTAGTCACCACCAAAAGAGCACGATTAAACATCACAGCCCCATCAGTCCCATCAACACTATCAACCCCAGTAGTATCATCAGCTCCATCCAAAAGCCAATACAATATATTGGAACACCTCGAGAACATGCCAACCCAAATCTCCATTTTAGACCTTCTCTGCACTAGTCCTGTGTACAAAAACATCCTTGATAGTGCACTCATAGAATCCTGTGTCCCTTCAGATATCAATGCTACTAATTTTTGTAATCTCATTGGAAACCTATCCTCCTCATGTGCCCTATCATTCAAACCCACCGACATACTTGTGGTCGAGCCAGATCACACCCTTCTGCTTCGCATAGCCATCATGGTATCCAATTTTTTTGTAAAAAGAGTAATGATAGATAATGGATCAGCCTTGAATATTTGCACCCTAAAATTCATAAAAAAAGCTGGGTATACTGAGGTAGAGATCATTAGTGAGGTTATCACCATCAAAGCTTATGACAACTTGGAAAGAACCACAGAAGGAACCATTTTGTTGCTAATCAAGGTTGGGCCAGTCATCCAAGAAACACTCTGCCATGCTATTGATCTAAACCTACCATTTAACATCCTCCTTGGTCGCCCATGGATTCATGAAATGAAAGCCGTTCCATCCACTTACCATTAGTGCATCAAATTTTTGCATTAGGGCACTAAGGTAACCATCCATGCTGATCCAGAACCCTTTGCTTACTACAATGTAGTTGAAGCTTCATATACAAACCATTGCCCTAGAATTGATATCGACACAGCCATCACTAGCTCATCTCACACTTGTAATGACCTAGAAACCATCCTTGCCTCCACCCTATCTACCATGAAGATCAATAACAAAGGTTGTGGAGAGTATAGTCTGTCAGACGAATTTTCTATTGAGGCACTCCCACTTGATCCACACACCCATGGATGATTGACATATCACAAAGCTAAGGAGATTCCACCTCCTCGATACAAATAGTTTGGCCCAATAACCTTTGTATCCTCAAAAATCCCTCTTCATGAGGAGCTCACTCTAGATATCAACAATTGGTTACATAAGGATGCATAAGGAGATTCCACCTCCTCGATACAAATAGTTTGGCCCAATAACCTTTGTATCCTCAAAAATCCCTCTTCATGAGGAGCTCACTCCAGATATCAACAATTGGTTACATAAGGATGCACCTCCAAGAAATCAAGCACGCCTTGATCACTTCAGCCAAAAGTATCACCAAGAACATAAGCTCATCACTAAAAATTGAACTATCAAGGTGGTGGTCTAGGACTAGAAGAAAGAGGCATGGAGTGCCCCATCAATGCACACAAGTGGGAATCAAAGTTAGGTCTTGGCTTTGGCATACCCACAACTGGAGGCACCAATGAGAACGGTCATGCTTTTTCAAACATTCACCGCGACCTTGTCGAAATTGAAGACATTCCTAAGGAAGTTGAAAAGAGAGCCTACGACGATATTTGAGACCAAATCTTCCTTGGAGACTCTGTTCTCCAAGAACTATCCATCCATTTCATTGACCTATCACTCGCCCATCCACAACTCATAGATTGGGACCAACCAAGTGTCATACACATTGATGAGTTCACATTAGAGGAAGTGCTTCTGAGATTCATGGGAGCCAAAACTCCTCACAAGAAAACAAATCTAGATTCTGCCTATATCTATAAGCTAGATTCCAAGGGGTATTTTGGAGAAAATCCCCAACCTAGTTTTGATACACCCAAAACTGAAACTAAGGTGAATCCGAGACTAGCTAAGGCAATGAAGAGAACCCCTTAGCAAGAAAATCCAGAGTCACAAGCAGAACATGAGGATTTAGCATTGCCTCCTCAAGATAATCGACCAGAGGTGTCTTCTATTCTAATTGAGAATACTACAGAAGTCAACATCGGTTCTTCAGAGATCCCCAACCTTGTTCACATTGCTACATCCCTATCACAAGATCAAGCTGACCTGCTCTTTAAGGTCTTAAGAGGGAACATTGGCCAATTTGCATAGTCATATCAGGACATTCTGAGACTTGATCCAAAGCTTGTAGTTCATCATCTTGTAGTTGATCCAAAGATCAAGCTCGTCACACAAAAGCTTAGAAAAATAAACCCCAAGGTGGCATTACTAGTCAAATCTGAATTAGAAAGAATGTTAGCTGCTAAGGTTATCCAACCTATCGACTACACAGAATGGATCTCCAACATGGTCCCTGTCACTAAGCCTTCTGGTGACATCAGAATCTGCACTGATTTCAGAGATCTTAACAAAGCTTGTCCAAAAGATGATTTTCCCTTACCAAACATAGATATGATTGTAGACCTTACAGATGGACATGAAATTCTATCCCTCATGGATGGATTGTTTGGGTATAATCAAATCAAGATTGCAGAAGAGGATTAGCATAAGACAACATTCACTACCCCTTGGGGAACCTTTTGCTACAACATGATGCCTTTTGGCCTAGAGAATGCTGGGGCTACCTATCAAAGAGCTATGATAGCAATTTTCCATGATCTTATCCATAGCATTTTGGAGGATTATGTGGATGATATCTTGGTTAAATCTCACACCTTCATGGATCATCTTGTTGACCTAGAGAAAGTCTTTGATAGGTTAGCCAAATATCATCTCATGCTGAATCCCAAGAAATGTGTCTTTGGGGTCACATCTGGCAAGCTTCTAGGCTTTATAGTTTCTAAATGAGGTATAGAGATTGACCCCAAGAAGGTCAAGGCTATCTTAGACATGCCTCCTCCCCAGAAACTATGACAGCTTTGCACTCTATAGGGAAAGCTTCAATCCATTCAACGCTTCATCTCCCAGCTTGTAGATAAGTGTACGCCATTTGCACATTTACTGAAGAAGGATGAAAACTTCTAGTGGGATCCTTTATGTCAATGCAACTTCAATCATCTCAAGTAGTATCTCATCAATCCCCCTATCTTGGTTCCACTTGTTCTTGGTCATCCCTTGATCTTGTACATATCAGCAACGCCTACTGCTCTAGGGGCACTTCTAGCACAACTCGATGACTAGGGTAGAGAAAGAGCCATCTACTACATCAGTAGAACCCTAGTTGGTTATGAACTCAATTATATGCCTATGGAAAAAGCTTTTTTGGTAGTTGTTTTCTCAACTCAAAAGCTTTGCCACTACATGCTAAGTCATACCATCCAACTAGTCTCCAAGATCGACCCTCTCAAGTATATGCTCTCTAGAATAGCACTTACAAGCCATTTGACCAAATGGATTATGCTCCTTAGTGAATTTGACATCTAGTATGTAGACAAAAAGGAAATCAAAGGGCAAGCTATAGCAGATCACCTAGTTGATGCGCCTCTAGTAGATACATATCCTTTGATCACAAAATTTCCAGATGAACATATCTATCTAATTGAAGAACAACCCCCATGGAAACTTTATTTTGATGTTTCATATACATCTCATGGATCAAGGGCAAGAATATTTTTGGTCACACCTTAAGGAGATTACATTCCAAAAGCCTTCAAGCTACAATTCCCTAGCACCAACAATATAGCTGAATATGAGGCTCTCATAGCAGGATTAAAGATAGCTACAGAATGGAACATCACTGAGTTACAAATCTTTTGCGATTCTTAGCTCATCATCAAGCAAGCCCTAAATTAATATCAAACCAAAGATGAAAAGCTATTACCCTACAAAGAGCTAGTTGATCAGCTAACCCAAAATTTTACAAAGCTTCAATTTACACAAGTGCCTCGAATGTAGAACAAAGCAACAAATGCTATGGCTACTATCGGCTTGCTCTTGGAAATTCCCCAAGTGGTTACGTAGTATGAATTTTTAGTCAAGCAGCTCCTCACAACTGCCTATGCAAATGATGAATCGAACTGTGTTTGTATCTTGGTTGGTCCCCAATCCCCTTGGTACCATGAGATTCATGGTTACCTTAAAGATGGTATCATCTCCCCTCACCTCACACATACCCAACACCAAAACCTCATTCAAAAATCATATCGCTATGTTATCATAGCCAATACCCTATATCGTCGGGGTTATCATGATACTCTATCTCAATGTTTAGATGAAAATGAGGGCACGATGGCGTTAAAAGTACACTCTAGACTTTGCGGTGCCCACACGAGTGGTATTATCCTCATGCGAAAAATCCTTAGAGCAGGCTACTATTGGCCTACCATTGAAGAAGACTCCTGTGACTTTGTCAAAAAGTGTCTCCCATGTCAGTAGCACACAAATCTTGTGCACACTCTAGCACAAGATCTACAGCCTATTGCACCACCTTGGCCTTTCGCTTATTGGGGCCTTGATCTAGTTGGAACTATCACACCTCTCTCATCTGATGGACATAAATGGATAATAATAGCTATAGACTATTTCACTAAATGGGTGGAAGTAGTCCCCCTAGTCTTAGCTACAGGAGTTCAGGTCTCCAAGTTCATCTTGTACCACATTGTTTGCCATTTTAGCATCCCACCCACCATCTTCATCGACCATGGAGCTAACTTTGAAAATCTCAACATGGAAGAATTATGCACTTCCCTCCACATCCATCACCACTTTTCTAGCCCATATTTCCCACAAGGTAATGACCAGGCAGGGGCAACTAACAAACCCTCTTCAAAATCCTAAGGAAAGTTGTCAATGATTCTGGCCGCGATTGGCACCTTCAAATAAATCCAGCCCTATGGGCCTATCAAACTTCCTTCCATACATCCATAGGCACAACTCCATACTCCTTAGTCTATGGTGCCAAAGCAGTACTACCCATAGAGGTTGAACTTCCCTCCTTACGCATATCTTTGCAAGGGCAAATATCAGATTAAGAATATAGAGTAGCTTGGCTCACCCAACTAGATCTCTTAGATGAGAAGTGACAAAAAGCCTATGATCATATCACAGTCTATCAAACTCATCTCAAAAGGAATTTCAACAAGAAGGTGCTTCCACGACACTTTCATCTAGGTGACATGGTCCTCAAAGAAAATATGAAAGTCCAAGCTAATCAAGAAAAGAAAGGAAAGTTTGAACCTACCTGGCTTGGTCCTTATGTTGTCACTACCTCCTTTGGCTCTAGAGCCTATCACCTATCTACATCAAAAGGAGAACTCTTGAATGATCCTACTAACATCATTCATCTCAAGAAGTTCTATGCTTGAAGATCCTTGGTATACCTAGCTTTTGAAAAATACAAAAAAAATAGTAAAGAGAAATAAGCATCCAATGGTGAAAACTTGGAAATTCAAGCGCCTTGGATAGGTACCTTGGTGAAAACTTGGTAATTTAGGTGCCTTGTGTACTAAGACTAAGCCATTATCTATCACTATCCTATCCCTCATCCATTCACCCACCATCCCATAAAACACCTTCTTGTTCCCTTGGTGTTCCAACCAAATATCCAAAATCTAATGAAGCTTGTAAATACCTCATGTATAGCTTGTAAATCTTGTACCTCAGCTTGTAAATCTTGTACCCTAGCTTGTAAATCTTGTATCATCCCTTGTATCATAGCTTGTATATCCAAATCTTGTCCAAAGCTTGTACCATATTCTAGCTTGTATTATATACCAAAGCTTGTATCCTAGTTTGTATCCTATCACATGCACACAAAGAACCCCATTTTCACTTAAGCTTTTCGCAAACCATCTACCTACTTGCCTATCAACTATTATAGACATCCCACCCTTCACAAACATTTCCATTTCACAAAACCAAGGATTTTTATGTGAGTTTCTTTTAGTAAATTCAAGGTAATCTCTCTGCAACCCTACTTAGTGTTGTTTTCTCATAGTTATCTTTGTATAGAAGCTAAGTGTTGTTTTTTTTTGTTAAGAGGAGATGAGGTCATATCAAAATTCTTTTGGTAGTAGTCATTGTATGAAATGTAAAGGGCCCTTGATTATAGACATAAACCTTAAAGGGGTAGATATAGAAGCCTTTTGGACAAAATTTTGTGACAAGGCAGAGGATCCCTAGTCAGTCATGGCCTTTCCATGATTGGTTATAAGCCCTAGATTAATTATGGAATGCATAATGCAATGGAAAAGTGTTGCTTTGGATTAACTAAGAAACTATCATGTTAGTTTTTAAAATATCTAATGAAACCTTCTCTGACTATACCCCAACTCAATCGCTAGCTATGTTAATGAAGCTCTTGAGAAAAATTGTAGTGTCATAGCTAGGTCTTGGACAAAGAATTATATAAGGGAGGTTCATGTCTGCCTAGTAGTCTGATCAAGGATCACATGGATCCCTATATACATGAGTTGGTAGTACTTTTACATAGAGTTAAGGGTTTTCTAAGGCTTATCTTTTTGAAGAATGGATGTTTGGATACACAGAGATTATTTTGGATGGGAAGTAATGCACAGATTGGGAAGAGTTAATTGTTGGTTTTTTAAGAGAACAATTGAACCTTAGTAAAACAATTAAGGAGGACTTTTTAATGTCAGCTTACTTGATGTATTGTTTAGCTTGTGTATAAAATTAGATAACAATTTTGAATGACATGGCATAATAGAGGATTTCCCTTGAAGCTTACCAACTGGTCCAAACCTTTGGTAGTGTTTATATTTAGTTTCCTAGGTTCACCCATATTACAATAAGAGGGTTTGATGATGAGCCCATAAGATTACCTAGGTTCTCTTCTGATTGTTTTGTACTAGCTAAATAATGCAGAAAATTGACCTTTGTAGTAAATAGATACCATCCTGAAGAAAAATGGGAGACCATCTTCCTTATTAAATTGGGTAAGCTTTCATTCAAATCAATGAAAGATGTAATCAACATCAGTTGTGCCTTGTTCATTTTTGACTTTAAGTTCTATAAGGGAATATAAAGTTTTGACAATAAAGGGTTCACAAGAACAACACTGAATCTAGAAGGAAAAATAACTCCTGCCTCGCACATTGAAGATTTTTGGGGAGATTAACTCAATAAGAGAGAAGTAGACATAAGAGATCATTCGAGGTTGTCCTTATCTCAAATTGTATTCTTTCAATTAAAGATTAATATGCATGGGTTGTAGGAGGATGGTTAAGAAGTTATTGAACTAGAAAGACATGATTTTTCTTGCTATAGACTAGACCAAAGATGAAGAGGTCATTATCACTCAAAGGATTAAGCCCATTATAGAATGCACAAGTGTATGGTTGAAATGAAAGAGAAGGAAATGAACCCAATGCACAATCAAAAGAACTCAAGAAGTGCTCTCAACCTTCCCCTGTAGCTGATAAATCAACCTGGATTATCCATGTAGGTCAGAAAGAAGGTTCAAGTGGGTCAGACTATGAACAAGCCAATGATAGTTCTATTGTCCATAGAACTTGATCCCATAATAAGGTTTGAAGCAAGCATGGATGGTAGCCCAGGATTCCACGATAATGGATTTGGACCAAGAAAAATATTCGAACACCACTTCCATGGATAATGAGCTTAGGTTCAAGGGGATATGTATACAATTTCTCATGTAATTGATACCCTAGTTACTCTAGTTAAGGAAACATCTATGAAAGAGGCTCGAAAAGTAGTGCCAAATTGGTTGTTTAATTTCACAACCAAGAAACACAATTTACTACTAGTATCTATTCCCATCTAAGATGTTGTGAACAAGTACACTGTCAAAACTCCTAGAACCAAGAGGACCAAGAATGCTAGTAGGATGATCATTGACTTGAAGATAGGAGAGGTAACTTCTAAAATTTATCATTACAAACTGAAAGGAAACTCTTCTTATTTGTGTGTCAAATAATTTGAGATGTCAAATACTTTGAGATAACTAGAGTGGATTTAGGAGTACTCAACAAAGAAACCAAAGAGCACTAGCTAGAACAATCCACTCAAAATATTCTAGTTCAATCATAGAAAAATGACAAGGAGGAAAGGGAACTTAAATAGATTATGAATGCTCTTGTTGAATACATAGACTCGTTTGATGGATTTGGAGTGTTGCCCTTGCCACAAGCACCAATTTTTTTATATTTGAACTCTCCTAATAGAAAAAATCTATTTAATCAACTACAAAGAGGGAAAACTACTGCTATCGCAATGAACAATTTGATTGATGAGATAACTAAAACTGGGGTAAAGTTTATTCAAGAATTCAATTTTTTTTTCAGTGATGTAGATTCTTTTCTTGGAGAGGTTCGAACACAAATACAACTTTTGGAGGAAAACAAGGCTAAGTGAAAAGCAATAGTCAATCAATATTTTTAGACCAAGGAATATGGAACTATTAAGTTTTTAATAGAAAATCCCTTGAAAATAGTGGATGAAGGAATGCTTTATGTCCTAAAGAAAAATATAGAATGGAAATGTTCCATAAATGGGAATGTGATTGGTAAGTCTCATAAAATTGAAAGTGAAATAAAGGGTATGTATGATAACTGGATTAAAGAGATGAAAATCATAAACCCAATAGGTCTCCCACATTATGTAATGCTTCACTCAGAGATCCTTGGAACAAGGATAAATAAAATCCAAGATTTGTTTTTTTTCAAAGAAGTATGGATGCACACGACCATCAAAATACAAGAATCACAAAGATCACAACAAAAGCCTAAAAAAAACCCGAACACGAATGATCTCCAAGTGCCACTACTGACCAAAAAATGACAAAGCTACAGAGGTCTAAAATGCATTTGAATCTAAAACATCCCTAATTCTAAAGGTCAAACAATAGGGTTCAAGAACTCCGTAGAGGGTATCCAAATCACCTCTCGAAACCTTTCGATTATGTCAAAAAGTGCCCGTTGGTCAGCCGAGTAGGTTTTCTCATAGGCCCATGCAATATTGCATACAACCATGTGACACTTCACTAGTATTTCTTACATTTCTATGTGATAATTTTAAGGTCTAGGTGATAGAGTTTCCCAACCATGTGGGACCAATAGGTCCACTCCTAATATGCTAATGGCGATAATGATCCAACCATAAGCGCACACATAACCATAGGTGCATACATGAAAGCAACTACCTAATCTATTCTAAGTAAGTGATGCACCAAAATAGAGTTTTCAATTCCATCTCTACCCATATATGCACACTTGAACTGTTATGAGATCAAAGATATACAGATCTATACTTGTTTATATTCAATAATCACATGTAGATAAGACAACCAACATGAATAACACAAGGAAGAAGAGAGTTTACTTATATATCATTCATAGGTCAAAAGTGTAGACACCTAAAAATCCTTTAGAAAATAAAGTATTTTTATTTTATGAAAAAAGTCCTTGATGACATCATCATTTATTAATTAATTAATTAATTAATTTGTATGCCATTAAATCCCTTTATCTTATTTAAAAATATTTAATTAAGGAATCCCTCCCAAAAATGTTTAAGTCTTATTTAAACATTATTTCCTTATTTATTAATTATTTAATTAATAAATTGACCAAAAATCCCAAAATAAATAAATAATTTATTTTTTGCCCAAAACTTGGCCAATTTCCTTAAGACCACTAACCTCTTCCAAAATCTTCTAGTCCTTCTTTAATTTCAATTAAAGGCTAATCCCATCATTTCCTAACCCTAATTCCAACTCAAAATATTTAATTAAGATTCAATATTAATCCTCATGTTTATTACAAATATTTTAATAAATATCTCCTCAACCCAAACCCTTGAAATAAATAAAACTTTATTTATTTTCTAAAAACCTTATTTATCCTCATCCTAGGAAGTTCTAGACTCTTCTAGAAAGTCTTCATCCTCATCCAAAGCCTAGACTCTTCTAGAAGATTTCAATCCTTATCTTTGACCCTAATCCTAATCTCCCCCCTAACCTTGTCACATTCCCTAAACATGGGTTAAGACTTGCTAACCCAAGCCAAAGTTAACCAATATCTTCTCCTTCACCCATCCTCATTAAATGCCATCCACTTGCCCATCGCTAACATCCCTAATCTAATCCTAAGCCATCTCTAATCCTACCCTTAATCATTTGCACAATCTTAAATAAGCTTAAGACTTTCCTAACCCAAGCCAAAGTCTATCCCCTCAAAATATCCCAACCATAAAACTTTATGAAGCCCACAAAGCCATAAATGACTCTTACAAGCCCATTCATTGCTCTTACAAGCCATTATGAGGGTCTTTATGAGCTTTGAGCCTCTTTTTGACCCCTTAACCCCTCTTGCTCTAACCAAAGACCCTATGACATGTGTCACTCCCTGATTGGCTGTAAGGAAGCACAATCCATGTGCTCTCCTCTCATTCAATCTAAACCTTCCATAAGCTTTCTCCCATCCTTGCATCCTAGCCCTTGATCCTTGAAGCCCTTTTCCTATTTAAGGAATCCTATCCCAAGCCATTTTAACACAATCTAGAAAGTAAAGCAATAATGCCATTTTTTACATCAAATCCATTCACCAAAATCTATCAAAAATCTTCTGTTGAAGCCCATTTGAGCATTTTAGCATACATACATAATCAAGCCATCGTAGCTATTAGACACACCTCTACATCAAGTGATCATCCTCATTGAGAGAGCCTATACATGGCTCATATTCTCATTTGAGGACTTTACTTTGTCTCTCATGAAGTTATGTTAAATTAGTATGCAAATGCTTTTGATTGTTTTAGTTTAGTGTTTCTAACATACTAAAGTAGCATATACAAAAAGAGGTACAATCATGCAAATTGCAAATAGCCACAAAACATTGAAGAGAGGCAAATTGATCTTGCATAGTACATCAATGGCTGAAATAGATAAGGTAGAATATCATAAATAGTTAAGAGGCAAAGGGAATTTAGAATGTGCATGCCAAAGCTATAACACCTCGCCAAGGGAACCAAAAGAAATATCCTAAAATTTTACTAAGTTTTCAAAACATTTTATATATATAAAAAGAATAACATGTACAATAATCATAAAGTAGCAGAAGCAATAACATACAATCATACATAAGCAAACATAACAGATTACATTCCTTAAGGATCCCATAATTTTGAATCACATTTAAATTTAAATAATACTAAGTCTAATAAATAACGCATCCACATAAAAGAATAACCACAAATCCAATCCATTTAAATAATATACATTTGTTTTGAATGCCACTTGGCAATAAATTTGGAATGCACAATTATCCACTGTACATGTCATAGGGTATGAAAGGCTGAAAGAATATACATTTATAAAATATATTACACCATCCCTTTCAGATCTGTGGAAAAAAGTACAATACAATCAGTAAAATCATCCACCATATAAATATAACCATCCATCATAATACACAAATATAGAATGAAAAGAAATATAGAACAAGGAACTCTAGCCACGACATCTACAAACAGATCTTAATGGTAAATGTAAAAAGTACTACCACCTGACCTCATGGTAACCCAAAAAGGTCCACTCCCACTATGTTGAGGAGATAATCTCAAGTCCCAAATAGGATATCAATAGAAAAAAATAAAAGTAATATCTATGTCAAGGAAATCCTTAGAAGTAATCTAACTCAAAGGTTCCAAGATAATATGACATCTAGACCTAGAGGAAAACAAAGACATACTAGGCAAGTGTCATTGCACGAATGAACTCTAGGGTTACATTGTTATTCTAAATGACCTCGACCCCCTAGTGACTCTATGCGGCACTAGTATCTTTTCATACTGACAAGACATACTAACAATGCATGGTCACAACCAAGCATCCTCTCTACTCCCATCCTAGTCTATACTAGCACTTGAGACATGGGTGAGGAAGGACAAAGAATCTTATTAGGTTCATTTTACTCTCATTTAGTGTAGTGTTTTCACTTATTAAAATAACATACAATGGGTTACTTAGGCAGCCAATTTGGGCTCCAACCTCCATTGCAAGCCATTTCCTAACATTACATATAGATAACCTACCCTAAGCTCATAAAATTACAAATCAAAGAATCATAGTTTTACCTCAACCTTATATAAGTGTCTGGAAAGCATCAAAAGACAATTCATAGTAATACCTCAGTCCTTTACAAGCAACTAGAAAGAATTCAAAAATAACTGATTAAAGCCTCAAAGGTTAAGTCAAATATGTCATACCATTCATCTCGTTATCACACAAAAACACTAAAAGCAATAATAAAAAATAGATCCAAACTCATCATAAAGTATACCAGACACATTACCATGGTTGAGTTAAAAAGATCAAGATCAAATCATCGTCATGACATCACATACACAGAACTCCCGAGCCTCTAGTAAACATCCTAAGATTGGTCAACACTCTAGTCAACCCAAACCCAAAACATAAGACAACATATAGATAACAATGCAAATCCATAGTTTGATTTGATTTTGAAGACACACAATCTATGTTAATAGTAAGGTTTAAGTTTTAATTCAATGTAAGTTCTCAAGTAGATGAGATTTACAGTTTACCCTTACAACTAAACCCATTCTCATATTTGAACAAATTACACAATTACCCTTAACTTATGAAATTTTAAGGTTCACCATTAAATATCATAAGATGGCTTTGAAAATAATTATCTCCAATAAATTATTAAAATAATAATAATTAATCATTCATTAAAATAACTATGATTTTATTGTCAATCAAAACTATTAAATAATTGTACATATATAAAAATAACTTAAATGTTATTAAAAAACATTTCATTATTAATTAGTAATTAAACTAAAATTAATTAAACTAAATTAAAAATTATTTATAACAAACTATATTATAAATTAATTTAAACCTTAATTAATAAATAATATAAAACTATTAAAATTAATAAAAATTAAAAGGATAACCACCCTTTATTGTACCACACCTATGACTTTTAATATTAGTCATAGGCATGTATGCTACCACGGTAGCTCTGTTACCATGACAATAGAGTACTGCCATGACAGTGCCTCTACTGGCACAATAGTAGAGCTTGCCATGCAACTCCTATAAAAAGGCCGTTGGGATGGGGGAAAGGGAGGTGGGGATTTGGTGGCCGTGCCTCTTTCCCAATTTTTTTTATTATAATATTTTTTTATATTTAATTCAATAATAAACAAACAACCTCCCGACCCAATTTTATATATATATATATATATATATATATATATATATATATATATATATATATAATACACATTACAAATATAGCCCGATAGGGAAACCTAGATAAACTAATCAAAATTTTCATTCTAATTTTGTTTTGACTTCATTTTCAAACTATTCTTGATTCAAATAACAACTATTCAATTTATAAAATGAGGGTTTCCTAATCTTACAATCCTCATAATCAGATAAAATTCAATATGAATACCAATAATTTCACAATGAAAACATGGGAAGATCATCATAAACAAATTTGGAAAAACAATTCAACAATCATGGTGTAGAATTTTTTTTGAAGAAACATAATTCATTGGGTGAATAAAACACAAGGCTCTACCTAGTTCTGATGCTAATTCACAACCACCCAAAGATTGTCAGAGAATTATCTTCTCTCAAAATCTTCTCTTTGAAAAATCCCTTCTCCAAAAATCTTGGTCCCTTTGAAAAGAACTCTCAATCTCTGATACAGAGTTCTCTTCTAAATTTGGGGCATTGATTGTGCGATCATGCAAGGGAACTCATTGATCATAATCTTTTAACTCTTTATTAACTTTTTGGGTAATCATGCACACTTTTTGCAATTAAAATATCTTTAATAAATTAATTTCTCTTTCTCTCTTTATTTAATTTTTGAAGTGTTATTTTTGATAAAATATTTACTATCTTAAGTAATAATAATATTTAGTATTTATTTAAAAATGATCTCCTAAATATATTATTATTAAATTAAATGAATATTATTATGCTCTAAAATTAGAACTATAATTTTCTCTTTAAATTTAATTCTTTCATTTAATTAATTTCCCAATTAATTAAATATAATTCAATATTAAATTATCTTAATAATTTTCTATTAAATTAAATCATTAATTAATCTTTTAATTTGACTTAATTAATAGAAATATCACCAAAAACCTACAAGATGAAACATTAAAATCCATCATAAAATATGACACACAAGATCAAACTCAAGGTTTAGAATCATGAATTTACATCATACAACGAATTTAGAAGGGTAATCATCTTAGATACTTGTCCTAATTTTCTAAGACAATTGGTTTACAGGTTAGTATTTGAACTAAAGAATTTATCTCCCCTCTCTTACCATTGAGATATTGTGATAAGGTACACTCATCTTGGCAATTCAGGGAAGTCAATACCTGGTATCTACAATCTGCATAAAATCCACACATGTACAAACACATATATTCTAATATAAACAGGTAATGGTAGCAAGTAGTGCGTAGTGTAGATCTTGACTAGCAAGTGACTATGACTCCCTTCCTTAACCACATAAAAGACGTCATACATAAAGAAAACATACACACATACACACACCATACACACATAGTATGGGGTAAGTAACCATAGAAAAAATATACAAATAATCCATCTAACTAGCATCATCAAATAACTGAGATCACTTTAAATGATCATCATCAAAGTATAATCATGCATACATGAAGTAACTAGTACCAAAGTAGTCTCATCATAAAATCAACTGAGTATGAAATCAATATCCAATAATCTAAAAAATAATGCTACTAATCATCAAGCGTAAACATAAACTGGCCAAAAAGAGTTTGGCAATAATAACTGAATGTAAGCTAGGGACATGCACTACAAAAGCATGCCAAGGGGAATAGAGGAGAATTGAACTTGATCATATAGGGGTTACAAAATGTACTTTTATAGCTTAAGAATAACTCAGATGTTTCTGATTGAGAGTTACTTCGCAACCACTACATCCAACCACTACTATAAAATTGGAAAATATCTAATCATGGTATAAATCTAGACGCTGTAAATTCACTTGTCCACCAAATGAAGCTTTGAAAGGTTAGGGATGATGGTCGTTAACTTTTGACTAAGCAAATGGATCAACAAGTGGCAATGGAGTGTTCTTTTGCATTTATCAGACCTAGAAAACAATAAAAGTGGTTGCAGGAGATCAAAAAGATCAGATCTATCATCAAAGAGCTACTTCCTCTATCATAAGTCTACCAAATTAGATGTTTCATTGGTTAATTTAAGTCAAACCTTAGGCCTTGCCACGTGGACCAATCATCCTTTATCATTCTACCACTTTGCCAACATTCAACCTTATGTTCTATGTTTGACCATCAGTGATCACAACTTGGCCACCACCTTTCTTCATTAATAGTTATTACTTGCAAAAATATGACCAACTATCTATCACTACTTTGCACCATGTCTTCAATATTTCCCATTGAACTTCGTGACCTTGCAAAACTGAGATCCTAACCACACTTGCATCATCACTGCTCTGACCCGAGGTTCACTTCTTAACCTTGTAACTAAGATAAACAAAGGAAATCACTTGATTAAAACTCTAACCACAGTTCCTTCTTAACATGTTGCAATAATGTGCTAGCCATAGATCTAAAAGATCTAACAATGTAAAATACATTTCTAAAATACTGAAGGTTTTGCCCCTATCGCAGTGCTGCAACCTAAACCATGGTCTGTCAAATTAACCTTGTGACTAAGAAAAAATAATATAGTCACCCTTTCAGGACCTTGACCTTGGTTGAGCTAACCAACTTTGTGATGATGCAAACATAGTGCCATTGTGCCTTTGCCACTTGAACTCTGGTTAGCTCTTACTCCACTACGACTATGCAAACCAAAGGTTGATTCACACGGTCACAACTTAATATGTTTCAAAGGCACATCATAAAAATAAGGCCATGAGACTTAGGATAAAAAAAATATGGCCAACATTTTAAATAGATCCTTATATAACAATTGATCATTTGAATATTTGAAAAGGTATGACCATTGGACATGTTTGACAAGCAAACTAAAATTTTGATGGGAGGGAAAATATGGCTAACAATATTGGCAACTTAGAGGGGATGCAAGCCTACTATGCATAGACTAGTAGTATGCACATTCATTGAGAAAAAAAGTAATATAAATCACAAAAATATACCTAGAAAAACCTCAAAATTGCTAAAAAATATGGTCAGCAAAATCTCAAAACTACTCTCTGCAACTGCAAAATGGGAACCAAAATCTCTGCAACAACATGTGCTTGTGCACTTCTTGGAAATAAAAGGAAGTAAAATAACATACTATGTACATGAAACATTCATTTCTATTAGAAACAAGGCTTAAGGTATATTCTATCGACTGGAATAGGGAAGATTTCACCATTATGCCTACTTAACTGGAAAGCATTTGCCTACTTGCAACTAATAATCACATAGGGAGCACTCCATAGTTTTTTCTTGTCTACATCTCATGTCAACACAATATTACCCTCTCTAAAAATTTTGAATTTGGACTTCTTATCAAAACTCTTCTTCATCTATTGCTAATATGTCTCCAAGGTCTGTATGGCCTAGTGTCTTTTCTCCTTTGACTCCATTAGTTCTACTATTCTTATAGGCATAGCATCATCTTCAATTAGTTCCAATTGATGATCTAATTCTAGGGATAGAAACTCTAGATAGGAAGCCTTGCTTTCTTTCCATACACCAAGATTAAAGGCGAGTTTCCAATAGCCCTTTTAGGTGTTATTCTATTAGCCCAAAGGGAAGTTATCAACTTTTGATGCCAAAACCTTTGGTTATCTTCTATTGTCCTTTTAATGATTCTAATCAAATTCTTATTTGAGGACTCAGCTAGGCCATTACCTTGGGGGTATTAATTAGAAGGAGTGCTCAAGTATATGCCATGATCAATTTCCCTTGCACAAATTTGAGCTCCTACAAATTATTTTGTATTGCCTGAAATTATGGTGGAAGGGGCACCAAACTTTGTAACAAGTTAATCTAAGAATTTAACAACTAAATTCTTAGTAGCATCTTTTAATGCAATTACTTTTGTCCACCTAGTAAAGTAACCTATAGCAACTAGAATCCATTTATGACTAGAGCTATAATGAGGATTAATAGGACCTATGAAATCCAATCCCCATTGAGAAAAGGGTTGATCAACTTGAATAGGATGAAGGGGGAGAGCTTCAAGCCTCTGCTTACCTAAAAAGAAAGCACATTTTTTACATTTTTTGACATACCTATGGCAATCATTGAATGAGGATGGCCAATAATATCCTACCCTCATTATCTTTATGGTCATCATTCTTGATGAAAAGTGGTCACCACTAGGACCATCATGAATCTCCTTAATCATTCCCTCTGCTTGATCTCTGCCAATACATCTTAACAAATCTCCATTAAAGTCTTTCCTAAAAAGAAAACCAACAACTATAGCATGAGAAATGGACTACAATTTGAACTATCTTCTTTTAGGTTTATCCAATCCTTGAGGATATATATTACATGACAAGAAGATCATCATGTCATCTATCCATTTCCTTAGATTATCATTTTCTACTTCTTATTGTTTTGTCAATACCAAGGCAACTTCCTCACCCAATTCTTGAGATGAGACCATCTACTTGCACAATCATTTCCCTCTTACCAACTTGGTATTCTAGATGTCCACATCATACTCCATCACTCTGGCTAGCCCTATTCTCATTAATATCCCTTCTCAAAAGGAAGTCTTTCAATTGGCATGAGGCACTAGCAAATGGATCTTATTGTTGATAGAAGGTTCCTAAACTTCTTCAAAGATCTTACAATTGCAAGGGCTTTCTTCTCCACATAATTAAACTTACCCTCATACTCTTTGAGCCCTTCACTAAAGAAAGAAATATGTTTCTCTTCATTCATGTTATTTGATTGAGTCAAGAAAACATAAATTCTTGACTCACCTCCTTAGGTATAAAGAATGAAATCCTTTTCAAATTTTAGATTGATGAGAGTAGGGGCCTAGGCTATGGCTACCTTGATCTCTTCAAAAATTTCTTTCCCTTCCTTGGTCCATGCAAAGACCATGTTCTTCTTAAGCATAGCTATAAGGGGTTTCACCATGGTGGCAAGATTAGGAATAAGTATTCCCACAAAATTTATCCTACAAGGAAACTTTGCAACCCTTTCTAATGACTAAGAAGAGAGAGATCAAGTCTAATTTCATTTTTTCTCTCTGGATCAATGGTCAGACCATCCTTAGACATAATGTGTCCTAAAAATTTTCCTTGATTAGTAGCAAAGACACACTTTCTTTGATTTACAGATACTCCATACTCTCTACATCTTATGAATACTTGTTTGAGATGGCCCAAATGATCTGCTGCATTCTTTGAATACACTGTGATATCACCAAGGTACATTGACACAAATTTTTCAATCACGTTCTTGAGGTCATCTCCATTTCCTTTTGAAATGTGGCACCTACATTTGTTAGCCCAAAATAATAGGTGCCCCACTTCATTGTGAAGGAAATCTTGTATCTGTCAGACTCTTTGACTAACACCTAATTGTAACTAGAGAATCTATCCATGAAAGAGAGTCTCTCTGAACCACTAACCTTAAACAATATTTGTTTCATGGAAGGGAGGGGATGATGATCCTTAAGCGAGGCTTGGTTAAGATCCCTAAAGTCTACACATAATCTAATTTCTCCACTCTTGTTCCTAATAGGGACAAGTTTAGCTACCCATGATGAGTGATTGATAGGGAAAATGATATTAGCTTCAATAAACATGGATAGCTCTTTTCTCATTAATGGCTCAATCTTAGGATTCGATGGCCTCCCCTTTTGCCTAACAGGTTTGACATTATCATCTAGATCTATGGTTTTTTGAAACAAAATTGAGTCAAAACTCTTTAAATTATCATATGTCCAAGCAAATACATCATTAAATTCTTGACATAGATGAACAAAACTTTCTTTCCTAGTTTCAGAACATACCTTCCCCATTTTTAGAGTCTTTCCATTAGCAATCATGGCTGGTATATGAACCCTTGCTTGCAACAAGGTTCATACCTCTATCTCTTGCTTGGTCATTAGGATTGAAGATATTTTCTAAGGTAATGAGACCCTTAGGCAACTTATTGGAACTAATATTGATGATTTTATCTCCATACTAGTCATGTAACCTCAACTGATTTCTATTTGAAAACTCCATTTTACAAGAAACTCACAATTTGTGCATTAGATTCAAACACTTTCCAGTTGACATTATTATCAGGGATATTAGGCATGAATAGTACTCTAATTTGCTACTTCTTTTGATGCAGGAGCATCTTGGGTTACCTTGTAATCCTACACTTTTGTTCATTTGGCCAGTTGCTATCGAGTTCTTAGTGGATGCCAAGTCATTCCCTTGGTTGTCGAGTGATTTCCTTTGGTTGCTGAGTTCAAGTGGATATCAAGTGGTTCCTTTGGTTTTTGAGTCATTTCTTTAATGTTGAGTTCTCAATTTCTATCGAGTGATTCCTTTGGATGCCGAGATCATATGGATGCCGAGTGCTAGTTTTGGAAACACTTTTATTTGTCGAATAACCTGTGCCTAGCTCTAGTTTGGGCTGACTTTGCTTGCATTTAATTTTGGTATAATAAATTGATGTTTTTTGTGAGCTAACTTGTGGCTTTCCTATGTCTAGAATCTTCTATAAGCCATTTTGGCAAGTATTTAAGGAGGTCTAGGATTGAGTTTTAGATAGATTTTTGGAGGGAGAACTTAGAGGATGAAAAAGAACATGTGAAGTTGAATCATGAATCTAGATTTGAATGTAATTGTAATTGGTTGTAACCCAAAAGGCCTTACAACTGGGTATGTATGTTGCTTTCTTGATGAATTAAAAAAAAATCTTGTTCTCTCTCCTTGGTGTTGTATTTGTGTTGTGTTTTTTGCTGTGTTGATTCTTGCAAGTTGGTCTAGATAGCTTGGTGTGCCCTAGGCCCTGGTTATTCATAACCTCCCTATGTCAGCTGGTATTAGAGCTTGAGGTTTGTCCTTGTGGTGATTGGATTGTGGAGAACACTAAGTGAATTTGGTTGTGGGGTAGAATATCTATAGATTTGACCTATAACTTGTAGAGGGTTACGATCTTGTAGGAACCTAATTTGTAAAGATGGCTCAAGGTAGAGGAAATGCTGATAATGCAATATTAGATACATTGAGACAAATTGCAGACAAATTAGATGCTATGGAGATAGCTTGGAGGAGAAGAGCACATCTAGATGATGTGAGTGATGATGAAACAGTGGCACCAAACCCTAATCCAAAACCTAAAGAAGACCAGGATGAAGTAAGGTTGTTGAGAGTATTATCTAGGGAAAATTCAAAGCCTCATGTAGAAGTTGTTCCTTATGATGGAAGATTGGAAACCAATGCTATGTTGGATTGGATCTTTGAAATGGAGAAATTCTTTGATTATGAAAACACTCCTAGCAATAGAAAGGTGAAGAGTTTAGTTACTAGTTTGAAAGGTCACGCCTCACTATGGTGGGAGCATTTGAAAATTGATAGACAAAGGAAAGGAAAAGAAAAGATTAGAACTTGGGTGAAGATGGAAAACAAGGTAAAGAACAAATTCCTTCCTACTAATTACCAAGTTAGCTTGTTGAGAAAAAATCAAAATTTGAGACAAAGAGACATGAATGCGAAAGAGTATATTGAAGAATTCTATAGATTGGACATTAGATCTGGACATATGGATGATGATGTTGACAAAATTGCAAGGTACATAAATGGGTTGAGATCTGGAATTCAAGATGAAATAAGTTTTGTGAAGTTGGAAAGTGTGGAAGAAGTATATCAATATGCCTTGAAGGATGAGGAGATCTTGACAAAGAAGCATGAACAAAGACAAAGAGGTAGAGGTGGTAGATTCTAGAGAGGCAGAGGTAAATCTTATGGTGAAGGTGACAGATCTGACAATTTTGTACATGATAAAGGAAAATTTGAGTGGAAGAATGATGAAAAAGGCAAGATCGAATGGAAAAGTGGTAATTGTTATTGAGCAGGCACTAATTCTTATTGAGGAAGAGGTAATTCTTATTCTAGAGGTGGATTTCACGAAAATTGTTTCAGATGTGGTAAAGAAGGGCATAGATTGTTTGAATGTAGATCTTCTAAAAGTGGGCATGGTAACAAAAATATTGTGATTCAAGGAGATGATGAGGGTTCACTAAGTGGACCTAAGGCTAGAGAAAATGTGATGGTGAGAAGAACCTTATGTAACAAGGAAAGTAATGAGGAACCTATTTTAAGGAGAATTATTTTCAAGACCAAATGTAAGATGGCTAGAAAATGTTGCAAAGTAATCATTGATAGTGGAAGTTCTACAAATTTGGTGTCAGAAGAGCTAGTTACAAAGTTGAAATTGTAGAGGCTAAAGCATCCTAAACCCTATCATGTTTCATGGATCAAAGATGAACATAAGATATTGGTAAGTGAGCAATGCCTTGCAAAGTTCAAGATTGGACATTACTTTGATGAAGTCTTCTGTGATATTATGCCTATGGATTGTTGTCGCATTTTGTTGGGTAGACCTTGGCAATATGATAGATATACTATACATGATGGAAGATTGAATCAATATACTCTTTAGATGAATGGGAAGAAAAAAATATTACTACCTTTGATTGAAAGTCCAGATGAGGTTAGTTGTACTATAATAAAACTTTGTATGGTGAATAGAAAACAATTTGAAAAAGAAGTAAAGAAGAATTAGGTTTTTTTTGCTGTAATCCCTGGAGGACTGAGTGTTGCATGTAATGACCAAGTAATAGTAGAAACTAGTAGTACTAACTGAGTACTAGAAGAAATTGTAGAATTGTTGAATGAGTATAAGGATATTTTTGTTGAGGATATTCTTGATGGTTTACCCCCAATGAGAAGCATAAGTCATTGTATGGATTTGATTCCTAGAGCTAGTTTGCCGAACAAAGCACCATATAGATTGACACCTATAGAGAATGAAGAAATTAATAGAAAAGTGCATGAATTATTGGATAAATTTTTGATCAGAGAAAGTTTGAGTCCATGTGTTGTACCTACTATAGTACCACTTAAAAAGAATGGAAAATGGAGAATGTGTACTAATTCTAGAGCTATTAATGAGATCACTATGAAACATAGGTTTCCCATGTCATGGATGGATGACATAATAGATTGTTTGAGTGGAGAAAAGTATTTTACCAAGATTGATTTGAAGAGTGGCTATCATTAGATTAGAATTAGAGAAGGTGATGAATAGAGGACTACTTTCAAGGAAAAACATGGTTTGTATGAATGGTTGGTTATGCCTTTTGGTTTAACTAATGCACATAATAGTTTTATGAGATTGATGAATGAAGTTCTTAAAAGTTTCTTGGGTAAGTTTGTGATTGTTTATTTGGATGATATTTTGATATTTAGTAAGACTAAGGAAGAACATCTTGAGCAGATTAGACATGTATTGTAGAGCTTGAAAGAGGAAAAGTTGCTGATTAATCTAAAAAAGTGTTCTTTTATGCAAGAAGAGATTGTGTATTTGGGATATTTTATTTCAGCTTATGGATTGAAGATGGGTCCTAAGAAGGTAAAGAAATTTTGGAATGACCTACACCTAAGAATGTGGGTGAAGTAAGATTATTTCATGGTTTGGATAGTTTTTACAGAAAGTTTATAAATAATTTTAGTTCTGTTTGTAATGCTATGACTAAGACAATGAGAGGAGATAAAAAAGAATTCAAGTGGACATATGGAGCTGATAAGAGTTTTGAGACTTTGAAACAAAAGCTTGTTGAATTTCCTATCTTGGCTTTGCTTGATTTCAATAAGGTATTTCAAGTTGAATGTGATGCAAGTGGTAGTGCAACCGAAGCTGTATTAAGTCAAGAAGGTAAACCTATTGCTTTCTTTAGTGAAAAGTTAAATGATGGTAAAAGGAAATATTTTGTGTATGGCCAAGAATTTTATGCTATTGTTCAAGCCTCAAAGAAGTGGAGACATTATTTGATTCCTAAGGAGTTTGTGTTGTATACTGATCATAAAGCTTTACAATACTTGGAAAGTCAACATAAATTGAATCAAAGACATATGAAGTGGGTTGATTATTTACAAAGTTTTAAATTTTTTATTAAGCATAAGAGTGGAGTTACTAACATAGTTACTAATGCATTGAGTAGAAGATGTTCTTTGTTGACTGAAATGAAGGTTTAAGTTCTTAGTTTTGATGAAATGAAGGAGTTGTATGGTGTTGATCCTAATTTTTTTGAGGCATGGAGAGAGTGCAAAGAACCAAATCTAATAGATCACATAAGTAAGTATGATGAGTATTTAATTCAAAAAGATATGCTTTTCAAATGTATTTAGTTATGTATTCCTAGAAGTTCAATGAGGTTGAATTTGATTAAAGAAAAGCATAGTGGCGGATTGGTTAGACACTTTGGAATTGATAAGACATTGAGTTTGCTAAAAGAGAAGTATTATTGGCCACAAATGTATAAGGATGTTCAGAAATTTGTAAAGAGTTGTGGGGTTTGTCAAGTTGCAAAAGGAGTGAGTCAGAATACTGGTTTGTATACACCTATTACTATTCTTGAGAAACTTTGGAGTGACATCAGTATGGATTTTGTTCTTGGATTACCTAAGACAGTGAAGGGGTATGATTCCATATTTATTTTAGTGGATAGATTTTCTAAGATGGCTCATTTAATACCATGTAAGAAGAAATCAAATGCTAAGCATGTTGTAGAACTTTTCTTTAAAGAGATTGTGAGATTGCATGGATGACCAAGAAGTATTATTTTGGACAGAGATAGTAGGTTTGTTGGTTTTTTTGGAGGGTTTTGTGGAAGAAAATGGGTACAGAATTAAAGTTTAATTCTACATTCCATCTACATACACATGGATAGACATAGGTTGTGAATAGAAGCTTGGGTAATTTGTTGAGATGTTTAGTTGGAGACAAGCCAAGTAATTGGGAAGTAGTGTTGGCACAACCTGAGTTTGCATATAATAATTCTATGAATAGGAGTATAGAGAAGACACATTTTGAGATTGTTACTAGAATAAAGCCTAGAGGAGTATCATACTTGAGAGATGTTGCTGGTGAAGAGAAAAGAAGTGCTATAGCAGAAGAATTTGCTGATTTTATGGAGTCTTTGCATAAGGAAGTTGAGGTTGGAACAAAGTAATCAAAAGTATAAGGAGAATGCTGATTAGTCTAGGAGACATCATGATTTTCAAGTTGGTGATGAGGTGATGGTTCATTTAAAGAAAGAAAGATTTCTTATTGGAGTATACAGTAAGCTGAAGATGAAGAAGTTTGGGCCTTGTAAGATCTCAAAGAAATTTGATAGTGGTAATGCTTATGAAGTTGAGTTGCCTGATGACATGGAAATATATCCTATATTCATTGTTGCTAATTTATACAAGTATCATGAGTCAGATTATGAAGTTGTTGTATCAAAAGATTATCCTAAGAAGTAGATTGAAGAGGTTGAACAGATAATGGATCAGAGAGTTGGCAAGAGCACAAGAGGAAAAGACTACTATGAATATTTGGTGAAGTGGAAGAACAGACCAATTGAAGATGATACATGTATTTCTTAGTTTGAGTTGGATTCAGCTTAGGTTGTGACACTTGTGTAATTCAAGAGAATCATTTTCTCCAACCCTAGTTTTTTGATGTAGGAGCATCCTAGGTTTCCTTTTAATCTTGCACTTTTGTTCATTCAACTTGTTGGTGCTAAGTTCTTAGTGGATGCCGAGTAATTCTCTTGGTTGCTGAGTGATTTCCTTTGGTTACTGAGTTATTAGTGGATGCCAACTGATTCCCTTGGTTTTCAAGTTTGAGTGGATGCCAAGTGGTTCCTTTTATTTCTAAGTCATTTCTTTGATGCCAAGTTCTCAGTTGCTATCGAGTGATTCCTTTGGATGCTGAGCTCGTATGGATGTCAAGTGCCAGTTTTGGAAAAAAATTCATTTGCTGAGTAATTTGTGTCTGGGTCCAGTTTGGGACAACTTTCCTTGTATTTAATTTTGGTATAACTAGTTAATATTTTTTATGATCCAACTTGTGGCTTTCTTATGTCTAGAATCTTTTGTAAGCTATTTTAGCAAGTATTTAAGGAGGTCTAGGATTGAACTTTAGACAAATTTTTGGAGGGAGAACTTAGAGGATGAAAAAAAAGATGCAAACTTGAGGTTGGATCATGGATCTGGATTTGAATGTAATTGTAATTGGTCGTAACCCAGAAGGTCTTACAGCTGGTCATGTATGCTATTTGCTTGATGAATCAATAAAAGATATCTTGTTCTCTTTGCTTGATGTTGTATTTGCGTTGTGTTTTCCACTATGTTGACTCGTGCAGGTTAGTTTGGATAGCTAGGTGTACCCTAGGCCTTGGTTATTTGTACCCTCCCTATGTCATCTTCTCATCTTCAAGGCTCCTTGGAACATCATAACATACACCAATTTCTATATGTTTGTTAGCATGTCTATTATTTTTGCTAGGGATGCTTTGAATATTAAATAAATTGAAACTTTCAAGAAAATCCCATACTCTATGTTTATTAGACTTGAGCAAACCATTTTTCATGACATTCTGATTTGTTGCCTAACTAACCACCAAATTACTATCTCCATATATACTTAAGGCTTGAATTCCTCTTTTTTGAGCAAGTAGGAGACCTTAAATCAAGGATTCATACTCAACCACATTATTGGTACAATTGAATTGAAGCCTAAAGGAGAAGTAATACCTTTCTAGTGTAGGAGAAACCAACATCACACCAGCTCTTGATCCATTCTTATTTCTTGATCTGAAAAAGTACATGCTCCATGTCCCACTTGTATCCTCCTTATTCTTCATAAGGTTAGGGACAAGAAAATCCTTCTCTAATATACAATAAATACCAAGGCCTGTCTCTAAGGTATTTGATATAGGATCAAACTAGTATGCATTGGCCCATTCATCTAAGAGAAAATCAAGTGTCTTTGATAGGGAAGTAGGAAGCTCATTTGCTATGTCATTTTCATCTATTTCTATGATAATGAAATTCATATTGATGAGATTAGGAGTGTAGGGCTCAATATGGTGGAGATCTAAGGGCTCTAGTCTAATTGAAGCCTTGGTTCCATATCTTGTTCTAAAAGACATATATGACCAATCAGAGGATATGTAACCACCTATTTGGGCTATGAAATCTCTTGAAAGATAGATGGAAAAGTGTGGCTTGACCTTGACAACTAATACATCTTTGACTACAGTACAACCAGGGTATGTATGCAACGCCATTTCAACATTCCTAAATATTCCTATAGTCTTGATTGTACCACCATCCAACTACATTACATCCCTAACAATGGGCTCATATTTTATTTCTAAAGCATCAGCAACACACTTCGGCATCACTAAACTGCTAGCTCTTAAATCAATCATGCAATTATGGACTAGCTTATCCCCTATAATTAGAGAAACATAAAATGGAGGAGGTCTAACCTTTTTACTTGTTTGTACCTCCCTTGATGGTTGAAAACAACTTGTGGCATTTTCCTCTCTTGTGGCTAGTCCTTTGGTTCAATGCTCTCCAATTCTTGCTGCAACAACCTCTTTTATATACGTATAGTATCAACAACATCCCACATGGAAATATTTAGATTTTTTTTCTTCATCTGCTCTACCACACTAAATGAGGCATTAGGTGCTTTGGTAGAAGCTTTTGGAGGTGCATATGTAAGAGGTGTAGATGGAATAACTTGAGGGCCATTTATGTCTCCTCTACTAATATTCTATCTTTATTGACGAGGATCATTGGATTGATCATTTGTTTCTTATACATGAGGTATTGCATCTCATGTTGAGGCTTGATTAGGAGGAAGAGGAGTAGCATCTTCAATAACTCTTCTTTTTCTCCTAGTGTTGCGAGCAATGGAAACCTAGTTTACATTACAATGTTCATCCACTTGGTGATTCATAAAGGAGAAATCACCTTGTTGTTGTAAATGTGAGGCATCTTTAGACTGGCTTGAATTGTATGATTTCCTACTGCAAGCTCTTGAGTGGTTGAAGCTAGATAGGATTCAACCTTTTGACACATATGATAGACATAAGAGTAATTTTAGGAGGGACAAATATCTTGATCTTGAGCCATATTGTTTTGAGGGACTAAAGCCCTACTTTGATTTTCATTTGAAGTAGAAGCCTAATTATTTTTCCTATTCTAATCAAAAGAGGTATTCACATGATTATGATTCAGAGGCCTACCATTGTTTGGAGTCTGATATTGTAGTTGAGGAGCCTTGTTTCCCTAAGCTTGCCGTCTCTTCAAAGTCACCACTTTGTTTCTTACTTTTTGCATCATAGAGAACCTATCTTCCAACTTCTTCTCTTGAACTTGCAATCTGCTATCTATGTTTGACATCATAGACTACATCATCTCCTTAATTTATTCTATTCCATTTGAAGATGTGGAAGCTTGAGGGGCTAGATCATGGGGTTGTGATGTGGAAGGTGTGGGAATAGGGACTACTATTGGTTGGTGATTTGGGATATCAAGGAAGAAGGGCATAGGAGGCCTCATGGATAAATTTTTGCCTTGTATCAATATGTTTTCTACCCTTATTGCTATTTCATAAGCATCATGTAATGTATCTCCTCCCATGGTTTGGATTGTAGTGGAAATATCACTATTAAAGGCTCCAAGGTAATGTAAGAAGGCATTACTGGGGGTAGGCTTCACTCTAGTAGGTATTTTATCCCATGTCTTTTGAAATCTGTAGTTAAAATTAATCATGCATTTGTGGGGGGGATCTTTTTATAGTTGTCAACTTTTCTAAGTGAAAGATAGTCACTTTTTCCCTCAAAATGCTTGCATAGGGCTGCTCCTAACCCATCCCAATCTGTTATAGAGTTATGAGGCAACCCTCTATACCATTATAGTGCTTTTCCTTTCAAGGATGAGGCTAGAATCTTGACTGCAACATCATCTTTAGATATTCCATGTATATTAAAAACATTTGCAACTTCTTGAATATGTTCTAAGGGGGAAATAAAAGTTTCACCAATAAACTTAGGTATACTTTTAAGAGATGATATTGGTATGTCATATCTTTGGGCTAATAGGAGATGATTTCTACCATTAAAGGTGGCAAAAGAATGAGCTCTAGGAATGTAGGCAAGTGATCTATTTGTTAGGATTAAACCTCAAATAGAAAAAATAATATATCACATAGAAAAGAACACAAGACACCAATATTTATATGGTTCACCCAAACCTTGGGCTATGTCCACCAAACATCAAGTCCAATATTTTATGATCCAGTGATTACAACTTGATCATAATCTGCAATGCCTTATAGCTCAATACCACTACAAGAACCAATTTTCTCATCACCTTATGAAACAATCCCTAACCCTAAGCCCTTTTATACAAATATTTTTACCACTTTAGGGTTACAACATGTCAACCATAAGTTGGAAAATATAACCAAAGAATTTATGAAGTATGTACACTACTTCCTTGATTAGTCACCACAAACTAACAATCTCCCACTTGGGGACTGATAAGATTCCACACTAGATAACAATCTCCCACTTGGAGACTGATCCTATAGGAATACCACTACCACATGGGGCTCCCACTGGATCAAACCACCCTAGATTATGTTGTTCTTTTATTCATGTTTGCTCTAGAAGACCAACAAAAGTTGACAAGGAATTCAACTTCTCCCTTTTTACAACCTTTGTAAACATATCCACTAGATTGTCATCTGTATGTATCTTATCTAGCTTTAACTGTCCATCATCAAAAACTGACCGATTGAAATAGTACCACAATTGAATGTATTTTGTCTTGAAATGCAGAGAAGAATTATTTGCAAGATGAATGACACTCTGGCTATCTATAAACAAATAATTATCCCTTTGAGGGTGTCCTAATTCTTCCAAGAAGAACTGAAGCCATATCATCTCCTTGGCTACCTTTGTAACAAAAACATACTCTACCTTTGTAGTAGATAAAGCATTAACCTTCTATAACCTAGAAACCTAGCTCATGGTTGCCCCACCAATAATAAATACATAACCTATAGTACTCCACCTAGTATAGGTATCCCCTGCCAAATCTGAGTCAACATAGCCCTATAAATCAATAGTAGAGCCCCCAAAGTGTAAAAACTTACTAGATTTTCCTCTCAAATATTTGAGAATTCATTTAACTACATTCCAATGCTTAATTCCTAGATGACTCATATTCCTGCTAACAACTCCCACTGCATGTGCAATATCTAGCCTTGTACATACCATAGCATACATCAAGCTTCCTACAATTGAAGTATAGGTAACCTTGGAAATCTTATCATCCTCTTCTTATGTCTTAGGACACATCTCCTTAGTCAACTTCAAATGACTAGGTAAAGGTGTGCTAAAAGCTTTAACATTCTCCATATAGAAACATTGCAACAGCTTCTCAACATAATCAGTCTGAGATCACATCAAGTTTCTATTTCTTCTATCTCTACAAATCTTTATACCAAGGATTTTTTTTGCTACCCCCAAATCCTTCATAGCATATGCATGTGCTAATTGGTATTTTAGCCCCTTAGTGTGATCCATGTTAGACCCAACTACAAGCATATCATCAACATATAAACATAAAATAATGTAGCTGTCATCATCCAACCTCTTAAAATAAACACAATGATCTGAATGACACCTACTAGATCCATGCTCATGCATAAAACTATCAAATTTTAGATACCATTGCCAAGGTGCTTGCTTTAAGCCATATAAATTTTTCTTTAATTGGCACACTAGGTTCTCCTTACCTTTGACCACAAATCCCTATAGTTGAGCCATATATATCTCTTTATCAAAATCACTATGAATGAAGATTGGTTTAACATCAAGCTACTCAAAATGCAAATATTCAGTAGCCACAATACTTAAAATAGAATGGATAGAAGTCATTTTAACAATAGTAGATAATATCTCATCAAAATTGATGCCTCTTTTTTGTGCAAATCTTTTTACAACTAACTTGGCTTTAAATCTTTTCTTACCTACATCCTCTTCTTTCAACCTCTGAACCCATTTATTTTATAAATCCCTTTTACATGTAGGCAACTTGCATAAATTCCAAATCTTAATTATTTAGCAAAGAGTCCATTTCATGTTTTATTGTAAAATCTGACTGAATCTTAGTATCCACCTATATAGTTTCATCTAACATTTAGGTTCACCAGCATTTGTTAGTAAAATAGAATACAAAGAGGGAGAAAATCTTTCTATAGGTCTAAATTGCCTTGTTGATTGTCTAACATTCTCTAGTGTGTGTGGTATTTGTTGTTTCAGTTGTTGCACATCATGAGGAATTGGTGGAACATCATCTTTTGGAGTATCATCCAATACTACATAATTATTTTCTTTCTTCTATTGTTTCTACAATAGATCTTTGTACAACACTTTCTCATTGAATATGACATCCCTGCTTCTTACAATTTTATGATTTTAAAAATTTCAAAGCTTATAACCAAAAAATACACATTTCTTTGACTTAGCTTCCAGCTTGGTTCTATTTTTAGAATCTATATTAGCAAATGCTTCACAACCTAAGGTTTTGAGAAAAGAATAACTCACCTTCTTACCAATCCATGTTTCCTCTAGAATACCACAACCCAAAGTAGTAGAGGGACCTCTATTAATCAAGTATATAGTAATATTGACAACCTCTAGCCACATGTGTAAGGGCAACCCAACATGCAACCTCATGCTACTTTCACACTCCATTATAATCTTGTTCATGTGTTCAACCACTCCATTTTCCTATGGAGTCCTTGAAACAATTTTCTATTTAGGAATACCATTATTGGAGCAATAATCTTCAAATTCATGACTTCAATACTCACCGCCATTATCAAATTTGTGAAATTTTAATTTCTTACTAGTCTCATTCTCAACCAAGCATTTCCATTTCTTAAAAGTTTGAAATACATCTGATTTCTATCTAAGGAAATAAATCTAGACTTTTCTAGTTGCATCATCAATAAATGTAACATAACAATGAGAGCCACCAAGGGAAGATACTTGAGCTAGCCCCCCTACATCTGTATGCACAAGCTCTAATTTCTCCTTTTTATTTTCCTTCCCAATCTTCACAAAACTCACTCTCTTTTGTTTTCCATACACACAACTTTCATAGAAATACATATTGACACATGTCAAACTTGGTAAAACTTTCTTTGAATGAAGTACTTTCATAGATTTCTCACTCATGTGCCCAAGTTTGTTGTTCCATAGTGCTGTATTAGAATCTTCAATAGCTATTTGTTCTCCCTGCTCAACTATAGCAACTGTTCCTGAACATTCATTTTTCTTTGAAACATATAACATGCCTACTTTCACACCTTTTTCTACTAAAAATGAACCTTTTGTAACCTTCTAGTTTTTATCATTAACATGCGAAGGACACATGAGATGAATTAACAAAACTTTTAATTAACATTGTAAAATGCTACAAGATCGAGATTGGTTGATAAATAAGATTGACAGACACTGTTAATGTTATTAAATGGTTGATAAGGCAATGATCCAACACCAAGAGACTCAACAATGTCAAATATTGGATGATGTGAATGACAATTTGACTTATCATTGAGAGCCATGATAGTACTAAGGTCAAATTGATGAGATTTGATAGATTGATAGGTTCCCAAGGCACTGAAAGCCACAAAAATGCCTAGGATTGGATAGATGATGATTGGTTTAAGGTATTTGACATGTTTTGAGTTGGTTATGGTTGATTTGGGGTGATTTCAAGTTGATGTGGGGTGATTCCAAGTTGGTTTGATATGATTACGAGTTGATTTGATATAATTTCTAATGATGTTGAAATGGTTTTAAAATGATGTACAATTGATGTGAAAGAGGATATGAATTATGATAGACACTGTTGAGATACAATCAGGCTGGCCAAAAGATTAGAGTTAGTGGAATGAGAAAATGGGATGAATTAGTATGACAAGTAATGTCAATTCAAGGGCCTAAGAGTATTTTTAAGGGTTACCACTCAATATAGTGATCACATAATGAAAATGGTAGCTTAAAATTCTCACAATGAAGATATGAATCCAATGCAACTAACAGTTTGTAAATCAAAGTTGAAATGCAAAAGTCATGGCCTCTAGAGTGGAACATAGGGGCTTTGGGAGCAATTCTAGGAATCTAACTACCCCAAGTACACCCAAAACACACCCAAGTGCACCCAATACACACTTGGTAAGCCCAAGTGCACTATGATAGAACCAAGTGTGCCTTGGGTCCACTTAGGAAGCCCAAGTGCACTCTAAAATTGAAGATTGCACCCTAGAAGGCTCCAGGGGCCAAAATTAGCTTGATTGGACTCAAAATGATCTAAAACTTTGCATGCATGCCCAAAAGTGTGGAAAGAGGTTATAACAGGAGTGAAATCAATCAAACATGGTCACATTTGGTCAAAATTGGTCAAAAAAAGGTGAGACTGAGGCTAGACTAGGTGGAAAGCTCTAAAAGGTTCATAGACAATGTAGGATGAAGCAAGAATATAGGAATGCAAGATGAAGATGATTTGGTGTATTAGAAAACATGATCATGGTGATGAATGAAGATAGAATGAAAGAAGACCAAAGAGATGAGATTAGGACCAATTAGAATGAGGTGAAGACTTTTTCTTTGAAAAAGTGCACTATATGTCAAAAGGAGCTTCATTTTGATCAAATCATAGATGAGAACCATTTTTTACCATCTACATTTTGCCCTTCTTTGATGCAATTTGATTTAGAGCATTGTATAAAACAACACTAATGAGAAGTCCATAACAACATGTCCTAGTAGTATTGATATATATGGGTACGCCCTCGAGAAATTGACTGAGATATTCATATGATAGATCAATTTGTCGACAATGAGATCACAAAGTCATAGCAACTAACGAATCACAAATAAGAGCTAAAATGTTAAAGTTATGATGTCTAGAGTGTAGAATGGGGGTCGATAGGATTGATGAGGCCAAATAGAGGCCATGAGGCTAGGGATAGTATAGGTTGACACATATATGTTTATGTACAGAGGGGCTTCTCTGTTTGTGTTTTTCTTCCTGTTATGCTCTTTTATAGTTCATGCCTATGGGAAGTTAGTATTGATGTAAACCATGATCACATACTATGATACTTTTTTTGAGATATTTATGTGATGCAATTATGTTATGATGACTATATGAGATGGCTTATGCATATCTTTAATATGTTTTATATGGATGTATTTATGCTTTTCTATATGGACTTTTATAGGATGACATCATGTGTTGATTTATCACATGTTATGCTTAGGAAATGACATCTTTATGTTTGCCACATGTTTTTCTCATGAATGAATGCCTAATGAAATATAAATGATATGAAATGAATACAAATGAAATGTAAAATGATATGAAATGAATGCAACTAAAATGTGAAATAAATACAAATGAAATGTGAACATAATATAAATGCTATGTTTATGCCTAATATAAATACCATGTATTGCTTTGGATCATTTTGGACTTTTGACATATGTAAGAATGTAGGACAATAATGCTTTTGATGTATCAAAGTACAAGACCAAGGTGGCAGATGAAGAAGACACAAAAGATGGAGGAGAAGAGATGAGTAATAGTTAGTATGATAGGAAGACTTTTACTTTTGTAAAGTACACTATATGTCAAATGGAGCTTTATTTTGATATAGAAAATGGAATGCAACACATCATGGCATAAAGGGCTATAGTGCAAAATGAAAACCTTTTGCGTAAACAAGTAGGATGTAGACATAAATGACCTTGTCCGTCCTGAGGTATATATAAATGCCTTAGAATCTCAAAGGTACATTGTAATAGATAGAAAATTAAAAAAATGACCATGAACCATCCCAACCACTCTCAGAGATCAGTTTATATCATTGAGTGGCTTGGGAGCATGATCGAAGAAAAAAAAAAGAAAAACCAAATCACTCACTAAAAAATGTGAGCCAGCAACTATTCTTGTCCATTATTACTTTCTTTTTAGTGTTTTAAGTTTTTAGATAGTGTTTGACAGGTTGATCATGTGATAGTTTTGGTTGTTGATTTAGTTGATAGGTTCATAGTGCCATGTTGGATTGATTGTTGGTTCACATTGCCCAGATAGGTGTGATTGTCATTGAAGTGTAGTGCTTTGAGTTTTCATCTGTGAAAGTGCATGTTTTTATGAAAAATAGATGATTATGTACAAGCTTTATTACAAATTTTGGATGAGTTTTATGATTTTTAGGGTTTTTTAGGATATTTGATGTTTTTTTGTTACTGAATTCTTCAACACATTTTATGATTTTTAGTGATTTGTTCAAGTCACTTTATGATTTTTAGTGATCTTTTCAGGACATTTTACGATTTTTAGTAAATTTTTTAGGACTTTTATGATTTTTAGTGCTTTTTTAAAGACATTTTATGATTTTTGGTGAATTTGTTCAGGACATTTAATGATTTTTAGAATTTTTTTTAGGATTGAATTTGAATTTTTAAGATTTTTTCAGGATTTTAAAAGCATGTACAAGTGTTAGCTCCAATCCATTATGTGATGGGTATGTGCAGGATCATAGTGTACCAAACTATGGCCTTAAGTGGCAGTGAAAAATTAGTAAATCAGGGTTATGTCAACTTGACACATAATTTTAAAGTGGTTCTAGACTTTATATCAAAAAGTTGTAAGAAAATAATTTGTAGGAAATTGAATCTAGTTTCTAAACTACAAGGCCTTATTTGGAGAAAAAATTATTTGATTGGTTAAAAGTTTGGATTTTAATGCAGTACTACAAAAATTTCAGGGCAAAAATAAAAAGTAGGTGTATGTCTGACCACCTTAATCATAATCAAATGATAATATTTTTAAATATAATTTTAGATATAAAAAGTAGACTCATTCCTAGATGTGACGTATATTTTTGGCAATTTTTATTCCAAATAAATAATTAATTACGAATTTTCTACTATACTATTTTCAGAATTAAAAAACTTCCGTATCTGACCACCTTAACTAGTTCAAAAAAAATAAAAATTAAGTTTTTTTTCTTTTTTTTCTTATAATAGTCAAAGCATAGAATGTGACGCATCTTTTGGATTTCACAAATCTTATATGATTTGAAAGTTATAGCTATTTTTCAACCAGTATGTCAATCAGCACTTTGTAGCTAACTCCATTAGAAAATAAGTAATAATTACTTACTGAACTCATAATTTGACAAAACTTACATTTATGAAAAGATAAGAACATTCTTAAGAAACCCTTTTCATTACATCAAATTTTGGTTAAAAAAAAGTTGTCAGCTACATGCTTGAAGTAAAAAATACATAAGAAGATGCCAAAAACACATTTTCGAGATGTTTTAAAGATGACCATATAAGGTTGGTATTGAAAGATATAGTAGGAATTATAAAGGTATTAATTGTTTTTATTTAGCATCAGGATGGGTGGGAAAAAAGTGGGAATAGATTTTGAAATTCTTTGAGGCATTTCAGAACTACATATTTTTCAGATCGCCACTTTTTGGCACACCATGATCCTGCACATACCCTAATAAGTCTAATGGATAAAAGGTGTTGAGAGGTATGCCCCCACTTCAAGTTCAAACTCATGCACTATGTAGATAATGTGCCCCTAGACAAGACATAATCATGTACAAAGGCCAAAGATAGATTATGTATAGACTGATGATACTTTAGGTAATATAACAATGGACATTAACTAGTTCATGGGCCATGATAAGGGAACCAAGGATGTCTTGCAATATGAAGGATATGATCAAGGAATGACAAAAGAGGGGAAAAATTGGATGGAATCCCAATAGATGAAGGAGCAACAACTGATTACACATGGTGCCTCTTTGTCAGGTTTTCACCATGGTACTTGCCCAAAGTGCCTATTTTCTAGATTTTCACTTTTGGATAGAATTTGTCTTTTGACTCAAATTTTTGTGTCAAGATGCCTGTTTGCCAGCTTTTGATGAAGGCATCCATTTTTTTGTGACATTTTTTTCACTTTTTCCTTTTCTTTTTTCATGACTTTTTGCCATTTTTTTGATATTTTTTCAGGACTTGTAGATGGAATCACAAATGTTGCTGATGAATGCTGAGAAGATAGTTGTTGTTGGTGCTACTAGTTGATAATATTTGGATCCATGATTGACCATAACTATGCAGGATTTTTTCTGAGTATGTAGCTAAAATCAAACCACTAGAAAAGCCTCAAGATATACCATCATTTACTGTATGTAAGATAGTGTTTGCTTCTCATGAATCAAGGCAACTGAGGATAAATAGGTCAAAGGATTCTTTGTATGGGATGCCACTGATGATGACGTGATCAAAGGCTTGTTGGATAGAGGTTGTATTTTGGTTATTAGACAAGTTAGGTAGTAATATTGGGGGATAAATAGCTAGATATAAGGAAGGATTAGGAGGATTGAGACCAACAATTTTCCACATAAAGGCTAATTGGGAGTGCTCACAAAGACTTCATGGCATGTTGAACACTGGAACACCAATATTTGAGGCATCATCTTTTTCATTTTGTATTCTTCAGGGCTACTTGGCTTTTGATTTTTCACGGTCTAATGGTGCCTTTCGGTTTCAACCAAGAAACCTACTTTTGTCACTTTTCTCTATTTTTTCTTTGCAACTAGAAGGTGGAGTTGGCTCCCCAAAATATGCCAATGTGTTCACTTTAGGAGAAATTGCTTCTTTATGATCACCAATTTTAATGCCCTCATAGATTTCAAAGTATATTGCAAGAGTGTCATCATTTTTGAATTGATAAAAAATCAATGGTCCCTATTGGTCCCAATCCAATAGTTCAGGATGACCTGAGTGGATGTCATCATCAGTTTTGAATGGACTTTAGTTGAAGGTAGATATATGGTTATTTGATTCAGTGGTATCATTGGGATTATTTTCAGAAGCTAGAGGATTGTTGGTTTCAGGTTGGGCATCCTCAAATTCCTTTTCATCGTTCAAAACATCCATAGTCTTAAACATAAGTACCATAGTACTAGGACAACCTATTTGTAATGGTTTAAGTCCAAGGCCCAAAC
Source organism: Cupressus sempervirens (assembly GCA_028749045.1). Taxonomy (NCBI): domain Eukaryota; kingdom Viridiplantae; phylum Streptophyta; class Pinopsida; order Cupressales; family Cupressaceae; genus Cupressus; species Cupressus sempervirens. The sequence goes on along the minus strand of CM053787.1, from coordinate 585,101,573 downwards.
TAGGAGGTTGTCCTTTTGTAGTGATATGTTCAATTATTCCTTTTTTTTGACATCCAAGATTGCTATAGCTATCATAGCCTTGTTTTTTCATGATAGTAAACCCAAGCCCATACTTCCTTGGAGATATTAAAGTGAATTTTTTATGTGTTTTGGCTTTCTCAATAAATATAGATGTATTATCATTGATAGAAGTGGCATTTTTCATACCGATCTTAGAATGTTGGTCTTGTAATAATTTTGATTTACCATAAGATTGGGGAGAAAGTGGTGACTCCCTAATGTGGGATACTTGAGATAGAAAGTACTCTCCACATCCTTTGTCTTCAATCTTTAGGTTTTCCTTGGCCCTACTAAGGAGTATATCAGCATCCACATACTTAGAGGAATCTATGGGTTCTGCTTCATTGTTGGTTGGGACTTGGTATGTAGTAGCATCTCTCAGATTTGCACAAAATTAGAAAGGATTTGGATCGTCCAGGATGGTAACCTCCACATTGTCATAGGAAAACTTCAGACATTGATGATATGTAGATGGAACTACTTTCATAGCATGGATCCAAGAGTGTCCTAGTATCATGTTGCAATTCATTTTGATATCTAGGACTTGGAATAATTTATTCTCAGTAGTTGGGCCAACTCTAATAGGTAATATGATGATGCCCTTGGAGAAGCATTCACCATCATCATAGGCTTTTATTGTGGTTCTTTGAGAGGGATCCACATGATCCTCAGAATTGTAGACACCTAAATCTAATTACATCAATAGGTAATTGTATTTAGTCATCTCCTAAGACATTATTGATTGAATATTTAATATTTAATTAATTAATCATGTTCCCCTAGTTAATTAATTAATTTAATTAACTATAGTCCAATTGATAAAATCAAATGATAACCCAAAATCAATTTATCAATTAAATCCCTATTCCTCTATTAAATTAAATAAATCCTCAAATCTATTTAATTTAATCCCATATCCCCATTTTATTAAATAAATCATTTAATAAAATATCTAAAAATCCTAAAAACATTCCTAAACCCTATCCTAACCCCTAATCCAACCCATTCACCCATACTAACCTCACTTAGCCACCTAACTAACCCATCCCATCAAAGCTAAGTTACTTACCCTCCTAACCCCCTTTCTAAGCTAATCCTAATCCCCCTCCTAAAAATGTGCACAACCTTAAGCAAGGGTTAAGAATTGCTAACCCAAGCCAAAGTCAAAAAAATCAATCACACCTCTACATCCTCATCAATGACTCTTACACCTCTTACACCTCTCCTAATGAATCTTACATCTGTCTTACATACTCAACCTCCCTCATTACTCCTTTGACCAATCCATATCTTATCCTCTCACACTCATCCTTCTTATGACAAGTGTCACCTCCCTATTAGTGCTAAACAAGCACAATCCATGTGCTCTCTTCTCCTTGCATCCTAGCACTCCCTCACCATTTTTCCATCCTCACATCCTGACCATCCATCTCTCTACCCCTTGGTCTATAAATGAAACCCTCTTCCTTCACAAAAATCATCCACCTTTCATGCAATGTTATAATGCTATTTTGAGAGCTTGAAAACTACTAAAATACCATTGTAATGCTGAAATACCTCCATGAGTCCATTGTTGAAAACATCCCCCATGCACACCATCCATCCACTTGAAGCTTGAGCACAATTGTGAGCACACATTATCTAATTATTTGGGACAAATCTAATTCACCATGGGTTATGCCATAAGGAGCCTACCATTCTTGGTTTGCTTCCTTTGGTGGTGATAACCATATTTATCCTATCATAAGTGTTTTCTTTTTTTAGTTTAGTGAAAGCTTTAATAGATTAGTATTCAATTTGCACTACTAGATAATAGGTGATACATTTTGACATACTCGATGGAACCCTGCATTTGGGTAAATCTAATCAGTTTTTGGGTTTTTCGTGATGAACTAACTAAAATAACCTTGCTTGCTTGTGGGTTTTTGTAGGAAGTTTGTTGATATTTTTGTAGGTACACAAGTCATTCTTTGGAAATCACACTCCCAACTAGCTAATCATTTTTGATTTTCAAATACTTCAGAAAACATTTTTTCCGTGATCCCGTAACCATGGGAATGTGATCTTGTGATAGCAGGATTGCAACTATATACTAGCGGGAATGTGAACCTATGATTGTAAGTTCGTAGTTTATCACCATCCATCTTTTGCACATGTCCCAAACTAGCTTTGCATCCATGCTATAGTTTTTCCCATCAGATTTCCAAAATCTACCTATGGGATTGATGCTTCTACCTACAGGAACATGACTTTCTATCAGTCAAACCTTTGAAACTAATTTTAACTGTTGACTAGTCAAACCCACTAAAAAACATGTTCGTCAGAATGCTGTTAAAACATCTTGTGGGATTGCTTGCTCACGAGATCACTCTATGATTTTCTTTATCCTATAGCCTATTTTCTTGCAATTTTTCACTAGTCTTGTACAACATTCCCACAATTGTTGACCACATTCCTGCGCTTGTGGGATCACTACCTAAACCCACAAGTTTGTGGTGCTGACTGCTCTGTTGAATTTTTTGATATTTTCTTGTGAAAGTTTTTAGGCTAACTAGTTTTCTACAGGTTTCATCATCATAATATTTTTTTAGACAACTAAAAATTGAACAAATCTTGCTTTTTGTTTTTTATGGATAAATGATTAAGGATTAAAATTAACTAATGCGATGAACATTTTGTTTTAAGTGTGAAAGAACATTATGTGCAAACACTTCAATTTTGGTGCTTAAAATAAACTACATCAAATCTTGAATGCTTTAAAGGTAAAACATTCTTATTGCCTTCTCTTTAAAGAAACCACGCTCGATTTCCCTTTTGTTGGCTTGATTCATTTTGTTGATGACGTTGTGAAGTTGGAATGAATCTTTGTATTTTACTCACATGTGTCTTTAAATCATAAAATATAGTACCAAAGTATCCAAATAGTAATCAATCTAATGTCTTGCATGTTTTGAGATTGTGCCTTTTAGCACATTTTTGACTTCTCTCTTTCATGCAAAGTAAGACCTTAAAATACGTGATGCATGTACTAAAGTTGTTACCAAGACCATTTGCAACAACCTAAGCATACTTCTAGCAAGTTCATCCACCTTTGGTAAGCATAGCCCCTTCGGTGAGAAGCTCAAACTGGTAAAAACTCTGGCCAATATATAAATGAGGGGAAAGGTAAACTTTCTCGCTCCATCACTCAAGTTCACGCTGTGTGTTTTTGAGGGTAGCCTAAGGTGGGAAAACTTTCCCACAATTTTAGCATGTATGAAATAGATTCTTAAGTGGATTACATACGTAATAACAGTTTGAGGGATGCCATAGACACATTTACAACCCTTTTAGTCAAAAATATCTCACTTTTTTCCATGGCATGTTCATTTATAGTGTAAGGGAAACAACATCCCTCAAGATTACTCACCATTGTGCTCCATTGGTAGAGGCATAAGGCCACTTGGGTTTCATCTCCAAGAGTCGTTGTTCCCACAGAAGGGGAACTTCTATTTTCCATGCCTTGAAGATTCTTTGATATGTATCATTTGTCGATCGACTCTTGTATTGAATCACCTCTTCGATGAGAGAGACATATTGCACTATAATCAGGAGACACCAAATTGTGGGCCATTAAATAGAATATTGCAATAAAAAATTTGACCTTAGGGATAAAGTGTGTGTTTGAATTGTCTTACTTGTGCTCAAGACCCATGGAAAACATTTGTAAAACATACACAATTCTGTGGTTACTATCAAAAATTCTTTTGCTAAATAGATCATCTATTTGTCTTTCTCAAAGTTGCTTTGTCCTTTTAGAAACTGTTTGTTCACAAAAACCTTACTATCAAAGAAATTCCACCTTTACTATTTCAAAAATTAGTTTTTAGCAAGTCTATTCACAATAGATGTTTGTCTCGTTGGTCCAAAATCCCCTTTATCTAAAAAGTTATACATGTTCTCTCAAAAAAAAAAAATCACTAGGCAAGTTCTAGATACAAATCCTTTTTCCCTGGTCCAAAGTTTTGCTCTTTCAAAAATACCCTTCCTACCTATCCTACTTGATTAAAAATATCACATCTTGTCTTTGAAAGACCCCATCTTCCCATATGAAAAATGGTTCTTAGAAAGTCTATTTGCAACAACGTCTTTTCATCTTGGTTTATTCTTACCTATACTTGTTACCTAGAAACCCACAACATACCCAACAAAATCTAGTTGTAAACAATCCTTTACTCAAAAAAAAAAAAGTTTCTCTTTCCAAACTATCCTTGTTATCTATCCTACTTGACTAAAAACATCACATTTTTCCCTTGACCAAAAGTTTGTTAGCAAGTTCATTCACAATAAAACCTCAAGTCAAACTTGTCACACTTCACTCAAACTTTTCCATTGTTGAAGGAACTTTAGCTATTTCTTAATTGATTTATATTTCCAACCCAAGGTCAAAAAGGTTTACTTAGCATAGTCACTACCTCTAAAACCCTACGGTTGTGATCAAAATCCCTTGGAAATATCTCATGTCAGGCCATCCCAAGACTATGTTCAAAAAGGCTAAACTTTGACAAATACTAGTTTACAAGGAAATAGAAGCAGAACAAAAGAAATACACCTCCAACCTGAGGATTTCCAAAATAGATCAAATTGAGAAAGATGGTGTAGAGGTAGCATTACAAAATCAGTGGAACTACAAAATCTAGAACCTAACTCTTCGATGTAGTGTTAATCAGAGCTTAATCAACAATTCTAGTGTTACTCAATTTTATTAGGTCCTCCTTTCCACACACACTTGTGCACTTATAGGTTTATTCCCTCATTTAGAAACCTCACTACCACACACAAATATTTAAAAATAGGATCATCTCCTCCTATCTTAGGTTTTCAAAGAAGAATCCTCCACATGCATTATTGAAACCTAGCATCTCCCACCATTTCCTCACTTATTTAGAAGCATTTAGTATCATCTATCCCATCATCATAGTTATCCTTGAAACTCAGCATTTTCTAGAAATAGGTTGTCATCTATGTCCCATGTCACTTTGAGCCAAAGGTTAGGACCACACATTTCATATCACCATCACATTCCCACACTTATATTTTAGGGACACATAACCTCCTTTACTTAGCACCATATCTTCAAGACTTCTAAAGTATCATTTATACCTAGCATCATCCCTCTTTGCATTTTCATCCATAGGAAAATCATCCTTTCATGCCACCCACCATACGTTTTGGTAGGAACACATGGAAAAAGAAGGGCATGGATCCCAGTCATAGTAGTAACACATCTCGAGCTTAGTTGTACCCCATAGTTTCCATGATGACATCAGATCCACCACTGCATATCCAATAATAGTTAAGTTCCTCCCTAGATATTGAAGCTTTCATGAACCAACCTAGTCATGCCACCATTGTGAATGCCATCATAGACTGAAACAAAGAAACCATCATGGAAAATTTCTTAAGGGACAATGTTGGTGCTTTTGAGTTTGGGTGTCCACCACCTATCGACATATAAGATCTTATACACCCTTTGTTTGGGTGGCAACCACCTTAGATGGAACCAATAGACCCCAATATACCCTCAACATAGGTGCTTGTTCCCATTCCACAAAATACCCATCCCATTCTCAACCCTTAGTGCATACTACATCCCAACCAACTCCAAGTGTACCATCTGCAACTACTCCTATCGCTCATTTTCCTACTCCACCAAATCCTCCATTTGCATTTGGCAACACTACCTTTTCACTTCCACCTCACATCACATCTAGTCCATCTACTATGCAAATTTTTCCACTAGGGTCAAATACCTCATCTTCCTTCCCACCCAACATTACTATCAACCCCTTTGTAGCCAGCCAAAGCTCTTTAGCCTCATTTCCTTTGGGACCTAGGAATGTTGCTATGATAGAGGGCCCTACCACTAGCCTTCCCCCTAGCAGTGTAGCCATGTCCACACCTTAGGAACTGTCGTCCATCACTTCACACAACTATTCACTACCACCCCTTACCAACTACTTTTCTATGCCACCTTTAAGCAATAGCCAAAACACCTCACCATTGAAATTCCCTATTGTGAACACTCTACCATAGATTAATTACCTTGCACCTATTCATAATCAGTCATTTTCTCAAGTACGAGCACAACCCACATATATTGAGCATGGTATATATTCCCAAAGTATGGATTAGGCATTACCAACATTACCACCCTTTTAGTCATAGTCTTCATGCCAACAGTATGCTCAGGTATCCACATAGAACTATCCCATAGGGCAACAACCTAATACTTATCCTCTCCACCAACAAACTTCTTTGTAGATGCATCAGTATGCACAAACCACATTCCAACAACCCATAGCATCCATCCAACCAACTGTGCAACATATTTTAACACAAATGGCATATGACAATTAGGGTTTTACCTATCAATCTTCAACACCTATCATGTACCCTACATTGGGGGCACCTGGACTGGGATAGACTCCAAAAATTTTAAATTTTAGAATGATTTACCATATCCATTTGAAAAAACCATAATGATGACACCATTTCCTAAACATTTTGAGATCCCCAAGTTTGACAAATTTAGAGGGAAAAGTGATCCAATCACGCATGTTAAGGAATTCTATATGCATTGTCAAGAGGTGGCCTATAAAGATGTGTTCCTCATGCGGCTCTTTCCAAAAAGCTTAAGATGACCAACCCTATAATGGTTCTGTTGTATCCCTTAGGGCACTATTAAAACTTTTGCTGATGTTTCTAAAACCTTTGTGGCACAATACACCCATCTTATTTAAAAAAATTTATCTATAGTGGACCTAGTTCATATAATGGGATTACAACTATCTACCGACAGGAACACAAACTCATGACTACGAGTTTGTAGTTTATCACCATCCATCATTTCCACGTGTCCTGAACTAGCTCTATATCCCTGCCATAGTTTTTCCTATGGGAATGCTAGAATTTTCCCTTGGGACCGATTCTTCTACTTGCAAGAATATGACTTATGTTAGTCAAACCTTTGAAACTAGCATTAACTTTTGACTAGTCAAACCTGATGGAAAACTTGTCCACAAGAATGCTGTTAAAATCTCCCACGAGATCACTTGCTCATAGGATCACTTTGTGAATTTTTTATCCTATGACCTATTTTCTTGTAATTTTTCACCAATCCTATGCAACATTCCCATGACTGTTGACCATGTTTCCACACCTGTAGGATCACTACCTAAACCCATAGGTTTTTGGTGTCGACTGGTCTATTGAATTTTTTGATATTTTCTTGTGCAGGTTTTTAGGCTAACTAGTTTTTTGTAGGTTTTGTCATCATAATATTCTTTCAAATAGCTTAAAACTAAAAAAATCTTACTTTTTGTTTTTCATTGAATGAATGATTAAGGATTAAAATTAACCAATGCGATGAACATTTTGTTTTAAGTGTTAAAGAAAATTATGTGCAAACAATTTGATTTTGGTGCTTAAAATAAACTTCATCAAATATTGAATGCCCTAAAGTCAAAAGGTTCTTATCCCCTCCTCTTTAAAGCTTTCGCGATCAATTTTCCTTTTGTTGACTCAATTCATTTTGTTGATGAAATTGTGAATTTGTAATGAACCTTTGTATGTTAATCACATGTTTCTTCAAATCATAAAATAGAGCACTAAAGTGTCCAAATAGTAATGAATCCAATGTCTTGTGTGTTTTGAGATTGTGCCTTTTAGCACATCTTTGACTTCTCTCTTTCATGCAAAGTAAGACCTTAAAATACATGACATGTGTATCAAAGTTGTTAGCAAGACCATTCATAACAACTTAGGAGTTCTTATAGCAAGTTCATCCACCTCTGGGAAGCATGTACCCTTTGCTAAGAAGCTCAAACTAATAAAATTTTGGCTTGTTTATAAATGAGGGGAAAGGTAAACTTTCTCGCTCCATCACTCAAGTTTAAGCAACGTGTTTTTGGGGGTAGCTTGAGGTGGGAAAAAATTCCCATGATTTTAGAGTGTCCGAAATAGATTCTTAAGTGAATCACATATGTAACAACTATTTGAGGGATGCCACAGACCCATTTACAACCCTTTTAGTCAAAAGTATCTGGCTTTTTTCCATGGTATGTTCATTCATGGTGCAAGGGAAACAATATCCCTCAAGATTACTCACCATTATGCTCCCCTAGTAGACACATAAGGCCACTTGGGTTTCATCTCCAAGGGTCATTGTTCCCACAGAAGGGGAACTTCTATTCGCCATGAGTTGAAGATTCTTTGATGTGTATCATTTGTAGATCAACTCTTGTATCCACTCACCTCTTTGATGAGAGGGATATATTACACTAGAATCAGGAGACGAAAAGTTGTGGGCCATTGAATATCATATTGGAATAAAAAAATTGATCTTAGGGATAAAGTGTGTGTTTGAATTGTCTTACTTGTGCTCAAGACCTATGGAAAACATTTGTAAAACATACACAATTCTGTAGTTACTATAAAAAATCCTCTTGCTAAAGAGATCATCTATATGTCTTTCTCAAAGTTGCTTTGTCCTTTGAGAAACTGTTTGTTCACAAAAACCCTCATATCAAAAAAATTCCACCTTTGCTATCTCAAAAAGTAGTTGTTAGCAAGTCTATTCACAACAACTGTTTGTCTCATTGGTCCGAACTCCCCTTTATCTAAAAATTTATACTTGTTCTCTCAAAACAACAAAATCACTAAGTAGGTCCTAGTTACAAATCCTTTTTCCTTGGTCCAAAGTTTTTGTCTTTCAAAAATACCCTTGCTACCTATCCTACTTGACTAAAAATATCACATCTTGTCTTTGAAAGACCCCATTTTCCCATATGAAAAATGGTTCTTATCAAGTCCATTCACAACAACATCTTTTCATGTTGGTTTATCCTTACCTACACTTGTTACCTAAAAACCCACAACATACCCAACAAAATCTAGTTGCAAACAATCCTTTGCTCAAAACCAAAAAGTTTCTCTTTCCAAACTATCCTTGTTATCTATCCTACCTGATAAAAAATATCACATTTTTCTCTTGACTAAAATTTTGTTAGCAAGTTCATTTGCGACAAAACCTAAAGTCAAGCTTGTCCCACTTAACTCAAACTTTTCCATTGTTGAAGGAACCTTAGCTATTTCTCAATTGATTTGTGTTTCCAACCCAAGGTCCAAAAGGTATACTTAGCATAGTCACTACCTCTAAAGCCTTGTGGTTGTGATAAAAATCCCTTGGAAATATCTCATGTCAGGCCATCCCAAGACTAAGTTCAAAAAGGCTAAACTTCCACAAATACCAATTTACAAGGAAATAGAAGAAGAACAAAAGAAATACACCAGCAACCTGAGGATTGCCAAACTAGATCAAATTGATAAAGATGGTGTAGAGGTAGCATTACAAACTAAGTGGGACTATAAAATCCAGAACCTAACTCTTTGATGAGGTGTTAATCAAAGCCTTATCAACAATTATAGTGTTACTCATTCTAATTAGGTCCTCCTTCTCTCCACACACACTTGTCCATTTATAGGTTTAGTCCCTCATTTAGAAACCTCACTACCACACACAAAACTTTAAAAATAGGATCACACCTCTTCCCATCTTAGGTTTTCAAAGAAGAATCCTCCACATGCATTATTGAAACCTAGCATCTCCCACCATTTACTCATTTATTTAGAAGCATTTAGCATCATCTATCTACCCGTCATAGTTATCCTTGAAACTCAACATTTTCTAGAAACAGGTTGTCATTTGTGTCCCACATCACCTTGAGCCAAAGGTTAGGACCACACATTTCATATCACCATCACATTCCCACACTCATATTTGTGGGAAAGACAACCTCCTTCACTTAGAAGCATATCATCTAGATTCCTAAAGTATCATTTATACCTAGCATCATCCCTCTTTGCATTTTCATCCATAGGAAAATCATCCTTTCATGCCACCCACGACATGCTTTGGTAGGAACACACAAAAAAAGAAAGACATGGATCCCAGTCATAGTAGTAACACATCTCGAACTTAGTCATACCCTATAGTTTCAATGATGCCATCAGATCCACCACTACAAATCCCAAAAGAGCCAAGTTCCTCCCTAGATATTGAAGCTTTCATGAAATAACATGGTCACACCACCATTATGAATGACATCATAGACTGAAACAAAGAAACCATCATGGAAAATTTCTTAAGGGACAATGTTGGTGCTTTTGAGTTTGGGCATCCACCACCTATTGACATATCAGATCCTATGCACCCTTTGTTTGGGTGGCAACCACCTTAGATGGAACCAATAGACCCCAATATACCCTCAACATAGGTTCCTATTCCCATTCCACAAAACAACCATCCCATTCTCACTCAACCCTTAGTGTATACTACATACCAACCAACCCCAAGTGTACCATTTGCATCTTCTCCGACTAGTCATTTTCCCACTCCACCAAATCCTCCATTTGCATCCAGTAGCACTACCTTTTTTATTCCACCTCACATCAAATCTAGTCCATCTACTATGCAAATTTTTCCACTAGGTTCAAATACCTCATCTTCCATCCCACCTAACATTACTATAAACCCCTTTGTAGCTAGCCAAAGCTCTTCAACCTCATTTACCTTGGAATGTTGTTATGATAAAGGGCCCTACCACTAGCCTTCCCCCTAACATTGTAGCCATGTCCACACCTTAGGAACTTTCGTCCATCACTTCACACAACTATTCACTACCACCCCTTACCAACTAATTTTCTATGCCACCTTTAAGCAATAGCCAAAACACCCCACCACTATAATTCCTTGTTGTGAAAAATCTACCACAAATTAATTACCTTTCACCTATTCATAATTAGTCATTTGATCAAGCAGGAGCACAACCCACATATATTGGGCATGGTATATATTCCCAAAGTATGGATCAGGCATTACCAACATTACCACCCTTTTAGTCACAATCCTCACACCAATAGTATGCTTAGGTATCCACATAGAACTATCTCATAGGGAAAGAACCTAACACTTATCCTCCCCACCAAAAAAATTCACAATGGATGCAACAGTATGCACAAACCATATTGTAACAACTCATAACATCCATCCTAGCAGCTGTGCAACATATTTTTCCACAGACGCCATATGAAAACCTGGGTTTTCCCTATCAATCTTCAACATCTGTCATGTACCCTACATTAGGGGCACCTAGACTGGGGTATCCACTCCCCCACCTATAAAGTTTGAATGGGAAGAGACAAAAAATGCTCTCAAAGCCCTTAAAGATGAGATAGACTCCAAAACTTTTATATTTGAGAATGATTGCTCATATCCATATGACAAACCATAACAATGACACCATTTCCAAAACATTTTGAGACCCCCAAGTTTGGAAAATTTAGAGGGAAAAGTGATCCAGTCACACATGTTAAGGAATTCTATATGCATTGTCAAGAGGTGGCCTATAATGATGTGTTCCTCATGTTGCTCTTTCCAGAAAGCTTAGGAGGACTAGCCCTAGAATGGTTCTATTGTATGCCTCAGGGCACTATTAAAACTTTTGCTAATCTTTCTGAAGCCTATGTGGCACAATACACCCATCGTGTTGAAACTAAATTATCTATAGTGAATCTAGTTCATACTAAGCAAAAAGGAGGAGAAAGCCTTGTAGAATACCTACAACATTGGCAAATCCTCACAACTAGGATCTCATGTACCATCCTTGAATGTGATCTTGTCAAAATGTTCATAAATAATGCACACCCTAGTCTTGCTTATCACATGGTTATGAACTGTCTACAAACATACAAAGACATTAAGGAAAAGGGGATGGGACTTGAATAAGGCCTCATTAAGGATGGTGTTATCAGAATTTACAAGGAAAACAACCAAGACCAAGGTCCCAACAATGAGAAACCCCAATATTGGAATTAAAAAAAATATATGGTGAAAGATGGTGCCACCAACACTTGACAAGTTCATATCATTAGGGTAGCAACAAATATTCCCACCACATTTTGTCAACAACAACCTTATTAGCAACAACCCCCTATATATAAACAACCACCTATGCAAACCAATTAGCCAGTGCCTACTCATCATAATCAAACCAATGGCATGAATCTTTCCATAGGTGCTAAACCCCATGTTCAAAGACAACCACATGCATACACCCCATTGGGGGAACCCCTTGACGTAATATTTGACAAATTGGCCAAGGATAACGTTGCTCGATATCCATAAACACAACCTTTGGAGTCCAATTAGTCTAGAGCATCCTAGTACAAGGATAATGAGTTCTGTAAATTCTATCATGTCAAAGGACATACTACCTTTAAATACATGCAACTCAAAGATTATGTCTAGGACCTCATTAACCAGAAGGAAATCATAGTGGGGGGGCAAGCTTCATCTAATGTATAATTAATGATGTATCAAAATGCTTTCCCTCCTCATAACACAAACCTAGGAAAAACACCTGCAAACCCTCCTATTAACAAACCAAAAAATACTCAAGGAAAACAAGGAGATAATCGAGACAAGTCTCAAAACTACACCTCAATATATCTAAACTATGGAAGCCTTATTAGCTGCCTATCACAAGTTGAGCCATCTATCAATGCTATAAACATCAAAGGCCCAGATACCCAGTGTGCAATTACTACTTGCCAAACTCAACTCAATATAGCTCGCCCACTTGTGTCTACACCATCAAAACCACCTCCATCTAGAGCATCTCCATTAGGATCATCCTCACTAGGACCACAATATAACATCTTGGAACACCTTAGAAACACACCAGCTCAGATTTCCATTCTAGATCTCTTATAAATAAGCCCACTTTATCAAAAGATCCTCGACAATACTCTACATGAGTCACATGTCCCCTCTGACATAAATGCCACTGAGTTCCATAACTTGGTTGGCCATCTTTCTGCATCATGTGCTTTATCCTTCAAAATAACCAATATCCCAATAGTTGAACCCAATCATATCCTTCCACTTCACAATGCTGTCATGGTTTTTGACTTTGTAGGAAAATGGATCATGATAGATAATGGATTGGTTTTGAATCTATGTACTTTAAATTTTGTCAAATAGACAGGATACACTGAGGCAGATATCATCAATAAAGTAATCACTATGAAGGCATATGACAACTTGGAGCATACAACTGAAGGAACAATCTTGCTCCCTCTTAGAGTCAAGCTAGCCACTTAAGAAATGGTTTTTCACATAGTTGATCTTAACCTTCCATACAACATCCTCCTTAGCTACCCATGGATTCATGCCACGAAGGCCATTCCATCCACATATCATTAGTGCGTCAAATTTTTTCATAATGGCACTGAGGTAATCATCTAGGTAGATCCTGAACCTTTTTCTTATTGCAATGCGGTTGAAGCTTCATACAACAATAATATCTTGGAATGTAAATTGGCCACACTATGGCCAGTTCCTCTAGTACCTACCATGATCTAGATACCATTTTAGCCTCCACTCTTTACATGGTTAAGATCAACTACCAAGGTTGTGGCAAATATAGTCTCATAGATGCTTTTGTTGTCAGTTCTCTACTGAATAATCCACATACTCGAGGGCACCCAACCCATCAGATACCAAGACCAGATGCTACCCCTCAAATAAAATAGCTTGGACCTACTACATTTCTTACCAAGAGTATCCTCAATGGAGAAAAAAATGCTCCTGACATTAGTACATTGTTGTACAAAGAACCACCTCCAAAAAGTAAAGAACTTCTTGATCACTTCAAACAAAAATACCCATGGTCTCATCGCGTTGCTACTAAACATTGGGATTATCAAGGAAGTGGTCTAGGCCACCTAGAGTTAGGGATTAGGCAACTTGTGGAAGCATACAAAGAAGAGAAAAACAAAGGCTTAGGCTATGGAATCCCCATGACTAGGGGCACTACAAAGGAAGGCCATGCCTTCACAAACATCTAAAACAACCTTGTTGAGGTTGAAGACATCCTTAAGGAAGTAGAAAAGAAAGCCTACGATGATATTTTCCTTAATGAAATTATCCTAGGAGCCTCTGTGCTCTGCCAACTATCTTTGAATCTCATAGATCTACACCTCGCTCACCCCTCGCTCATTGATTGGGACCAACCAAGTGTCATTAATGTTGACAAATTCTCTACCAAGCACACTCTCCTTAAATTCATGGGGGTAGAAACACAACATAAATGGCTACCTCCACCCTCAGTATATGTCTACAAATTAGATCCAATAGGTTACTTTGGGGAGGAGGAAATCTCCAGTCACAAAATTGAAATGAAGAAAAAAAACTAAAAAGAAAAAAAGAAAAAGTGAAACATCCTTTGGTGAAAACTACTCTGGAGCACCACTGGATGACTCACAAAATGAAATAAAAATAAGGAAATATATGACAGTGAAAACCTCTCAGAGGCACCTAAAGATGAAGATTTCATCCTCCCCCCCACATGAGCATAGGCCACCCATATCTTCAGTCTTGACAGAAGAAACTCAACCAGTCAATATCAGTTTGATAGAGATACCACACATCACATACATTGCAACATCTCTACCACCCAAGTAGGTAGATATTCTCATTGAAGTCATGCACAAAAATGTTGGGTGCTTTGCATGGTCCTATCAAGACATGCCAGGGTTGAACCCCAAGTTAGTTGTGCACCATTTGGCCATGGATCCAAAGGCCAAACCTATTAAGAAAAAGATCCATAAGATGCACCCCAAAGGTGCTTTATTGGTTAAAGTGAAGCTAGAAAAGTTTTTGGAGGAAAAAATCATTCACTCGATAAATCATTCTGAATGGATTTCCAACATGGTACCTATTACCAAGCCTTCTAGTGATATCAAAATCTGCATAGACTTCAAAGATCTCAACAAAGCTTGTTTAAAGGATGACTTCCCATTACCAAATATTGACATGATTGTTGATCTCATCACAGGTCATGAGCTCTTGTCACTAATGGATGGTTTCTTTGGATACAACCAGATTCAGATAGCAGAAGAAGACCAGCATAAAAAAACCTTTACTACACCTTGGGGAACATTCTGCTATAAAATGATGCCATTTTGGCTAAAGCACATCGGGGCAACATATCAGCGCGTGATGATGGTCATCTACCATGAACTAATCCATAACAATCTTGAGGATTATGTAGATGATATTTTAGTCAAGTCCCTTAATGCTCTTGATCATGTATCTCGAGGAAGTGTTTGATCGATTGGCTAAATATTGTCTCATGCTCAATGCTAAGAAATGTGTCTTCAACATCATCGTGGGAAATATCTAGGGATTCATTGTATCATGATGAGGTATTGAGATTGATCCTAAAAAGGTCAAAGACATCATGGATATGGCTCCTCCTAAGATAGTCAAGCACCTTCGTTCTCTTTAAGAAAAACTTCAATCAGTCAAACAGTTCATCTCCCAACTCCCTAATATGTGCCAACCATTTACACATCTAATCAAGAAGGATTAGAACTTTATATGGGACCCTAATTGCTAGTGCAACTTTGAGATCATCAAGTAATACTTGGCTAATCCACCTATTTTAGTTCCTCTAATTGCAAGGTGTCCACTCATATTATACATTATAGCTACTCCCACAACATTAGGTGCTCTTCTAGCCTAACTTGGTGATATAGGAAAGGAAATAACTATTTACTACATCAACCATATCTTAGTGGGATATGAGCTCAATTAGATGCCAATGGAGAAAGCTTGCTTAGCTTCAGTATTTTCCACTTAGAAGTTGTGTCACTACAAGTTGAGTCACACTATGTAGCTAATCTCAAAGATTGATCCATTGAAATATATGCTATCTTGTACAATACTCATAGGATGCTTGGCCAAATGGGTCATGCTTCTCAATGAATTTGACATTCAGTATATTGATAGAAAGTCCATCAAAGGCTAGGCTATTATAGATCATTTGGCAGATGCACCCTTGGTTGCAAACCACCCTCTCATCATGGAATTCCTAGATGAACACCTCTATTTGATAGAAGAACAACCATACTAGAAGCTATACTTTGATGGCTCTTACACATCTCATGGCTCTAGTGTGGGTATACTCTTGGTCACACCTCAAGGAGATTACATTCCTAAATATTTAAAGCTATAGTTTTGGTGTACCAATAGCATCTTAGAGTATGAAGCCCTTGTTGGTGGGCTCAAGATCACCATTGAATGGAATATCATGGAGCTAAAGGTCTATGATGATTCTCAGCTTATCATCAAACAAGCCTTGAATGAATATCAAACAAAGGATGAAAAGATACTACCTTATAAGGAGTTGGTTGATCAATTAAAGGAACACTTTACTCAACTCTAGTTCATACAAATACCTAGACTACAAAATAAAGCAGTGGATGCAATGGCTACTATTGGTTCTCTCTTGGAAATACTGCACAAAGCTATGGAATATGAATTCTTGGTCAAGCAACTACATGAACCCACATATGAGAATGATGAGTCAATGTGGGTATACATCTTGGTTAGTCCACAATCCCCATGGTACTAAAAAATTCATGCTTACCTACTAAATGGTATCATATCTCCCCATCTCAAATGAACCCAATGCTAGAACCTTATTCGCAAAGCTTCCATTTACACTATCATCATCGAAACCCTATATTTTTGTGGTTATCATGATACTCTCTCTTAATGTCTAGACCAAAATGAGGCTACAATGGTCCTCAAGGAAGTACATACTGGACTTTGTGGTGCTCACATGAGTGAGATCATTCTAGCTAAGCAAATCCTTCGGGTTGGGTATTATTGGCCTACTCTAAAGCATGATGCATGTGAGTTTTTGAAAAAATGTTTACCTTGTCAACAACATGCTAATCTACTCTAGGCCACAGCTTAGGATCTACAATCAATAGCATAACCATGGTCTTTTGCCTATTATGGGTTCGATCTTGTTGGTCTTATCGCACAACTTTCTTCAAAGGGACACAAGTGGATAATCACTGCCACTGGTTATTTCACTAAGCGGGTTGTAGTAGTTCCCCTTGTCATTGCCATGGGAGTTCAGGTGTGCAAAATTAATCTATATCATATCATATGTCAATTTGGCATCTTGGCTACCATTTTCACTAACCATGGAGGTAATTTTGAAAACCTAAATATGGAGGAATCGTGCACTTCCCTTCACATCCATCACCATTATCTAGGCAACATTAATGTTACCTAGGACTATTGAATCTTTAAGGAATTGATCCAAGATATTTTGATGTTGGGGAGACACATGCAGTAGGTCCAAGATGGATATTTTCATAGGGGTCTTATTGAGCTATTCAACAAGGCTATAATCAGATGAAGTAGGAGCACTAGGTCTACTAGGGGGTACAGGTCTAGTAGAGGCAATAGGTCTAGATGGAGCTCTAGGTAGGGTGATCTTGGTACAGTGTGTAGTGATAGTGCAATGAGGGTCTTTTGTCTTTAAGGTGAATTTGGATATGTAAGAATTAGACTCATTGAAATAGCTGATGGTGCAGTCATATCTGGTGCATTTGTAATTCACATTACCCTGTGAGTTTGAGTTTGAACTAGAGGGTTTCTATTTGTCATGATTACGCAAAGGATCTTTGAAGATAGTATGATCACAGTTGGATGCTAGCAGTGATAGATAAACTATGATTACACCATTATCAATGAGGTCTTCTATTGCATGCTTCAGTTGGAAACATGATGAGGTTTTATGTCTTTTAGTGCGATGGTAATCACATAATTTTTTGTCATCGCACCAAGAGGATTTTTCTAGTGGCTTATCTTTGATTGGGGTTAACTAAAGGAAGTTATTATTGAAAAATTACTAAAGTGTAGTCTCAGGAGGTACCCCAATGCTATGAATATTCTATCTTTTGTTCTAGGATGTCTTCGAGGTCCATCCTATGTGGAAGTCTCGGTTTTCTATTATGGAGGTGGTGTTTGATTGGGAGTTTGTGAATTCATAGGGTTTGCACCTTTCAAAGTCAGTTGAGGTTGTGTTGTGCTAATCATATGTGCATCCACAATGCCATCATTGGTCACATTTTTTTTTTTGAAGAAATTTTTTCCCTTCTCATTAGACAAGTTAGTGTTTGTGTCCTCCTTGTTCATCTTGAGGATTCCCTTATGGATAAGAGAATCTTCAATACTAGCCCCTTTTTTCATTAGTTTAGAAATGGTGCTTGGAATTTTGATTTTGAGTTCATACATTAATTCAAGGACTAAGTTTTCAATGCATAGGTTAACTTGTTGTTCTTCAAGAATGTCTAGTGAGGATTGACTAACTAAGCTTCTCATTGTAGTAAGAATGTGCTAAATGGTTCTCCCATCTTTTGTTTAGTTGAACACAAATTGGATAGTGTCACCTCATTTGCAATGTTAAAGGCAAAGTGGGAGATTAAATTTTTTACAAGTTTTGACCAAGATTTGATAGTACCAAGAAGTTTCGAGTACCATTCGAGTGCAGGCCCACCTAGAGAATGAGGGAATAATCTCGTGAGGTAAGTGGGCTCATCATTGAGTTTGGTACAAGAGGCACAAAATTATCAGATGCAATCGATGAGATTTCATTTTATTTGGTATTTTTCAAACCTTGGAGCCTCAAAGTGTTTTGGGAATGGAGGCATGTATAAAATTTTATCAAATGGATTAGGACGTAGGTCCCTTTCTGTATATAGAGCCTATCTCTTTTGGAATCCTAATGCCTCAACTTTTTTGGAAAGTTGTTTGAATTGTTATAATAGCTCTTCATTAGGGTTTTGCATGATAGCCTTCCCTTCAAGTCTTTTGTGTCTATGAGTAGATTGTTTGCTATGGCAAGAACTATGTATACTCAATTTTGACATTTCTATGTTTGATGAGTTTGGTGATGTGTCACAAGATGGCAGAGGTATGTTAGTAACACAAAGACAAAAGGGGCCCTAATTTTGGGGTACTTGTTGTGGTATGGACTATGATTGATGTACCATGTGTTGTTGTTGTGCGACTTGTTGTGGTTGTTGTTGGGATACCTTTGTGGTTGCATGTGAGACCATGTATGTGACTGTTGTCATAGAGGTATTTGTTGAAATTTTTGTGGCACATGTTTTTGTTGTAACAAATGTTGTTGATATATGATTTATTCCTCAAGGTGCTTTTGGTATTTCAATTTTTGTTTGAGTTGCTCTTATTGTTTAGAATAAATGGCTTGTTGTTGTTGGAATTGCTATTGATACATTGTGTGTAAGTCAAGTGGATTTACATTGGAGTGTGTATTAGGGATGTTGGATGCTTGCACCACTTGAGGTTGTTGTTGTTATGGTTGATATTGCTGTTGATATGTTGAATGTGTGTTGGAAACATTAAGTCCTTGGGCTATTGTAGGTTGATGATGTTCGGGTAGTTGGTTATGTCGCTGAGAATTGATCATCATGTTGGTATTGTTGTTTTGGCACCTTTGTGTGTTAGAGGCTTCTCCTTGTGACATCATATTGACTTGACAATTTGACGCATTCCTCTTGGGAATGGGCATAATATAAAGAAGACTTTTCCTTTATACATCAATAGGGATGGTTACAATTGATGTTTCACATAGTGTACTCATGGGAGGCTCCATAAAATTTGACATCATAAAAATTAGTAGGGTTAGGAGCAAAGGTGTACTTTGTTGATTTTCCTCCAAAGGAGGTATGTTTGGCATCCCTAGAGCACAAGTCCCTTTAGGAATGACTTGTTGTTCCATCATGTGATTGAGATCAAGTCTTAACATCCTTTCGGGATATTTAAGAATAGTCTTCTTTCCTTTCATTAGTTGTGGTTCATCAAACAAGGGATTAATGTTGTGTTCAAATGTATTTTAGAGGATTTAAATGGTTGATTCTTGATGGGACCTTATAGACACCATTATAGTGTTCAAAAAGTCCAAAGGTTTTTTCCCCTTATCTAAGTCCAAATTGATCATGTTTTTTATGTTTTAAATTTTTGTATTGGTTTGATGTATGGACTTAGGTCCCTCCAAGTTTGGGTTGAATTTAACAATTTCTTGGGCTGCCAAAATTTTGAAGTTCTTGCAAAAAAATTTGTTTTGACATGCCCTAGACATTTCTTCATCAATGAAGCCATAATCAATGTCAAAGTCATCACTTAGGTGTACAATACCTTGTTCTATGCTCTATGTATTGGAGTTGAAGGTACTTGTGTTGGATTTTCTAAATTCAAAGGAATGTGTTTGTTTATCTTCAAGTTTGGTTGGTACACTTCCTCCTCTAGGTGGTATTGACACGAATTAGGTTCAAATTTAGGACTCCATTGAACCATCCCATGTGTAGTGGAAGTGTTTGAAGGAAACATCATGGTAGGTGCATTGTTTAGGGTTTGTTGTGCCATCTCTTCATTAAGGTGATCTTGTGGATACATGTTTAAGGGGTTGGCAAGTAATGGTTGTGATGCCTCAATTTGGTCTTTGTCAAATGTTTGTTGGGTTTTTTTTCTCTTCTTTTGTCTTGGCCAAGGTTTTGGTTGTGTTGGAAACTCATAAAACAAAGGTTGGTAAAGTTATTTGGGTATCTGGGTTGATTGTGTCCTAGTGAGTGTTGGCATGATACCTAAGAATGCAGATACAAAGGAGGAACACATAAATGGACTCCTTGCCCACCAAGTGCACACCTAAACTACCAACTATGTTCAAACAATACAAAGTGTGCCCTTAGGGCCTTGAAGGTAAGCGATTAGTAAGTAGAAGGTATACAATTGGTAAACAGAGGTGCTAGGGTTTTGGCATGCAATGCAAGCTATGGAAGTGCAAATTAGGGTTTTGGAACCTAGAATGAGATCCTTAATTGCCGACTATGTTCTAAATTAACTAATTGCACTCTGAAACTACCAACTAGGCACCTAAAGTGTGTAGTTGGTAAAATAGGTCAAAAATTGATAAATAAGATGTGGGTATGCAATATATGAGTGTTTTTTTTTAATTTTTAGGTGTTTAGAGATGTAATGAAACCTAGGAAAGTGCCAAAGGAAGTAGGATTTTGATATGAAAAGATGCAAAGGCCCTAGGGAAATTGTGCAAATACAAATGTGGATAACGTATTGGGATTTTGACTAAAGGGTATGCAAGATGAAGATTAGGGTATGCAACATGAAGGTTAGGGTTGAATTTTGGACTTGAAATTTAGTTCATGATGTGCATTCATCATTTCACTTAGGGTATCTAGATGCATGTTGGAAATTCTCGCAAGCTCAATTGACTTTTCTTCTAGTCTATTGGTAAGGTTTCTCTTATCTTCTTCTATCGCAGCCTTATCTTCAAAGGCTCTCTTCTTCTATTTAGTTACTTCACAAAGGATCATGGCTTGTGATTCTTGTTTGATCTTGAGTGTTCTGATTTGTTCTTCTTAGGCTCTATTCTTCTCCATTAGGTCTGCTATTGTTGCATCAAACTCTTTGGAATCTCCATTTGCAAATAATTTTGAGGTGTCAATCTCCCTGTATTATGCGTCATTCTGAACTATGTCAATCTCTCTTCTTTTCTTTAAGGATTTTCTTAGTTCTTCTCTAGCTTCTTCCAAGGTGTGTAGAGCAATTTGTACATCAATTTCCTAGTTCTCTATAATCTTCCCAAGTTTGTAGACTTCCATTTCTAGATCTTTTCTCCAAGCTATAAGGCTCTTCCTTGTGAGAACTTGGCTTTCATACCAATTGTTGGAATTTAAAGGTGGGAAGATTTACTTCTGAGAGAGGGGGGGGGGGGGGGGTGGTGGTGAATTAGAAGTAATTGACTTTAACCTTTTCAAAAACCTTTTAGCTAAAATCATTCACATGCATCTAATTGATCTAATAAATATGTAAGTAAGCACATGCATGAAAAAAATAACACAAGATTTTGGTAACCCAGAAACCCTCCAAAAATGAGGAGGTAAAACTAGGGTAGGGATGACACCCACAAAGTATCACTATAGCAATATGTAACTATTTAAGGTTATAAAGTTTGACCGCTTCCAATGGTCTACCCTATGAAAGGTCTGTCCTATTAAAGACTTTACACCTTGTTAAAAGTGACTTGGTTAAAGGATTTACAAACACTCACTTGGAATGTTACCCTATCAAAGGATTTAGCACCTTGTTTAAAGGCTTACAACATGGCTATTAAACCAACCTGTCATCATAGGATTTTCATTCCTAATACAATGACTAGAAAGTATTAGAAAGTGTTGACCTAATGACTTGTAATCTTCAATTGTTACTTCTAGATCCTTATTCTACTCTTTCTATTCTAATCCTTGCTTGATCTGATATGGATCTCCTCAAAATTTTGATACTCTGTTCTTAATCAACTAAATTCTTCAATGTTGTTCTACTCTTTCTAAGTCTTTACACCCCTTTGCACTTCTCTAGCATTCTCCCATAAAATCTTACTCATACATGCACACAATGAGGTTTTTTCCTTCTTTTAAAGGATTCAAAGAATTAGGGTTAGGTATGAATATATAATCAATACTCATTCTCCTTTTCCCTATCAATTCCTTCACGTTGCCTATTGGTTGCATGTCTTCTCCATTTTTCATATTGTCTACATGCTGATTACATAGGTAATGTAAAAGATTCAATCTTATCTTCAAGATCCTTTGAGATTCATCTTGAGTTGGCTTTAAAAAATGGTTTATATCTGAGTTTGTGAAGGCACAAATGCATATGCTAATTTTATGTTGCTCGACACTTACTAATTGTTGATGCTTGGCACATATAGGAATTCTATCTCGCTTAGCTCCTATAGTAATTCTATTTCACTGGGCATCTATAATTTGCTCGAAACCTATAGTGACTTGACATCACTTATCATTAAGCATTTGAACTTTTCTTTGCACCTATTGAATTTTTGGCTCAGCACATACTACTGCTCAGCTTCTGTATTATACTCAGCATCATCTTGAGAATTGGTTAAGTGTGTTGACACTCAATTATCAAAACTAATCTGAGACCAATAATCTCCCCCTTTGACATGAGTGGCTAAAACACTTAACTAAGCATTATGACTCTGATCTCTATGAGTATACTGCACATTCTATTTGGCATATGTACAAAACTTCAAAAAACTTGTTCAACAATTTTATATACCTCAAAGAGCTTGTAACTTCCCTTGAGTAGACGTACCATTCCCTTAAGCTAAATTTGTCTCATGCTGCTATTTCATTATCTGCCTTATCAATCTTTTGCCTTTGTTTTTGTGTACCCTATTTCTAGTCTGTTTGTACTCCCCCTTTTTTTATGTTCCCCCTTTCACATATTCTTATAATTTTTTTATCCTTTTGGTTGTATCTACGTATTATTCCCTTTATCTACACATCGATTCTTATTATCTCCTATCTTTATTTTGTCTCCCCCTTTCATGAATATCTCCCCCTTTTGATATTCTTTATTTTCTCCATCAAAGAATGTAGTATCTCCCCCATTCTTATTATATGTATAATGTTTATATCTCCCCCTTTTTGAAACTTATGTCAAAGGGTCCTAAGAATGAATAGATTATTTAGCCAAAAATGTTCTATTTACCTCCATTATTATCCTCAGAGAAGCATCCCAATTGTCTAAGGTAATTTCCATTGCTTTGTGTTGGATGGCTTTCTCTACTACAAGATGTACAAGGCCTTCTAGGGTAGAAAGATTAGGGTCTTTCTTAAAAAAATTTTTTGCATAGGGCATTTCCTTATGTAGTACTTCTAGATGTGGAGTAATAGCAGATTGTATTTGTATCAACTTGGCCTTGACATTGGCCTCTTCTACCGTCAATACAACTAAATCCTTCTGAGTGTGAAGCATTATTGCAAAATGCTTCTCACTTTGAGCTAGATCTTTAGGTAGCTATGTGCTAGATATCTTAAGATTTTGTTCCAAGCTCAGCATCATCTGGCTAGTTTCTTGTGTGAAAAATGATGAGTCACACAATTTGGAGTACAATGAGAATATATTCTCAAGTACTATTTTAACTTCCTCAACTTTCTTGGCTAGTTCAACTTATGATAGTGTTATCTCACTAGATATCTTCTCATTAACTTTCATTTGAAATTTCTTTTTAGACCACTCTAATAATTTGACATTTTTATCAAGGTCTTCATTTTGTACTTGGTCTACTATGTTGGATAGTTGCTCCATGATGGGATTTGTTTCATCGTCTACTTGCAAGCTGAATGCATCAAGGAATATGTCTTTGATTTCTACCAATGCTTGCTTTTTTGTATACTCATTTTTGAGTATCTCCCACTTCTTCTTTCTCTCCAATGCCTCTTGCACTTCATTTATCTATGCTAGGTTCATTTTTTTGTAGCCATAACTAGGTATGACTATTTCCTCATCAAGTGTAGGGTCTCAATAGTGAAGTACCCTTGCTACCTTGGTGGAGCTCAAGGATGGTGCTGAGATTTGTAGTGGTACTGCATCAATGCTTGGTTGTTTGGTAGGAGTCCCTGAGGTAGGAAAGTTTACTAGTGTCTGTATTGCCTATTTCTCTCTTCCCTTGGGGATTTTCTCCTCTTCCTTCTCTTCTTCTCTACTACCTTGATCAATGAAAATGATTTGAGGAGGTACACCTTGGCTTTGTGTTGTAGGAACATCTTGTCCTATTTTCTCCTTTGCTGGCTCCTTTGTAGTTGTTCTTGCTATTATTGTGGGATCAACCTTAACAGTTGTATCTTGTGCTACTTGCTGTTATGGTTGATCATTTGTAGGTATGGGAGGTTGTGAAGGTGGTTCTTGTGTGTTCACCTTCTCCTTAGTAATCTCTACTACAACTTTTTAAAAATCTTCTACACTCACCAAAATAGGATTTGTGCACAATTGTGATTGCAATGTGGTTTGGTGAAGGATCTTTTTGAGATCCTCTATAGTTAGTGGATTGATGTTACGACCTATCATAAATTTTTTTGACAATTATAGTTTCTATAGGTGTTGTATGTGGAGGACTTGGTGGTAGAAATTGTGGGTCTTGGACACTTGGTTCTAGTTGTTGCTCCTCAGCTGTTGCCTCTTCACCTTACTATGTCTTCTCCACTATTACCTCTTCTTTTTCTTTCTCTCCTTCCTCATCTCCTTCATTCTCCTTTTCATATTCATCATTTCTTCTCTCAAAGGGATCTTCCTACCATTCCTTGATAGTAGTCAATCCATAAATTAATTTCCACATTTGTTTGGATTTCTTTATAACATCCTCTATTTTATTCTGTAAAATACTAAAGGCTCTATATTTTGGTGCAAATTTGCTCCCATGTTTCTTACTGGCCTAGCTTATTTGACCTTTAGTAAGGTTTGGCATCACACGAGCCAATGTTGAATCCTTTTTCCATATTTAGGTAGTAATGCCATTTATTTTCTACAATGGAGCTTAGCTCCTTAGGCATAGAGTTGTCTAGTTCAAGTAGGGTGGTCTTGAAGTTGGCCATCATAGTGTAGATAGATTCTTCCACTATGTTTTGTTCTTCTCTTGACAATTTATTAAAATCAATTCCTTTTAATCTAGTCAAATTTGCATTGTCCCTAATGTTATCAAAAATATTTTCCAAATTTGATTTGGTAGAAGGTCTTACCAATCTAAATTGATCATTGTCAGACTTTGTCTTTTCTTCATTTGACTTTGGGGGTCCAACATATTTTCTTCTTCTTTTTTTTTTTTCAAGGCCTTCTTGCTCTATGGATTTTTGCTTCCCTTTTTCCTTTTCCACTTGTGTTGTTGCCCTAGTGTCTACCCTTGTAGTTGGCTTTGCTGGGCTCAACTTTGTTACTTTCGTCTTCCCTTTGGGTTGTGCAATAGGCTATTTTTGTGCTTTTCTCTTCTTAGGTTTAACCTTGGGTGATTCCTTCTTGACACCTTCTTCTTCTGCATCTTCACCCATGCCTTGAGTCAAAGAAAGTGTATCCTATCCTTGTTCTTCTTCATCATCTTTAGCTTCTTCATCTGCTTCTTCTATTGCACCCTCACCAAATTTGGCCTTAAGTTTCTTTACCAATTTGTCCTTTTTCTTTAGTATGGAGGTAGTCTTCAACTCTATATCTACATCTGACCTTACCAAATCATAAGTTCCAAAATGTGGTGCACTTTTGTCCACTTCCTCAGCTAATAACATAGTTATAGTTGCTGATGCCTCATCTATATTCATTTCATAGACAAGAGGTCTTAGCCATCTAACTCTTGGTATGGCTATTTGTATGTATGTATAATAATTATCTACAAGAAAGCATACATCATTTACATGCTTTTCTACCAATGAAACTAGTATTCTTAGCCTCTACTTCATGGTCTTCTTGAAGTCTTCAAAATAGCTAGTCATTAGAGTCTAAAAATTAGCTCCCATTTGTTCTATATATTTATTAAGTTGAGCTATTATAGACCTATTTGCTTTCCACACACTTTTACCAAAAGATGGAAATTCATTATGTACATAGAAGAATATACAAATCAAAATTGCACCAAACTTTCACTTTGCTCCCTTCATTCTCCTTATTACTGCTAAATTATCATTGATTTGTTGTAGTTCTAGTTCTACAAGATCATAAGTATGATCCTTTTTCACTTGTTTGTAACCCACATCCACTGCAATGCATGGTACACTGTTAAGTCTGCTGGATTGGTAAAATTTGTGTGCAATAAATCTAATAGAAAAGTCAACAAGAGGGTCTTGGATGGTGTCTATTGTCATTCCTCTCTTGTTCCATTTGTCACCAATGTTCTTTTCAATTACTTCCTTAGAATCACTCCTAAGGGTCTTTTGCTGATCTAGGGTTGGGTACCCTGTCAGTCTATGTACAATCCATTTTGTTATTTTTATTGGACCATCCCCCAAACATAAACTTCCATCATGTATCCTACTAAGAACTATCCTAATCCATTCAATTTTGAAAGCTGTGGGGAAATCTAGGGCATGCGTCAAACCCTTCTTCTCAACAATTTGATAATCTTCATTCAAAACTACATTTTCACACAATTTCTCATAGGCTTCCCTCATCTCCATATCTCCTATGGCTCCAATATTTTTGTTGTTACATCTTCTAACATTTTGGACCATAACTACCTTAGGGAGTATAATGGATAGGGCTCTAGCTGTGTCATTTTTATATACCACTTCAGGGATTGGCCAAAAATCTAGTTGTTTCAATTCATTTGACACTAGTTGTACCTCAAATAGTTCTTTCTTCTATGGTTTCCTAGAATTGGAGGCCATTTGTGTTAGTTAAGGTTTTAACATGAAGAAATTTAAAATCATGTAGCTTGACAAAAATGTAAATACCTAGAATTTGATGAAACTATGTTGAATTGCTGTTGAAATTGGCTCAAATGATGGATTCTCTACTTTGAAGTTGTTTTGCACTCTTCTTCATCTTTTCTCTTCATTTGCGATGAAGAAAAATGATTCAAAATGTGATAATATACCCTATTTTTAGAGCATTTAATGCTTAGTGCATTTATAGCTACCCACTCAACTTCTTAAGTATTTCTACATTACTCAGCTTCCATTGTCTTTCCACCACTCGACATCCATAGAAGTATCCTTCACCCGGATTTAGCTGAACTTTCCTCTTCACTCAGCTTTCACTACCAACTTAGTTGCAACTAATCATTTAGCTTCTACTAATTTTTGCAATCAAGTCGGGTTGCACTGGGATTTTACTCAGCATCTGATGGAAACTTTTCTAACTTGGTAACACTTATGAAATCTTGAAATTTTAACTTTGCACCTCTATTCATGCTGATCTCTTCTTTTTAGTACTTGCTGATTTAGGAATTGATGTATGATAAAGCTTTGTAAATTAGTCCCTCATGCCTTCTCTTTGCTTAGTTTGATGAAGTGTGACCACTTGACCTTTTAGGTGAAATGATCCCTTTATTTGATGTGCTACTCCCATCTTTCTTCTTCCATGTCTTATTCATTTCTCCTCTATTGTGTTCAACATCTACCTTCTCTTTTCCTTTGTTGATCTCTAGGTTGGGTGCCTTTGACCTTGTTGGGAAATTTAGGGTGATATGACTAGTCTTAAAATAACTAAAGCATGTAGTTTGGTTGATCCATCTCCTATAGTTTCCACTGAAATGTGTTCTTATGCAATTTTTAGGAATGTGTCCATATTCTTGATTGTAATGACATCTATACCTAGTGTTGTAGTCCCAATTGTAGTGATGTCCATGGTTATTTCTCCTTGCTGGCTGATTAGGTGTCCACATAGGCTTTGATCTATACTCAAAAAATCTATGTCCATACTTCTTGTAATTGTAGCAATGACCTTGAAATCTTGGAGTTCTGATAGTCCTAGTCTTGCAATCATGTGCTCGATGTCCTTGCTTGTTGCAGTTATGACATTGACTCACATTCTTAGATTTGTCACAATGATGAGAATTCTTTCTCCTACATACATTAGAGGTATGTCCCTTTTTACAACAAAAATGACAATTAGGTTTAGTGTTCTTACCTTTGTCACTTCTTTCTTCTGCAGTCTTGGATGACTCTCCCTTTTTAGTGCTAGTGTATCCTAGTCCTGAAGTATCATTGCTAGCCCTTGGTGATTTTAGTAGCTACTCAAAGTACTTAATGGCCTCATTAGTTTTGTTGAAGCTCTCTACAATCTACTTCTCTTTTTTCAAGTTATTTTGTAGTTGTTCATTTTGCATCTTTAGTGTAGAGATCTCAATATCCTTGACATTTAGTTCATGATGTGCATTCATCATCTGACTTAGGGTATCTAGCTACATGTTTGAAATTATTGCAAGCTCAATTGACTTTTCTTTCAGTTTGTTGGTAAGGTTTCTCTTGTCTTCTTCTAGGATAGCCTTATCTTCAATGGCTTTTCTCTTCTATTTAGTTACTTTACAAAGCATCATGGCTTGTGATTCTTGTTGATCTTGAGCATTTTGATTTCTTCTACTTCGTCTCTATTCTTCTCCATTAGGTTTTCTATTGCTGCATCAAAATTTTTGGAATCTCTACTTGTAAACAATTTTGAGGTGCCAATCTCCTTGTATTGCGTGTCATTCTTAACTATGACAATCTATCTTCTTTTCTTTAAAGATTTTCTTAGTTCTTCTCTAACTTCTTCCAAGGTGTGTAGAGCAAGTTGTACATCAATTACATAATTCTCTATAATCTTTCCAAGTTTGTAGACTTCCATTTCTAGATATTTTCTCCAATTTGTAAGGTCTCCTCCTTGTGAGAACTTGTCTCTGATACCAATTGTTGGAAATTATAGATGGGAAGATTTACTTTTGAGGAGGGGGGGGGGGTGGTGGTGAATCAGAAGTAACTGATTTTAACATTTTCAAAACCTTTTAGCTAAAATCATTCACATGCATCTAATTCATCTAATAAACATAAAAGTAAAGACATGCATGAAAATAGATAACACAAGATTTTGGTAACCAAGAAACCCTCCAAAAATGAGAAGGTAAAACTGGGGTGGGGATGACACCCACAATGCATCACTATAGCACTATGTAATTGTTTAAGGTTACAAAGTTTGACTACTTCCAATGGTCTACCCTATAAAAGGCCTATCTCATTAAAGACTTTACACCTTGTTAAAAGTGACCTGGTTAAAGGATTTACAAACACTCACTTGGAATGTTACCCTGTTAAAGGATTTAGCACCTTGTTTAAAGGCTTACAACATGGCTATTAAACCAACCTGTCATCATTGGATTTTCATGCCTAATACAATGACTAGAAAGTATTAGAAAGTCTTGACCTAATGACTTGCAATCTTCAATTGCTGCTTCTAGATCCTCGTTCTACTCTGTCTATTCTAATCCTTGCTTGATTTGATATGGATCTCCTCAAAATTTTGATACTCTATTCTTAATCAACTAAATTTTGCAATGTTGTTCTACTCTTTCTAAGCCTTTACACCCCTCTGCACTTTTCTAGCATTCTCCCATAAACTCTTACTCATACATGCACACAATGGGGTTTCATCCTTCTTTTAAAGGCTTCAAAGAGTTAGGGTTAGGTATGAATCTACAATCAATATTCATTCTCCTTTTCCTACTTAATTCTTTCACTTTTCCTATTGGTTGCATGTCTTCTACATTTTTCTTCTTGACTACATGCTGATTACATAGGTAATGTAAAAGTTTCAATCTTATCTCCAAGATCCTTCAAGATTCATGCTAAGTTAGATCAAAAAAATGGTTTACATTTAAGTTTGTGAAGGCACAAACTCATATGTTGATTTTGTGTTGCTCGGCATTTACTAATTGCCGATACTCGACACATATAGGAATTGTATCTCACTTGGCTCCTATAGTAATTCTATTTAACTTGGAACCTATAGTGACTTGGCATTACTTAACACTCAACATTTGAACTTTTCTTGGCACCTAAAGTTTTCTTGACACCTATTGAATTTATAGCTTGGCACATATTGTAGCTTAGCTTCTATATTATAGTTGGCATCATCTTCAGAATTAGTTAAGTGTGAAAACTATTCTGAGACCAACACTTGTGTTGGGTTTTCTGAATTCAAAAGAATGTGTTTGTTCATCCTCAGGTATGGTTGGTACACTTCCTTTTCTAGGTGATATCAACACAAATATAGGTTCAAAGTTAGGACTCCATTGAACCATCCCATGTGTAGTATAGTGGAAGCGTTTGAAGGAAACATCATGCACTATTTATAATTTGTTGTGCCATCTTTTGATTATGGTGATCTTGTGGTTAGATGTTTAAGGGGTCAAGAAGTAACAGTTTTGATGCCTCAATTTGGTCTTCATCAAATGTTTTTTGGGTTTTCTTTCTCTTCTTTTGTCTTGGCCAAGGTTTTGGTTGTGTTGGAAACTCAAAAAATAAAGGTTGGTAAAATTCTTTAGGTCTCTGGGTTGATTGTGTCCTAGTGAGTGCTGGCATGATACCTAAGAATGCAGATGCAATAGAGGAAAACCTAAATGGACTCTCTACCTCTCAATTGTCCACCTAAAATAACAACTATGCTCAAACAGTACCAAGTGTGCCATTGGTGCTCTTGGGGCCTTGAAGGTAACTAGTTATTAAGTAGAAGGTATGCAGTTGGTAAACAAAGGTCCTAAGGTGCCTAAAATGCAAAAAATGAATGATTTGAGTGATTTTGAGTGTTTTCTAGGGTTTTGGGATACAATGCAAGCTATGGAAGTGTAGATTAGGGTTTTGGAACCTAGAATGAAATCCTTAATTACAAACTATGTTTTGAAACTACCAATTGCAATCTAAAATTACCAGTTGCACACCTAAAGTGTGTAGTTGGTAAAATAGGGGTGTAGTTGGTGAAACAATCCAAAATTTGATAAATAGGATGTGGGTATGCAATATATGAGTGTTTTTTGGATTTTTAGGTGTTTAGAGATGTTATGCAACCTAGGAAAGTGCCAAATGAAGTAGGGTTTTGATATGAAAAGATGCAAAAATTCCTAGGGAAACTATGAAAATGCAAATGTGGATGACGTGTTGGGATTTTGACTAAAGGGTATGCAAGATGAAGATTAGGATATGAAAAATAAAGGTTAAGGTTGGATTTTAGACTTGGTAATGACACTAGAGGTTGATGTATGCAATGTGGACTAAGAAAGGGATGATGTGCTAGGGTTGATAATGATGTTTGGAATATGCAAAATGAGAATAAGTGACCAAGGAGACAATTAGGCTGATAGAGATTGGTGGTGTAAATGATGCTAGGATTTTGGAACAATACAAGATGAATGGGATATACCACTAGGGTAGGTAAAGGACACTAGGAATATGATTATGCTAATGATAAGGGTATATGGAATGTTTTGAACTTGGGTGAAATATTTAGAAATTATTTTATCTAGGAGTTTAACCTTGTGTGGATGGACTTTGGATCTTGACCAAAAAGTGATAAAAGACAAAAAGATCAAATTGATAAAGATGACAAGGTAAAATCTATCAAGACATAGATAGATTTTAACCAAAGAAAATGATAAGAAAAGACAAAGGGACTAGTCAAGATACATTATCCATCAACACTGGGAGACACTCTAGGACTCATACTTTGTTTAGATTTTTGACTAAATGATAAGAAAAGACAAAATGACTAGTCAAGATCCATCGTCCATTAACACTAGGAGATAATCTAAGACTCATAATTTATTATATTTTTTACTAAATGATAAGAAAAGATAAAAGGACTAATCAAGATCCATCATCCATCAACTCTAGGAGACACTCTAGGACTCATACTTTGATCAGATTTTTGATTAAATTCAAAGGATTTGGGGTTCAAAATTACATTTAGGGGGCTTAAAATGATGGTGATGCTGAGTGGGCATACAATATGAAAAGGTCATAAGATGAAAAATGATATTTTAGGTGAAAGATGTCATTTTGGATGAGATGTAGAATGAGGACCTATAGTGGCATCTAAATGCAGTTTTAGGGTCCTAAAATGTAGTTCGGAGGCCCAAAATGGTCATACAGGTGCCAACCTATGCTTTGATGGCACCAAGTGCACTATAGTAGTACCAAATATTCTTATGCTGCAGTTGGGGCTAGTTTGGGCATAGTTGGTAGTTTCATGCCACAGTTGGGATACTGGGTTGAATGGTTATTGATTCTGAGTTGGATGATTGACAAGTTTTTCTACTAGGGAGCTAGGATGCTGAGGATGATGTTATGATGGGAAAGGAGATATAGAATTAAGGTTACTACCTAGGGAATGATGTCCTCTATGAAGGAAATGAAGACTAGGAGGTGAAAAATGCATATCAAGGCATGCTAATGCAAGGGGACCTATCTAGGTACCTAAGGACACCTCTGAAGCCTCAAAATGTTGTTTGGAAGCCCAAACAAGGTTCTCAAACTACCATGTACATTTAGAAAATACCAATTTAACCTATGGTTTATTTGGGGTTAGTTTAGGTAGAGTTGGTAGTTTCAGATTGCAATTGGGAAGCTGGACTAAAACTAACGTAATTTTAATTGTTACGATTTCTAGATTGATGTCACAGTGAGCTAGATAGAAGAGGATAGTGTTAAGATTACAATAAAGGTGTAGAATGAATGTTAATACACCTAGAATGATGGTTTAAGTGTGTAATATGAAAGTTTGGCATGCAAAGATACAAGATAGATCATACAAAGTTTAGATTTTGAGGAGGAAATACAAAGAATGTAGGCTAAACCATAATAAATGTAATATGAAAGATAAGGGTTACTAAGTGAGGACTAAAATATTTAACATGAATCCTAGATGATGCAATTATGAGGCTCAAACTAGAGTGAATGCAAGTGGGTTCTATGCAAAGAGGGAATCTTGGTTATGCCAAACATATTTAGGATCACAAGTTGCCATGTTTTCCAAGTCTTGAATGTATTGGAGCAATGTTTGCAAAGTTTTAGCCAAGGTTGTAATTTTTTGATAGTGTTTGATGTTCTGACAAGGTTTTAATAGTTGCCAAGGTGTAAATTTCAAATTTTCTTTTATCTTTATTAGTTTTTTACACACATGCAAGACACATTAAGACAAGAATAGCTTTTGTTAAAATTGAAGAAACACACCACAACCTAGGCTTTAGGACTATATTCACTGAATTCCTACTTGAACTAAAGTTCAACTACACTTATCTAGAGTGAAAAACTTAGGAACTTGGCACCATAGGCTCCCCCTTATGGCAGACTCACTTCTTGAGGCTACCAAGATCCGCTTCCCAAGGGGCATGACTTCCCAAGGGACTGTTGTCTCTACTAAGGATCACAAGAATGTAGGATGTTTTCACGGGCATGGGTAACCCCTTGAGCTAGTGGATAGAAAATATTTTGGGCACTAAAACATGATATTTAGTAAGGGCATTTCATTTATCAAGTCAATGGTAAACTTACTCATAAGGTCTTCCAACCCCAAGAATCAAGGTTTGATGAACCACAAGGGTACTAGAGTAGAGCTATCACATAGAAATACTATTGATAATTGAGTTTTATATAGCAGCCAGAATGATGACTTGGCTTTTGGCCCATTAGCACTCTAAAGTCATCCCTTGGCATACCCAATATTAGGTATCTTGGTCAAAGTTAGGCTTCCTATAGAAGCCACATGGATTTCTCTTACACCCAAGATCCATTAATGGTGAGGAGAGAGGATACATCCATGTAACCCTTAGGGTTTTAAACAAGTTCATTTTATGCACCAAATGAAGTGTTATGTAATCTAGGAAATCCACACACATGGTTTTGACAAACACATAAGGTCTTCGACAACATCTGACAAACAAGCATTAGTAGTTTTTAAGGATTATGGCTTCATATAATGATCACCACATGCTACAAATAGATGATCAATAACAAAAAAACATCTACCATAGGTCCTGGAAAGAAATAGAAACCCTAGATGAAGATTTTGAGTTATGTGTGTGCTTTTTGTGAACCAAGTGTGCTCTGATAGAGTAGACTGCGCTCTGAACGGCCAAAATGGATAAAGATGCCCCTAAGTGCACTAATATAGTGCTAAATACACCCATGGTGCACTTGGGGCCTAGAAGGGTGCAGTTGGTAGTTTTTGGGTTTAGTTGGGAGACCAGGTGCAAACTATGGGGAATTAAGCCCTAAATAATACCCAAAAACTAGATTTTTGAACTCTACCATCCCATGTTCACTCAGATAGTGTAGACTACACCCATGGTGTAGTTATGGCCTAGAAGGGTGTAGTTGGTCATTTCTAAGTGTAGTTGGTAGGCTAGAAATAGCAGACAGGGGTTATGGTGGCTCCTAGACTCCTAAAACTACTGCCCAGGGGTCCTAAGTGTGCCCTAATAGAGAAGAGTGCACTCTAGGATAGCAAGGTATTAGAATGCATGAAAAAAGAGCATACAACCATATTATTGTTCCCCCTAATTAGATAGGTGTGATAAAGGAGAGAGAATAAGCCTTATACCCCTCCAAGTGAGCTCCTTCTATGCACCTACAATCACAAACACAAGAAACCCAAGTTAGTTAAGCATGCTTAGGTTAGGTTTACCAATTATACGACTAGAAAATAGGCTAATGTCAAACATGCTATGAGAAAATCAAAATCTCAATAAAAATAGATCAACACCCTCTAGTCTACCATGTAAGCCAAATAAATAAAAAGGAAGCAACACAAGGTTAGAAACCCCCTCTTATATTTGTAGCTCCCATTTTCTTCTTTCTTCTCCAAATGATGTAGCTCCAAATTGCCTATAGTGTACAAAATGTTGAAGTAAAAGCCTAAGATGGTGATAATGCTATGAGAATAGTAGAAGATGTGATTATAAAGAGAGAGAGAGAGAGAGAGAGAGAGAGAGAGAGAGAGAGAGAGAGAGAGAGAGAGAGAGAGAGAACTAAGAAACTAGGGACTTGAAAAGAGTTAAGGATTAAGGACTAGAAATGAGAGGAAGAATGCTCATTTTATAATCAACATGAATGATGAGAGCATTGGATTTTTCACCTTGGATATGCAAATTGGCAAAAGATTCCTTAGAGAATCCATGATGCATATGATAGAATATGCCAAGTGTAGGATTGCATGACACTTGGAAGTCAAACTTGGCTACATATGGAAGAGAATCTATGATGTGCGATATGACACCTCATACCCACTTAAAGCGAAGAATCTATGACAATGAAAGCCAAATATGGATGTGCATAAGGGAATAAAAATATATGGAGTATGACATATCTTAGCCAAGTGCCAATGAAGAATCCATGAGGTGTCACACCAATGTGTCATGATGATGCCAATATTATGTGGAATATTTGAATTAAAAATCCATTATTCCACACAAATAGAAATTAGTGAAAATATAATTAATGGCAGAAAATATGACTTAGGAAATTCATAATTTCCATGGTTCATGAATAATTGATCAATTAATTAATAAAATTAATTAATTGAGAAGGTTAGTCAAGAATAATACTTAGTAAAATGACATAGGATTAAATTATGGTTTATTTAATCCTATAGAGAAAATTAGTAAATGATTGGCCAATTTGATTAAATAAGTGCGATAGTATCCTTTGATGAAATGTGATGATGATGGAGATTGACTAGAATGATGATGGATAGACCAAAACCATGGTCGAATTAACTAATTGATTGGAATTGATAACATGCCAAGGACACATGACATGAATTAAGGACAATTAACATTTCATTGACATTGTAAAATGCTACAAGATAAAGATTGGTTGATAAATAACATTGAGGAACACTGTCAAATGTTATTGAATGGTTGATAAGGCCACGATTTGACACTTAGAGACTCAACAATGTCAAAGATCGAATGCTATGAATGATAATTTGACCAAGCACTGAGATCTATGATTGTACTAAGGTCAGATTGATAAGATTTGATAGATTGATAGGTTTCCAAGGCACTAAAAGCCACAAAAATGTCTAGGATTGGAAAGATGATGATTGATTTAAGGTATTTGACATGTTTTAAGTTGGTTATGGTTGATTTGGGGTGATTTCGAGTTGGTTTGATATGATTACAAGTTGATTTGATATGATTTATGATGATGTTGAAATAGTTCTAAAATGATGTACAATTGATGTGAAAGAGGATATGAATGATGATAGACACTATTGAGATACAATCAGGTTGGCCAAAAGATTAGAGTTAGTGGAATGAGAAAATGTGATGAATTAGTATGAAAAGTGATGTCGATTTAGGGGCCCGAGAGTATTTTCAAGGGTTACCACTTAAGATAGTGAGAAAATAATGAAAATGATAGCTCAGTTTGTTTACAATGAAGATACAAATCCAACACAATTGATATTTCATAAATCAGAGTTGAAATACAAAAGTCATGGCCTCTAGAGTACAACATAGGGGCTCTGGGCATAGTTTTGGGCATCTAATTGCCCCAAGTGTACCCAAAATGCACCCAAGTGTGGCTAGTGTGCACTTGGTAAGACCAAGTGTGCTATGATAGAAACAAGTGCGCCCTAGTTGCACTTGGGCTCTGAAAGTGCAAACTGTGCCCTAGAAGGCTTCAAGGGCCAAAATCAACCTAATTAGACTTAGAATGACCTAATACTTTGTGTGCACGCCAAAAATGGTGGAAAGAGGTTAGAAAATGAGTGAAATTAGTAAAAAATGATCACATTTGGCCAAACTTTGTCAAATAAAGGTAAGACTGATGCTGAACTAGGTGGAAAGCCCTAGAAGGTTGACAGATAGTGTAGGATGATGCAATAATGTAGGAATGCAATATGAAGATGATTTAGTGTATCAGAACACATGATCATGGTAATGAATGAAGATATGAATGAAAGAAGACTGAAGAGATGAGATGAGGACCAGTTAGAATGAGGTGAAGAATTTTTCCTTGAAAAAGTGCACTATATTTTAAAGGGAGCTTCATTTTGATCAAACTGTAGATGTGAACCATTTTTGAGCATCCATAGACAAAACCAAAGCATCCTCTTTAAATTTTTTACTTACCATATTTTCCTCCTTATCTCCATCTAGTTTATCTATTTCATTTTTCTTTTGAGTCCAACAATATTTCTTTTTATGCCCTAGTTTCCCATAGTTCTAGTAGTCGTTCAATCCTCTCGATTGAGACCTTCTCCCTTTTGGCTTTCCTCTTGATTTGCCATGATTTCAAGAATTAATTCCTCTCTTAGTCATTCTACCTTGACTTTGTGCATTCAAAGCACTTCCAAATGTAGATCCACCTGAGGATTTCCTATGAGTTTGCTCACTCAAAATAATACTAATCACATCATCATATTTTAGGGTACTGGATCTAGGAACATAATTACTCACAGCCATTACAAAGCCATTCCAACTTTTAGGTAAAGAGTACAAAATCAAGAGAGCCCTAATTTCTTCATTAAAATTGATACCCACAAAACATAACTAACTATTAATAGTATTAAGCTCATTTAAATGATCTACAATGAATTCAACTTCTATCATTTTCATATTAAATAAACACTTCATGAGAAATACCTTGTTTGAGGTGGAGGGCTTTTCATATAGTTTCACTAGGGTTTGCATCGACTCTTTTGTCATCTTCACTTTTCTAATATTAAATTCCACTGATGGTGCCAAGCATAATTGAATGCTTCCAAGTACCTTTCTATCTAAAATATCACAATCATCATTTCACATAGATCCGTGATTCTTGGTTTTGCCTTTCAACGTCTTCCATAGATCCATAGATCCTTCTGATAAAGATAGTCTTCCACTTGCATATTCCATAACTGAAAGTTATGCCCATTAAACCTATCAACCCTCAGCTTACTACTCAACTGTAAGACTTTCCTATAGAGGATAACTAAATAAAAAATAACCTCACTTTGATACCACTTGTTAGGATTAAACCTTAGACATAAATAACAATTACTTGCAAATATAAATAATATTAGAAAATAATAGATCACACAAGAAAGAACATAAGACACCAAGATTTAATGTGGTTCACCCAAACCTTGGGCTATGTACACCAAATAGCAAGTCCAATATTTTATGATGTAGTGATTATAAACTAATTACAATGTAATCTCTTATAGCTCAATACCAGCACAAGAACCAATTTTTTCATCACCCTATAAAAAAATCCCTAACCTTAAGCCCTTCTATATAAGTATTTTTACCACTTTAGGGTTACAACATGTTGGCTATAAATTTTTTGACTATAACCAAAGAATTTATGAAGTATGTATAGTACTTCCCTAATTAGTTACCACAAGCTAACACAATTGATATGAGCAAATGGTATTCTAGGCTGAGATCTAACAACAAGATCAATGGAGATACATCTTATAAGGGTATGTGTTACTACTACACTCCTAAGTGGTGATAGAGATACCCTATTCTTTTTTCTTCTAGGATTTAAAAATGAAAGCTCTTGGTATTGAAACTTACCTCTAGAAGATGCCCTTGTTTTAGCTTTGGGCATGAATCAAAACAACTACATTTTGAAGCTAGATGTGAAAATGTAGATTTTCCGAGTAATTGGTGGAAATAACCCTCTTGAAGGCCTATAATATTGAGAGCAACACTATCTTCTTAGCATAAACTTGAAATTCTTCTTTGACACAAGAAGACTTTGAGATCTTCTAAATATTGGTCCCATCGGGCATGCCAAAACTATTGTCACAAAAGATTGCACCCTTATCCATTTTTTTAAAACTAAGGAAAACCTTGTGAAACATGGAAATAACCTCCAAGCTATGGGACTTGAACTATGAGGTTGAGTCTCTAGAGAAGGTTAGCTTCCCTTACTATCAGGATGCACCTAAACAATGCTTGGAGAGGAAATGGGAGAAGGAATACATGAAACCAAATACCTAATATAATCTAAGGAGGTGATGCACCAAAATAGAATGTTCAATCCTATCTCTACCCATCTATGCACACTTGAACTATTATGACATCAAATATATATAGATCTATACTTGTTTAAATCCAACAATCACACGTAGATCAGAAAACCAACATGAATAATAGAAGGAAGAGGAGAGTTCACTTATATATCATTCACAAGTCAAAAGAGGTACAATCATGCAAATTTTAGATAGCCAGAAAAAATTGAATAAAGGAAAATAGATCTTGTATAGTACATCAATGGCTGAAAGAGATGAGAGATAATATCATGAATAGTTCAGAAGAAAAGGGAATTTACAATGTGCATGACAAGGAAAATAGAGAAGAATTTACCCTAACCATATTGGGGTTACAAAATGTGTTTTAATAGCTTAAGCATAACTTAGATGATACTAACTGAGAGTTGCTTCACAACAATTACATTTAACCACTATTGCAATCCTAGAAAAATATCTAATCATGGTACAAATTTGGATGTTAGAAATTCACTTGTCCACCAAGTGAAGCTTTGAGAGGTTAGGGATGATAGCCATTAACTTCTGACTAAGTAGATGGATCAATAGGTAGTGATGGAGTGTTCATTTTCCTTTATTAGACGTAGGGAATGATGAAAGTGGTTGTAGGAGATCAAAATGATCAGATCTATCATCAAACAGCTACTTCCTCTATCATAAGTATACCAAATCAGTTGTGTGATTGGTCAACTAGATTTAAACCTTAGGCCTTACCACATGGACTAATCATCCTTTATCATTCTACCACTTTGCCAGTATTCAACCTTATGTTTTTTGTTTGATTTCCTGTGATCACAACTTCACCACCACCTTTCTTTATTAATAGTTATTACTTATGAAAATGTGATCAACTATCTATCACTACATTGCAACTTGTCTTCAACATTTCCCACTAACCGTCATGACCCTGTGAAACTAAGATCCTAACTGCACTCACACCATTGCTACTCTAGCTCGAGTTTCACCTCTTAACCTTGTGACCAAGTGAAACAAAGCAAATCACTTGATTGCAACTCTAACCATAGTTCCTTTTTAACATGTTGTCATAGTGCACTAGCCATATATCTAAAACATATAATAGTGTGAAATGAATTTATGAAACACTAAAGACTTTGCCTCTATCACACTTCCACAACCTAATCTATGGTCTATAAAATTAACCTTGAGACTAAGAAAAAATAATGCAAGTTCCTTATCGGGACCTTGACCTTGGTTGAGCCAACTAACTCTATAGAGATGTGAACACAATGCCATCGCACCTTCACCACTTGAACTCTGGTTAGCTCTTACTCCACTAAAACTCTACAAAGCAAAGGGTGATTCACATTGTTGCAACTTAAAATTTTTCAAATTTTTCAAAGGCATATTATAAAAACAATGTTGCGATACTTAGGATTAAAAAGATATGGCCAAGGTTTTAAATAGATCCTTATATAACATTTGATCATTTCAATATTTAAAAAAGTATGACCATTGGACATGTTTGATAAGAAAACTCAAATTTTGATAGGAGGGAAAATATGGCTAACACATATCTCCACAAAATATCACTTTTAGTTTAAGCCTTGCAACCACCCAACAAATGCACCTGCACATTCTCATTTGTGGGTGCACCAACTAATGAAGATCATAAAACAAGGTCTGGATGAGAACATAAGTAGAATAACACTCATCAAAACACAAGTTCAGGAGTATGAATGTGACATACATCCCAATGAAACATAAAAGTGTAATAGTGGTCAGATTG
Organism: Cupressus sempervirens; assembly: GCA_028749045.1. NCBI lineage: Eukaryota > Viridiplantae > Streptophyta > Pinopsida > Cupressales > Cupressaceae > Cupressus > Cupressus sempervirens. Next base: position 585,060,462 of record CM053787.1, on the reverse strand, counting down.
ATATTGTATGGATAATCCAAGTCCATGAACAAAATCATGCTAAGAAAACTCAAGAAAACTAGGTGGCACGCAAATCAATGTGAAAACTTAAAAAAAACCAACACAAAAAAACTCAATGAAGGTAAAACCCATTCACCCCAAGGGTGAATAAGCCACAAAAATCAAATTAAATTTGGGTTCAAACACTGTATACAAAAATAGCCAGCATAATGGTGCAAAACCCCAAACCCTTATCCCAAAAATTGGGGAAATATTCATACCCGACCAACTAGGTAGAACTAGCAATCAAAAATGGAGGGGAACACTAGTTCTCAACCACCTAACATACAATTACTAGAAATGGAAGTATAAACAAATCTGAAATAATAAAATAGGAGAGCCCTACCTAATAGTCAAAAGGGGAAAAATGGGAAACTGAACAACAAAATAAAAATCTCGCAAAAGTTTCCAAGAATCAAAACAAACCAAGGTCTCCCAAAGCTAGATCTAATGAGATTGATCTTATGGAAATCTCACACCTGTAGCTCCTACATCGAATATAAATGAAATCCTACAAAAAAAGGATTTGGAAATTTCTCTCAATTTTCTTATTTCCAAAAGTGAGAAGTGAGGAATAAAATTCCTTTTTGGATACTTATTCACTTTTTGAGTGAATAATGGATTAGGGTAAATAACCAAGTAAACTAGTTACACCCTTAATCAACCCAATTGGAAATAGGTATTCCAAGTAATTGGAATTCATCAATGACAAAGATGTTAGAATTAAAATAAATAAAATAAATTCTAAAAATCCCTTAAACCAAAATTATAGGATTTCTTAATAACTTTCATGACAAATGTAAACCTCTAAATGCATAGACACACTCATAGGACTAATCACATAAAGAAAATGAGTCTGAATTTAATAAATCACCGATGGTTTAATTTAAACAATTAAATATGATACATCAACCATAAAGGGATGACATTAGCTAGATAGAAACAACTCAATAACTAAGTCCATGTGCCACTACCAGGGATATAAATTTTGTACAGTAAAACACACAACCAAGTGCAATTGAATATAAAAATCATAGACGAAGCAATAAATTCTTTTAAATAACCTAATTTAAGAATTTATTTATTTATACTAAAATAATCTATTTACATCACTCACATTCACAAAAAGCATCACAAAGAAAGTTTGAAGTAAATAACCATAACATTAAATCCAACACATAAATGTAATTAGAGGATATGACCAATACTTGATAACTAGATATCATCATAAAACATACTCTCATCTCAAAAAGGCATCATCATGGAGGTATGATCATCTGAACAACATAGTAATCTAACATCTACGACACTAGACATCAAAGTATAACATCAAATGTAAAAATAACATGAGTAACAAGCATCTCTTAGATTAAAATATTACAAGGTAAAGAATGAAAACACGAGATGTGATACATCCTCCCCCACTAGGCATAGGCTTACTTGTAGAAGCCTGCAAAAAGATATGAGTACAATATCTCAATCATGTAGCATCTTCCCAAGTAGAAGAAGTCTCATCGCTTGGGTTCCACTGGTGGACGCTTACTTGCTCTATGTCCTCACCTTTCAAAGTTAGTCTCTGGTGCTGAAGCATATGAATGGGATCCAAAGAAATCTACCCATCCTCTATCTACAATGCATCCCAATTAATAACATTTCTCACATCGAGAATATACTACCTCAAAATAGAAACATGGAAAACATCATGGATGTATGATAGGCTAGATGGCAATGCTAGTCAATAAGAAACATGACTGGTCCTCTCGAGGATCTAAAATGGTGCCAACTTAGAGCCTTTCCCATAACAGATGAGGCTCTTCCTTAGATGTACTCTCAAAAAAACCCTATCACCAATAGAAAAGTGACAATCCAACCTATGGGCATCTACATACTTCTTCTGCCTATCTTGAGCAATAACCAAATACTCTTTAATATGTGTAACCTATTGATCCTTATCCTAAAGCACCTCTAGACCTAGAAATAATTAGTCCTCCAAAATGATCCCAACTCAAAGGGGTACAAGATGATCTACTATACAGGGGCTGAAAAGGTGACATGCCAAGAGAAATATGACACCCATTATTATAAAAAACCTCAAAAAGGTATAAATAATCCTCCCACTTCACCTGCTTGTACATCACATACATGCAAAGCATATCTTCTAGAACTTGGTTCACTCTCTTTGTTTAACCATTGATCTCTAGGTTGTAAGCCAAACTAAAATTGAGCTACATGCCCAAAGCATGCTTGAGAGATGTCCAGATTGCTGAAGTAAATACCAGATCTCCTTCTAAAATAATCCAACAAGGGATCCCATGCAATCGAACAATATATTCCAAGAAAACATCCCCTACATAAAAATCTATGTAGGATGTCCTCATGGGTGAAAAATGTGCTACCTTGGAAAAATTTTCCATTATCACCATGATAGAATCATGTCATTGTGATAACATAGGAAACCGCATGATGAAATTAGTATATATGGTATCCCCTTTCTACTATGGAATGGTATGTAGCTACAAAAGACCTATTGGATGCTGATGCTCTACCTTCACTCTCTATAACTCAAGGCATCTTGCCTCATCCCTACCTAAAAGTACAACTATTTAAGATCAACGTGCATCTTCTTGATGCCAAGATGTGCAAAATATGGTGCATGGTGTGATTCTGACAAAATCAAGGTATGAAGATCACTAGACACTAGTTCATAGATACACCCCAAGTGTTGTACTATTCCATCAAACTGAAGAAAATAGCCTGAAAATATCCCCTCAAGTTTATTTCTAGACTCAATCTTTGTCCTCACCTCCTAATACCATGTGTCACTAGGAAAAGCCTCCAAGATATAGCCTAGAAAATCCACTCCCATTAACTAGACAAATATCCGATGTCACCTCCTACACAAGGCATCTACAACAACATATTCCTTCCCTTTAATGTATAGTGAACATCAAAGTCATGCTCATATAGGAACTCCATACAATGACACTATCATGTATTCATGTTTGGCTAAGTAAAGATATAGTGCAAGATCCTATGATCAGTATGCAACTCAAACCTGTATCCCAAAAGGAAATGTCTCCAATGCACAAGCACATGCACCATGGCCAAAAGTTCCAAATGATGAGTAGGGTAGTTGAACTCATGGTCCTTGATTTTTCTAGAATCATTAAATCACACAACCATCCTACATCAACACCACACCCATACCTTCTAACAAAGAATCTATGCAAACCATAAGATTGCCTACAAGTTTAGGCATTACAAGGATTGGTGCACTGGTCAAATGCTCCTTAAGAGAATCAAATGCTACCTCACACTGGTTTGACCAAACATAATTCTTCCCTTTCAGCTGAAGAGAAGTGATGGGATGAGCCACACAAGAAAAGTTCTTCATGAATCAATGGTAGTAGCATGCCAATCCCATTAAACTATGAAGCTCAAAAACATTAGTGGGTACTGAGTAGTGCATAATAGCTTGAATTTTATTTGGATCCAACATCATACCAACACCAATGATGAGATGCCGCAAATACTTCACCCCTAATAGGAAGAATCCACATTTACCCAAGTTTCTATACAATTGATGATCTCGCAAGCACTGTAACACTTGGTGTAAATGGACCTCATTTTCATCTACAATCATAGAATAGATCAATATGTCATCTAAGAATAGAATGACACATTGATCAAGGTATGTGAAAAATACTCCATTCATTAGACTCCTGAACATTGATGGTGTATTGGTTAGCCCAAAGGGTACAACCATGAACTCATAATATCCATAACATGTACCAAAAGTTGTTTGATGAATGTTAGCCTCATGAATACATAGTTGATGCTATCCCAACTTAAGATCAATCTCCGAGAATACTTGCACTCCCTTTATTTGATTGAACAAGTCATTTATCCTCAAAAGGGTACCAATTTTTCACTTTTACTTTATTCAACTACTAGTAGTCAATGCATAAATGAAATGACTCATCCTTTTTCTTTATAAAGATGATTGGTGCACCCCACTGGAATGGACTAGGATGAATATGGTCCTTGCCCAATAATTTCTCCAACTACAATCTAAGATCACTCAACTCCTAAGTAGTCATGTGGTAATGAGCCCACAATATTGGCTCCATTCCTGGTATGAGATCGATCCAAAAATCAATGTCACACTACAATGTCATACTTGATTTCTCATTTGGAAACACATCTACCTACTCATGAAGGAGTGGGTGATCATCAAGTGCCACTATATGATTCTTGACATTCTTAAGATCATTGATAGAGACTACAAATATCTGATATCCCTTCTACACACTCTACTTTAGTTGCTCAGTTGAGATCATTTGAAGTGAGACAAGTCTCTAGACCCCTAAAAGCTCCACCTACCCAATGGTGTCATCAACAAAAAGTGCCAACTTACACCAAAAATCTATATTCATGTGATGGGTAGCTAACCTATCTATGCCAAAAATAATGTCATATGATCCTAGAGGTAGGATAAGAAGATCCACTATGGTGGTGAAAGTACCCAAGTCCAATTCACATCCACTGACCAAGGAGTCTACAACCACTTTGGATCTTATGGCTAACTCAACTTGCCACCTATCGACTTGATGTGCTAAAACTAGCCCACATCACTCAACAGGAGATGGTGAAATAAAAGAATCTAATGCACCTAAGTCAATTAATACTAAAGATGAAATACTATATAACATACTTGTAGCCTTGACTGTGATACCCTAGTGCTCATCTTGATGGTTATCAACTCCCACAAAGACTCAATGACTTCTACTCATATTTCTCATGGTAGGCTTTGATTTGGCTACACCTATACTAAGTCCTAAGGATTTCTTAATATGACATTTTGCTAATTTATGGATGAGCTAGCCACAAGAGAAACATTTTCTTGAAAATCTATAATCTGGTCCTCGCCCAACCTGGGTAGTACTATAATATTGTGCACTTCCCCTACTAGAGTTCTACTAACTACTCTAGAAGGGGTGATTCTAATGGGATTGTTGGACATGACTCTAGTCATCCCCTTTCTTCCCTGAGGCACCTAAATTCTATCCACCCTTAGTCCAATACCCTCTTTATTGATTTCCATGATGATTAACAGCATGTGAGGGTGCTGACTAGGTTTGGCACTTTCTTGAGGATTGAGGAACCTATGCATCCTATGTTGAAGTTCATGCATTATGGATTTGAGAACTAGATTTTACATTGATCCCCTTAGCCACATTAATATCTACAATCCATGCCTTCTTAGTAGAAAAAGAAATTGTCATAGGTTGATGCATCTAAACATTTGTAATGATGGAGTCCTTCAGACCTCAAAAAAAATGTTGAGTCAGGAGTATCTAATCATGGTTATAGCATTAGAATTACTTGAGCTCAAAGAACCTAATCTCATACTAATCCACTAACATGTTCCCTTATTTAATCTCATGGAACTCATTAGCTTCATCTTCCATGAATATAGGGGATAAGAACTTTTTTTTGAATCACTCCTCAAAGATCTCCTACGTGAGATTTCCTATACTAATCTTGAGCTTCTACCCCTCAATGTTCCATAAAATAGATGTGTTGTCCTTCAATTGCATGAAAACACAATGGGCTATCAAGTTGGTTGCATATAAATACATGGAAAAGAAATGTTCTATGTCTAGTAACCAAGTCTTAGCCCTGAGGCCACCTCCCTTATCATCATAATATGGTGGTTTAGACTACTGTAGAGAGTTCATAATGCCCATGCAGATGGAATCCTCACCATCATGGTCTCGACCTCTTTGATGGTGTCATCTTCCACTAGGTGGTGAATGAGAATGTTTACACTCACCTTTTTCTTCCTCTCTATGATTTGACATATGGGAATCTCCATGGCGAGATCCTTCATCCTAACCATGGTCATGTTGGTGTTCCTCTACATAAGGTTCCAACTAAGCAATAATATCTTTTAGAAAAGGCATCATTGCCCCAATGCCACCCTCATCATTGGTACCTTGTTCTCCCCCACCATCCTAATGTTCCTCCTCATGGCGTTCTTCTTCAATGAAATTCCATTGGTAGTTACCTTGACCACTAGGTCTATGCATAGGAGGCATCACTAAGGGTGCAACAAGATAAGGGCTAGAGTCATATGTAATAATCATAAGAGTCACAATAAAGAACCATAAAAATTTATCAAAATAAGAAAACATAAGATAAAAATATACACACTGAAAACAATATGATAGTGGGAGCATAACACAAAGATCCAAATGTTGCAACATGGGATTTGATACCAGATGTAATGCCCCACTTAGAGATACTTGGAACAAGGATTAAAAAGCCAAGATTTTTTATTTATAAACAAGTATGGATGTATACAACCATCAACATACAAGGATCACAAAGATCACAATAGAAGACTAAAAGAACATCCAAACAACAACAATGTCCAAGCACCACTACTGACCAAAAAAGGACAAAGCTATGGAGGTCTAAAGTGCATTTGAATCCAAAACATCCCAAATTAGAAAGGTCAAACACTAGGGTTCAAGAACTTCATAGAGTGTATCTAAATCACCTTTTGAAACCATTTAGTCAAGTCAAAAAGTACCCACTGGTTTCCCAAGAAGGTTTTCTCATAGGTCCATGCAATACTTTTATACAACCATGGAATACTTCACCACTGTTGTGCAACATCAACTCCCCGAGGAGGCACACACACAGTGTGCTTAGACTTAACTAGGTGCTCACATATCAAGTGTCCACAAACTGAATCGAGTGCTCGCTTTACTTTTTATTATCTTAGATGAATTACCTAGCAATTTATTTAGTTATCACTTATTAGAGACCTCTTCATGACAACGCTCTGGGAAATAGTCACCAAGGTTGTGAGAGAAACCCCTCCATGGTGCTACCCTACATACCCATGCTCATCATGTAATGAGTGCTCATAGGAATGCATATTCCCAACTCAACCCCAATGAACATAAATCCACTAAATACAACTAGGATTTTGGGCCTCACAAGCATCAAGAAAATGTAAATACATGTTCTTGTGTGCGGGTGCAGCAACATCACAAAGATCATAAAATAAGGGCTAGATGAGAACAAAAATAGAATAACACTCAACCAAACACAAGCTTAGAAGTATGGATGTGAGATACATCCCAATGTAATAGTCATTAGACTAAAATTCTATGGATAATCCAAGTTCATGACCAACATCATCCCAAGAAAATCCAAGAAAATTGGGTAGCATGTAAATCAAGGTGAAAACTTCAAAAATCCAATGTTGAAAAATTAATGAAAATAAAACCCATTCACCCTGAGGATGAATAAGCCACAAAAATCTAATAAAAATTATGTTTGAACACTATATGCAAAAATGGCCAACATAAAAGTGTGAAACCCCTAACCCTCATCCCAAAAAATTGGGGAAATTTTCATACCTTGCCAACTGGGTAGAACTAGCAATTAGAAATGGAGGCAAACATTAGTTTTCAACCTCCTAACATGTAGCTACCAAAAATAGAAGTAGAAATAGAGATGAAACAATAAAATAGGAGAGCCATACCTAACAACCAAAAGGGGTAAAATGGGAAATTGAACAACAAAATAAAAATCCTACAACTAATAGAAACACAATCCTACAGAAAAAGGATTTGGAAATTTCTCTCAGTTTTCTTAGTTCCAAAGTGTGATGTGAGGAATAAAATTCATTTTTGTATACTTATTCAATTTTTGAGTGAATAATGGAGTAGGGTAAATAACCAGGTAACCTAGTTACACCCAAAATCAACCCCAATGAAAATAAACTATTATAAGTAATTGGAATTCATATATGACACAATTGTCGTTAATTAAAATTAAATAAAACAAAGTCTTAAAATCCCTTAAACCAAAGTACAAAATTTCTCAATAGCTTTTGTGACAAATGCGAACCTCTAAATGCATAGACACACTCACAGGTATAATCACACAATGTAGATGAGTTTAGATTTAATAAATCACTAGATGGTTTAATTTAAGCAATTAAACATGATATGTCGACCATATAGGGACAACATTGATTTGATATGAACATCTGAATTGCTAACTCCATGTGCCATTGCCAGGGATATAAATCCTGCACACGAAAAAAATGACCAGGTGCAATTGCATATAAAAAGCATAGCTGAAGCAATAAATGCATTAAATAAACTAATTTAGCTATTTATTTAATTGTGCTAAAATAATCCATTTAAATCACTCACATCTGCATAAAGCATCACAAAGAAATAGTGAAGTAAATAACCATAGCATTAAATCCAACACATAAAAGTAGTTAGAGGATGTGTCTAAATACCAGATAACTATATATCATCATAAAACATACTATCATCTCAAAAAGGTATCATCATGCAAATATGATCAACTGAACAATATAGTTATCTAACATCTATGATACTAGAAATGAATGCATAACTTCTAACCATTAGGTCATATCAAATGTAAAATAACATGAGTAATAAGTATTTCTTGGATTAAAATATAACAAGGTACATTGTGTAAACACAAGAGGCACTACACATTATGAACATGGAACTATGGATCAAGAAACAATTGTCAAAACCTTTGAAGACAAGATGAGGGTGATTAAGGAAGGAATGAACCTTATGAGAATAGATTTTACCAAGGTCGCATAGGTGGAGTTGATGTTGAGTTTGTGTACAACTCATCTTCCTAGTTACATAGATAAGATCCTAAAGATAAGATGGGATAGGGACAAGTGGAAGATGAGGGTCCCATATTTTAAAAACCCAAGTACAAGTGCCATTCAAGAATTGGTGAATGTGTTCCAGATCTAGAAGCTGACATGTGAGACCATCAGAGATGATGATCAAACTGAGGAAGCAGGGGATGACTTGTCAATTCAATTTAGTGTTTTTTTATGTTTCTTGATACATTTGAACTTTGGGTACATGTTTCCTCCATACACTATTAGATTTTATTACTATCTTTACTATCTCAAAGAGGTTAGGTTTTTAGGGAGACCTTGTGGTGATATTAAACTATTTATATGTTGAACTAAATGTAGTTAGGGGTTAGAAAATAGATATTGGGGAAACAAATATATTGGTTTTAAACTAGTAGCTTTTTCTCTATTATTCTTAAACAAGTTTAACTTGATACAATATAAATGCCATGGATGAAACTTATCTTGGTCTTTCGAACTTTGAGAATAGTAGAAGATAGTATTGCAAATTTGAAGATTTTGTGTTCATGTTAATGAATGGGATATTTTCTTTTGTGAATATTTGCATTCACATACTATCTTATCATTTTGAAAGTGTTTATGGTTGAAGTTCAACTATCATATTTAGTAATATACTTTAATGATTTTTAATGAGAACTTGAAAAGATTTGTTCTTTCTCTAAGTTCTTGTGATTAAGTTTTAGAATGTGTTTATCGAAGTCGCTTATCTAAGAATACGTAAGACCACCTTTATAATTTCTAGTTAAAATTATGGATGCTTGTTTAGAATAGAGATTCATTGTAAATCCAACAAGGGACTTGTACCTTATACAATTTAGAGGGAAGCAATAAGTATATGTTTTCCTAAATTGTAGTGAGCTCATATTGTCCTCAAAAGGGGAATAAATTCAATTCAGGATAATATTTGTGAGAAGAAAAATCTATTTACTGTGTCACCTAGTTTAGTAGTGTAACATGAAAGCTAGCTATTAAGGAAAGCATTAAAAATACTAAAATGAGTAAACACTTAAGATATGACTGATTTGTTATCACCACAAATGGAGGCAAACCAAGAATGGTAAGCTCCAAATGGTATAACACAATGATACAATAGATTTGTTCCTAATTTAGGGTATGCGTGCTCACAAGGATAGCTCAAGATTCAAATGGATAGATGAGGTGAGTGAAATAAGGTTGCAACAATGGAGTCATGGAGTCATTTTGCCATTATAATGGTATTTTGGTAGTATGTGCTCTCAAAATATCATTATAACTTTGCATGGAGGATGGACAATTTTTTGCAGGGAGGAGGTTCAATTTATAGGCCAAGGGTTGAAGGAATGGATGGCCAAGATGTCAAGATGATGAGATGGTGAGGTAGGGTCAAGATGCACTCAAAAGGGAGCACAAGGATTGTGCTTGTTTAGCACCAATGAAGAGGTGACAAGTGTCACAAGGAGAGTGCATGTGAGGGGATAGGGTATGAGATGGTCAAAGGGAGTAATGAAGGGAGGGTGAGTATGCAAGAATCATGAATGAAGGTGTAAGAGCCATTAAGAGGAGTGTAAGAGATATTTGAGGGTCATTTATGTTGGAGGGTGAGGGGCAGATATTTTTTGACTTTAGCTTGGGTTAGAAAGTCTTAACCCATGTTTATGATTGTCCACATGATTAGAAGAAGGTTAGGATTAGCTTAGAAGGGGGGTTAGGTGGTGAGTGATTTGGCTTTGATGGGATGGATTAGTTAGGCGGCTAAGTGAGGTTAGTATGGGTGAATGGGTTGGATTAGGGGTTAGGATAAGGTTTAAGAAGGCTTTTGGATTTTAGATATTTTATTAAATGTTTTATTCAATAAAATGGGAGTATGGAATTAAATTGAGTAGATTTTATCATTTATCCAATTTAATAGAGGAATAGGGATTTAATTGATAAATTGATTTTGGGTGATCATTTGATTTTATCAATTGGACTATAGTTAATTAAACAAATTAATTAACTAGGGGATGATGATTAACTAATTAAATAGTAAATATTTAATCAATAATGTCCTAGGAGATGACTAAATATGATTACCTATTGATGTAATCAGATTTAGGTGTCTACATTTTGCCCCTCTTTGACATAGTGTTGAAACAACACTATTTCAAAGAAGTTGGAACATAAACAACACAAAGAAGACTTTTTAAAGCAACATAGTTGCCCCAGTTTTGAGTAGAAGAGGAGAGAACTGCATGATGGCCCCTCAAGAAGGCAGTGGGGAAAGAAAAAGCGACATGATGAGATCTTGACAAAAAAGTTGAAAGCTGGCAAGGGCTCGAAAGGTGCAGAAGAGGGAAAAATAGATAAAAGAAGAGAAAAAAAAAGAAAAGAAAAGAAAAGAGGTGGGGAAAATTGAAGTTTTGGATGATCGAGAGGGGTAGCCAAGGCACCTGGGTGGGCTATAAGGGGCTAACAGTGAGCCAAAATGGGTTAGCTGCAGTTAAATTGAGGAGGAGATATTGTTGGTTAGGAGCTCTGTAGTGGAGATTATGATGGTGAGTATTGGGCGATCAGAGCACTAAGCGTACATTATGCAACGAATATGAGTACGAGGGATGCCCGATTGATTGGTAGGGTCTAAAACCTCTTTGTGATTTTTTGTGTATACATTTTCTTGGGCATTCCCATGAAAGTAGAAATGTTATCCTGTAGGCATGGGTCCCACAGGAATACGACCGGATCAGGGGGATCATGATCTTGTGAAAGTAGTGTCGGGTGGGAGGTTTGCGGGGAGCCAAACAGTTTATCGTGGGAAAGTGATCTCAAAGTGGGAAATTATGTGAGAATGGGGTAGAGTCGCTGTGATCGTGTCCCCACCAAAAGGAATGTGATTTAGGTAGCGAAAATGCGTACCTGCAATTTAAGGGCTTTACACTGCGAGAAAGTGGGTATATGGGAACAGTGTGGGAACACGATCCCCTGGCACCAAAGATCAACAAGATCACCAAGTGCATGTATCACAAGAACGTGCTAGCAAAAATGGGGGAAAAGGTAAGGGGAAAACCAAAGGCAACACTATGATCCTGCTAGAATATAGTTTCGCAGGAATGCGAGAGGGTAGGCTTCACGAGAATGCGATTCTGCAAAAATGAGGGTTGTGTGAAGTAAAGGCAAAAAAATCTAGGGTTGATGAAAGGGAGGGTGGGAGGATAAAAAAGGAAATAGAAAACTAACATTTGGATTTGTTTTGGTGGTGTGCAGTGGTCCTTGATGCATTAGTGTCACAGGAGCGGCGAGAAGCAAAGTTGCGCATGGGAGAGACTCTGACGTCGACCAACTGGGCATTGATCAAGGTGATTAGACTAGGCTACGTGGCGAGGTTGCCCCATACCTGCACTTATATGGCGATGGTCACAACATTGTATGAGAGATGGCATAGTGAGACATTGACATTCCACTTATCGATGGGGGAGATGACTGTGATGCTAGAGGATGTGTATTGCATATTCAGACTGCTAGTTTGAGGGAAGCTAGTCATGGCAACCAGAGAGATCATAGCAGAGGTAGTCATACAGAGAATGGTGGGGCCTAGAGTTGAGTACATGATCTGACAAGGATAGTTTGCATTAGACGAACATCTGGATTATGTAGCAGTGGAGTGATGGATCTATTTCTATTTGCTAGGGTTATTTTTGGGGTACATTGCCCTAGAGAGAGGTGGTACAAGGGTTACACTGGCGTTGATTCTAGTGGTGATGCAGATTGTAGATGTGGGATGCCTAGTAGCATGGGGTTCTTTGATGTTGGTTGAGCTATACTAGGACCTACATCAAATAGTGTACCAGGGTGGCGGTCGACAGGGGAGGAGTATTGGGTTTCTGACACTTTTAAAGGAATGGGCGTGGGAGCATATTGCACTGCTTAGGCCATTGGGGCGTAGAGATAGGTAGGCAAAGGAGCCAATGGCATACAGCTGGGCTGATCCATTGACATACCACCACATAGATTCAGTAGACTATTGGAGAGTGTGCATTAATGAGATAGTGACAGTGGTGTGGAGGCTATACATGGGCTTGGGACAATGGGCAGAGGAGGGAGAGAAGATCCCATGCACAATTTACCCATGTTTTGTGTTCAAGAGGTGGGAGTATGTGGTAGAGCAGTACAGGCCAAATAGGGTGCTACAACAGTTTGGATGGTAGCAGACGGTGCCAGGGGAGCCAAACTAGTATTAGCAGGTGACACACGAGCCAATATCGATGTATGAGCTAGCCCTTTGGAGGAATGGTTTGTTGAGGGCATGGTTGGAGCTAGAGTCACAACAATGGGATTGGTTTGACGGGGCAGTAGATGTGGGCTCCACATAAGAGTACCAAGATACTTTTGTGTAGACAAGACCAGTGGGGAGAGCACAAAACAAAAGGTTAGTGGTGGTGGCAGGTGAGCTAGCCTAAGTAGCTCGATAGGAGTGATATGTGGCAAGCGGGTTGTGATAGTAGGTAGTAGCAGTTGCACAGGAGGAGGAGCTAGCTCGACAAAGGAGGAGGGTTAGGGGGGGGGAGGAGAGGAGAGCTCAGCTAGAGAGGAGAGCAAAGGAGAGGGGAGCCCAGCCAGAGAGAGGAGGAGAGGAGGCACAAGGGTGATAGAGGGCAGTAGGGAGAGATGTAGGGGGATCATCTACCGAGGGAGGAGATGATGAATTGGCAGCTCAGTATGCCTTGCTAGAGCAGGCACACCTAGTGATGAGCCAGCTGCTCCATGATACACAGTAGGAGAGAGATCAACTCCAGGTAAAGCATAACTACTTTAGATAGGAGTGGAATATAGTCTAGGGGTAGGCAAATAGGGTAGGTGTGGAGGTGGGGAGGCTATAGCTGGAGGTGGGCTAGGTGGAGGGGAGGTTGGATGCCGTGACTTTGGAGTGGTAGGGGGTATAGGCAAGACTAGATTCCCTTTAGCAGGAGTGACATAGGCTGGTGGTGGAGATGGTGACCTTATGGGAATAGGTGGTAGTGGGAGGGGGTTTGGATGAGTTGTAGAGACTTCGAGTAGAGATGGAGGATTTGAGGGAGAGGGATGGATTCTACCAGGGAAGGTACCATGCCGTAGTGCCAACATCACAGATTGAGCACTATAGGTGATTGACTTAGTCATGGACAATAGGTATGTACATAGGGATGTAGGGAGGAGGGGAGAGTGGATGGAGCATTAGGGGGGGAGTATAGGTGGGTTCTTGTGCATAGGGCATAGTTAGAGGGCATGGTTGAGCTAGTGGCAGGGGAGGAGGAATGAGGTAGAGAGCTCTGGGCCACCATCTCCACAACCACTAGCACCAAGGGTTGGGAGAGGGGCAGAGGAGGAGATTGATCATGCATGGATGATGGGTTGACCATCAATGAGTAGGCAATTTTTGGGATATTGAGTATTCTGTATATATCAGCTTTCTTTTCTTTTCTTTTTAAGATACATAGAGATTTTGTGCGGGCTCAGACCCATTTGTATGATATGGACATTGTACATTGATGGACTATTATTCTTTCATTATTTCATTGATATATAGATTTGATGATTCTGGTGAGATATGTCATAAGGACTGGTGATGTTATGTATTGTGTTTGATATGCATTGGATAGGCAGTGATGTTTTGATGATATAGCTAATGATTGGTGATGTAGGATGTGATATGTGCTATGATTTTATGATTGTGATGACAATTTTTGATGCAAGATGTGATTTCTGATGATATTGTATATATGATACAATATGATTTTGATGTGATTTGGCTACGATAGTGCAAATATGATCTGATGTGATTTTTTTGTTTTTTTTTGTCTTTTGTTTTTCTATGATATCACAGATGTGATGTGATTTGATGTGATCCTTGATGACATGATTTTCCTTATGATATTGTAGATGTGATTATGATGAGATTTGTTGTATGATAGATGTTATGCGATATGATATGTTTTGATATGATCTTGATGATGTGATGTGGCTTATGATGGATGTGATGTGATCCTAAAGAATGTGATTTCTTTTGAGAGTATCTAATATGCTATCATATGATAATAAGTACAAACAAAAAATAAAGTGACAAATGTAAAATGAATCACCAACTAAAGGATAAACAACAGATTTATGATATAGAAAATGAATATAATATAATGACATTTAGGATATGTTAACACAAACTAAAGATGGATGAAAGATTGAAAAAATGAATTACAAAATAAAAGATGAAAATACAAAAAAAGAAGTACAACTTAATGATGAACTACAATGTTAAAATGAATTAAAATGCTAAAATGAAACCTAACCTAATGATAGATGACAATGCTAAAATGAATCATAATCTAATGAGGAATGACTTATGCTAAAATGAACCATAATCTAATGATGAAATATAATGCTAAAATGAATCCTAATCTAATGATGAATGACTATGCTAAAATGAATGAGAATCTAATGGTAAATGACTATGCTAAAATGAATCAGAATCTAATGATAAATGACTATGCTAAAGCTTAAGAAAACTAAAAGAGAGAATAGTAAATTTATGATATGCTAAAAAGAAAACAAACTAAAAGATACACCTAAGATTTATGATAAGCATGTGAGAATAACATAAAAAACCAAATGCAATGATATTCCAAGATATGATAAAAGGATACAAGCTATGATAATACAACATACTAGATTCTAGGAGATGTAAGACAAACGATGATGGTGGAATAGGATAACCAATGCTTGGCTTATAAAAGTGTTCCATGATATGAAAAGTAAACATAGGAGATACTGATGCCAAGGAGAATAATGATGGAAAAAGACTGACCAACAAACTGGCAGTCAGGAGGATAGCAGAGATTTTAGAGCTAGGATAGTAACTTATGAAAGGGATCACACCATTATGAGAATGAATAAGAATTGATGTTCAAGGTTTTGAATCAAATTATTCTAAGGGTGGAAAAAGTGATAGTTCAAGGGAGAGGGGTGATGAAAAGGAGGAGGATGCCAGGGGTTCTAAAATAAATAAAAGTGAGATGTAGGGGAAGCTTGAGCATGGGGTCCTTAGTGAGGAAGTACGACTATGTAGTGTGAGCACTTTATTTGATATAGGATTGTTAGGGATCTACCAAGTTTACTAAGAATGTCAAGGCCTTTTCCCCAAAATTCCATAGGATTGACTCAAATAGGCACACAAGGATTGCCCCAACATCACACATGAGTCTCAGAGAGATCAGTGTTGGAATGATGCTAGGAGATCCACAAGAAAACGAGATTACCCAAGTGCATCATGTTTTATTGAAAGATGAAAACATGTTGGAAATATCCAAGGATAATATCAAACTGACTCTCAAGCCAAAAAAGACCGTGATCGAAACCAACCTCCTTAGTTGCCCTAGTCAAAACACACCGTGATATGAAATGATCATGATGATCTTGAGGAGGAAACAATGAAAGATACGTGGAAATGATCAACCAAAATATACAACAAAAGATTCTGCAAAGTGAAAAAGTAACCTTTTGCCAAAGAGATCAACTGATGAGCTACCAACTGGTTGCAATAAGACTTGGATAGTATGTACAAGTATGACAATTCAAGGACATGGAAAATCGAGATTAGATAGCAAAACATAGTTGTAGGTATATGCATGACGGGGGAAAGCTCAAGATGAGGAGATAGTGTTGCTATGCTACATGGGTTTGTTTAGGTGGGATTATGTAAAGTGTGATTTATGTACAAGGGTCCAAATATTGCTACATTCACATAGGTATGGTACATGGGAGACAAGGGTTAGTGCAGAGGTATGAGGCACATGTTATATGGGCTGTATATGCTACATATGGTAAAGTACAAGGATAAAAAGCACTTGATAGGGTACATCTAGTAGAGTACAATGGTAGGATACATCAAGTATGATACATGGGATGCTATAATATATGAATGAGGTGGGATGTTGCATAGTGCAAAGTGCTAGAGGATGATGCTGCAAAGCATTGTGAAAAACAATAAGGAACACCTTGGAAAAGCGGGGGGGATGAGTGGTATAATATGGAGGGGTGATAGAGGGGTGCATGTCGATAATAAATAATGGAAGAGCTATAGTACACCTAGCACCTATTTGCTAGGTTTTCACTAGGGAGCTATCCAAGGCACTTGAATTGCCAAGTTTTCACCACTGAACGCTTTATTTTTATTTATTTTTGTGCCCTTTTTCTTTCTTTGATTTGCAAATTCTATCCTTAGGCACATAATTTATTAAGGTGAATAATGTTGGTAGGATCATTTAGGACTTCACCTTCAAGGGTAGATAGCTGATAGGTTCCTAATCCAAAAGATGCCGTGACCACATAAGGACCAAACCATGTGGGCTCAAACTTGCCTTTCTTTTCTCTATCAGCTTAAACCTTCATATTCTCTTTAAGGACCATATCACATTCTTGAAAATTGTGCAGATGGACTTTCCTACTAAAATTATGCTTGAGGTGACTTTGATAGATGATGAGGTGGTCATAGGCCTATTGCCTTTTTTCATCAAGTAGATCAAGTTGAGTAAGTTGAGCCACTCTATATTCTTCATCAGATATCTATCCTTGGAGAGAAATGCTGAGTGATGGGAGTTCAACCTCAATAGGCAGGACTATTTCAGCACCATAGACCAAGGAGTATGGAGTTGTGCCAGTGGCTGTACAGAATGAAGTGTGATATGCCCATAGAGCAGGATTAATTTGAAAATGCCAATCACAGTTGGAGTCATGGATAACTTTCTTGAGGATTTTGAGTAGGGTTTTATTAGTTGTCTTTAACTGACCGTTACCTTGTGGGAAATACAAGCTAGAAAAGAAGTGATGGATGTGAAGGGAAGTGCACAATTCCTCCATATTTAGGTTTTCAAAATTACCTCTGTGGTCTGTGAAAATGGTAGCTAGGATGCCAAAACAACATATGATATGATACAATATAAACTTGGACACCTGAACTCCCATGGCAGTAATAAGGGGAACTGCTTTGACCCACTTAGTGAAATAATTAGTGGTGATGATAATCCACTTGTGCCCTTCTAAAGAAAGTGGCGCAATAAGACCAATAAGATCAAATCCCTAGCAGGGAAAAGGCCATGGTGGTGCAATGGGTTGCAAGTCCTATGCTAGAGCTCGAATTAAATTAGCATGCTGTTGACAAGGCAAACATTTTTTCAAAAATTCACATGCATCATGTTCTAGAGTAGGCCAATAATATCTAGCTCGAAGGATCTACTTTGCCAGCACCATCCCACTTGTGTGAGCACCACAAAGTCTAGCATGTACCTCTTTGAGAGCCATCATAGCCTCATTTTGATCTAAACATCGAGAGAGAGTATTATGATAACCATGATGATATAGGGTTTGGGTGATGATAGTGTAATGAGAAGCTTTACGAATAAGGTTTTGGCATTGGGTTCGTGTGAGGTGAGGAGATATGATACCATTTAGTAGATAAGCATGAATTTTGTGGTACCATGGAGAATGGGGACCAACCAAGATACAGACCCATGTTGATTCATCATTCTCATATGTGGGTTTGTGCAGCTGCTCAACCAAGAATTCATATTGTGTAGCTTCATGTGGTATTTCCAAGAGAGAACCAAAGTAGCCATAGCATCAGCTACCTTATTCTTGAGTCTAGGTACCTGTATGAACTAGAAATGAGTGAAATGCTCCTTTAATTGATCAACTGGATCTTTGTAAGGTAGTAACTTGTCATCCTTGGTTTGATATTCATTCAAAGCCTATTTGATGATAAGCTGAGAATCACCCTAGACCTGAAGCTCTATGATATTCCATTCAATGGCAATTTTTAGTCCTACAACAAGGGCCTTATACTTCGCAATGTTATTGGTACACCAAAATTGTAGCTTGAAAGATTTAGGAATATAATATCTTTGAGGTGTAACCAAGAATATGCCCACACTAGAGCCATGAGATGTATAGCTGCCATCAAAATATAGCTTCCAGAGTGATTGTTTTTCTATCAAATAGAGGTATTTGTCTAGAAATTCCATGATGAGTGGGTGATCTGCAACTAAGGGTGCATTAGCCAAGTGATCTACAATAGCTTGGCCTTTGATGGCCTTTCTGTCAACATATTGAATGTCAAACTCATTGAGAAGCATAACCCATTTTGCCAGGCATTCGGTGAGTACTATACAAGAGAGCATATATTTCAATGGATCAATCTTTTATATCAGTTGCATAGTATGAATCAACATGTAATGATGTAGCTTCTAGGTTGCAAAACCACTACTAAGCATGCCTTCTCCATTAGCATGTAGTTGAGCTCATAGCCCACTAATGTTTGACTGATGTAATAAATAGCTCATTCCTTTCCTACATTGTCAAGTTGTGGTAGAAGAGAACTTAATGCTGTTGGAGTAGTTGTGATGTACAATATGAGTGGGCACCCTACAACTGGAGGAACCAAAATAGGTGGATTAGCTAAGTATTGCTTGATGAGCTCAAAATTGCATTGGAAAGTTGAGTCCCATTTGAAATTTTGATCTTTCTTAAGCGAGTGAAAGGTTGACACTTATCAGCAAGCTGAGAAATGAACTGTCGGATTGATTGGAGTTTTCCTTGCAAAGAACAAAGGTGCCTTGGTGTCTTAGGAGGAGCCATATCCATGATGGATTTGACCTTCTTAGGGTCAATCTAAATACCATGTTGTGACACAATGAAGCCTAGGAGCTTTCCTGAAGTAACACCGAAGACACACTTCTTTGGATTTAGCATGAGATGATATTCTGGTAGTTAGTTGAACACTTCCTTGAGGTGAGATAAGTGATCCAAAGCATTGAGAGACTTGACTAGAATATCATCCATTTAATCCTCAAGTATCTTATGGCTTAGGTCATGGAATATGATTGTCATCGCACACTGATAGGTTGCCCCAGCATTCTTTAACCCAAATGGCATCATGGTGTAGCAAAATGTGCCCCAAGGTATAGTGAATGCCATTTTATGCTGATCTTCTTCTATAATATGAATCTAATTATACCCAGAGAAACCATTTATTAGTGACAAGAGTTCATGACTTGTGGTGAGATCCACAATCATGTCAATATTTGGTAGTGGAAAGTCATCCTTTGGACAAAATTTATTAAGATCCTTGAAATTGGTGCAAATCCTGATATCACTAGAGGGCTTGGTAACAAGTACCATATTAGAAATCTATTTAGAATAATCTATTGGTCGAATGATTTTTGCCTCTAACAACTTCTCTAGCTCTGCTTTGACTAATAAAGCCACCTTGGGGTGCATTTTTCAAAGTTTTTGCTTGCTGGGCTTGGCCCCTGGATCCACTGCTAGATGATGTACAACTAGTTTGGGGGCCAACCATAGCATGTCCTAATATGACCATGCAAAGTGGCCCATATTTTCGCGGAGAACCTCAATAAGAAGATCTATTTGTTTAAGTGGTAGAGAGGCTAAAATGTATGTGATATGTGGTATCTCTGTCAAGCTAATATTTATAGGCTGAGTTTCTTCTATCGAAATTGAAGATATAGGAGGTTGATGCTCTTGTGGGGGGATGATGAAATCTCCATCCTCAAGTGCCTCTGAGAGGTTTTCATCGTCAGATACGTCCTTCATTTTTGTTTCATTTTTTGAGTCACCCAATGGTGCTCCAGAGGATTTTTCACCATGGGATGTTTTTCTTTTCTATTTTTTCTTTTTTGTTTCATTTTGAATTTCATTTTTGCAACTAGAGATTTCCTCCTCCCTGAAGTAACCTGTGGGATCTGATTTGTAGACATATGCCGATGGTGGTGGTGGCTGTTGATGTGGCATTTCTACCCCCATGAATTTAAGGAGCGCGTGCTTGGTAGAGAACTTATCAACATGAACGACACTTGGTTGGTCCCAAGATATGAGTTTGAGGTGAGCGAGGGGGAGGTCTATGAGATTCAAGGATAATTGGCAAAGCACAGAGGCTCCAAGGATCATTTCATCAAGGAAAATATCATCATAAGCTTTCTTTTCAACTTCCTTAGGGATGTCTTCAACCTATATGAGAGTGTTTTGGATGTTCATAAAGGCGTGGCTTTCCGTTGTAGTGCCCCTAGTTGTAGGGAGTCCATAGCCCAAGCCTTTGGTTTTTTTCCCTTGGTGTGCTTCTATAGGCTATCTCATACCTGATTCCTAGCAGCCTAAACCACCTCCTTGATAATCCCATTGCTCTATGGCCAAGCGATGTGACCAGGGATATTTTTGTTTAAATTGATCAAGAAGTGCTTCACTTTTAGGAGGTGGATCTTTTTATAGCCATGTGTTAATGTTTGGTATATTTTCTGCTCCATCAAGGATACTTTTGGTGAAAAATTTGGTAGGGCCCAACTGGTGAAGTCGAGAGGTGGTTTTTGGTATAGGCCCTTGACGTGTTGGGCATCCTTGAGTATGTGGGTCAAGTGGTAGAGCACCAATAGAAAAAGTATCTATGAGCCTAGACTCCCCGCAACCTTGGTAGTTGATCTTAACTGCGGAAAGAGTGGAGGCTAAAATTGTGTCCGGATCATGGCAGGTTCTAGAGGAACTAGTCGTGGTGGTGCCAATTTCAATCTCAGGACAGTGATTGGTGTATAAGGCTTCAATCACATGCAATAAGCAAAGGGTTAAAGATCTGTGTGGATGGTTATCTCGGTGCCATTACGCAAAAATTTGATGCACTGATGATATGTGGATGGAACAACCTTCATGGCATGAATCCATGGATCACTGAGGAGGATGTTATATTGAAGATTAAGGTTAACTACATGATAAAGTGTTTCTTGAGTGGTTGGGCTGACTCTGATAGGGAGCAAGATGGTTCCTTCAGTAGTATGCTCCAAATTTTTATATGCCTTGATGGTGATCACCTCATTGATGATATCTACTTCAGTATATCCTACCTACTTGATGAACTTTAGAGTACATAGGTTTAGAGCCGATCTATTATCTATCATGACACATTTAACTGCAAAGTCCAAAACCATGAAAACGATTTGAAGTGAGAGGATGTGATCAGGTTCAACTGCTGGGATATTAGTGGTTTTGAAGGATAAGGCACATGAGGCTGAAAGATGGCCAACCAAGTTGTGAAACTTAGTGGTGCTTATGTTAGAGGGGATGTATGACTCACGTAGAGTGTTGTCAAGGATCTCTTGATAAAGTGGACTTGTCTATAAGAGATCCAAGATGGAGATCTAGGCTGGCGTGTTTTCAAGGTGGTCCAAGATGTTATATTGTGGCCCTAGTGAAGTTGATTATGATGGAGATGCTTGAGATAGAGGTGGTCATGCTGATGGTGGTCTGATTTGTGTGGATATAGTTGGACTAGCTATATTGAGTCGCGTCCGATGGGTAGCAACTACACACTGAGTGTCTGGGCCTTTGACATTGATGACATTGATAGATGGTTTAACTTGCGATATGCAACCAATTAAGATACCATAGTCTAAGTATGCTGAGGTATAATTCTGAGATGTATCTCTGTTGTCACCTTTTTTACCCAGAGCATTGTTAGGTTTGTTGATAGGAGGGTTTGTAGGTGCCTTTCTCGGGTTCATGTTATGAGGAGGGAAAGCATTTTGATACATCATTAATCCTACATTAGGTGAGGGTTGTGCCCCTGCTATGATCTCTTTCTGGTCAATGAGGTCTTGTACATAATCCTTAAGTTGCATGCATTTAAGGGTAGTGTGCCCTTTGACATGATGGAATTCTCAATATTTGTTATCTTTGTGCCAAGATGCTCTAGACTGATTGGGTTCCAAGGGTTGCATTTGTGGATACCGAACAAGGTTATCTTTGGCCAATTTTTTGAACATTGTATCAAGAGGTTCCCCCAATGGGGTGTATGTTCATGGTTGCCTCTAAACACGGGGTTTACTACCTGCTGACAGTATGATAGCATTAGTTCGATTATGAGGAATAGGTATTTGCTGATGAGTTTGCACGGGTGGCTAGTGATATATAGGGGGTTGTTATTGATAACTTTTCTGTTGGAAAAATATGGTGGGAACATTGGTAGCCACCCCAACAATATTGGCTTGTAGAGTTCAGTGGCACCATCTATCACTATATTCTTGTTTTTGTTTCAATATCAGGTTTTGTCATTGCTCAGACCACGATCCTAGGTGTTTTCTTTGTACAATCTAATGACACCATCCTTAATGAGGCCTTGCTCAAGGCCCATTCCTTTTTCCTTGATGTCCTTGTATGTTTGCAAATAGTTCATAACCATATGATGAGCAAGGCTAGGGTGTGCATTGTTTATGAACATCGTGACAAGATGGTGCTTAGGGATGGTACAAGAGATCCTTGTTGTGAGGATCTGCCAGCGTTGTAAGTACTCTACAAGGATTTCTCCTCACTTTTTTTAGTGTGGAAAAGGTCTACTATAGATAATTTAGTTTCAACGAGATGGGTATACTGAGCAACAAAGGCCTTAAAAAGTTCTGCAAAAGTTTTAATAGTACCTTGGGGGATATGATAGAACCATTGCAAGGCTGGTCCTACAAGGCTCCTGGGAAAGAGCCGCATGAGGAACACATCATTATAAATGACCTCCTGACAGTGCATGGAGAATTCCTTAACATGCATGACTGGATCACTTTTCCCCCTAAATTTGTCAAACTTGGGGATCTCAAAATGTTTAGGAAATGGAGTATATGTGATAGTCCTATCAAAAGGGTACGGGCAATCATTTTAAAATTTGAAGGTTTTGGTGTCCATCCCATCCTTGAGGGCTTTGAGAACATTTTTCATCTCTTCCCATTTAGAATTTATAGGTGGAGGAGCGGTTGTGCCTAATCTAGGTTACCCCAGTGTAGGATACGTGCTAGAATCTAATGTGTGATATGGATAACTCTGATGACCATATGGCATCTATGGAAAAATAGTTTGCATTATTGGTAGAGTGGATGCTATGGTTTGCTAGAATGTGGGTTGTGCATACTGTTGCATCTGCTGAGGTTGGTGTGATAGATAACTATGAGGTTGTTTCCCTATGATATAGTTCTATGTGGGTGCTTGGGCATACTGCTGATGTGAAGACAGCGGCTGAAATGGTGGTAATGTGGATAATGCTTGTGCTATGCTCTAGGAATGTATACCATGCCCAATATATGTGGGTTGTGCGCCTGCTTGGGAGTAGGACTGATTTGGAATAGGTGCAAGGTAGTTAATTTGTGGCAAAGTGTTTACTGTAGGGAATTGCAATGGTGGTGGATTTGGGCTATTGCCTAGAGGTGGCATGGAGAAATAGTTGGTGAGGGGCGGGAGTGAATAGCTATGTGAAATAGTGGATGATAGTGTCAAAGGTGCAAACGTGACTGCAGTGCTAGGGGGAAGACTAGTGATAGGTGCCTGTGTCACAGTAGTATTCCAAGGTCCCAAAGGAAATGTGGCTGAAGAGCTTTGGCTAGTTACAAAGGGGTTGATAGTGATGTTTGGTGGGATGGAAGATGAGGTATTGGACCTAAATGGCAGTATCTGAGTAGCAAATGGACTAGATGTGATATGGGATGGAAATAAAAAGGTAGTGCTACTAGATGCAAATGAAGGATTTGGTGGAGCAGAAAAGTGAGTGGTGGAAACAGATGCAAATTGTATACTTGAGGTTGGTTGAGATTTAGTATGCACTAATGACTGAGTGAGAATGGGTTGAGTGTTTTTTGGAATGGGAACTAGCACATGGGTCGAGGGTATATTTGGGTCTACTGGTTCTATCTAAGGTGGTTGCCATCCAAACAATGGGTGAGTAGGATCTATTATGTCGATAGGTGGTGGACATCCAAACTCAAAGACACCAACATTATCTCATAAGAAATTTTCCATGATGGTTTCCTTGTTGCGATCTATGATGACATTTATGATGGTAGCATGACTAGGTTGGTTCATGAAAGCTTTAATATCTATGGATGATCCTAGTTCTTCTGGGATTTGTGGTGGTGGGTCTGATGGTTTCATGCAGAGTATGGCTGAGATCGAGATGTGTTACCCCTATGAATAGGATCCATGTCTTTTTTTCCTATGTTTCTACCAAAATGTGTGGTGGGTGGCATGAAAGGATGCTTTTCCTAAAGATGTAAATGTAGCGAGGGATGATACTAAGGATTTATGATACTAAGGAAGTCTAAGTGATATGGTGCTAAGTGCAAGAGACTTGTGCTTTCCTAAAATATGAATGTGGAAATGTGAAGGTGATGCGAAAAGTGTGACCCTAACCTTTAGCTCAAGGTGATGTTATGTACTAATGACAACTTTGTTTCTAGCAAATGGTGTGTTTCAAGGATACTTAGGATGATGAGAGATCTAATGCAAAAATGTTTCTAAGTGAGTGAGAATCTAATGGGGAGATGCTAAGATTTTTATCAATGCATGTGGAGGATTTTGCCTCAACAACCTAGGATGAGAGGAGATAGTCTATCCTCAAATGTTTGAATGGGATAATGCAATTCCTAGATGAGATACTAAACCTATAAGTGTGTAAGTGTGTGTGGAAAAAGGAAGGACCTAATCAGAATCAGTAATAGTAGAGTTGTTGATAAGGCTCATATTAACACCATGTCAAAGGGTTAGGTTTTGGATTTTGTAGTCTCATTCAGTTTACAATGCTACCTTAGCTCTATCTTTCTCAATTTGATCAGATTTGGAAATCCTAGGGTTAGGGGTATGTTTCTTATGCTCTGCTTCAATTTCATTATAGGCTGGTATTTGAGGAAGCTTAGCCTTGTTAAACTTAGTCTTGGGATGGCTTGACATGAGATATTTCCAAGGATTTAAATCAAAACCATGGGGTTTTTGGAGGTAGTGACTACAGTAAGTATACCTTCTAGACCTTGGGTTGGAACATAAATCAATTAAGAATTAGCAAGTTTTGGATTTTTTCAGGATGAATTTGGCTAACTATCTTCTAGTCTAGGAAAAATGTGTCATTTTTGGTCAAGTAGATTGGTAGCAAAAGGTATATTGAAAAGAGCAACAATTGGATCTTTTTAGAGAAAAAAGGGTTCATTGGTAACTAGACTTTTTGTGGGGTATTTTCTAGGTAATAAGTGTAGGCAAAAGGTAAACTTAAAAGTACAATGTTGCAAGTGGGCTTGCTAACAACCGTTTCTTACATATGAAGGTGAGGTCTCTCAAAGATAAAATTTGTGATATTTTCGGTCAAGTAGGGTAAATGGAAAAGTTTGTTTGTTTTTTTTTTTTTTTGAAAAAGAGCAAGACTTTGGGCCAACAAAGGATTTATAACTTAGGTTCTCCTTAGTGATTTTTTGAGGGAATAGGTAGATCACTTTGAAACAAATGGAAAAATTAGACCAGCGAGACAAGCAGTTGTTGCGAATGGACTTGCTAACAACCATTGTTTTCAAATGATGAGGGTGAAACTTTCTTTCTTCTGATATTTGGATAAATGAGCAAACAATTTCTCAAAGGACAAGGCAACTTTGAGAAATACAAATAGTTGATCTCTTTAGCTAAAGGCTTTTTTTTTATAGTAACCACTAAATTGTGTATATTCAACAAATTTTTTCACAGGTCTTGAGCACAATTTAAGATAGTTCAAACACACACTTTATCCGTACAAGTCATAATTTTATTGTCATATGTTATTCAATGGCCCATAGCTTAATGTCTCTTAGTTCTAGTGCAATATTTCTCTCTAGTCGAAGAGGTGAGTTGATACAAGAGTCGATCGACAAAGGATACACATCAGAGAACCTTCAAGGTATGACAAATAGAAGTTCCCCTTCTATGAGAACAATGACCCTTGGAGATGAAACCCAAGTGGCCTTATGCCTCTACTAGGGGAGCACAACAGTGAGTAATCTTGAGGGATGTTGTTTCCCTTGCACTGTGAATAATATACCATGAAAGAAAGTGAGATACTTTAGACTAAGAGGGTTGTAAATGGGTCTTTGGAGTCTTTTCAACGGTTGTTACCGATTGTGATCCACTTAAGGGTCTTTTCTGGACATGCTAAAATCGTGGGAAAGTTTTCCCACCTCAGACTACCCCCAAAAACATGTCACTTGAACTGAAGAGATGGAGTGAGAAGGTTTACCCTTCCCCTCATTTATATGCCGTCCAAATGATTTACCAGTTTGAGCTTCTCACCAAAGGGGACGTGCTTCCCATAGGTGGATGAACTCACTAGAAGCACTGCTAGGTTGTTGCAGATGATCTTACTAACAACTTTCGGTACATGTGTCACATACTTTAATGGTCTTACTTTTCATGAAAAGAGAGAAGTCTAAGATGCATGAAAAGGCACAAACTCAAAACACACAAGACATGGGGTTCATTGCTATTTGGACACTTTAATGCTCTACTCTACAACTTTTGAAAACACACATGTTTAGCATATAAGATTCATTCCAGCTTCACAATGTCGCTAACAAAATTAAATCGAGTCAACAAAGAGGAAATTGTTCACCAAAGCTTCAAAGAGGAGGGAATAAAAGTGTTTTAAATCTTTAAGGCATTCAAGATTTGGTGAAGTTTATTTTAAGCTCTAAATTTGAAGTGTTTGCACATAATGTTCTTTAATGCGTTAAAATGAAGTGTTCATCGCAATGGTTAATTAATAATCATTCATTCCATGAAAAAGAAAGATTTGTTCAATTTTAAGCCATTTAACAGATGATTGATGATGATAAAATCTGCACAAAACACGTCAGCATAAAACTTGCAAATGAAAAACTGTTAGAACTTTGAGAAAAACAAATCTCATAGCGAACCAGCGGGTTAAGATTGCGTTCCCGTGGGTGCGAGAATGCGAAAACTATTAGCAGGAATGCAGAAATGGTGAAGTTGAGTTTTGGTCAAAAAGACAAGGTGATCTTGTAGGTTAATGCAATGATCTCAAGGTCATGGGAATGCAAAAACAATGAGCAAGAACGTGGGATAGAAAATTGGTGAAGTAAAAATTGAGGTTGCAGGTTTAAAAATGCAAAGTGATCCTACAAACAAGCAATCCCATAGGTATACTTCAGCTTATTCCTACAGGAAATTGTTTCGATGAGTTTGAAAGGTCAATAGTTGGCAAGGATGAGAAGGTTTGACAAGCAAAAAAATGCGTTCCCGCAGGGAAGTAGCAGCAATCTAGCAGGCGTTTAACGTGTTCCCGTAGAATGAAAGATCGATAGGAATGCAAAGAGTTTTTTTTGCTATTGTGTCTATGCTTTTAGGATGAGTTGTGAACTCGCAGTCATGGGTTCACGTTCCTGTCAAGAAATAATAGCATTCCCGTGATTGCGAGATCGCATTCTTGGGGTAGCGGTATCGTGAAAACAAGGTTTTCCAAAGTGTTTAAAAATGAAAAATGTTTAGATGGCTAGGAGTGCATTTCTCAAAGATTGACTTGTGTACCTGCAGCAATGTTAGCAAACCACCTTAAAAAATCCACAAGCAAACAACGTTACTTTGGTTAGTTCATTAAGAAAAAATACAAATTGATTAGATTAACCCAAATGCAAGGTCCCACCAAGCATGCCAAAATGTATCACCTAGTTTAGTAGTGTAACATGAAAACTAGCTTTTAAGAAAAGCATTAACAATAATAAAATGAGTAAACACTTAAGATAGGACTGATTTGTTATCACCACAAATGGAGGCAAACCAAGAATGGTAACCTCCAAATAGTATAACACAATGATACAATAGATTTGTCCCCAATTTAAGGTATGTGTGCTCACAAGTATAGCTCAAGCTTCAAATGGATGGATGGGGTGAGTGAAATAAGGTTGCAACAATGGAGTCATGGAGTGATTTTGCCATTATAATGGTATTTTGGTAATGTGTGTGCTCTCAAAATATCATTATAACTTTCCATGGAGGATGGATGATTTTTTGAAGGGAGGAGGTTCAATTTATAGGCCAAGGGTTGAAAGAATGGATGGCCAAGATGTCAAGATGATGAGATGGTGAGGGATGGTCAAGATGCACTCAAAAAGGAGCACAAGGATTGTGCTTGTGTAACACCAATGAAGAGGTGACAAGTGTCACAAGGAGAGTGCATGTGAGGGGATAGGGTATGAGGTGGTCAAAGGGAGTAAGGAAGGGAGTATGAGTATGCAAGACTCATGAATGAAGGTGTAAGAGCCATTAAGAGGAGTGTAAGAGATATTTGAGGGCCATTTATGTTGGAGGGTGAGGGGAAGATATTTGTTGACTTTAGCTTGGGTTAGCAAGTCTTAACCCATGTTTATGATTTTGCACATGATTAGAAGAAGGTTAGGATTAGCTTAGAAGGGGGGTTAGGTGGTGAGTGATTTGGCTTTGATGGGATGAGTTAGTTAGGTGGTTAAGTGAGGTTAGTATGGGTGAATGGGTTGGATTAGGGGTTAGGATAAGGTTTAGGAAGGCTTTTGGATTTTAGATATTTTATTAAATGTTTTATTCAATAAAATGAGAGTATGAAATTAAATTGAATAGATTTGATGATTTATCCAATTTAATAGAGGAATAGGGATTTAATTGATAAATTGATTTTGGGTGATCATTTGATTTTATCAATTGGACTATAGTTAATTAAACAAATTAATTAACTAGGGGATGATGATTAACTAATTAAGTAGTAAATATTTAATCCATAATGTCCTAGGAGATGACTAAATATGATTACCTATTGATGTAATCAGATTTAGGTGTCTCCATTTAATAATAGGAAAATATAAATAGTGTTGGATAAAAAGTGTGTAAAGGTGATTTAAGGATTGTTCAAGCCCAATCAACACTAATTTTTATATTGTGTCATGTTAACTAACACAAGATAGGAGATGAAACATTGGTAGTAGTAAGTTAGTTTCTATTTTCATAAAGTCATTCAATTGTACTCTCTAAATGATTATATTATTTGTAAAACATGATAATGTCCTTATAAGATATAATCCTTAAGGATAATTGTATTTCATATATGTGAAAAGAGTCTTAATCTTGTTAGAAGAGAGACAAGTCTTAATAAGTGAACAACATAGAAGCTAAATAGTGTTGGAAGATGTGTGCTATCATGCTTGCTAACCTCTACATAAATGAAAAAAGGTTGTCCCCTTCATCATGAAGTTCATGATGTCATTTGGGGCCCAATATATAAATGATGAAGAAGAGGTAGTAACATATATATGTAATATAGGGTGACAACATAAAGTTGTGTTCCCTTTTTTGATTTAGGTGCAATGCATGAATCATTTTGATTTTTTTAAATCTATTTTTTTGAATATCATAAGAAAACCATCAATAATTTGAAAATAATAAATATTAATACTTTATGATGTTTTCTATGTAGATTCCTTTTTATTAAAAAAAAAAATCATATTTTCATATTTTGCTAAATTGTTTCTAATACATTTATTTTTATTTTAATGAGTGATATTCTTCCAAAATGTATAATTTAATTTAGAAATAAAATATTTTACTATTTTTTACACATAAATTATTAACAATAATGTTCAAGGTATTATATAAAATTTTAATGTATATTTCATTTTAAAAAATGTTTTAAATAATTACTTAGAAAATATTGTTTATTAACTAGTGAGCCCACAAAGAAAGGGCCTCATCCCCATTTAACAAAGATAAGGCTTGAATCCAAGAGCGAATTGGATCAATGAAGGTAAAAGTCCATGATCACAATGGTCCAAACTCCAATTAGGTTTGAACATTGGTGAACACAACACCATCACTACTTTAGTAACATGGTAAGTGGTGGAATTTTTTTATTTGTGTGGAGAAGAAAGTAATGATCTAGATGCTTAGAACAAGATTAGATAAATTCAGTATTTATATATGTGTGTCCCCAAGTGTGTTTATATTGATTAAATGTGAATTGTATAAACAAATAGATTGTCTAAGATATTTTGATTATATAAATTGAAATGACTAATTGGGAGGATGAAAACTAGTGCATGAGCACCTATTGATAAAGGTATTGGAGATGATCCGAAGAAATATTGAAATTATTTAATGTAATTCCATATGTTTTTATGTGATATTCCATGTAATGGAATCAATGGTAATGCCTAAAGGAAGTAAATTTAAAGTTTTCAAGAAAGTGCAAAACTATAAAGTTGCAATATTGCAAAAAGTATAAAAAGGGTTAAAAGAATGTAAGTGGTTGGTTCAAAAGTTGGTTGGTAAGTTTCAAATCAAAATATTCTATAAAAACTAATTTATTATCTAACCAAATAATAACGGAATGAAACATTTACATTTGAAACAAAGTTGGAGTGATTCTATGTTGTTGTTTTGATTGGTTTTTTAGTTTTTGTGTTGGTTTTAGGTCTTTTACTCCCATGTACAGCTTGGAAACCATGTATAAGCTATACATTTCTATATTAGGATGAATATTTTTTTTTTCTTGGAGTGATTATGTGGAGAAATGAATAAGTTATGAGAATTTTGGTAAATTTGGTTGTTTGTAGATTTGGGATTCTCCAACTACAATTAGATTGAAATATTTGTTACAAACAAATTTTGAATAATCAGAGCCTATAAATGGATTCATTGGAAATATATTTTAATATAATTTTATCTCCCTATTTTTTGAGTTATTTTCATTGAGATTTGTGGAAGTTATACATTTCTTAGTGAAAACTAGCTTTTTAATATCTTCAATAAAGTTGCAGGCATAGATTTGCATACATGTAATGATTTGTGGATTGGAAGATTTAGATGATTAAATATTTGGAATATAAACTCAAGAATTTTTAATATGACATTGGTTTGGGATCATTTTGGTTTGTTTGATGAAAGATGCAAGATCCGTTATGTAGGGTTACAAGTTTTGTTTCTAGTTTATCACAAAGAAAATTGGTCTAGGTAGAGAGACCATAACTTGTAATTTTTTTATTTTATTGGCATCATATTTGGATATGTTTGAGAAATACTAATTATAGAGAATTCCTATAAAGGGATTGGAAATTAAATTTGAGAAACACAAGTTATTTATGATAGTTTATGGAATAGAAATCAGACAATATAAATGGTGAAGTAAGGGTAAACTTGTGTTGAAAGGTGTTATGTTTTGCCTCATGAGATGCCTCTAATAATGGAATTTATTTCATGGATTTTTAAGTGATCACCATGTATCCCATTAATTATTTTGTTTCTATGACTCCCTGCATCAAAAACCTAAACTCCAAGAGCTCACTATTTTGGATAGGAGTGCAACCCAAAGGATTAAAATGTTATTGATGGATATCAAAGACACATTGACATCTTGCACATACTAAGTACAAATGAGATTAAATGAAACAAAATTCTTAATAATAGAATGAAATTATATGAAAATATGGAAAGCGTAAGTAAGCATAACACAAATAAAGTGAAATCAAGGGAAAAGCAAAGATTTAAGTGGATTAAAACTATGCAATATAACTAATATAAGAAAATTAGAAATGATTATCTTATGTTTTTGAGTATACAAAATAGAAGAGGAGGATGAAAATTATAAAAAATGATTTGGTGCTTGATAATGATATCCAAACTAAAGCCTTTTATCCTATGAACTTGTAATGAAAAAGATGCACAAACACAAGAAAGGAAAATGGTTGTTGTCATAAGGAAGTTCATCTTGGTCAAACCCCCATTTTGATGCTTCTAACTCCATAAAGAACTACTAGAAACATTGTGAAAATTGATGATAGATAACTATAATAGAAAAAAAAAAAAAAATGTAAAATAAACTACTATTTGCCAACTATTGATAGAATTAAAGCAAGAGTAGTAGCTTGGAAAGCTAGATGGCTTTCTCTTACTGGAAAAATTCTTCTCATTAAAATAGTGCTGGCAGCTATTCCTAACTATAATCTTTCGATACTTAAAGCCTCCCCTTCAATGATTTAGACTAGTCATAAGCTATTATGAGACTTTTTATGGTCTCAAAACATAGATGGTGCAAAGAAAAGTCCTCTTATTTCACTTAAAGGTATGGCACAAGTTTGAGTAGGTGGTGGGGCAAGAATTCATGATTTTGAAAATAGAATTAAGGTCTTCGGCACCAAGTTAGTATGGAAAATGTATTCTAAGACACAAAAAATAGTGTCAACTTATGAAATATAAGTATTTAGATAACAAAAGGCCTTCTAGGGTGCTTTCAATTCAAGACCCCCCAAGTGGCTCGACTTTACAGGATTTTATGATGTCTTCAAGAGACATGATTAGTAAGTATATTTCATGGGAGGTGAACAATGGGGAGAAAGTTAAGTTTTGGAGAGATTCTTGGAATGGATCCCACCTCTAATAAATTTGGGGCATATGGAGGTCATCATTGATACAACAAAAATAATTTTAGGCTGCTATTTAATTGACTTTGTTTCAACAACATGTTTGTTCTCTAAAAAAATGTTTTGGAAGGACTTGGGGGATCTCCCTATCTCATAAAATGATCAAGAAATATTATCCAAGTTATTAGAAAGAAAGGTAGTTTATTTATCAAAAAAAGTAGATTAAATTCTCTAGGCTCCTGGGAAACATGAAACATATACTAGCAGAGAAGGATACAAAATTATTCAACAAGTATCATGTAATGCTTCTAGTCATTCTTTTTATTTTCACTGGAATCATGTTATCCTCCCTAAGGCTAGATGTTTTGCATGGATCACTCCAAAAAAGAGGGCTTTGACTAGTGATAAACTTTCTTAATTTAATATCTTTCAACCTTTCAATTGTCTTCTTTGCAACCAATAGGTTAAAACTGCATATCATCTTTTCCTCAATTGTCCTTTTACCTAGCAATGCTGGTTATTTTTACTTGCCAAAATTCATTATCTCACTCCCCTTCCAAATAAATAATGGGATCTATTTTATCCTTGGGCTAAGCTTTATACCAATTCACTCGTCTCCAGCCTTTGGACTTGCATTTTGACTTTAATGGTCTATTCCTTATGGTGGGAATAGAACAAGAGAATCTTATACAAATGCCCTTCCACAATTGAAAATGTTCTCAATTCTATTGAAAAATCCATTTAGGAAGTGGTAAACACTAGCCACTCAAAACTCAAATAAAACCTAGTATTGTCTTTCTAGGATAGTGTTATTATTTGTGAGTGGAAAAACATCCTTGTGCCTATTCATTGGTGTCATCAATCATGTGTAGCTTCATCCCATAACAAAGATAAAGTACATTGTGTTCCACCCATTGCTAGACAAATCAAACTAAATTTTGATAGTTCATCTTAGGGCAATCCAGGCCAATCAAGTGCTAATGTATGTACTCAAGATCACCATGCTAATGTACTAGATTTCACATCTTCTTCCCTCCCTCATGGTTCAAATAATATGGTAGAAGCACAATCATTATTTCTTGGGTAGGTCTTGGAAAAACAAGTTGGCTTTCACAACATTCAACTAGAAAGGGACTCCACAGTAATAATCACTGCTTGTATTAAAAGAGTATCCCATAATTAGAAATTGTTTTATATCCTTCAACAAATTTGGCTCCTATTAGACTCATTTATTGAAGTCCTTATCTCACACACCCTTTGTGAAGGAAATGGTTTGGCTGATTATTTAGCTCATAGGGGCTGTGATGATTTTCATTAAGAAAGGACTACTCCACTTGGCAATAATATTCTTGATGAAGAATTCCATAAAGTGATTACATCAGATCAAAAAGATTGCAAGTAAGTAGGTTGATTCAACATCGAGTTCATTACCAATTGTAGATTTTATGTGAAGTGAGTTCTTATAGTGTATAGATATGGGGGATTTTGTTTTGAGACATTTTTTTTGGATTTCTTGTAGCCAATATTGTAATAGGTTAATATTTTCTAACTCTTTTAATGTAATGCCAATGATGTTGGGTTTTCTTTCCTGATTCTTTCTTGGTTAAGACTTTGAATAAGGTTTTATTAGTAAAATATATATAGTGGCTAGTCCACTTTTGTTTTTAAAAAACAATATGTAAAATAAATTATTTTTATGGTTCCTTGGTGCTAAGAGAGGGAGGGGGCAGGGGAGGAGGGGGGGAGGTGAATTCGTACATATAGGTAATTTAGAATTTTAAAACATTGATCTACAAAATTGAATTACCAACTTTTAAATAATTAAACATATTACCAGTATTAGTGTGTAAAGTAAAATAATATCAAACCAACAAACACTCATCACACATAAAATAGTGATTTTGGTGATGTGGAAACGCTTGTTAGAAGACTAAAAATTGCAGTGGGGATGATACGCAAAAAGATCATTATGCTGGTAAATGAGTTTACCAATTAAGAGCATAGAATTACCCTTTTTGGGGCTTTACCCTATTAGGAGTGACTTTGTACCTTGTTACAAGTACAAAAAAATCTCCTAAAATATACCTTACTAAAGGATTACACAAGTGACAACCCTTTTGAGAGTCAATCCTATTAGGAGATTTATAACTAATATAGACACTTAAGATCATCCAAAAACATTATATTAATTTATTTAATATATCATGTGCACCTTAATTAGTTATATTTGTTACATTCTTCTAACTATTTAATTAAATTTATTTAATTAAATATGGTCATTTCCCTAAGGTATTTTAATTAAATTCAAACACACCCCCCCAATGTAGTAAATTTATTTAGTACATAGTGCTCCATAAATATCCTTTTAAAATAAATTCTATTTTTTTAAATCCCTCTACATGATTAAAATTCCTAAACTCACTATTAGATTAAATCCTAAAACCTAGGTCTACTACCCATCACTCTCACCAACCTAAGCCTACCCACTAGTAACTACGATTTATTATCCCTTAAGCTTTCTTTAGCCACCTTTTAGTCCTAATGGTTGTGTGAGCAACACAATACAAGGGAACCCCTTTCATTAAATCATCAAAAAAGGTATTCTTACATCTCTTGTTGAAAATTTAATTGTATGTTGTCTTTGATGTTACACAAAATGTCAAACCTTTACTAAGCAGTGAGTGGTAGATGAGCCCACTCAGGCATCGAAGGAAATTTCCTGTATATGCCAAGCGTTTAGTTATAAAGAAGTTTAGAGACAACATTGACCAAGCTCAATTAGTTAATAAAGTGAAGTTAGTATTGGTCGATTTGGGTCAATTAACATTAGAACTCCTATTATATTTGAGTTGGGTCAGTTAATAAAGGGATCCTTTGTGTTGACTGAGTACTCAACTCTATATTATGCAACTATCAATGTATTAAGTTTGATAAATTTATTGGTTAATACAAGTCAACTCAAGGGATGAAAATTGTTTGAATAAAAGAGTATTCAATTTGATTTGACAACATGAATCATATATATGAAAGGTCAAGTTGAGGATTGAAATGTGGAATTAAAGAAGATGAACTAAGGGAGGGCATCCAAGTTGATTGAGTTGCAAAGAACATTCTTATCAAGGAGGATCAAGTAATCAAGCCAAAACAAAGATCTGAATTAGCAAAGTTAGTTGCATCAACAAACAAGTCAAGCCATTGTAACTCTCTAATAATTGTAGTAGTGAATCAAATCTTCTAATAGATTTAGCCTAACAGCTATTCAACAAATTCTGTAACAAGGTAGAATTTCTATATTGAAGTTTTTGAAGACCTCTAACAAGGTGAATTAAATCCTATAATAGGGTCACACCTAACAATGTATTTTGTAACCTTTAACAAGGTTTGCTGCTCATAGGGCTCACTTTAGAAGAGTGAAAAATAGTAATTAGTTGTGATTGGTGGTTTTCCCAAACTGAGTTTCCAAATTAAATCTTGATGTCTCTTGTGTTCATGTTAGTGCCTTTATGTTTCTACAACTAAGTTAATAAAGGCTAATCAGATTAATATCTTAAGTTCTAATTATTTGTGCTAATTGAGTGATAGTAATATATTCAATGCTAACCAAGTTACAATATAATAACCAGTGTTAACTGAGTTATAGTAGGATTTAGTTTTATATTGTGTTGAAATCTTAAACAGGACTTGGATTTATTTTTGTAGTAACTAATTTATCCCTCCCCTCTTAGTTACTCCTTTCCATTTCCAACAAGTGGTATCAGAGATATTGGTGCTTTTAGATAAGGTTTCAAGAACCTAAGCTAAAGATCAAGATGTCTTATAGAAGGGAAATTCCTAGGTTGAACGAAGATAACTTCCAAGCATGACAGGAACTCATTAAGCTACATTTGGAAACCAGTGGAGACATAGGCCTAAAATACCTAGAGAACAAGTATGTGGCACTTGTTGGACCTTTGTCTCTGGATAAATTTATGGAAAAGAAGAATCAAAACATAATGATGATTAATAGTTCTTCTACTATTAATTATGCTGAATTTGATGAAGTAAAAAATTGTCCTACTTCTCGTGAAATGTGGATCAAACTGAAAGATATCTATGGAGGAGATGACAATGTGAGCATAGATAAGGGAAAAGGGCTAAGAGTTCAATTTGATCAGATGAAAAAATTGCACAATTCAATGAAATAATCAAGCAAGTGTAAATTTAATAAGAGCCTCAGGAGGGGAAATTGATGATGTAATAGTGGTCAAGTTACTCAGAACTCTTCTTCCTATTTATGTAATTAGAGTTTCAGCTATTCAAAAATGATATGTGATCCCAAAAGTGATATAAATTTGATTACACTAATGGTAGGGTTGACAAACTTTGTGTTAGATAACTTTGATAACCATGTTCCTAAATCTAGTAGCATTGAGTCTACATTTCAAACTAAACTATCATTCAAGAAGAAAGGTGGAATATCTAAAAGCAAATATTTTGACAATGAAGATGAAAATAATTCTAATGATGACCTTGAAGTCATTGAAGCCCTTCTTGCAAGAAGATTTCCTAAAGGAAAAAAAAAGTACAAAGGTAAAATACCTCTAATCTATTTTATTGTTAAGAAGTTGGTCACATTGGTGCAAGGTGTCCAAACCAAGAAGGAAAAGAAGAAAAGAAGAATAACAAGTACAAAGGCAAGAAAGATTTCAAAAGCTACATAGACTACAAGGATAAAGGTAATAAATATTGTTACCTAGCTAAAGACTGTGATAGTAGTGATGAAGTTGAAATAGTTTACATTGCTATTAAAGATGAATCAAATGATGAAAATGATAAGATGACCCTCATTTATCATATTATAAAGAATGACACATGGATCATAGATAGTGGTTGTTCTCACCACATGATTGATGATAAAAAAAAATTTGAGCACTCAGAACACTATGATGGTGGGAGTGTCAGATTTGGAAATAATGAACCTTGTTATGTAAAAGGAAATTTTAGCATTACATTGATTGATGAACTCATATTTAACAATGCTTATTAGGTTAAAGGACTAAAACCCAATATACTTAGTGTGGCACAATTTAAAAATATTGGATTCATGGTAGAATTCATGAATGGAAAGTCTAAGCTGTTGAATGGGAATGAAAATCTATCTAGGATTAGCAATAAAAAAAAGGGTAATCTATTCTATCTAGATTTAATTGAAAGTTTATGTTCCTAGCTCAAGAAAAGGATAGTTGGTTATGTCATGAAAGGTCATGTCATGTGAACTTTGATAACCTAGCCAACATAAGCAAGAATAAAAGAGTGAGAGGCATTCCTAGTCTAAAGAAACCTTATATGGGCATGTACAAAAAATGTCAAATTTGGAAGATGGGAAAGACAAGTTTCAAATAGATGATTTATCATTCTGAAGAAATTATGGAGGTGGTTCATATAGATCTTTTTGGACCTATTGTCATAGAAATCTTTTGTGGAGATAAGTATTTCATTTTATTTGTTGATGATTATTCTAGGATGATGACAATGATGTACCTAAAAGAAAAATCTAAATCCTTTTTAAAAATTCAAGTGGTATCCCACTAGAGTGGAGAAAAAAATAATAAAGAAACAAAAATTTATAAGGTCATATAGAGGAGGATAATTCATCTCAAATGAATTCAATGAATTCTAGAATGAAAGAGGAATCAAAAGACAAGTATTTGCACCTAATACACCTCAACATAATGACATAGCAGAAAAGTGAAATAGATCCATTATGGATTGTGCAAGAACATTGATGATAGTGGAAAATGTTGCAATCAAATACTAGACAGAAGTAATCAGTACAACAATTCATACCTTAGATTGAGTTTAGCTGAAGAAGGACATGGATCAGTACAACAATTGATACCTTAGATTGAGTTTAGCTGAAGAAGGACATGGATCAAACACCATATCAATTATGGTATGATTATAAACCTAATGTCTATTATTTTAAAGTATTTGGAAGAAAATGTTATATCTTGAAAGAATCAAGGAAAGGAAAATTTAATGTGAAAAGTAATGAAGGAATATTCTTAGGATAGTCCACCAAAAGAAAAACATACAAATGTTTAAATCTTACTACTCACAAGATCATAGAAAGTGCACATGTAAAAATTGATGAGTTTGTAGAAAAGAGTGAAGAACAAAGCAAGAATTTGTCTACTTTGAACTTGATACTTAACCTAAAACTCAAGAAAATGCAATTGGAAATCAACAGTCTTCACCACCCAAGTCCCTTAAATCTCCAATTCAATCTAAGCTACAACCAGTGCAACCTAAGCCACAATATGAAGGACCCAAGTCTAATTTAGAAGGACCCAAGTTTTAGCTAGTGAAAACCAAGTCATATTCTGAAACACCCAAGTTATAGATAGTGGGACCTGAGCATGATTTAGAAGATCACCTTGAGCATGGAACTAGTTCTAAATCCAAAGATAAGGTACATATACTTTCTAGATAT
Source organism: Cupressus sempervirens (assembly GCA_028749045.1). Taxonomy (NCBI): domain Eukaryota; kingdom Viridiplantae; phylum Streptophyta; class Pinopsida; order Cupressales; family Cupressaceae; genus Cupressus; species Cupressus sempervirens. Next base: position 585,021,005 of record CM053787.1, on the reverse strand, counting down.
GTCAGAAGGCATCATGCACCTGAAAAAATCATTGGAGATTAGTCAAAAGGCATAATGACAAGGAAAAAATTAAATGGTACATGTTTTCTTATTGAGATTGAACTTAGAACCATTAAAGATGCATTAAAAAATGAAAGTTGGATTGAGGAAATGAATAAGGAGATTGAACAAATTGAAAGGAACAAACCTTGGACTCTTGTTCCTAGACCTAAGGATAAAAATGTAATTGGAAAAAAAATAGGAATTCAAAAGTAAGTTGAATGAAAATGGAGAAGTTTCAGGGAATAAGGCAAGGTTAGTATGTAAAGGTTTATATGCTCAAGAAGAAGGTATTGATCATGAAGAAACATTTTCTCCTATTGCAAGACTAGAAGGTGTTAGAACACTATTTTCTTATGCTACACATAAAGGATCCAAAGGATATCAGATGGACGTAAAGTCATCTTTCTTGAATGGAATCCTAGAAGGAGAAGTCTAATTTGAACAACCTAAAGGTTTCATAGATCCCAAAAAAAGTGATATGTTTTGCAAATAACACACAGCTTTATGTGGTTCTAAACAAGCCCCTAGAGCCTAGTATGAAAGTTTGTACAGTCATCTAGTAAAAAATGGTTTTAAAAGGATAAATGACAACATCAATCTATACATCAACGAAGGACAAGAAAAGAAGACAGTGTAAGCATAAATCTTTGTCAATAATACATTATTTACTGGACATGATCACTTATGCAAATCATTTTATTAGGAAATGAGTAAAGAATTTGAAATGTCAATGTTTGGAGAGACTAAATTCTTTGTTGTCTTGAAAATTCAATAGAAAAAATATGGTATCTACATTATTGAATCAAAGTACATCAAGGAGTTATTAAAGAAATTTGGAATGGAGGATTCTAGACTAGTTCGAATACCTATGTCTACTAGACATAAGCTTTCAAAAAATGGTGATTCCAAGGATGTAGATTAGACTACATATAGATCAATAATTGGAAAACTTCATTATGTAGTACACGCAAGACCTAATATTAAATTAGTAGTTGGTATGGTGGCAAGATTTTCTGCTAATCGAAAGGAAAATGATATGATGGAAATAAAAAGAATTATGAGGTATCTAAAAGGTAGTAAAGGTTATGGTTTGTGGTATAAGAAAGGATGAAACTTTGAATTGAGAGCCTTCACTGATGCTTATTGGGTAGGAAGTATTGATGACAAGAAAAACACAAGTGGTGGATCATTCTTTCTTGGAAAGAGGCTAGTGTCTTGGACAAGATAGAAACAAAATTGCATCTCTTAGTATTCGGCAAAAGTAGAAGATTTTGTTGTAGCATTTAATTTTTCCAACATCATTTGGTTCAAAAAACTATTGTCAGGTATGAAGGAAGATATCAAGAATCCAATAGTTATCTTCTTTGGAACACCAGTACAATTAACATATCCATGAATCTAGTGACGCATACCGAGACAAAGCACATTGCAATAAAGTATAATTTTCTAAGTTATTTAGTGCAAGAAAAAGAGGTTGGATTGAAATATGTGAATACAAAAGAATATATTGTAGACATATTCACCAAGCCATTACGTAAGGATGAATTTTAGTATATAATAGGTAAGCTAGGGATCATACCCCTATCTAAAGCTAACTAAACAAAGTTTAGTGATACATCAACCAAGCATTTTGAAGATCAATGAAGTTGATGTAGTATTTTCAAAGTAGATTGCATATGAATCAGTACATCAAGTACATGAAAAATATATTGATTATTTTCTTTGGAATGAGATATCAAAGAGAGAATGTTTTATGTCATATCAAAGAAATTTTGTATCAAAAAGTTCAATTTTAATAAGAAGAGATCAGTAAGTTAGAGGGAGAGATTGATGTCAAAGAAAACCATTACAGAGGGAGAGATTGATGTTAGAGGGAGTTCTCACTTATAGCCAGACTTTTCATGGATGAGAATTAGAATAAAACAAAGGATATTATCCCTACTTATGTTTTTCTCTAAAATTTATTTATATTATGACATGTTGTGTTGTCATCAATGTGAAAGAAGGAGATTATTGAAAATAATTATTCAATTGTATATTGTCTTTGATGTTACACAAAATTTCAAGCCTTTACCAAGTAGTTTGTTATAGTCAAGTTGACTTGGGCATCAAATGTAGTTTCCTGCATATGCCAAGCATTTAGTTATAACCAAGTTCAGAGACTTCATTGACCAGGATCAGTTAGTTAATGAAGTGAAGTTAGCATTGATTGAGTTGGGTTGGTTAACATTAGAACTCTCATTCTAACCAAGTTGGGTCAATTAATGAAGGGATCCTCTATGTTGACTAAGTACTCAATTCTATATTAATCGACTCTCAACATATTAGGTTTGATAAATTTATTAGTTAGTACAAGCTAAGTCAAGGGATGGAAATTGATTGATGAAAAGAGTATTCAAGCCAACTTGACAATGTGAATCATATATATGAAAGGTCAAGTTGAGTATTGAAATGTGGATTTGAAGAAGATGAATTGAGGAAGAAAATTTGAAGGATATTTTTAATGGGCAGAGCATCTAATTTGACTAAGTTACAAAGAACATTCTGATCAAGGAGGATCAAGTAATCAAGCTACAATAGAGATCTAAATCAGCCAAGTTAGTTGCATCAAAAATTAGGTCAAGTCATTGTTACTCTCTAATAATTTTAGTATTGAATGAAGATGAAGATAATTTTGATGATGATCTTGAAGTCATTTAAGCCCTTCTCACAAGAAGATTACCTAAAGGAAAAGGAAAGTACAAAGGTAAAATGCCTCCAATCTATTTTTCTTATGAAGAAATTGGTCACATTGTTGCAAGGTGTCCTAATAAAGAAGGAAAAGTAGAAAAAGAAGCATGACAAGTGAAAAGCATAGAAAGATTTTAAAAGCTACATAGACTACAAGGATAAAGGTAAGAAATATTGTTACATGGCTAAAGACTCTGATAATAGTGATGAAGATGAAATAGTTTGCATCGCTATTAAAGATGAATCTAATGATGAAAATGATAAGGTGATCCTCATTTATCATATTAGCAAGAATGGCACATGGATCATAGATAGTGGTTGTTCTCACCACATGACTAGTGATAAATCAAAATTTTAGCACTTGGATCACTATGATGGTGGGAGTGTTAGATTTGGAAATAATGAACCTTGTTATTTAAAAGAAAAAAGTTGCATCACATTGACTGATGAACTCAGATTTGACAATTTTTATTGGGTTGAAGGACTGAAACACAATCTACTTAGTGTGGCACAATTGAACAATATTCATGATAGAATTCATGAATGGAAAGTCCAAGCTACTAGATGGGAAATTAAAACTAGATAGGAATGAAAATTAGGTAAAAGGTAATCTATTCTATCTAGATGTAACTGAAAGTTCATGTTTCCTCGATCAAGTAGAGGAAAGTTGGTTATGTCATAAAAGGCCATGTCATGTGAAATTTGATAACCTAGTCAACATAAGCAAGAATAAAAGAGTGAGAGGAACTCCTAGTCTAAAGAAACCCTATATGGGCATGTGCAAAAATTGTCAAATTTGGTGGATGGGAAAGACAAGTTTTGAAAGCAAGAATTATCATTCTAAAGAAATTATGGACTTGGTTCATACAGATCTTTATGGACCTACTGCCATAGAAAGATATTGTGGAGATAAGTATTTCATTTTATTTGTTGATGATTATTCTAAGATGATGACAATGATGTACCTAAAATACAAATTGGAAGCCTTTCAAAAATTCAAGTGGTATCTAGCTAGAGTGGAGAAAGAAACAAGAAAGAAACTAAAATGTCTAAGGTTAGATAGAGGAGGATAATTAATCTCAAATGAATTTAATAAATTTTACAATGAAAGAGGAATCAAAAGGTAGCTATCTGCACCTCGTACACTTCAACATAATGATATAGTAGAAAACATAAATAGTTTTGTTTGGATTGTGCAAGAACATTGATGATAGAGAAAAATGTTGTGACCAAATACTAGAAGGAAGCAATCAGTACTATAGTTCATATCTTAAACTGAGTTTAGTTGAAGAAGTACACAGATAAAACACCATATGAATTATGGTATCATTATAAACCTAATATCTATTATTTCAAAGTATTTGGAATCAAATGTTATATCTTGAAAGAATCAAGGAAAGGAAAATTTCATGTGAAAAGTGATGAAGGTATATTCCTAGGATACTCTAACAAAAGAAAAGCATATAAATGTCCGAATTTTATTACTCACAAGGTCATAGAAAGTGCACATGTAAAAATTAATGAGTTTGTAGAAAAGAGTGAAGAAAAAAGTAGAAAAGAACCTAAAAACTACATAAACTTTGTCTACTTTGAACTTTATACTTAACCTAAAATTCAAGAAAATGCAATTGAAAATCAACAATCTTCACCACCCGAGTCCCCCTAAATCTCTAGTTCAACCTGAGTTGTAGTTAGTGTAACTTGAGTCATAGTTTGAAGGACCCGAGTCTCAAAGAAGGACCCAAGTTTTGGGTAGTGCAAACTGAGCTATAGTGTAAAAGATTTGAGTTATAGATAGTGTGACCTGAACATAATTTAGAAGATCACCTTGAGCATGAAACTAGTTCTAAATCCAAAATAAGGTACCTATACTTTATATATATGTTAGAAAGCATCATGCACCTAAGAAAATCATTGGAGCTTAGTCAAAAGGCACAATGACAAGGAACAAACTAAAAGGTACATGTCTTCTGATTAAGTTTCAACCTAGAACCATTAAAGATGCATTAGATAATGAAAGTTGGAGTGAGGCAATAAATAAAGAGATTGAAAAAATTGAAAGGAACAAAACTTGGACTCTTGTTCCTAGACCCAAGGACAAAAATGTAACTGACACAAAATGGGAATTCAAAAATAAGTTGAATGAAAATTGAGAAGTTTCAAGGAATAAGGCAAGGTTAGTATGCAAAGGTTATGCTCAAGAAGAAGGTACTGATTATGGAGAAAATTTTGCTCTTGTTCCAAGACTAGAAGGTGTTAGAACACTACTTTCTTATGCTACACATAAAGGATTCAAAGTATATCACATGGACATAAAGTTGTCTTTCTTGAATGGAATCCTAGAAGAAGAGGTGTACATTGAGCAACTTGAAGGTTTCATAGATACTAACAAAAGTGATATGGTTTACAAATTACACAAAGCTTTATATGATCTCAAACAAGCTCCTAGAGCTTGGTATGAAAGATTGCATAGTAATCTAGTAAAAAATGGTTTTCAAAGAATAAATGACAACAACAATCTATACATCAAGGAAGGACCAGAAAAGAAGATAGTACTGGCATAAATCTTTTTCAATGAAACATTATTCACTGGACATGATGACTTATGCAAATCTTTTTTTGAGGAAATGAGTAAAGAATTTGAAATTTTAATGTTTGGAGAGATTAAATTCTTTGTTGGATTGCAAATTAAACCAAAAAATGATGGTATCCACATTATTGAATCAAAGTACATCAAGGAGATATTGAAGAAATTTGGAATGGAGGATTTTAGACTAGGTTGAACACCTATGTCTATTGGACATAAGCTTTCCAAAAATGATGATTCCGAAGAGGTAGATTAGAATACATATAGATTAATGATTGGAAAAATTCAATATGTAGTACACACAAGACTTGATATTGCATTAGTAGTTGGTGTGGTGGCATTATTTTCTACTAATCCAAAGAAAAACCATATGATGCCAATAAGAAGAATTATGAGGTATCTAAAAGGTACTAAAGGTTATGATTTGTGGTACAAGAAAGGAGGAAACTTTGAATTGAAAGCCTTCCTTGATGATGATTGGACATGATGTATTGATGATAGGAAAAGCACTAGTGGTGGAGTCTTATTTCTTGGAAAGTGGCTAGTGTCTTGGACAAGAAAGAAACAAAATTGCATCTCTTAGTCTACAAAAAAAGCATAATATGTTGTGAAAGTAGTTAATTATTCTAGCATAAATTGGTTCAAACAACTATTGTCAAGTATGAAGGAAGAAATCAAAGGTCCAATAGCTATCTTCTTTGATAACACCAGTGCAATTAACATATCCAAGAATCTTATGATGCATACAAAGACAAAGAACATTGCAATAAAGTATCATTTTCTATGAGAATTGGAGCAAGAAAAAGAGGTTAGATTGGAATATGTAAATACAAAGGAATATATTGTATATGTATTCACCAATCCATTACCTAAGTATAATTTTAGTATCTAAGAGGTAAGGTAGAGATCATTATCCTATCTGAAGCTCACCAAACAAAGTTTAGTGATGAATCAACTAAGCATTTTGAAGATTAGTCAAGTTGATACAATATTTTCAGAGTATTTTTCATATGAATCAATACGTTCAGTACATGAAAAATACATTGATATTTGTCTTTGGCATGAGATGTCAGGGAGGGAGATTTTGGTTTCATATCAAAGAAATTTTGTGTCAGCAAGTTCATTTTTTTTATAAGAAAAGATTAGTAAGTCAGAGGGAGAGATTGATGTTAGAGGGAGTTCTCACTGATAGAGGGAGTTATCACTTATAGAGGGACTTTTCATGGATGAGAATTAGAATGAAACTAAAGATATTATCCTTCTTTTATTTCTCTAAAATTTCTTTATATTATGACATGTTGTGTTGCCATCAATGCCAAAGAGGGATATTATTGAAAATAATTATTTAATTGTATATTATCTTTGATGTTACAAAAACTATCAAGCCTTTAAAAACCAGCCAGTGATAGCCAAGCTCACTCAAGCATTGAAGGTAGTTTCATATATATGTTGAGCATTCAGTTATAACCAAGTTCAAAGACATTGGTTACTAAGCTTAGTTAGTTAATGAAGTGAAGTTAGTATTGACCAAGTTGGGTTGATTAACATCAGAACTCCCATTCTAACTAAGTTGGGCTAGTTAATGAAGGGATCCTTTGCATTGACCAAGTGCTTAATTATGTATTAGCTAACTATCAACATATTAAGTTTGATAAATTTATTTGTTAATACAAGCCAACTTAAGGGATGGAAATTGTTTGTTTAAAAGAGTATTATATATATGAAAGGTCAAGTATTGAAATGTGGAATTGAAGAAGATGAATTGAGGAATCAAATTTGAAGGATATCTATAATGGGTAGAGCATCTGAGTTGACTGAGCTACAAGGACATTCTAATCAAGGAGGAACAAGTAATCAAACCAAAATAGAGATCCAATCAGAAAAATTAGTTGCATTAGAAAATAGGTCAATTCATTGTCACTCTCAAATAATTGTAGTAATTAATCAAATCTCTTGATAGAGTTAGCCTAACAACTATTCAACAAAGCCTCTAACAAGGTGGAATTTCTAGATTTATGTGTCTAAAGACCTCTAACAAGATCACTCCTAAAAGGGTGAATTAAATCCTCTAACAAGGTCACACCTAATAGTGTATTTTTTAACCTTTAACAAGGTTGGATCCTAATAGGGATCACTTCAAAAGAGTGAAAAATAGAAACTAGTTGCAATTGGTGGTTTTTCCAAACTAGCTTTAAACATTAAATCTTGGTGTCTCTTGTGTTCATTTAATTTCCTTTATGTTTCTTCAACTAAGTTAATAAAGGATAAGACCATTAATATCTTAAGATCTAATTATCAATGATAACTGAGTGATAATATTATACTTAGTTTAAATTGAGTGATAGTAAATTATTTAGTGTTAACTGTGTTACAATAATATTTGGTTTTATATTGTGTTGACATCTTAAAAGGGATTTGGATTTATTTTGTTAGTAATTGATTCACCTCTAATGCAAGTAAGATAGGTAACACACTCCAAAGGATATCTTACTATTTCTTCCTAAGACCTAATCAAGACTAGGGTAGATGTGAAATGGTCTCTTATACACTTACCAACTTTACCCTCTCAACTCACCCTATCTTGAAAGTAGTCAAAAGCCTTCCCCAAAGAAATACACACACACACACACACACACACACACACACACACACACACACACACACACACACACACACACACACACACCTCACTTCACCTATATTCTTTAGGATCTTAAGCTTCCATATACCCTAATACATCATTATTAGTTATTTCCTAATTATTCTTTTCCAATTCATACGTCTAGGGCTTCCCAATACACCAAAACCACAAATTATACTAGAAGGCCTAAAAGGGGCTCAATCCTAATAGCCTTATTTTACCCACAATAACTCTAAACTCCCAAAACTTACAAAAAACCTTCAAATTTTTTTAAAGAATCTTTTAGTGCATGAAAAACTATATCTAAATCCCAAATACGGGCTTACAATCTCAACTCTAAAGCCCCTTTCTTCCAAGCCCTAGTTTCTAGGCTTTTATGGCAAAAAAACATTGTTTTGACTACTAATCTCAAAAAACAAGTTGGATTTTATCCTTTCATATCCATTGAAACATTATACCTTTCCTTCAACCAAAGCTCCATCTTTTAAGAGTCATAAAATGATATCTATGCCTTATTTTTCAGTCTATCAGCACATTATCAACAGGAAACACAATACCAAAATATGGCTATTGGATCATAGATAGGTAAAAGAAACCAAAACCATCACCATGAAAGTCTTATATGAACCAAATCCTTCCCATTCACTAGACACCAAGATTTTCCAATGTGCATAATGAGAGAAACACAATATTTACACTTAAACCCTTATCGCAACATAGGGTAAACAATAGGTAAAAAAAATTCACAAACCAAAAGTTTCTTTATCAAGTTCAAACAAAAAATTTATTCCTTTTGTTTAAGAATAAAGATAAAAATTTCCAAGAATAGGCTTAGTCACTTACTATCACCCTACAATCAATTTAAGGAAAGATACTTGCTAACTGTGCATAAATTCACTTCAAAAAGTTTATATTAGCCACTCCAAATCCGTACATTGTATATCAACCTCCTCAATATGGAAGATAAACAATATATATCACCTAAATTGACCTAAAAAATTCACCTACCCATTATAAATCTAAATAGAGCTTTGAGCATTAAGATTCCCAATCTTTGCAAGAAAAGTTGCAAAAAAGTTGCAAGACAACTTTTATTGTAATTTTTTGCAATTTTACATTTTTTCCAAAATCTTAACAAAAAAAATTCACAATGGCTACCCAAATATACCAAGACATGAAAAAGATTTATGAAACTTAAAAATGATGATTTTTTTTCAACTCTCCATGTTTGACCAATTGTTGACCACCCTTTGACTTTGCTTGTAACCTAGCATAACATGCAATCAAATTGTCCAAATATATAATAAGAATGTCTGAACTAACTTGTGTCATCTTGGAAACTTATTGACCTTCAATATTATCCTCCTTGGTGTTCACCACCTTATTCAGGACCTAGGGCTACTGCACCATACTCCCCTTGTTTGAGAAACTCAAGTCCCTTGAGTTGCCAAATGTTGAAGAGTTGTGTCATGCTTGATAATGTCTTCCTTAGTCATCCATGTTTCTTCCACATTAGGTAAGCCATGCCATTTCACCGAATACTTCTTGTATGTCTTGTTCCTAGTCTTCTTAATTGTCTTGTTATGTAAAATGCATTGCAACTTTAATGGTTTGTTAGGTGGGAGACCCTTTATCCATTCTAGCTCAGCATATGCCTTGCTGTTGTCACAAGAATCCATGTTGTTGTTGTCCACTTTGCATAATTTTAGTTCCATGACATTAAAAATGGGTGATATTCCAATCCCTTGTGATAGGTATAATTCATAAGCATTGTTCCCATATTTAGTAAAATCTTGTAGGGACCAATCTTTTTCATCTGTAGTTTGCTACTTGGTGCTTTGGGTAACCTATCCTTATTTAGGAAAGTCATAAATAGGTTACTAACCTTAAAATGAATCTCCTTCTTCATATAATCTACCTTGTCCTTGTATATAGTTACCAATTTCTCGAAATTATCCTTGACTTGATCATGTACTATCTTCATCAATTCAGCAAGTGTCTCCCCTGTGGCACTTCTAGACTTCATGTCTTACAAATCTCTTAGTTCCAAGGATCCTCTTGGATGGAAACCATATACTTCTTCAAAAGGTGTTGTACAATTGATCTATTAACCAAATCATTACATGAATATTCATCTTGACTAATTACTTGATCCCAAACTAAACCATGTTGTTTTATGAGGCATCTAAGTAGATTTCCCAAGGACCTATTCACCATCTTAGTTCAGCCATCAATCTGAGAATGATAAGCTAATTAATAAGCAAAATGCATGCCAAGTTTCTTCCATAAGGCTCTCTAGAAATGCCCAATGAACTTGGCATCTTTGTTAATCACTATTGTTATGGGAAGACCATGAATTCTAACTACTTCTTTGAAGAAAAGGTTTGCAATATGAGATGCATCATGATTGCTTCTACAAGGTATAAAATGAGCCATTTTTTTGAACCTATCAACTACTAAAAAAACTACATCTACTCCTCTAGCAGTTTTAGGTAACCCAAGGACAAAGTCCATGCTTATGTTGTCCCAAGATTTTGGAGGTATTGGAAAAGGCTGATATAAGCCTGCACTAGATGATGTACCTTTGGCTCTTTGGAAAATTAGACAACTTTCCACATACTTCCTAACTTCATTTTGCAATCTAGGTCAATAGTATAACCTTGCAACTTGTTTTAATGCCTTATCTACTCCAAAATGTCTCCAAGGGCCCCATTGTGTTTTTCCTTGATGATATTTTTTCCTTATAGATGGCTTAGGTATACATAACCTACTACCCTTAAACAATAAACCATCTCGCAAAACATAATGAATGATTTCACCATGAAAAGTGTTAGCATATTCCAAACCAAGCTTGTAGGCCTCTCTGAAGTCTGAATCTTCTTTATATAGGTCTTTGATTTTCTACAATCCCACACTTTGTAGTTTGACTTCTTGGATTGCTAGTACCATCCTTCTTAAAGAATCTACCACTTTGTTGGTTGTTCCCATTTTATGCTTGATTAAAAATGTAAATGCTTGAATATGCTCCACCCACTTAACATGTCTATGGTTTAGTTTATCTTGAGTATTTAGGAAACTAAGGACATGATTATTATTATACATTATGAATTTCTTGGGCATGAGATATTGTTTCCATTTCTTTAATGCTTGAACCATGGAGTACAATTCAAGGTCAGAGGTAGAATATTTTTTCTTTGCCACATCCAATTTTTCTGAAAAAAATGTAATGAAATGATTCTCTTGGCTAAGAACTACTCCTATGGCATACTTTCTAGCATCACACTCTACAATAAACACTTTCTGAAAAGTAGGTAGCATTAAGGTAGGTAATTTTGCCACTTTCTTCTTTAATAACTGAAAACTCTTCTCTACTATTTCATTACACCAAAAGTGACATTTGACCTCTCCTTCTATGGTATCAAGTATAGGAGCTACTATCCCACTAAAACCTTTTATACATTTTCTATAGAAGGTAGCTAGGCTATGAAAGCCTCTAACGTCCCCTACTATGTTAGGACTTGGCCAATTTAGAATAGCTTCTACCTTGGTAGCATCCATTTCTAGGCAACCTTTAGAAATCATAAAACCAAGGTAAACCAACTTAGATTTGAAGAGCTCACATTATTCCAAATTGATAAGTAGCTTCTCCTCATGTAAATTTTTCATCACCATTTCAAGATACTCTAAGTTCTCTTCTCTATTCTTGCTAAATATCATAATATCATCTAAATATACTATAACAAATTTTCCAATGAATTGTACTAAAACTTCATTCATTAATCTCATGGATGTGCTAGGTGCATTTCTCATGCCAAATGGCATCACTAGCCACTCATATAGTCCATCATTAGTCTTAAAGGTTGTTTTCCACTCATCCCCTTATTTGATCCTAATTTGATGATATCCTGATTTCAAATCCAATTTAGAATAAACACATGATTCTCCTAGATAATCCATTAGATCTTCAGTTCTATGCATGGGAAACTTATACCTGATTGTGATCTTGTTAATTTCCCTTGAATCAACACAAAGCCTCCATTTGCCATATTTCTTGGGTGCTAGAACTGATGGACATGCACATGGAATTAAAATCTTCCTCACCAACCCTTTACTTAGAAAATCTCCAACTTGTCTACTTACTTCTATATTGTACTATGGTGTAAGCTTGTAGACATGCTTGTTGGGAAAGGTTGCACTAGGAACCAAGTCTATCTAATGACTTATGCTTCTAACTAGTGGTAAAGATTCTAGTTTCTCCTCTGCAACTATAGAGGGATACAATTTGAATAAATTTGCCACCTCTATAGGTATTTGTTCTTGCCTTTTGACTTCCTCTTTTGGCTTATCAAATAAAGGATATCCTTGAAAATCATCTTCTTTAGTCAATTGTTGAAACTCTTTGCCTCTGATTACTTCAAATGCACTATCATTATGGTCTTTCACCATATGATTAGGTAAAGGTTCCATCTTAAATTTTCTTCCTTTCTTCTCTATCATATATGTGTTTTTCTCACCATTATGTTGTACCTTTACATCAAAGTGCCATGGTCTTCCTAGGATTAAATGATAGGTGTCCATAGAAATGATCTCACATAATACCTTATCTTTATACTTTCTAAGTTCAAATGTTACCCATACTTGTTCTTCAACTTTAACACTGTGGTCCTTATTTAACCCTGAGATCTTATGGGGAGCCACATGAAGTAACCTCTTAATCTTTCACTTTTTGGAAATCTCTAAGGATAAAACCTTTTTTGTTGATCCATAGTCCACAATTATCTTGTACAATTTTCCATAAGACTTACCTTGAGTTCTAAACAAATATTTTCTTTGTGGTGGCTCTATTTTCAAAGTTACTTCTAGCATAGTCCTTCTCAAAATCATACTTTACCCATGAAACACTGGTGCTGGACTCCCAACTTGTGTGGAACTACTATTATAGAAAGACTCATCTGTCCTTACCATCTGATTTCTTCTATCTCTAGTTTGATTAGAGGAATTTGTGTTCTTGAGTGGACAATGAGCCATTGTGTTCCCTAGCTGCCCACATGAGTAACAATTGATGGTTCCATGACCCCTACCCTACCCAACTTTAGAACTTCTACCTATATTAAATGGCCTTTACTACCCTCTGAATCCTTGGTTTCTTCTTTGTGAACTTTCATCTCTACTACTACTTTTAGCACTTTTCTATTTTTCTTCTAATCTCCTTTGGAAATTTCCTCTTCCCCTTTTTTGATTAGTTCTTCCTACTCTACCCCGGCTAGAACTTTTTTGTCTTCTCTTTATCTTCTCTTCCCCTTTTACTACTAACTAAAAATACTTTTCTATTTTGTTTGAGCATAGCATGGAAACTTCCTCCTGTATGTTATATATAAGACCACTTAGATATCTGGCCACCTTCACACTATTTGGCTCCACCATTATTTACCTAATATAAAGCCTATTAAACTCCTTTGTCTATGCACTTATAGTTAGGTCCCTTTGCCTTATAATTTTCCTTCTCAAGGACAATTCGAATTCATAGTCCTCTAGAATATTGGTATTTCTAATCATGTTAGACATTACCTTCCAAGAGGTGATTTAGTTCTTTCTTTCCTTGACTCTCTCCTCTTGAATAAAATTCCACCAAGTCTTTCCCCTTTCATCCTTGACTAAGCTAGCCTCACCTTCTTCCCTTCTGAAATTCCATGACATCTAAAGTGACTCTCAAAAGCCTCCATCTAATCCATAATAGAAAACGGGTCCATCTTCCCTCCAAAAATAGGAGTGTCAATTGATATATTCCCAAAAGTCTCTCAAACCTTTACAAGTGTTACCTAGTTTGTAGGCATGTGTTTATAATCATCATCAACATATTCTTCTTCTTCTCCTTCATTTGTCTCTTCTTCACATTTATTGAGTTCTTCCTCAATCTTCTTAGTAGCTCTCTCAACAACTACTATCTTTCTTTCCAAATGCAACAATCTATCCTTCAAATTTTAATTATCATCTTTCTTCTCTTTAAGTTACTTAGCTAATTCCACATTTGTCACCATTTTGTTTATTCTTGGTGTAGAATACTAGTTAGGTGCAAACATCCAAACTGCAAGGTCCAGGATGAGCTTTGATACCACTTATGATGCAATTAATCTAGGTAACACACTCCAAAGTATATCATTCTATCCCTTCCTAAGGCCTACTCAAGACTAGGGTAGATGTGAAATGGTCTCTTATACACTTATTGACTTCACCCTCTCAACTCACCCTATCTCCCAAGTAGTCTAAAGCCTTCCCTAAGGAAAAATCCACATAGACACTCACTTCACTTTCATCCTCTAGGATCTTAAGCTTCCATATATCCTAATACATCATTCTCCACTATTCAATAAGGATTCTTGGCTAATCGATAGGTCTAGGGCCTCCAAATACAATGAAACCACAAATTATACTAGGAAGCCTAAAAGGGGCTCAATCATAGTAGCCCTATTTTACCCACAATAACTCTAAACTCACCAAATGTACAAAAAATATTCCAAAAAAATATTAGAATCTTTTAGTACATGAAAAACCATATCTAAATCCCAAATATGGGTTTATGATCTCAACTCTAAAGCCCTTTTCTTTTGAGCCCTAGTTTCTAGGATTTTATGGAAATAAAACATAGTTTGGACATTTTTTCTACCAATCTTGAAAATCAAGTTGGATTCTCTCTTACCATATCTATTGGCAACATTCTACCTTGCCTTTGACCAAATCTACACCTTTTAGGACTCATAAAATGATATTTATGCCTTATTTTTTAGTCTGTCACCACATTATCAGTAGGAAACACAGTACCAACATATGGTTATTGGGTCACAAACAAGTAAAAGAAACCAAAACCCTCACCATTAAAGTCTTCTATGAAATAGTATCATCCTTTTCACCTAACACTAGGAGTTTCCATTGTTCATAATGAGAGAAACACAATATTTATACTTAAACCCTTATCACAGACCAGGGTAAATAGTAGGTAAGGAGAAATCACAAACCAATAATTACTTTATCAAGTTCGAACAAAAAAATCATTCCTCTCATTTAAGAATAAAGATAAAAATTTCCAAGAATAGGCTTAGTCATTTACTATCACTCTATAGTTAATTTAAGGAAAGATACTTGCTGAATGTGCATAAATTCAATTCAAAAAGTCTAGATTAGGCACTCTAAATCTGTACATAGTATATCCACCTCCTCAAGATAGAAGATAAACAATATTTATATCCTTTAAATTGACCCTACAACTTCACCTACCCATTTTTAATCCAAATAGAGCTCTGACCATTTAGCTTCCATAATTTTGCAAGAAGAGTTGCAAAAAAAGTTGCATGACAACTTTTATTGATTTTTTTTACAATATTTCATTTTTTTCCAAAATCTTAACACAAAATCTTCACAAATGATACCCAAATATACCAAAACATGATTTTTTTTTTATGAAACTTCAAAATTATGAATTTGGGTCAACTCCCTATGTTTCACCAATCATTTACCACGCGTTGACTTTGCTTGTAACCTAGCATAACATGAAATCAAATTTCTTAAATGCATAATAAGAATGTCCCAACTAACTTGTGTCATCTTTGACACTTATTGACCTTAAATATTCTCTTCTTTAGTGTTTTACCACCTTATTCAGGACCTAGGGCCCCTACACAAACCCTTCCCCTCTCAATTACTCCTTTCCATTTCCAATACCTTTATCCCCCACTCCTTTTCCCAAGGTTGCCCATAGATGTGTGAGCACACCTTGAACCACTCCAACTTTAAAGGCTCTTTGTTGAATTTTTAATGGCTTGTTCTTTAGACCACATGTATCCCTTATGGCACCTACATGGATTCCACACAGAGGCCACCTCCTCAAGGTCTCCCTCAAGCCTATAAATCATACCCTTGTCTTAAGCATTTCTCATGTCCTCATTTTGCATTGTTATCATGCTAGTGTTATTCTAGAGTTTTAGTGATTTTTAGCACTAACCTTTGGAATTTATTTGATTTATTACATTTCTCTTTCATGTTAATCATAGATTTTATTTGTTAGTTTTATTTACTTGCATCCATCTCACATTCATTAAATCCTCTCAAGAATGGTTACTTCTATAGCCATCTCTTGAAGCATTCTTGATCATTTAGCATAGATTCATACAAATATGCCATTACATTCAATCTTTAAATTCATAATAGTTATGCTTGGGGAGAGAATGTTCACATCTCTCAATCTTGAGAACACCAACAAGCCCTTTGGGTGCACTTGTTGAGTTTCTCTAAGGTTGCATGTGACTCCATTTTATTAGTTGCATTTGCTTTGTAAAACTCATGTAGTTAGTTGTTTTGATTCCTAATCTTGATATACTTGTACAAATATTATTTTTCTTGTTTATGCATGCTCCCAACAGGTATTTTTTTCATGTATATATTTTAGCACACTTGGTATGATCACATCCCTTTTTCACACCTAAATATTGTTAAATTTTGTAAATTTCTAGAAAAAATTGCAGATTATCATCTGCATTTACATGGATCATAGTCTACATATTTTCACTACAACATTTGGGGTTAAATTGCAATAGAAATTTGTGACAATAGTGTAATTTTCATCTTTTTTTACAATTGTCCCCAGTGTCATCGTAATACCAACATTGACATTGTCATTGTGATGCCCATGTGAGTATAAACAAAATAAAAATAAAACATGACATAAATCATTCTACATTTATTTTGATTGTGGAGAGATGTGCACAAAAGAGGGTGGGGATCTCTTAATGTTTCCATGCACTTGTGATCGGTCCATTTCATTGTTGTGATGTTTACATTTCATTTCTATGTCATTTCTCTATGATTTCATACATTTCATTGTCATGCCCTTGTTTTGTAATTTTGTTATCATGGCCTTGTGATGTCTACATTTCATTTCCATGCCCTTGCTCTCTGATTTTGTTGTCTTGCCCTTGCTTTGCAATTCTTTTTGCATGTCGTGCCCTTTTGATCTCTATGCCCTTGCTTTGTGATTTTTTTTCTATGCCCTAGCTCTGCGATTTTCTTCAAGAACTATGTAAATGTTTGTTTCTTTACCTTCTAAATAGGTATCTCTTTATATTTCTTCCTAAACATGTATATTTAGAGATGTTTTTAAAGGTTCTTATTACATCTTAGCGCAATAGAAAAATTGATCTAGTTGCATACATATTCTAGAATCCAAATAATGAAACAATAAAACTCACTCAACCCATGCTAAGTGACTTAAATCAAGATCCTCCACAAAAATAAAATAGACCAAGAAAAATGGGCAGATTTTGCAGTAAATTTTACAAAAACATATCATAGTAGACATTTTTAGAAAGAAGCTAGCCATAACACAACTAAATGTGTATAACTTTTTTGATTAGCTGGATTGATTACAAAGTGCTATAGAATTGTGATTAGATTAGCTACATTAAAATGAACAATTAGTTGTTCCCATCTAGTAGGTGTGTACTAAAATGTTGACACACTTCTATGAATCATTATATGTAAGATTCATCAAAAATGACTTCTCAAATGGTTACTCATAGCTCTCTATTCATGGAGTTCAAGGGTTTATAATGGAGGCCCTCAGCATAGACCTAGCTTGTGCACATGCAAGTACACCATAAAAAAAGAGATTCAAAGAGAAAAAGAAAGTGTGCTAGTCTCCATGATCATCAAATATGCATGAAAATCAAAATGGAAGCTATTCTATATGATAACAAGGCATGAAAGAAAACTAATCTATGAAAGGAAATGAAAATGCAAGATTATTCTATGGAAAGAAATATAAATCTAATCTAATATGCAAGTGCAAGAGTAATCTAAATGGATTTCCATGGATGCATGAGAGAAGAAGACAAGAAAAGAGAAGTTTCAAGGTCCAAGCTTAAGTGCTCAAGCTCTACTACAATATCACTCTCCAAACTTGTAGCATAACAATAAACTCTTGATCTACAAAATAAGAAGGAGAGGGCTCCTTATAAAGGAAAGTGTGGAGAGGAATGCATCCTCAAGAGTAAGGTGGGATAAATCCCTAAAAAGGAAAGTGAGAGGAAAAAGTCCACCACTTAGAAATATATGCAAAAATGAATATTTATTTATCTTTATTTGATTTAATTAATTTATTTCCTTCTTCAACAAAAAGAGAGCTTTAAGTGGGGATTTATTTATTTAATTAAAATAATTTTTTTATTTTAATTAAATAAGATAAGATTATTTAATTAAAAGAGAGATATTAATTAAATTAGACAAAATTATTTGATTAAAAGAGAGATTTTAATTTTAAATGATATAAAATTATTGAATTGAAAGAAAGATTTTCTTTTAATTAAATAAGATTATTTTATTCATTTAAAAGGGATGTTTTCTTTTGATTAAATAAGATTATTTATGAAATGATCAAACCTTAGGAGATATTGAAATAATTGAATTAATTACGATTTGATCAAGAAAAATGATTTGAACATTGACTCAGGAAATTGATAAATTGATTCAATCATTTCATAAATTCAAGAATCGGGGCCCATAGTCTAGGATACCATTTTAGGGTGCATATATTTGCCCTTTTTTGAGGAATGTGTGATCTTTATGGGAATACATGCAGTCAAATAATGTAGTTAAACTATGAGATTGATTTGGGATCACAAAACAACCCAAACATGTGATCGACCGATGGGAACACATCAAGACAAAGATAAGATGATTGGAAAAGAAAAGGTCAACACCCCTGTAAATAGGTAATTGACATGTCCAAGATAAGAATATCAAGCAATGTTGCCTTAAGTGGAGCAATTGATAGGATTGATAAAGCTAAATCAAGGATTGAAGTTTGATAGGTACTACCTCCTTATGGTCAAAATTGAAATGAGATAGATGAGAAATAGAAAGTTGATAAATTTGATCAAATCAAACTAAAGATAAGGTTCTTGATGTAAGATGAAAGATATAAGGATAAAAAAACCAAGCTAGATCATCAAGTATGAAATATTATGCCCCATGGTTGAATTAGAAGAAAAGAAATGGGGTGAAAGTGAATGGAAGATAGAAGTTTGGAAGAGGTGGAAAGAAATGGGGAGAAGAAAGTGAATTTTCCTTAAGAAAGAGAATGCTCGAAAACCAATCAGCTATTTAAGACAGAAAATTTTGATTGAGATCATGAAAGAAGATAAGGAAATGAATATCAAAACATGATCGTAGTTGATTAAAAGTCTACAAGAAAGATGAAGGGAAAAAAAACTCTCTCAAACTCATAACGCAACCTAAAAATGCAAATTAACATGAACTCTAACAATTCAATCTACATGAAAAAGAAAAGGTGTACTTGCAATAGAGAAACTATAACATAGGATTTTGTTCTCATCATTCATTAGAGAATATTAAGGAAATTATTTTCATCATTGGGTGATTATTAAAGGACATTGAAAAATCACACAATCATCACTAGTCACAAGTACAACTATGAAGATATGAATGTGATTTATATCAAAATGGAATGTGGAAATATTCTAACATAAGCATCAAACACATAAAGGTCAAGATAACTTTGAAATTAGCTTACCCAATTTATTGTAGCAAAACTATGCTCACATCAAGACATAGATGCTAGGATGACCATAAAAATGGCTGTGCAAAAATAGTCAAGTATGATGCCTCAAATCTCCTAAGTATTTCAAGGGGACAATAAGAGACACTCTAGAGTTTTAGACTAAAAGAAGATGCCCCATGTCCCAAGTCCACTAGCTATGAATACCAGAGAGACTTATTAGAGAAGAAGACTCAATGGAAATCAATAATAGTCAACACATAAAGAAAAGATCATGACATAGATCAAGCATTAAGTGTTGTGTTTAAAAATTTAAGTGTGTTAACTAATACATTTCCACGGATAAGGATCATATTCTTGCAAGTAGGTGAGATCACAAGAAAAAACTAGGTAAGACCAAACTGATAAGTGTTGAAAAACACTTGATGTTAGGGGTTGTATTAAAAAATAGAGTTGGATGGTGTTAAAAATAAAAACACCATTTGTGGGGTGTCCTAAAGAATAATGCATCTAAGAGACCAAAGATAACATAGTTATGACCCCTAGACAAAGAAAAACACCAATTCCAAACCAAGGCAACAAAGACAAGGCATGATGGAGAAAGACTAAGTGTCAAGGACACACACTAAGAAAAAAGGGTGCAACAACCTCAAGTAGTGCCTGTTTCCATGTTTTCAGCACTTGGATTTTATTCCAATTTGTTTTTATATTTATATCTTTTTCATTTTTAATTTAATTTTTTTTTCTGAATATATAATTATTTTGGAGATGCATCAAACCACCTATTGCTAGGTTTTCATTGAGATGATCATTTTTTTCAAGACATTTTCTAGTTTTTAGAATGTTTTGACAATATATCATTTTTAAAGATTTTTTTAGGATCAATAAGTATATAAAAGGGATGCCCCTAGACAAAATCAGCATCATGGATAGAACTTATTTAGGTGCAGGACATTGATAGGATTAGGGAGCTACTCTCATGCTACCGTCGACAGTAAATAAGGATCTAACCTGAAAGCTTTTAGGTCACAAACAAGCATCCTCTCTACTCCCATTCTAGCCTGTATTAGCACTCGAGGCATGGGTGAGGAAAAATACTGGCTCTTATTAGTTCATTTAAAACCCATTTAATGAAATGATATCACTTATTAAAATAACTTACAATGGGTTACCCAGGTAGCCACTTAGGGCTTTGACCTCCATTCCAAGCTACATCTTAACATACATACAGATTACCAACCCTAGGCTCATAAAAAGAAGAACTCATAAAATCACAATTCTCACCCCAGTCCTTTACAAGAAACTAGAAAGCACCTATAGATAAAACATAGTATTCACCTTAGTCCTTTACAAGCAACTAGAAAGCACCTAAAGACCAATCACAATAATCACCTAAGTCTTATACAAGCAATTGGAAAGTATCAAAAGACTAGTTGAAACTCGAAGGTTATACTAGACAAATCACCATAATCACCTTAGTTCTATACAAGCAATTGGAAAGCATCAAAATATAACTGATCAAAGACTCAAAGGTTACTCTAGGAAAATCATACCATTCACTTTAGTTCTACATGGGAAACTAGATAGAACTAACAAGCACTGATCAAAAATCATTATAGAAAACACATGACACATCACCCTGGTCCGGTATAAAAGATCATATACATAACATCATCTTAGAACAAAACTGACAAGCCTCTAGTAAACATCCTGATTGGTGAAAATACTAAGTCAAAACCCAAAACCCCAACATGAAAACATCAAACATCTCATAAAAATTTTAAATACCATTTTCATAGTTCAATTTTTTTTCAAAATACAAAGATTTGATATACAACCTATTAGAAATAGATAATACTGAATGGGGGGGAGGAGGGGGGGAATGAATCTATATTCTAAAAACTTTTGCCACAACTAAATATTGTTAATTACTTTATAACTTGCATATGAAAGTAAACCAACAATGTTGAACATTAAATATAACCATACACATACAAAACTCATAACACCATTATTTGTTAACTAGGAAAATCCCGATGGGGATGATGCCCACTAGATTATTCACTAAACAATAAGATCTTGTTAAGGATATTGACCCTTTTACAAGTCTATGAAGTAAATATAGTGTCTCAAGACCTTATTAGAGGACTAGGCCTTGTTAGAAGCCTAAACCCTATTAAGAGTTGCTTCAACCTTGTTAGGAGTTGGTGGATCAAATAAAATGTATGCAAGAATAGCCCACTACCCTAACATGCAATTATACAATATAGTTCTTCATAGGAATAGATATACATACAATACTTTTTGTCTGCTATATTTGACACTTTCTTTTATCATACATTAGATATAGTTCACATATCATCACATTGACTACACATCAATCAAAAATATTGCATAGATCATACATATGTCACATAGATCATCATATCTAACATAGTTAATCATATATCATACACTTATCTTCACAAGATAAGATCTTACTTATACTCTCATAATCATAATTCACTGCTTAGTTGACCTTCATGCTTTTACATGCTTGGAACAATATAAAATAACTTATGGAATAATATCAACATAGTTAGCTCATCATGACATGGTAATTATTTTGTTACCAAAATAATTTCTCAAGTCATACAATCCAATTCTCTATTATGTTTTGTTCTACTCTTTTAAATACCTATATTGGTATTTCATCATATCTCCCACCATACTATCCATACACACCTACACATTGGTATACACCATCATGACATTGTCATAAAGATTTTGTCAACTACACATTAGGTAACTCTCAATGAGTCATTCATATACATCACATCTATTCTTCATGTTCTTGTAATCTATCTAACACTTAGATAATTTTCTGTCTTTAAATGCATAAATGAAATGTTACATGTTTCAACAAATGAAAAAAATGAAAACATCTATCTGACCATGTTTCCAACAATCTCCCCATTTTGCATTGATGGAAACATTTGGAAAATTGGCTAAGTGCCAAAATGATGTCATACATAACAAAAAAAAAAAAGTAACTATACAAATTTTCCTTCAAAACATGACAATTTTATTCATGTTTTGATGGATCATTACATTCCTTATATCTCCTTTATAAGTAAATAAATATAATCCCCTTTCATATACAATACTTACAATTTTCCTTCTACATTTTACTCCCCCTTTGAAATTAATGGCAAAGGTGTCAAAAACTATATCCAAAACTAGGTAACCTACTACTGATCAACTTGTTAACCTAGAAAAATAATCTGCATAAACAAGTTTTAGGTTGTCTAATTCCTTCCTCTAGTTCTCCTTTATAGAATCAAAAATAATAATTAGTGTGCATGTGGCATATGATGCCACTTCAACCATGCTCAGGTCAGTATATGCAAAATTGTCATAAGAAGTCTTTGCTAGAAGACATTCCTCTAGCTACCTCTGCAAAGTACTTATCTTAGGTTACAAGATTTCTTAAAGACTAGAGAATCTCTTTGCTACCTTCTCCCTATCAAACTCCAAGCCTCTAATCACACTATGGATCTTCTCCACTTCTTTTCCACACCCTTCAATGCTGGTCTCTAGGAGCATTAATTTCATAGTCAGTGATTCAAGTTCACTCGTCTTACCCTTAATTTGATTCTCAAAGTTAGTTAGGTACTTGTATGATAGTTCACACTATCCTTACAATTTCTTCCCTTTATCAATGTGTTTTCCTAGTTCCTTGATGCTTCCATCAAGTGCCTTCAATTCATTTCTCACATTAGTGCATAATGTATCAAACAATGATCCATCATGCTTTGATTGTGAATGCATTGAAGCTACTTTTGCTAGAGTTGTGAAATCTTAATCAAAGATCTTCACCAACTCCTTGGCCTTTACCTATAGGTCTAGATTAGCTATAGTTTTGTTGAGTGTCTCTTGCATTCTATCCATGACTTTTGTTAGTGTATTCTCCAAAGACTTTACTTATTTATTATTTTTGAATAATTTTCTTAGTGAGCTCATTAATACTTTCTAATCAACAACATCATCATCTGATGACATAGATAATGCTACTACTATTGTTGTTGATGCTATGATTGGAGGTACTATAGGATAGGCATAACTACTTTCAATTTTTCCTTCTTCTTTTCTTCTTCATCCTTCTTCTTCTCTTCTTCCAATCTTACTGGTTCTTTTCATCCATCTTCTTCATCTTTCTTCCTTTCCTATTCTTCTATCCTTTTTACCTCTATTATCCTCTCTATTTCTTTCTTCTTCTCTTATTCTTCATCTTCATCAAAGCTAGAGTAAGCTATTATATTACTAATATTACCAACAATATTTTCTCCATATCCTACAAAAGGATTCTCATTTGTATCTATAGTTATGTGCATATTTTCCACTTGCATGGATTTGGTACCCATATAAATATGTGGTGATGAGAGTGCTTTCTATTGCTCTTTTGCTTCTCCCTCATCACTGGATGGTGTGTGTGCTTCCACATACACTGGGCTATTAGGCTTTAACTGCACACTCACCTTAGGCATTGTGGTCATAAATTTAACAATTTCCTCTTATGTCTCATTCCTAACATACTCATAATTTCCCCTCATCATAAGAATTCCTCTTCTTTTTTTCCTCAACAAGGACTCAATACCCTTCAAAATTCTATTTGAGTCCTCCTTAGAGTCAACTTCATAGAGTTTATTAATCATAGTGATCCTAAAATTTAGATCTTCTTCTAACACTTTCTTCTTCCTTTTGTTTCCATGCCTTCTTTCCAGCTGCTATTTTTCCTTCCTATGCATCTTGCACTAATGGTCTATCTCTAGCTTCATCCTTAGAACTTTTGGGTTCACCGATTTGCATTGATTTCCTTCTCTAGCCTAGTCCACTGGTGGACTCCTTGACAATTTTCTTTGATGACGGTGCTAGTTCTCTCTTAACATTCACCAATCTTTCTAATTTCCTCTACATTGTAGGTGCGTCCACCTCTTGTTGCCTCCTTGGGCAATCACTTCTTGTTCTCACAAGTTGCACTTGTGCAACTATTGCATATGGTTTAATAGGGGCTTATGCACATGGTTTCACTACTATTACACATTCTGAAGGTCTTACAACAACAATAGGAGTTTTTTCTAACACTTCAAACTATTCACTTGATTTCATTTCCATTACAATACCTTTGAATTCATTGAATTCCTCTTTGGTCATGCCTAATTCCCTAAGAATGGAATCTATCACCTTTTCTAATCTCTTCTTTCTTTCCTTGTTGTGTAGTTCTAACTGAATGATTCTCATTTTCTCCTCATAGGTTCCCTATCTAGGGCACTTTGTGTCCTTCTCAAATTGGAGTATGATTTGTGCATATCCTTCTATGATCTCTACACTCATCTCATATTGCATGGGTTTAATGAACTTAATCCTTGGTACTACAACTTCCATATAGGTTTTTTCTATCTCCACCATGAAGCATATCTCATCCTTATGCT
Source organism: Cupressus sempervirens (assembly GCA_028749045.1). Classification (NCBI taxonomy): domain Eukaryota; kingdom Viridiplantae; phylum Streptophyta; class Pinopsida; order Cupressales; family Cupressaceae; genus Cupressus; species Cupressus sempervirens. Next base: position 584,995,968 of record CM053787.1, on the reverse strand, counting down.
TCTCTACTATTAAAGGAGGTATTCAATATGTCTATTTCATTTCTAACTAGAAACCTTTCATGATTTTATCATTTCTCATCATCTCTAACATTCTCCAACTTAGATCTATGGCATTGAGTCACCATCTTCATTGTGCAGTAATTGCTATCCTAATTTTTTACTCCAAGAAACTTCCTTGTAGCATAGAAAAACAAATGAGTCAGCAGGCACTCAAATCTAAAAACTACGCTTTTTGATTTCTTCACTTTGGCAATGTTATCCAACAATTGAAGTATGATAATATCACATAGATTAAATTTTCTCCCTTAAAATACCATTACATAAGACACATGTAAAAATCTAGCTGGTACTAAGTTCAATCTTGATCCATGGTTGAATTTGTGCCCTAATACCTTACTTAATAGCTATACTCCTTTTTCTTGAATGGAATCTACCTTCATGTTTCTTCCATCAAACCTAGCATTCAAGTTTGTCTCAACCATCTTTCTCACATTCTTCTCATTGATATGAGTACATCCCTCATTGCTCAATCTTGTGACCTTATAGATTAGGTTATTGTCAGTAGCTATTCATGCATCACCTAGCCATAACAAATCATCATGTACCCTACTGAAGATAATTTGGGTCCAATTGTGATTATTGAACTCCATATAAAACATATCCTTCACTAAATTCAACTCCCTCAGGTGTGCATAATCAGATTTCAAGGATAGGTCACTATTACACATGGTTCCCAAATCTCTGTGACTATTTTCATCTCCTATATTTTCAATCTTATAGTGGATATAACTTCTGATATCTTCAACATGAAGCACATTCTTTAGAGCTTGTAAAAATGTGCCCAACAAGTCATCCAAAAGTGAAACAAACAAATATTTCTTGAAAACATTCTGTGGTGTATGACTCACATCATAGATGGTTTGACTAGCCATTGCAATTCTACCATATTCACTAAAAAACTTAGCTTTATCTATATAAAATACCCTACAAATCACATTTTAGGGCTTCTACAACTTTTTGCTTCACATAATTTTCTTTGTGCTGTAGTTTGCTATCAAATCATTCTTGAATTTTTTCAAGACGCTTCACATGAAAAATGGTACACACAATCTTGCTTGCGATACTTAAATCATTTCAAAATCGCACTGCACATTAAATGTGTATCTACCACAAATTCAAATATTGTCTATGTTTACAAATAAACTTGTTTTCTAAATTCCTTCTCACTAGGATCATATCAAGACCTGCGCACTTGACCATAACTTTCTCTTAATGTCCTTTATATTCTATTAAGTAGGAAACTTCCAACTCTCTCGCTAACATAAATCCTAACCAACTGATACACTTCCTCTTCTAGAATTGCTTAATTTAGGTAGGATGAGTCACAAATAATCTGTGACTTCAATGTCTTATTAGGTGCATCAAAATACTATTCCTCCAAAACCATATAAGAACTTTCTAGATCCTTAACTATCACAAATACTTCTTTGAATTCATCAACATGTTCCTTTATTGCTTCCTTTTGACTATTGTCACTACCATTATCATTCGTTATGTCATTCATGTTGGTGTTCCTTCTATTATTAGGATTTCTATTAAAGTTCCTTCTATCCATTTTGCAATATCTTGCTATGTGTATGAAGTTATTACATAATTGACATATAGGTGGATTTCTTCTTTGATTTGTTCTATTCTTATTCTCAAGTTTGTTAGAGTGGGGTTGCCATTACACCAAAAGACCAATTTGTCAATGCTCGATACAACTACTCAACTCATAGTACATAGGAGGGTTAGTATTTGTAAACATTCTACTATTTGCATTATTACCATCAAACTTAGGTTTCATACACTCTACTACTTTATGTCCATAACCACGACAATTATAAAAATATAGATTAGTGATGGGTTTAAAAGACCTACTTGTGCAATCTCTTTTCATATGTCCAATTTCATTACATATGAAGCATCTACCTCTGAACTCATTTCTTGGTTCCTTGGGTGGTTCATCTTGCTTCAATTTATCAACTTTCTCTATTTTCTTACGATCATCATGTTTTGCTAAAAAAATAATTAATTCAACTTCCCTTTATACTTTAATATATGTGTTTGATTCTACCTTACTTAGATAAGATTCCTTAGGGGATTCAATAACTGGATCTAGTTCCCTTATGATTTCAACTTTCTTGGCTGAATTTTCTCTTATCAGATATCCAAGTCCAATCTTATCATAAGAAGGTCTCTACTGAAATATTTGTTGATGTATCTTCTCACTATTGGAATAAAGTTTCTCTAAATATTTCTTATCTTGTGTTAATTCTCCTTTTATAATGATATTGCACTTTTCTAATTTTGCATGCTCAATCTTGATAGTATCTAGTTTAGATATAACTTGTCTTAACTTAGATGTAAGGTCTGTATTCTTAGTTTTCAGTTCAGGTTCATTCTTGCCACAATTTTTCTTAAGACTCAAGTTAAGTTCAAAAAATTTCAGTTCATGTTTCAAAATCTTATTTTCTTTCTAGAGATTTCCTACTTTGTCATTGTCACTAGTCTATGCAATTGATTCCTTGCCAGATTTCAGATCATCAATCTTGTCTTTTAGTTTATAGATGAAAACTTCTACATCTTCACATCTATCTTTTAGTTTATCTCTTTCTTCAGTAAGAAGGTCAACATGCTGAAGATCTTCTTCAAGGTTTTTCTTCAACTATTCCATATCTTCAATGATCTTACTCAAGTTGTTAAACTTCTTTAGAGTAATTGGGCTTTGATACCGATTGTTAGAAATAGATAAATATTTTTAATTACTTTATAACTTGCATATGAAAGTAAACCAACAATGTTGAACAATAAATATAACCATACACATAGAGAACTCATAACACCATTATTTTTTAACTATGGAAACCTTGACCAAGGGAAAACCCCAGTGGGGATGATACCCACTAGATGATTCACTAAACAATAGGATCATGTTAAGGATATTGACCATGTTAGGAGTCTATGAATCACATACAGTGTCTCAAGTCCTTGTTAGAGGACTAGGCCTTGTTAGAAGACTCAACCCTATTAGGAGTTGCTTCAACCCTATTTGGATTTGGTGGATCAAATATAATGTATGCAAGAAGAGCCCACTACCCTAACATGCAATTATATAATTTAGTTCTTCATAGGAATAGATATACATACAATATTTTATGTTTTTTGTATTTCACACTTGCTCTGATCATATATCAAATGTAGTTCACATATCATCACACCAATCAAAAATATCGCATAGATCATACATATGTCACATAGATCATCATATATCACACACTTATCTTCGCAAGATAAGATCTTTACTTATACCTCTCATAATCATAATTCACTGCTTAGTCAGACTTCATGCTTTCACACACTTGGCATAATATTTAAAATAACTTATGGAATAATATCCACATAGTCGACTCATCATGGCTTAGTAATTATTTTTTTACCAAAATAGTTTCTCAAGTCGTATAATCCAATTCTTTGCTATGCTCTATTCTGCGCATTAGTATATGTCATCATGACATTATCATAAAGCTTTCCTCAATAATGCATAAGCTAACTCTCAATGAGTCATCTATACACATCACATATGTTCTCTTCGTTGCTAAAAACTATCTAACACTTAAACAATTTTCTATCTCTAAATGCATAAATGAAATGCTAAATACATGTTAACATAAATGACAACAATCAAAACATCTATCTAACCATATTGCCAACACAACCAGGGTTTCATTTTCCATTTCCAAAGTTTTATAATTACTAATGTTTTGATATTATCAAAAGGTAATAAAAATCCCTTAGTATTAAAAAATCCTATATATATATGAACCATATAAGGACATTCATGCTTTAAAAAAAAGAATCAATTCTCCCAATTTTTTAAAAAAATTTTAGTTTACTTTAAAATTATATTTAAATTATAAAGTAATAAATTGATTTTCGATAATTAAAATATTTTTTTGTAACAATACATATTTATATTAATAATAATTATTATAAATACTACCAGAATAATTTATATTTATTAAAAATACAATTTTTAAAACTATTGATAAAATAACCTTAGTATTAAATGACATTTACATTAAATTATATATATATATATATATATATATATATATATATATATATATATATATATATATATATATATATATATATAAAACATATATTAAAAAAATATCAAGAAAAAAATTGAAATAGAAACAAAAAAAATCAACACACCTTTTTTCCTGTGCAGTATGCATTAAGCAGTTGTAGGTGCTCTAATGCAGCTTTGGGAGGGAGAAAGAAGGAAGAGGGAGGTGGGAGGTGGTGGCCCATCTCCCTATTAATATATTTTTTATATTTAAAAAACAACATCACCGCCCCCATTAAAATGTCAGTTTCTCATTTCTCTCTCTCTCTCTCTCTCTCTCTCTCTCTCTCACACACACACACACACACACACACACACACACACACACATATGATAATTTTCCAATAAAACCCTAATATGACAACCTAGATTAAATAGTCAAAACTTATAAAACAAATTGGGTTTTCTTTTCTAAATCCACATCCTGATTTTACCAATCCAACTATGAAATCCCAAATTCATCAAATAAGATTTCCAATCTCAAATTTGTTTATAGACATTTTGAAATGAAAAAACAATAAATTCACAAACAAGGGTTTCAAACCAAATTAAATTCTGAATACATATCTAGAAAAATTTAGAAGAAAAAGAATTCAAAAGAAGAAACTATTGCACAAAACCTACAAGATCCTATTTGGATCTGATGCTAAACATTGAATACACAGAACTCGCAAGAAATTTCCTTTTCTTTTGAAACCCTCTTCTGGGAAATTGGCTCCGCTAATCCTGTGTATGGAGAAATGAGCTCTAATTCCTTAATAAAGAGCTTTCTCCAATTAGGGCTTTAATTTTGCAATCACATGAAACCTTTTTCTTAATATTTTATTATATTTTAATTTTATGAGCAACCTTATTCTTAAATCAATTCCTTTCACTCTTTTATTAAATCAAAATACATCATTAAATAAATGTTATTAATTTAACTAATAATATTTAGAGTTTATTATTTACCATTGAGATACTATGATGGGGTATGCTCCTCCTAGAAACTTAAGGAAATCGATTCCTAGAACCTATAATCTACATGAAATCCTAGCATGTACACACACATATAATTCTAAACTAAACAAGTGATGGCATGGAGTGGTGCTTTGTGTAGATCTTGACTAGTAGGTGACTATGACTTCCTCCCTAAACCACATTAGAAACATCAATCATAAACTAAAACATTCAAGTACACCATACAAATGGAAGTTTGGGGTAACTAACCATAGAAATTTCATATAAATCACCCATCTATCTATCATTGTGAAATAGCTAAAATCACTATATACAAGCATCATCACTGAAAAATAGTAATGTACACATGAAATAGCCTAGTACCAAGTATCTCATCAAATGTATCAATTGAATATGAAATAGCATCAAATAAAATTGGGTAACCAAGTATTGCTAATCATAAAACATAATCATAAAATTGACCTAAAATAATTTGATAATACAAAATGAAAAATCAATTAGGGGTAGGCATTACATCCACCCCCTAGACTTAGGCTTACTCCCAGAAGCCTACAAGAAAGATAAAATTAAAGCACTCATTGTGTTGGTCTTGTTGGACCCTTTCCCCTTGTAGGAAGATCAAACTCCACTGAAAACAACCTTTGTGATCTATCCATATCCCCAATCATGGGTTCTAAAGCTATAGGTCTCTGATCGAAGAACAATGATTTCCATTGAGGATAATGGGACAACTTGTGTCTATATTGTCTGCATGAATAGTACACTCATCAGAACTCCTTTGTACTCTAGGTTTACTGGATTGTTGAAAACTACCTCCACTAGCAAAATAATAAGTACTATGTGATGGTTGGTCATATTGGTTGTGATTATTGTTTTGAGAGAACTAACGATCCCTAGAATGTGAACCACCATCACCACTCTATGCTAGAGGATAAGATCCTCCCTATTGCTACTACTAATTGCCTCCAAAAGAAGAAGGCTTCATACTACTACCCACTTGTTGATTACCTTTAGACCCTAATGCTGTAGGTGCTCCTACAAAACCAAAATGTCCCAAGGTGATGTTTTTCTCTACAAGGATAGCCTAATGTACTGCATCCTTGAGGTTTTTAGGTTAGAAAACCTTTACACCACCAATGAGACAGTTATTCAAACCTAGAATGAAGTGTTGAACCATCAGTGGTGAACTACCACTGGTCCCTACATAAGGCATTAGCTCATAGAATTTTTTCTCATACTCTACTACAATCATAGTATACTGCCTCAAACTATGAAACTCATCTTCCCTCTATTGGTTAAATAAGATTACTGATCAAATGATAAAATCATAGGAAATATTGAAATAATTCAATTAATTACAATTTGATCAATAAAATTGACTTGAATTGAAAATATTGTAAGGTATTGATTCAATAAATTAATAGACTGATTCCATCATTTTGATAAATTGAAGAATGGGGGTCCATAGTCTAGACGACCATTTTAAGGTCCACATTGCTAATTTTTTTGGAGATGAAAACCCTAGAGATTCAAAGATTGATCATATCTACCAAATGGCTTTAAGTTTTGGTCTGAATTTTGGTTTGCAGGTTGGCAACGTATCAAAAAAGATTTATAAAAAATTTAGAATTTTTTGAGGTATTGTGAAATTTTTATAATTTTTTCTTTATTTTTTATATAAGATAAATTTTCAGCACAAATCATCATTTTCTTGGTAATTTTTACATTTTTGAAAAGGTCTTTGAATTATATAGGCATCCCAATCTTTGTGTTTTGAATTTGGATACAATATTATAGCTCAATTCATCAATTTAGCAAAACTAGTCTATTTTGGGAAAATGGATCCCTAGGGCACAAATGAAAGGATCTTTTTAAAATTATAATATGTTTGAAAATCTCTCTTTGTTTTAATAGGGGTCTCTTTTTTGCATTTAAGGTTTGGTATTTGAATTCGTTAATGTCACATATGTCCAATCTTGTTGACTAGGTCAAAACAAGGTCATTTAATTCTTAACTTGCACTTATTTTTCACATGGTTCAATGCATGATATGAGTTTTCATTTGGATTATTTGCTGGTTATTATTTCTCCTAACAATTAATTTTTAAGATCTAACCCTAGGGTTTGCATATGTTGAGTATACATTGCATATCTTGCTTGCTTGTTTGCCTATTTTCTTGTCTTGCTTGCATGGGAAAGCTCAAAAAAAGAAGAAGAAAGAGGTAAAATCTACTAAGAATATTGCATGGATTACCAAGTATTCTATTTAGAGATCTATAAAACTTGTTGTCCTTCCATTAAAACAAACCTCTTGCATGTCTTGAGTGATTTCCTTCCTTCATAGATCACATTTTGATTTCTGCTCTAAAAGAATGAACATAGTTTTATTTTCTTGCTTATCTATTACACATAGTAATTAGGCCCTATGAACACTATGTTTAGATCTTGAGAGAGTGGGCTTCAATATTTTCTTGACAATGGGACCACTTGTAGGTAGGGAAGGTGATAATCAACTCTAGGTTCAAACACTTTCGATTCTTTGGCAACTAACGTTATGTTCTCTCTTGAGAAAAACATAAGTCATTGTCAGTAGAAAAGCTTTGTTGAGTTGGTATTGATAATTTAGCAATCCAATTAAGGTATTGATAATTTAGTGAGTCAATTAATTTGTTTGTTCTATTTTGATGATGTGAAGAGGCTAGAGGATTATGCCCTATTCCCTTTGGGAGTATTAGAAACTTGGAACTCTTGAATTTGAAGCAATTTCCCATGTGGTCCATGTTGTGAGTCTTCCTTGTTAGAGAGGGTTAACCATAATGGACACTCCCTTTATTAGGTAAACCAAATAGATAAAACCTCAATTAATATTCACCATTTATGTTGTGGATCAACAACCACTATATAAAATTTCTTATGGAAGAAATCTTTGTTAGGGTGAATGTTGATGATACTACATTGGGGGAGTATCATAAGCATTGGAGAGTATTGATATGTTGCATTCATGATTGTGTTTTTCATTAATAGAAACATAACATTGTTTCTATAAAGATAGATAGAGTAGCAGATTGAGATCTTGATGGTATAGACAATGGTTTTATTGTCTATTCATGTGTAGCTATGGACATGTTTAGCACAATGCCCTAATGACATGGTTAAGTGTAAAGAGTCTAAGTTGAACAAGTATGAAAGTTGTACCTAATTTATAGAGATTAGTTTAGAGATAGAGTATTAGAAAAGTAGTTCCTAATGATTGTTGGCTATCTTACATATCATATTTAATGAAGAGATATATAGTCAAGTAGTGATATAAGATAGTCAAATGATGATGTCAGTGAGTGTGCAAGCCTTAGTATAGCACAAGTGAAGTTTTTTATAACTATGAGTAGACAATGCTATTGTAATTGGAATTGAATTAATTATCTTATGTTAATTAAATGGGAAAGACTCAAATCCAACTCAAGGAATTATTATGAAGATGTAGTATAAAGGAAAGATGTGTTCCTTGATTGTAAGTGTGTGATTAAGTGTGTTCAAGTATTGTGATCATTATTCAAGTGTAAACTCCAGAAAGGAGCAGAGTGTTTACTGAATGTGTGTAAGCAACCCAGGGGATTATTGGATGTGAGATTCAAGATATAGTTATAAGATCTAAAGGAGTAGAGGTTTGGTTTATAGAACAAAGATAGAGGAAGGAAGTACATTTTAGCTCTATTATTCTATAAGGAATAATATAGAGATCATTTGGATACTGGGTTTATTGGTCTTGCCCTTGAAGTTGTTTGGGCAATGGGTCCACCTATCTTCTACAACTCCTAACAAGGTTGGCATAAATCCTAATATGGTTGGAATCTCCTAACAAGGATTCAAATTCTCCTTATAGGGACTCATATGTACTGAATGTTGTAACAGACTCATAATAGGATCTATCCTATAACAAGGAATATTTATATTAGTACATCATCTCATGGGTACCATCCCCACTAGGGTTTTTCCTCTAATCAAGGGTTTCCCTACTTAACATATCTGGTGTTATTATGTATGAATATCTTGTTGTGGTTTCATTTTACATACCTTGACCTCTGAATTATATCAATGGACCATATATTCTAACAATTGGTATTAGACCTTCAGGTCCTTGAAGAAAATACTTAACAACTTTGGGAGATCAATGGTGAATATGTTTAGGAAGGATAGTCCAAGATTTGATGTGGCTAACTATGATAGTTGGAAGGAGAAGATGAAGACACATCTATTTTGCATGGGTTCAAGATATTAGATATTGACAAAGAGTTAGAAGAAAATCATTGAAGAAGAAAAGGTTGAAGGATGTAGTGAAGAAGAAATCGCTTTATTCATGTGTAAAATGAGATTAAGAGAAGCCCTACTGATAGCTCTTCCAGAGAATGAATATAGTCAGGTAAAGTTACTTATAAAATCTCATGAAATTTGGAAATCTTTAGAATCTAATTTTGAAGATGATGATTGTAGAATGATGGAAGATTAACCTATATGAAGTTATATTTGTAGGATATTAGAAATGGTTGCAGGAATTCAATCTCATGGTGGAACCAAGGAAGATGATGAAATCATATGGAAGATCTTGAAAAGTTTGACACCACCATTCAAGCCAATGGCATAGATGATTTAGTTAGTGATGCCTTGTACTAAGGATTTCACTAAGGAAACATTGCTTGGAAGATTAGAATCAATAGAAGAAAATTTGACATAGTTTGGAAAACTTTGCAAGAGTTGAAACAACTTTTAATGCCCTAAAAATTAGACCTAGTTTGATAAGGAGTGCAAACACTCATGGAGATTTTTCCAGTAGCAACAAAGTTGATGAAGAAAAGAAGATTGAGGAAGGAATAGCCCTTCTAGTGAGAAGATAAAAAGATGGTAAGAAAATATTTAAATGGTGGACTTGTAATGAATTCGATCATTATGCATCTAAATGCCCTAAAAGAGAGAAACAATTAAGGGAAAGTTTAACCCCAAAAGATATAGAGATAGAAATTGTTTGTATGCAAATGAAGATTAATAATCTAATGAGAAAGGTTAAAGTGAAAGTGATAATGAATTGGGATTTGTGGCTATCATGGAAGGTGATCTTGATAGAGAAATTAAAGAAGAAAGAGCTTTGCTTATCCAAGTGGAAAATAAGTCTAATTGGATAATTGACAATGGTTTTTCACATCACATGACTAGTGATATGAATAAGTTTGTTAGGCTTAATAATCATGATGGAGGTATTGCTAGAGTTGGTAACAATGCAACATGTCATATAAAAAAAATTTGATCCATTACTCTTGATGGTAAAACTAACACTGATGATGCCTATTTTGTTGACAAATTGAAGCATAACTTGTTGAGTGTTGGACAGCTGGTGGAGAAGGGTTATCTATTGCAGTTCACTAAGAAGACCTGCATTATGAAAGATAGAGATGGTAAGATGATTGAAATTGGCACTAGATCAAAAGGTAATGTAAATTAGTTGAATCCTACTGAGATGACATGTTTGGTAGCTAAAGTGGATAATAGTTGGTTATGACATAGAAGATTTTTCCACATAAACTTTGATAAAATTATGAATATTTATAACACTTTTGCAATCAAAGACTTTCCTAGGATTGTTAAGCCTACCAATCTTGTAAGGAATGTATTTTGGCTAAATAGAAGAAAGTATCATTCTCTAGCAAGAAGTTTACTAGCATAGAGAAGCTAGAGACCATTCACATAGATCTGAGTGGTCCTTCTAGATGAAGATTCTATGGTGAAATATATTTTATGATTTTTGTTGATGATTTCACAAGAATGATTTGTGTAGCATATCTTAAAGAGAAATATGAAGCTTTTGATAAGTTCAAGATATTTAAGAATAGAGTTGAGAATGGATTTGGTGTTAAGATTAAGTGTTTGAGATAAGATAGAAGAGGATAATTCACCTCTAGAGAATTTAACATACCTTGTGAAGAAAATAGAATCAAAAGACAATTATTTGCATGTAGAACAACTAAGCAAAATGGGATTTCTGAAAGAAGACATTGTTGGAAATAATTGATTAATTGTGTATTGCCTTTGATGTTACAAAAAATGTCATATCATTTCTGGTCAGCATATGCCAAGTTCACTCGAGCATTAAAGATAGTTTCTTGTGTCTATCAGGCATTTCAAAGTTTGCATAGTTTAGAAGATAGTGTCTACCAAGTTCACTTAGGTGATAAAGTAAAGTTTGTAGAAGTTGACTGTTAACTGAGCTCACTTGGTTAATAAAGGAAATGTTGGATGAAACTAATGTTAACCGAGCTCACTCATTTACCAAAGGAACTAAATATGTAGTGTTGACTAAGTTCACTTGGTTAAGATAGGAAAATCACTTTGAGTTAATATCTACCAGGAAGGGTCAGCTAATGAAATTTTTTATTGTTTTGGCATATTGACATCAATAGTTTTGTTTGTTGGCTATAGCTGACAAAGAAGATGAATATATTCAAGATGAGTTGACAATGTGTAAGATATAAATATAAGGTTAAGTTGAGGATTGAATGTGTGGAACATAATTGAAGATTTGATGATGCTTAGAGGAAGTGAATTAGAAGGATAAGCATAATAGCATTGTTGAGATGCAAAGATACATTCAATCAAGAAGGATCAAGTATATAAGCTAGAATTGAGATCTATAATTAGCAATTTTATTGCATAAAAAATTAGGTAATCTGATTCTTACTCTCTAACCATTGTAGTAGTGATCTAAATTTCTTAACAGAGTTGGCTTAACAACTATTTGTAAATCCTCTAACAAGGTGGCATTTCTTTTGAATTGTCTAAAGACCTCTAATAAGGCCACTTCTATCAGAGTGATTAAATCCTCTAATAGGGTTAGACCTAATAGTTTTTTTTGTGACCTTTATCAAGGTTGGCACCTAATAGGGCTCACTTTAGAAGAGTGAAAACTAGTAACTAGTTACAATTGGTGGGTTTTACCAAATTAGGTTTCCACTTAAAAATCTTGGTGCCAATTGTGTTCATGCTTTTTTTTTTATGTATGCAACTAGGTTAAAGTAAGATTAACCACAAATAATATCTTAATATTTTTATGTTGAGCATTTTCCAGGTTATTTCAATGTTTACTAAGTTACAATGTTTTTCTTGTGTGTTTATTGAGTTACAACAGAGTTCAATTTTGATTTGTATTGACATCTAAGGGATTTGGGATTAATTTTTGTTGTAACTGATTCACTTTCCCCTCTCAGTTACACCTCTTATATTTCAAAAATTGGTATCAGATCTTTTGGTGCTTTAGAAAAGGTTTCAAGGACCAAAGCTAAAGATCAAGATGTCTTACAAAATAGAGATTCCCAAGTTGAACTGAGACAACTTTGCATCATGACATAGAATTATGAGGTTACATCTAGAAACTATTAGTGATTTAGGTTGTAAATATCTTGATAGTGAATACAAAACTCCTGCTGGAACATTATCAATTGATGAAATTGCTAAGAAAAAAAATCATAACATCATAATGATTGACATTGCTTCTACCCTAAAATTATGCTAAATTTGATGAAGTTAAAAGTTTCACTATAACTTATGATATGTGTATCAAACTAAAAGCCATCTATGGAGGAGATGATAATGTAAGAAGAGATAAATTTGAAAGTCTCAAAGGAAAATTTGATTAGATTAAGATGAAAGAAGATTAAAAAATTACAAAATATGTTGAGAAAATTAAAGCAAGTTTGAGTGTAATCAAAGGATATGGAGGAGACATTGATGATTAAAAAATTGTAAGCAAGGTACTCAAAACCCTTCTTCCTATCTATGCAATTAGTGTGTCTACTATTCAAGAAATGAGATGTGATCCAAATAGAAATATAATTTTGGATGCTCTAGTTAGAAGATTGATAGCTTTTGAGTTGGATAAATATGATAACTATGTCCCTATTCCAAAGGTATTGAGTTTGCATTTGAAGCCAAACTTTTACTCAATAAAAAGGGTAGAAATCAAAAGCCACTCAATCATAAAGTGAAGAATAAGAAGAAAGTTTAGAAAATGATCTTGAAGTTGTTGAAGCCCTACTTGAAAGAAAATATTCTAGAGGTAGAGGAAAGTAAAAAGGTAAGATTCCTTTAATCTATTTTTCTTGTGAAGAAGTTGGTCAAATTGCTACAAGGTGCCCAATGAGAGAAGACAAAGATGAAAAGGAAAGTGATAAGTTCAAAGGAAAGAAGGAATTCAAAAAATACAAGGAAAAAGGTAAGAAATCTTGTTTGAGATCAAATAGAGGTGGTGAATTCCTTTCCAATGAGTTCAACAAATTCTGCATTGAAAAGGAATTAAGAGATAGGAATCAACCCTTGGTACACCTCGACAAAATGGTATAGCTGAAAGAAGGAACATATCCACCATGGATTGTGCAAGAACATTGATGAAAGAAAAGAATGTTGCAATCAAATATTGGAATGAAGAAATTAGTACTATAGTATATACCTTGAATAGAGTATAGCTCAAGAAAAACTCAAATCAAACTCCTTAAGAACTATGGTATGGCTACAAACCTAAAGTAAGTTACTTAATTGAAAGAGTCTAAGAAATGTAATTTGATGTAAAAGGTGATGAAGGAATATTCCTAGGATACTCCTACCGAAGTAAAGCATACAAATGTTTGAATTTGTCTACTCATAAAATCATAGAAAGTGCACATGTGAGAATTAATGAGTTTGTAGAAAAAAGTGAAGAAGAGGGCAACAAAAAACCTAAGGATTACATAAGATTTGTTTACATTGAACCTAATACAATGCCAAATCTATCTAGAAGTTAGGAGGCCTCACCTCCCATGTCCCCAAAATCTTGAAAAGCTACCAAGTTCAATCTAGTGTAACCCGTGTTAGAAGATTGTTGCAAGCATGAATGCTAATGATATTCCTATGGGGGATTATTGTAGCTATGTTACTATGATGATATGTTACTTTCATTACTAAGTTTATCATTGATGTCAACATAACAATTCTCTATGGTATCTAATAGAAGAACATCATAAAGATCATGTTTGTATGGATGGCTAGTTGAGTATTCTAATTATCCAAGGTTATAGGAGATACTTCTAAGTATTTGGTATATGAATATATTATCAGAAGAAGAAAGGATAAGTCTAGAAGAAGTTATGTAAGTTTTGGTGATGTTTGTTCTAAGATAGATTTTTTAGATGGATATTCTTGTAAACTTATTATATCTCTTATTAAAGTTTTTATTCTAAGAATCAAGGTTGAGGAAATGAAGAAGACATGTTGGTGATGACATGTCTAAGCTCACTCATAATAATATTGCGTGTACGGAAAGTTATTCAAGTTGCAAGGTGGAAGATTAATATTATTGCTAAGTAGTTTTGAGGATTTGGTATAAAGGAAGGATATTTTCTTTATCATGGTATGGAATGATATGATTTTATGATTAATGATAAGTAGTAGAGAGAGTGGAATATGAAGTTAAGAAGAGTAGTGCAGAAGTGGAGGAAACTTCATTACTGAGGTTTTGCTAAGTGATCCAAGGAGTGATATTTGGATCCAAAGTTTTTGAACTCATCTACAAGGTTTGACAATGATTGGTTTAGTTGATAGAAAAAAGGAAAGAGGAAAATAATAGTAAATTACTTTTTTGAGAAATTGAAATTGCATGTTTGGGCAATGGGCTCATCTTGCATACTTTGTACTACAACTCCTAATAGGGTTGGAATCTCCTAACAGGGATTCAAAGTCTCCAAATAGGGACTCTGTTTACTAAATATTGTAATAGAATCCTAATAGGGTCCATCCTCTAAAAAGGAATATTTATATTAGTACATCATCTTGTAGGCATCATTCCCACTAGGGTTTTCACTCTGATCAAGGATTTCCCCAGTCAACATATTTGGTGCAACTGTCTATATGCATTTTATGGTTGCTGTTTACTTTAGTTGAATGGTTTAGTTTGTTTAAAGAAGATAAATGTTTTAATTGTTGGATTATTTATTCACAACCCCCTCTTAGTTATCTTGGTGGACTATTGCTTCTAACAATTGACATCAGAGCATTAGGTCCTTGAAGGAAAAGTTTAACAACTTTGGAAGATACATGGTGGGTATGTTTAGAGAAGATAATCCTACATCTAATAGAAGAAATTTCAACACTTGAATGATGGAAATTCTTGGTGAGTTTTTAGATCTAGAATCCTTCTATTGTATACAATGAAATAGTAGCACAAGTAAAGATAGATCTAGATCAGAAGAAGACATAGAAGGTATTGATCTACTTACAAAGAGAGAACCTAAAAGTATGGAATTTTTTTTCTTGTAGGACATGTAATGAGTTTGGTCATTTTTCATCTACATGCCCTAAAAGAGTAAGGAAAACTAGGAAGAAGTTTCTTTCTGATGAAGATGAAGAATTTAAATTAGATATGGAAAGATTCTTGAAATATTGTGATATTGACCTTGAAATGGTGAATGAAAAGGAAGTAGTAGAAGAGATAGCTTTGGTAAGTATTTTTGATCCTAAGGCTAACCATGAAAGTGTAGAAGTTATCAATGGTAATGATTTGCAGAATGGGAATTAGATTGAAGAGAAAAGATCAGATCTTAGAGTAGAAGAAATAATTAAATTGAAGACTTCTAAATAAAATGGCATTACAGAGAGAAGGTACAAGTTAGTTATAGAAGAGGCAAGAGCTATGTTAGTAGAGAATGATGTATACAAGACATTTTTGAGAGAAGTTATGAATACAACAATCTACACTATGAACAGAGTTCAAGTTAGGAAAGACATAAACAAGACACCTTATGAAATATGGTTTGGTCACTCACCTACAGTTAAGTATTTTAGAATTTTTAGGAGTAAGTGTTATATCAAAAGAGATGATGTTATTGGTAAGCTTGATGCTAGAAGTAATGAAGGTATGCTTCTTGATTATTCATTGAAAAGAAAGGCTTATAGATGTTATAATCAGAGAATTAATACTATTATAGAAAGTGCAAATGTGACAATTGATGAGAAATTTAGGATACAAGAGAGAATAGTTGATTACAATTTAGATGATGATGTTGTTACTAAGCAAAGGAATGATGAAGCATTTCTTGAGACTAAAAATTATTTGTGGAATGAAGGAGAGCCAAGACAAGAACACAGCTTAGAACCTTCTGTAGAGCCAAGAGTTGAGATAACAACTCCTACTTCAGGAAAGAATATGATAAATAATCACCCATCCAAGAAGATCATTGGAAGTAAAAATAAAGGTGTGATGAAAAGGAGTAGAGTAAATGAAGAACTATGCTTGATATCTCAAGTTGATCCTAAGAATGTAGATGAATCATGTAAAGATGATTATTAGAAACAAGCCATGAAAGAGGAATTGGTCCCTAGATTAGCAAAAAAGAATGTGATAGGAACTAAATGAGTTTTTAGTAACAAGATGAATGGAGAAGGAAAAGTTGTAAGAAACATAGCAAGATTGGAATGTAAAGATTACTCATAGTGAGAAGGCATAGATTATAAGGAAACTTTTGCTCTAGTGGCTAGAATAGAACTAGTAAGATTATTTTTAGCCTATACAATACAAAAGAAACTCAAAGTATATTAGATGGATGCCAAGTCAACATTTCTAAATGGAGAACTTGAAGAAAGGGTGTACATTGAGCAGCTTGAAGAATGTCCTTTAATAAATGTCAAGGACATAGTATGCAAACTAAGGAAAGCATTGTATGTATTGAAGCAAGAACCCATAACCTATTATGCAAGGTTGGACAAACATTTGAGAAAACTTGGATATAGAAAAGGTATGATAGATAGTAATCTCTATTAGAAAGAAATTGATGATGGTTTGATGATTTTGGTAATATTTGTTGATGATATCATATTTGGAGGAAATGATGAAGAAAGTGAGAAGTTTGCAGAAGAGATGAAGAAATAATTTGAAATGGGTATGATAGGAGAGATCAAATCTTTTCTAGGATTGCAAGTTATATAGAATAAAAAAGGAATCTTTATTTCTCAGACCAAGTACTTGAAAGATTTACTAAAAAGGTTTGGTTTGGAAATATGCAAGCCTATTGGAACTCCTATGGTAACTAGACTCAAGTTATATACAAAGGATGAGACATGTACTATTGAGAAGAAGAAGTATATATCTATGATCAAAGAATTGCAATATCTAATCCACACAAGGCCAGATATAGAAAATGTAGTTGGAATTGTTGCAAGATTTCAAGCTGATCCTAGAGAAGCACATTATATAGTAGAAAAAAGGATATTTAGATATCTAAAGGGAACATCTAAGTTTGGATTATGGTATGATAGATCTAATGATTTCACTCTAAGTGCTTATACTGATGTAGATTGGGTAGGTAGTATGGATGCTAGAAAGAGCACTAGTGAAGGAGCCTTCTTTCTTTGAGGAAGATTGGTTTCTTGATTAAGAATGAAGTAGGATTGTACATCACAAAGTATAGTGGAAGAAAAGTATGTTGCAGTAGCATATAATTGCAATCAAGTCATTTGGATGAAGAAGATTCTAAAGGATATAAGGATAGAAATAAATGAACCTATTGTCATACATTGTGACAACACAAGAATAGTAAATATGTCTAAGAATCTATTGTTGCATTCAAAGCCTAAGCTCATTTCTATTAAGTATCATATATTGCGAGTGAAAGTTGCTAGAAAAGGTAAGTAGATTGGAGTATGTGAGCACTACAGAGAAGATTGTAGATGATTTTAGTAAGCCTCTTCCCAAAAAGACTTTTGAATATTTGCGAGGTATGCTAGGGGTTATGCCCCTTCCTACATCATAATAGAAGATGTAAGTGTCCACCAGTCTAACGTAACAGAGTACTATTATCGTCTGGACTAAATGCTAATGCTTCCTATATGGGGGAGTATCTATGATCGATAGAGTCACCTAAGACTCTTGTTGAAATTTTTTTTGAACAATGTCTTTTGACACTTGAGCTAGCAAGCAGCAGTTGTTGTAGAGTTTGATGTAGAGATGTTGGTTGCTGAAACCTTTAACATTGATGTAAACGAGGAGAGTATTGCATGAAAAATTGTATGCTAAGGAAGATGTTTGACATGAGTATAGTATGTTTAGCATAGAATGATAGTTTGGTAGAAAGCACATTGAGGTATACCAATGGGGGAGCATGATTGATGAAGAGGATTTGAAAACATATATTAATAGTCTTTTGTTGGTATTCTTGGAACTAGATGTTTATCTATGTTGCCATCAATGCAAAACATGGAGATTGTTAGAAGATTATTGCAAGAATGAATGTTGACAATATTCTTATGGGGGAGTATTGTAGATATGTTACTATGATGATATGTTACATTCATGACTAATTTTGTCATTGATCTCAACATAATAGTTCTCTATGGTATCTGATTGAAGAACAATAGAAAGATCATGTTGGTGTAGATAGTTAGTTATGTATTCTAAATTTTTGAGGTTATGGGAGATACTTTCCATTATCTAGTATATTTAGTTAATGTAAGAAGAAGAAACAATAAGTCTAGAAGAAGTTATGTAAGTTTTGGTGATGTCTATTTTGAGATAGAGTTTAGAGAGGCATTTTGGTAAACTTGTTATATCTCTTAGCAAAGTTGTTATTCTAAGAATCAAGGTTGAGGACATGTAGAATACATCTTGGTGATGACATGGGTAAGCTCACTCATCATAATATTTCATGTACAAAAACTTATTCAAGTCACAAGACATAAGATTAATGTTATTGCTAAGTGAAATGTGTTCTTAATTTAGTCATATAATAATTAATTGAGAATGTCTAACAATCGACTCAAGGAATTGTTTTGAGGACTTGGTATAAAGAAAAGATATTTTCTTTTCTCATGGTATGGAATGATATGGAATGATACAAAGTTATGATTGATGATAATTTGCAGAGAGTGTGGAATATGAAGTTGAACAGAGCAGTGTGGAAGTGAAGGAAACTTCATTGCTGAGGTTTTGCTGAGTGATCTAAGGTTTGATATTTGGATCTGATGTTCATGATCTAGTCTATAAGGTATAAAATTGAGTGGTTCAGTTGATAGAAAAAAAGAAAGAGGAAAATAAAAGTAAATTACTTGTTTGAGTAGTGAGCTCTTCTTTTAGTTGAAATTGCATGTTTAGGCAATGGGCTCATCTTGCATACTTTGTACTACAACTCCTAATGGGGTTAGAATCTCCTAATAGGGATTCAAAGTCTCATAACAAGGATTTTATGTACTAAATTTTGTAATAGACTCCTAACAAGGTCCATCCTTTAAAAATAAATATTTATATTAGTACATCATCTTGTGGGCATCATTCCCTCTAGGGTTTTCCCTTTGATTAAGGGTTTCCCTAGTCAACATATCTAGTGTAACCACCTATGTGCATTTTATTTTTGTTATTTACTTTTGTTGAATGGTTAAGTTTGTTTAAAGAAGATAAATGTTTTAATTGTCGGATAACTAATTCACTCTCCCCCTCTCAACTATCTTGTTGGACTATTGTTTCTAACAACCTGAGTCATAGTCTAAAGGACCCAAGTTGCAGTTAGAAGCTACTAAGCTATTGTTAGAGTAAATGAAGTCTGATGGACTTGAGTCACACACAATAGGACTTGAGTCACACATAGTAGGACTTGAGATTAATACAAAAGATCATGAAGAAGTTAGTGGAACAAACTCAAAACCCAAAGTACCTATGTTATCAAGATATATTAGAAGCCATCATGGACCTAAACAAATCATTGGAGACAAGTTAAATGGAACAATGACAAGAAACAAATTGAAAGGTACATGTTTACTTGCTGGATTTGAACCTAGAAATGTTAAAGATGCTTTGGATAATGAAAGTTGGATTGAAGAAATGAATGAGAAAATAGAATAGATAGAGAAGAATAAAACTTGGACTCTTATTCCTAGATGCAAGGATAAAAATGTAATTAGAATAAAGTGGGTATTTAAGAATAAGCTAAATGAAGATGGAGAAGTTTCTAGAAACAAAGAAAGATTAGTATGTAGAGGTTATTCTCAAGAAGAAGGTATTGATTATGGTGAAGCTTTTGCTCCTATTGCAATATTAGAAGGTGTTATAACTTTACTAGCATATGAAACTCATAGAGGATTTAAATTTTATTAGATAGATGTAAAATCTACATTCTTGAATAGAATTATTGATGAGGAAGTCTACATAGAGTAACATGATTTTTTTGTAGATCCTATTAAAAGAGATATGGTCTAGAAATTACACAAAGCATTATATGGTCTCAAAAAAGTTCCAAGAGCTTGATATGAAAAACTTCATAACTACTTAATACAGATTGTTTTTCAAAGAAGAAATGATAAAAATAGTCTATATATCTAAGAAAGACTAGAAAAGAGTATTGTGTTAGTAGAAATATTCATGGATAACACTCTATTTATAGGAAATGTTGAATTGAATTTTTGGAAAAAATGAGTAAAGAATTTGAGATGTCTATGCTTAGAGAGATAAACTTGTTTGTTGGATTATAGATCTACTAGAAGAAAGATGGTATCTACATTACTCAATCTAAATATATCAAGGAGATACTAAAGAAATTTGGAATGGAAGATTCAAGACTAGTTGGAACTCCTATGTCTATTGCACATAAACTTTCAAAAAATGATGATTCAAAGTAGGTAGATCAGACCACATATAAAACAATAATTGAAATATTGCAGTATGTAGTGCATACAAGGCCTATTATTGCATTAGAAATTGGTATGATGACAAGATTCTTAGTAAATCCCAAAGAAAATCACATGATGACAATTAAAAGAATCATGGGATACTGAAAAGGGATTGAAGACTATGGTTTATGGTATAAAAAAAGAAGGCAATTTGGATTTGAAAGCATTCATAGATACTAATTGGGTAGGAAGTTTTGATGATAGAAAGAGCACTAGTGGTGGAGCATTCTTTCTTGTTAAAAGACTAGTGTCTTGGACATGCAAGAAATAAAATTGTATTTCTTAGTCCATAGCAAAGCCAAAATATGTTGTAGCAGTAGTTAATTATTCTAATATTGTTTGGTTCAAGAAACTATTGGTAGATATAAAGATAGAGATAGAGGATCCAATGGTTATATGCTATGATAACACCAATGTAATTAATATATCAAAGAATCTAGTGATGCAAACCAAATGAAAACACATTGCTATGAAATATCTTTTTTTGAGAGAATTGGTACAAGATAAAGAGGTAAGATTGAAATATGTGAACACTAAAGAAAAAATTGTAAACATATTCACTAAGCCATTACCTAAGGATGCATGTTTGTATCTAAGAGGTAAGTTAGGGGTCATTCCCCTATCTAAAGCTCACTAAATGGAGTTTAGTGATGCATCAACTAGACCATGTTGAAGATTAGTTAGTTGATGTAGTGTTGACAAGGGTACATTGCAAATGAATTAGTACATGAGGTACATTGATATACACCATATATTGTCTTGAGCATGAGATGTCAAAGAGGGAGAAGTTTACTACCATATCTCAGTAAAATTTTATAAAGTAATGTAAAAGAAGGAAAATGAACTTGGTCTGATATTAAAGGTAGAGGTTTGCTATTTGAAGAAGATATTGAAGGCAAATTTTTTCTGATAGAGGAAGAAACTAAAGGAAAAGGAAGTTCACACTTATAGAGGGAGTTGAGTTCTCATGGATAAGAATCAAAATGAAACTAAGGGTATGTGCCTTACTATACTCTTTCTCTAAAATTTCATTACATTATGACATGTTGTGTTGCCATCAATGTTAGAGAGGGAGATTGTTGGAAACAATTGATTAATTGTGTATTATCTCTAGTGTTACACAAAATATCATATCATTGCTAATTAGTGTATGCCAAGCTCACTTAGACATTGAAGATAGTTTCCTATGTCTTTTGAGAATTCCAAATTTTTCCTAGTTTAGAAGATAGTGTCTACCAAGTTCACTCAAGCAACAAAGTAAAGTTTGAAGAAGTTGAGTGTTAGTTGATCTCACTCGGTTAATGAAGGAAATGGTGGGTGGAACCAATGTTAACTAAGCTCACTCAATTAGCAAAGGAACTTAATGAATATGTAGTTGACTAAGTTCACTTGGTTAACATAGGAAATTGCTTTTCAAGAGTTAGTATCTACTGAGTAGGATTGGCTAATGAAGATTTTTCTTATTTTGGCATATTAAGTTCAATAGTTTTATTTGTTGGTTCTAGCTAACTGAGAAGATGGATATTAATTGTTCTAAGCTATATTCAAACCAAGTTGACAATATGTAAGATATAGATATAAGGTCAAGTTGAGGATTGAATGTGTGGAACATAATTAAATATTTGATGATGCTTAGAGGAAGTGAATTAGAAGGATACGTAGAATATCCTTATTGAGATGCAAAGATACATTTGATTAGGAAGGATTAAGTATACAATCTAGAATTAAGATCTAAAATTAGTAATTTCATTATATCTAAAATTAGGTCATCTCATTGTTACTCTCTAACCATCATATTAGTGATCTAAATCTCTTAGCAAAGTTGGCTTAACAACTATTTGTAAATCCTCTAACAAGGTGGTATTTCTATTGAATTTTCTAAAGACCTATGACAAGGCCACTCCTAACATGGTGATTAAATCCTCTAGCAGGGTCACACCTAATAGTGTGTTTTATCACATTTACCAGGTTTGGCTCCTAATAGGGCTCACTTCAGAAGAGTGAAAATCAGTATGTAGTTGCAATTGGTGGTTTTTCCCAAATTGAGTTTTAATGTTAAAATATTGGTTTCAATTGTGTTCTTGTTATTTCTTTTATGTATGAAAATTTAGAGTAAGATTAACCATATATAATACCTTAAGACTTTTGTGTTAAGTATTTGACAAGTTATTTCAGTGTTTACTGAGTCACAACATTTTCCTACTGTGTTTACCAAGTTACAACAAAGTTTAGTTTTGATTTGTATTGACATCTAAGGGATTTGAGATTTATTTTTGTGGTAACTAATTCACCCCTCCCCTCTCAGTTATTCCTCTTACATTTCCAATAGAAATAAGTCTATAATAGAAGTAGCTAAAGAAATTCATTTTGAGAATGATGTCTCTAAGCCATTATGGAGAGAAGCATTTAATACAACAATATATACTCTGAATATAGTATATATCAGAATAGGAATAGACACCTTATGAACTATGATTTGGAGATTCACCATCAATCAAATATTTTGAGATATTTGGGATCAAATGTTATACTAAGAGAGACAATGACATTGGTACATTTGATGTAGTATTGACAAGGGTACATTGCAAATGAATTAGTACATGAGGTACATTGATATAAATTGAATATTTTCTTGACCATGAGATGTCAAAGAGGGAGAAGTTTACTACCATATCTCATTAAAATTTTATAAAGAGAAAGAAATTTCAAATAAGGAAAATGAACTTAGTCTGATATCAAAGGAAGAGGTTTGCTATTTGAAGAAGATATTGAAGGCAAAGTTTTGCTGATAGAGGAAGAAACTAAAGGCAAAGGGAGTTCACACTGATAAAGGGAGTTGAGTTCTCATGGATGAGAATCAAAATGAAACTAAGGATATGTTCCTTATTGAATTCTTTCTCTAAAATTTCATTGCATGATGACATGTTGTGTTTCCATTAATGCTAGAGAGGGAGATTGTTGGAAACAACTGATTAATTTTGTATTGTCTTTGATGTTACATAAAATATCATATCATTGCTAGTTAAAGTTGTTGGAAATGATTCAAAAGATCATGAATGAAGAATGACAGAATTGGTAAAGAATGTTTTCAATCATTTTTTTGGTATTGATGTCAAACTTGCTACTTGGAGGAAATGGCAATTGCTTAAGTGATCCAAATACTATCAATTGGTTGATTGACAAGGAGGAGGAAATCAATAGGACGTAACTAGAACACCTAGAGAAAGGTTGAAGTTATGATGTTGTAATGAAGTATAAGGATCAACTTAGGCATTGATGAAATACTCTAAGACATAGGGAATGGACACACTAAGAGACATCAAAGATGTAAGGTTTAATTAAGTCATTTGTAGAACTTAAGTTCATTTGTGAGTGTAGAGAAAACTAGTTGAAGCCAAGTAACACAAAAGATGCCAAGCAATTCTTTAGGTGCCAAGCAATCCTTCAAGTGCTGAGTAACTCTAAATGTAGTAGAAGTCAAGTAACTCAGGATCCAACAGGAGCTGAGCACTATGGAGTAAATACAAGCTGAGTGATTCAAGAAAGTAGTAGAAGCCGAGAAATATAGGAAAGCTTCAGGTGTCGAGTGAAGTAGAAACTACAGAGGATGCTGAGAAATCTAGACCCAATTAATGCCAAGCATTAGTAAACCAATGATGTTGAGTTGCTGCATTATTTGTTAAGTCAAAAAATTCGTCATATCAGAAATGATAAGTTTGTTACTTAAGATTTTGTGAATTAGTTGGATGACAAGGATGATGAGTAGATCTCACAAAATTTCATGTAAACCATGCAAGCCAATTTTGAGTGAATACTGATGGACTTATCATGAAGTTTTTGGAGTAAAAACAATAGCGTTCTCTTAGATCAAATCAAATTGATGAGTGGGAAGATTTGAGCGAGAAATAAAGCACATAACTTCTTTATAAGGAGTTATAGGTCAGAGATCAAAAGTGAGGAGTGAGTTGGTCATAAGGTGTGGTTGTGCAAATAAACCAGTGAGGAGTAAGCACAGATGTCATGTCCCCTTTTCAAATAATTAAAAATAATAGTCTTTGCTAAGGCAAGCAGGCCCAAAAAGGTGAAGTTTCAGCAAAGGGGGATAATCTTTGGAAACGAATGGACTAATAAATGAAAATTATTATTAAAATATCTTTCATTAACCCCTCTTAGATGTTAGTTAGGGTTATACCCTCTTTTAAGGGGTTTGGAGGCATTTTGGGCTGATGGGAGAACTTGATTTTTGCTCATTCTTTGTTATTCTTCAGAGGCTACCAAACCTGTGGAGAAGGAGACCCAAGAATGAGAGTTTGTAGGTTTCTAGGGAGACCCAAGAACGGGAGTTTGCAAGTTTCTAAGAAGGCTAAGGACAAGAGTTTGAAGCCATTCCATGTGCATGCTCATACAAAGTTTGCCTTTGTGCTGAACAATGCAGATTTGTGGATTTTCGGGTGTGTTTTTTGTATGAGTTTGGTGTTTTCAGTTGAGTATTTCATATCAATTTGGGTTGCTTCTTTATTTAAGACTTTAAGGTGTTAAAATAGAGCTGAATATATGTATTGGGACGTGATTAAACTTCTGAGATAGATTATTAGTGTTTTTGTGGTGTTTTCGGGCATTTTTGTGTTAATTTTGGGAACCCGATGAGCATAGTTTTTGTCCTACATTTGTGAACTGTTGTGTAAAGGATATAAGGATCTAGAAATGTCATTTTTTAGGCTTCTATGCTGCTGAAATTTCTATAAAAATTTCCATTTTCAGATTTATTAATAATTTTTGAAGTTGTGAAGCTTTGTGCACTATTTCTGGCATACCCGATTTGGAGTTTCTTGAGAAATTTGGTGGATCTTTGTGATATTAGTTGTTTGATCTTGAAAATCTGATTCGAGGCATGAAATATCATAAAAAACCAGTAAAGGGAAATTTTAGTGGTATCAGAGCCATGATCTTGCCAGCCTGAGGGTTTGTAGAAGTTTGCATGTCAGTTTTGACAACTACCCAGATCTTGCATGTCAGTTTTGACAACTACCCAGATCTTGCATGTCAGTTTTGACAACTACCTAGATCTTGCATGTCATAATTTATGGTTGCATTTTGTTTCTAATTAGTTGCATGTTAAAATATATGGTTGCATGCTACTTCTAATCATTTGCATGTCAGTTCTTGGTGAATTTGGTGGTTGCATGTTGCTTCTAATCAGCTGCATGTCGAAATCTATGGTTGCATGCTACTTCTAATCAATTGCATGTTAGTTCTTGGTGTTTGAAGAAGTTATAACCTATTGGGGTTACACTCTACTTTATCTAGAATGGACAGGTATAGTACAGAGTCTCAGAGGACACGATCTTGGACAATTGATATCCAGAGTCAGAACAGTAGAAAGGATGGTTATTTAGACATTCGAGATAAACTTAAGAAAATAAGCCATGACATGTCTGAATAGTTGGTTGAGCACCACCATATAATGAATGACATGTTGTCTGACCTAGCTAAGGTGGATAAGTTGACTGGATTTCTATTTGGTATATTTTCTCACAGGGCAGATGACACAATTACCAAGAACTTGCATTAGGACTTTGAGAAACTATCTTATAGCCAAGCAGAGGTCTCAGATTCTACTCCACCATAGGAGGTAGTAAGAAAGGATATTACGCAGATTGATAGTAATGGTCAAATTGATACTAAAATTGAGACAATTGTATACAGGTCGTTAAAGGGTGATATCATAGGTATTCAGGATGGTATAGTTACAACATGTAGTGACTATAGCGTAGTGGGTTCAGATGATGATTATGAGGATGTTGTTGTGCATGATGGTGAGATACCTAGTAGAGATGAGTAGACATTGAGCATTCATGAATTTGCTGAGAAAGAGTACCAGGCACAGTTAGATGCTTCGTCACATGAGGTTGAGGCTAGTAGTACTTCACACGATTTGTCCAGCTAACTAAAAGTGAACAAAGACAGTATTGTGACTTCATTAATCTCATCATGACAGGTATGTGGAGTTAGTTGGTATTGGTCATATTACTCAAGTGAGGATTTTTCTTGAGTTACCAGCTGATTCTAGTTTATAGATATGGACTCAAGATTGTTATATTGGCATTTGGGATTTAGTTGACTAGAGATCTTTAAGACATTTTGGTAGTAGTGTTTGTTTGGGTGGTATCATGGATTTGATTAGCAGATTGCATGGTGTTGTCTTTTCTTGTGCTACTAGGTTGTCCAATGTTGGTATTAGTTTTTATACACCGATGTTGGGCTTTGTTCATATATCCAGTCAACCATACTTGCTGGAATGTGTTGATGATCTTTCATATTTGGCAATGTGTACAGATGAGTCTCAGGATCATATTGGCATTGTTGACATCTAGGAGGATGTAGTGGGCAGTTTTGAAGACTTAGTTTCCTTGGGTACAAAGGAGTTGGACAGTAGTGCTACAGTTTTTGATACTCCATTTGTTGATATGAGCTTTAGAGTTGATTCACAGGATATGGATGGTAATAATATAGAGACTAGTAACCTTGAGGATAATCCTTTAGATAGTGCATCAGAGGAGGTTTGTAAGAGACAGTCAAGCTAGTGCCATCATGTGTCTAATTAGTTGAGAGTTAGTGAACGAGACATTGCTATCACTTGCCAGCATTTTGATGTTGCTCGTCAGTTGTTAGCCATTTATGGATGGGGTTCTCCTACTAGTGATGAGCAGGGAGGCAGTTATTTTTCCTTGACAGAGTTCCACTCTTTATGGGAGGCTATCCAGATTCTAAGACAAGATTATATGCAGTTGGTAGCCGATAGAGATTATCTTATGGAGTGGGGCAGTACAGCATATGATGCATTTTTGGCCAAGGAAGATGAGGTGAGTGAGCTTACTCAGTAGCTTGAGGTGACTTCTGAGATTTTTGAGAGTACATAGTTGGCTTTCAAGGAGTCACAGTTTCATTTGGCTAAGGTGACCATGGAGTTAGAGTGACTACAGTCTTTACCTGATTCTATATAGTCACAAGCTGTGGTGTTTGGTGATCTGAGGATGTCCATGGCTGAGATTGTCAGAGATAGTGGAGATGGGGATGCATCCATCCTTGATACTAACATTGGCATATCAAGTTCATTCCCACTAGAGTCAGGTTCAGTTGAGTTGGGTGTTGTAGTAGATTGTTGTATGCCTGACATGGTGGTAGCCTCTAGTACTGATGGCACAGAGACTAGAGATGTATCAAATATCATGTGTGATGTTGGTGAGTCGGCAGTTGGCATGGTTCCTGCTAGTAATACTACTCCCTTGGTGATATCTTTGGAGGTAGTAGTTAGTTCCAACATGGTTAATGATCAATTGCAGTTAGTTTCATCTGGACTACAGTCTAAGCCACTGACTGAGATTGGCACATTCTATCAGCATTATACTATGAGGCACACTCATAAATTTACCTTTGATGACCATGTTGATGAGATGATGATACAAAGATGTACTTTGGTTCCTAGTGCTTGTCATCAGTTATGGGATAGTTTGATGCCTCGGGATGAGAGTTGTGATGGGCATGACATGGTGATAGGTTTTGCAATTGACAGCTTGATAGTACATGACTTAGAGCAGGAGTTTGGGAGTGATGCTTCAGTAGTTGTTGTTACTAATTCTACTCCTTTGGCTATGACATGTCCTAGCTTAGCTAGTAGTTAGTCACAGTGGGCTATATCACTTGTTCATGGAAAATTTGGTTTGGGGTCCATTTCTTACTCTTTATGTTGTAATATCTTTTCACCATTAGCAGTGCATGGGAGCTGTGGTTATGAGATAGTGGCCGGTGATTTACAGAGTTGTGTTGACTATAGGAGTTGTACAATGTGTGGATTCTCCATACTTGGTACAATTTCATTCGAGAGCATTCACCATTGTTGCAGAGTTGGATTGTACATTCTGTATAGGCTAATGGGATGCGTTGATGGTATTTACTATGTTGGTAGTTTGATTTGTCCACTTTACTTAGGTTTTGATGTTCTAAGAGTTTGTGTCTCATGGGTTTCTGACTGTGGTAGTGGTGATTTTGGAGTTTGGTTGAGCTATAATTGTCAGTTTGATTATGGATTCCTCTTGGTCATATTGCAGAGGATATTGTAGGAGCCTATGTTAATTGGTAGTAGTATAGTTCATGACTGCATTTGGGATCCAGGTGGATTGATTGGTTTACTATTCAGCCATTTCTTGAGGACAAGAAATATTTGGGAGGGGAGGAATTTTCATGTCCCCTTTTCAAATAATTAAAAATAATAATCTTTGCTAAGGCAGGCAGGCCCAAAAAGGTGAAGTTTCAGCAAAGGGGGATAATCTTTGGAAGAGAATGGACTACTAAATGAAAATTATTAGTAAAATATGTTTCTTTTTTATTCTTCAGAGGCTGCCAAACCTGTGGAGAAGGACACCCAAGAACGAGAGTTTGCAGGTTTCCAGGGAGACCCAAGAATGGGAGTTTGCAAGTTTCTAGGAAGGCTAAGGACAAGAGTTTGCAAGTTTCTAGGAAGGCTAAGGACAAGAGTTTGAAGCCATTCCATGTGCATGCTCATACAGAGTTTTCCTTTGTGCTGAACAATGCAAATTTGTGGATTTTCGGGTGTGTGTTTTGTATGAGTTTGGTGTTTTCAGTTGAGTATTTCATATCAATTTGGGTTGATTCTTTATTTAAGACTTTAAGGTGTTAAAATAGAGCTGAATATATGTATTGGGATGTGATTAAACTTCTGAGATAGATTATTAGTGTTTTTGTGGTGTTTTCCGGCATTTTTGTGTTAATTTTGGGAACCCAATGAGCATAGTTTTTGTCCTACATTTGTGAACTGTTGTGTAAAGGCTATATAGATCTGATAATTTCATTTTGTAGGCTGTTATGCTGCTGAAATTTCTATAAAAATTTCCATTTTCAGATTTATTAATAATTTGTGAAGCTGTGAAGCTTTTGGCACTATTTCTGGCATACCCGATTTGGGGTTTCTTGAGAAATTTGGTGGATCTTTATGATATTAGTTGTTTGATCTTAAAAATCTGATTGGAGGCATGAAATATCATACAAAAACAGTAAAGGGACATTTCAACAAAGCATACAGACTCTAAGTTGATCAAGTGACAATATATTGCATTGGCATAATGAGTGGAAGAACTCAAGGAGATAGATCTTGAAGGGTGACCAAGCTGTCAGCACTGCAAGGAAGAAAAGACAAGCAACAAAAAGAATTGAAGAGTGATCTAAAATCTACAAGGTTAGAGTTACAATCTTTATTAGGTCAAAACATTTCTAATACTTTCTTACTATTGTATTAGATATTAAAATCCTACATTGCTAGGTTAGCTTAACAACTAGGTGGATAAGCCTCAGGAAAAAGATAGATGATCCCCAGGAGAAGGATAAGAGATCCTGAGGAGAAGGATAGGAGATCCCTAGAGAGGGATAAAAGATTATTTTGAGAAGATGATTGTAAATCCCATGGACTTGGGTGGGCCTAATAGTTCTATTTAAATCCTTTAATAGGGTGGCATTCTATGTTGAATGTTCATAAGTCCTCTAATAGGGCACACTCCTATCAGGGTGTAGAAATCCTTTAACAGGGTCACATTTAATAGTGTGTTGTAGCCTTTAATAGGGTAGGCTTTTAACAAGGAAACCCATCAGAAGTGGTTGAAATCTATTGTGCAATAATTTTGTGGGTATCATCCCCACCCTAGTTTTACCTTCTTGTTCTTGGAGGGTTTCTGGGTCACCAAAATCCTTTATATTATGTGGTGATGCATGTTTACTTTTCATGATTGTTTAATGTTTAATTGCATGTATGATAAGAAAGTAAAAAGGCTAGAAAGAAAAGATTTGAATTGGACATTATTGGACCTCGAATAACTGATTCACGCCCCCTCTCAGTTATTCTAAAAGAATTCTAACAAGTGTATGCTGAGCTCACTTGGACATTGAAGATAGTTTCCTATGTCTATCGAGCATTCTAGAGTTTGCCTAGTTTAGAAGATATTATCTACTGAGTTCACTAAGGCAACAAAGTAAAGTTTGTAGATGTTGAGTGTTAGTCAATCTCACTTAGTCAATGAAGGAAATGTTCGATGGAACTATTGTTAACTGAGCTCACTCAATTACCAAAGGAAATTTTTGGATATAGAGTGTTGATCAAGTTCACTTGGTTAATATAGGAAAATTGCTTTGAGTTAGTATCTACTGAGTAGGATCGACTAATGAAGATTTTTCTTATTTTGGCATATTAAGTTCAATAGTTTTGTTTGTTGGTTCTAGCTAACTAAGAAGATGGATATTAATTGTTCTAAGTTATATTCCAGCCAATATGACAATATGTAAGATATAGATATAAGGTCAAGATGAGGATTGAATGTGTGGAACATAATTGAAGATTTAATGATGCTTAGAGGAAGTGAATTAGAAGGATAAGAAAAATATCCTTGTTGAGATGCAAAGATAGATTCAATCGGGAAAGATCAAGTATACAAGCTAGAATTAAGATTTGTAATCATCAATTTCATTACATCAAAAATCAAGTAATCTCATTATTACTCTCTAACCTTTTTAGCAGTGATCTAAATCTCTTAGCATAGTTGGCTTAACAACTATTTGTAAATCCTCTAACAAGGTGGCATTTCTATTGAATTTTCTAAATAACTATAAAAAGGCCACTCCTAATTGGGTGATATAATCCTCTAACAAGGTCACACATAATGGTGTGTTTTGTCACTCGATAGATTAACTTGTTACTAATATTTAAGCATTTATAATTATTAGCATGCATGCAAAAGTAAATAACATGAACACAAGAGACACCAGATTTAATGTGGAAACCCAATATGAGAAAAACCACCAAGTAACTAGCTACCAATTTTCACTCTTCTAAAGTGAGCCCTCTTAGGAGTCAACCCTATTAAAGGTTACAATACACACTGTTAGGTGTGACCTTGTTACAAGATTTAATCACCCTATTAGGAGTGGCCTTGCTAGAGGTCTTTAGAACAATTCAACTGAACTGTCACCTTGTTAGAGGATTTACAAAATAGCTGTTGAACAAACTCTGTTAAGAGATTTTGAAATCACTACTACAATGTTTAGAAAGTAACAATGAATGAACCTAAATAATATGTAACTAAATTTTCTAATTATAGATCTCTTTTCTACACCATTAGATCCTTCTTGATCAAATGTGGCTTTCTTGTTCCTCAATGATCTTTGATCATCCTTCAAAATTTTCTCTCACAATAATTAGTCCTCCTTCACATTTGCATCATATCAAATCCATCACACACACTTAGAATTTGCAACTTGACCTCTTATATATACCATTTAGATTATCAAGTTGGCTCATTCACAAGTTACATTTACCAATAAACTATACATCAGTTGACTACAAATATTACATTAAGAAAATAAACTTTATTTCTCAAAACAATGAAATCCTTCATTGGCCGATCCTGCTCAATAAGCGCTACTTCCGAAAACAATTTCTTAAGTTGACCATCTTAGCTTGATTAATACTACAAAATCTACAAAATCCTTTGGCTGCTAAGTGAACTCGATAAGAACTAAATTTCCTTCATTGTCCATGAGAGCTTAGTAAGAACTATTTTCTTCACTATTTTCCTTTGATGATCGAGTGAGCTTGGTAAGAACTATCTGCATAAGGTAAAGCATGAGAATGCTTCATAGACACTCTAAACCTTCTTTACTAACCTTCTGAGCTTGGTAGACTCTATCTTTTGCCTTGCTAACCAACAGAGCTTGGTAGACTCTATTTGATAAATGATATGACATTTGTGTAACATCAAAGACAACACACAATTGAACAATTGTATCCAACAATCTCCCTCTTTGGCATTGATGGCAACACAACATGTCATAGAAGAATAAAATTTGAAAACAAGTCTTCTTTGATAGAATGCTTCACCCTCTTATATTTTATTCCACAAAACTCCTCAAATATAGTAATCTCTCTCTTTCATTGTAATCTCTCCCTCTTACATAAACTCTATTTTTCTTGTAAATGTCAGAAAGATATGACAATAAAATATCCCTCTTTGAAAACACATGCCAAAGAAAACACGGCTTCAAAATAAATTTCACTATACCTTAAGTACTCACTCTTATGCAATGTCTTCATTACTTTGCTACATCAACTAATAGATCTTCAACTCTGTTCCTATTGATGCATCACTAAAACTATATTTTAGTGAGCTTTAGATAGGGGAATAACCCCTAACTTACCTCTTAGATACAAGAATGCATCCTTAAGTAAAGGGTTTGTGAATATGTTAGCAATTTGTTCCTTTATATGGATATATTCTAATCTGAAATCATTTTCTTGCACCAATTCTCTGACAAAGTGATACTTTATAGCAATATGCTTGGTTTTTTAATGCATCATTGGATTCTTGGATATTTTGATTGCACTTGTATTGTCACAAAACATAATAATAGGTTTTTTGATTTCTTGTTTCATACCTTCCAATAATAGTTTGAACATACAATGTTTGAATAGTTTACTACTACTGCAACATATTCAACCTTTGTTGTGGACTAGGATGTACAGTTCTACTTTTTACTTGTTTAAGAAACCAAACTCTTTCTAAGAAAGAAAGCTCTTCCACTTGTACTCTTTCTATCATCAACATTCTCTACCCAATCTACATCAGTGAACACTTTTAAATCTAGATTTCCTCCAAGTTTATACCATAGTCCATAATCTTCAGTTCCTTTCAAATATCTCATGATCCTTTTGATTGCCATCATGTGGTTTAGTTTTGGTTTTGCTGAGAATCTTGCTATAATTCCTACTACAAGGGCAATGTTTGGTCTTGTGTGCACTACATATTGCAACTTTCCAATCATAGATCTATACAATGTCTAATCCACTTCCTTTGATTCATCATCCTTTGTAAGTTTCAATCAAGTACACATAGGAGTCCCAACTAGTTTGCAATCTTCCATACCAAATTTTTTCAATATCTCCTTGATATATTTAGATTGAGTGATGTAGATGCCATTCTTACTCTAGTGAATTTGAAGATCAACAAAAAATTTGATCTCACCAAACATTGACATTTAAAATTCCTTATTCATTTGTTCTAAAAATTCTTTGCAAAGATCATCATTTACTATGAAGAAAGTATCATCTACAAATATTTTTGCCAAAACAATCTTATTATCTGGTCCTTCCTTGATGTACAAGCTATTGCTATCATTAGTTCTTTGAAAACCAATCTGAATAAGATTGTTATGTAGTCTTTCATACCATGCTCTAGGGGCTTGTTTTAGACCATACAATGCTTTATGTAATTTTCAAACCATGTCCTTCTTTTTTGGACCAACAAAACCTTCATGTTGTTCAATGTAAACCTCTTCATTCAGTATGCCATTGAGAAATGCTAACTTGATATCTATCTGATAAACTTTGAATCCATTGTATGTATCATATGCAAGTAAGGTTCAGACACCTTCCAATCTTGAAATAGGAGAAAAAGTCTCTCCATACTCTCTACATTCTTCTTGAGAACATCCTTTGTGTACCAGTCTAGCTTTATTCTTTGACACCTTACCATATTCATTTAACTTGTTTCTAAATACCCACTTAGTTCCAATCACTTTTTTGTCTCTAAGCCTAGGTACAAGAGTCCATGTTTTGTTTTTCTCTATCTATTCTATCTCTTCATTCATAGCTTCAATCCAACTTTCATTTTCTAATGCATCTTTGAAATTTCTAGGTTCAAAATAAAGAAGTAAACAAGTGCCTTTCAACTTACTTCTTGTCATTGCTCCTTTAGATTTATCTCCAATGATTCGATCTAGTGCATGATGCTTTCTGACATACTTGGCTAGCACAGGCTCCTTGCCTTTTGAATGACTTTCATTGTAATCCTTCTGTGCTTCAAATTTTGGTTCTAGTTTAGGTTGCTTGGGCTTGGTAGATGTTGATTCAGTAGCTTCTCTTTGCAACTCAGGTCCTTGCAACTCGGTAGGCATTAGCTAGGTTTGAACTTCTTGCAACTTAGTTATAGAAGACTCTGGAGTAGAAGATTTTTGATTGACAGATGTGCCTGGCACTGTATAGGACTCAATGAAAAAAAATCTCCTGTATTCTTCAAGTTCCCTTTTTCTTTGTTCTTCAGTTCTTTCTACAAACTCATCAGCTTTTACATGTGCACTTTCTATGACTTTGTGAGTAGACAAGTTCAAACATCTATATGGTTTACTTTTGCAAGAATATCCAAAAAATATTCCTTCATCACACTTCACCTCAAATTTATCTTTTCTAGTTCTGTCAAAATGTAACAATTACTTCCAAATACTTTTAGGTAACTTACATTGGGTTTGTAGCCATACATTAACTCATAGGGGGTTTTGTATGAGTCCTTCTTTAGTTGTACTCAGTTCAAGGTATGAACAACAATGTTGATAGCTTCCTTCAAATATTTGATAGAAATGCTTTTTTCAATCATTAAGGTTCTTGCATTGTCCATGATAGATCTATTCCTTCTTTCAACTATTCCATTTTGTTCAGGAGTTCCAGGTGCTGAAACCTATCTTTTGATTCCCATTTCAATGCAAAAGTTATTGAACTCATGTGAAATCAATTCACCACCTTTTTCTGACCTTAAAAATTCTAGTCTTTTGCCTATTTCCTTCTCTACTCTGGCCAAATATCATTTGAACTTTTCAAATGCTTATGATTTCTCTCTTAGGTACATGATAGTCATCATTCTTGAGTAATAATCAACAAACAGAATGAAGAACTTTTCACTAGTATAACTTTCAATTCCAATAGGTCCACACAAATTAGTATGGATAATTTCTAAAATTTCTTTAGACTGACAGTTCTTGCTTTTAAATCTAGTCTTTACCATCTTGCCAATTTGACAATTCTTGCATAGACTGACCTTAGGTTTTTTTATGTTAGGAATGCCTCTTACTTTCTTGAATTTACTTATTTTTACCAAGTTATTAAAGTTCACATGACACAACCTCCTATGCCATAACCAACTTTATTCAACTTGAGAGATAAACGATGAACATTCACCAAGTTCAAGATAAAAAAAAGTTACCTTTTGTTTGAGTGTCTGATCCAATCAACTTTCCTTTGCTATCCAGTAGTCTTACTTTTCCATGCATGAATTCCACTTTGAATCCATTATTGAGTAGCTATGCCACACTCAACAGATTGTGTTTTAGTCCTTCTACCCAATATGCATTATCACATACAAGTTCTTTGGTTAGAGAGATTCTTCCTTTTCCTTATATGCAACAAGGTTCATTATTACCAAATCTCACACTGCCACCATCATAGTCTTCAAAATGTTCAAACTTAGTTTTATCACCAGTCATGTGATGAGAACAACCAGTATCTATAATCCATGTATGATTTTTTCTTACTTAAGAAATGAGTGCCATTTCGTCATCATTATTAGATTCATCCTTTACATCAATGTAAACAATTTCATCTTCTTCTTCATCATTAGAATCATTAGCCATGAAACATGTTTTCTTACCTTTATCCTTGAATGATTTGATGTCTTTCTTGCCATTGTACTTGTGACCTTTCTTCTCATCCTTTTTCTACTTATTTGGGCATGTAGCAGCAATCTGTCCAATTTTTTCACATGAAAAATAGATTAGAGGAACCTTACCTATGTATTTCCCTTTGCCTCTTGAATATTTCCTTGTTATTAGATCTTCAACCACCTCAAGATCACTATCTGAACTTTGTTCCGATTCCTCATCACTATTTGACTAATGATCCTTTATCTTTTTTCCTTTTTCCTTGAGTGAAAGCTTAGCTTCAAATTTTGATTCAATGTTCTCGGCTGTTGGAACATAATTATCATAATTGTCTAGCTCAAATGTAGTCAATTTTTCAACTATGACCTCTAAATTTATCTTATGATTTGCTTCACATCTTTTTTCTTGAATTGTAGAAACTCTAATTGCATAAATAGGAAGTAGAGTTCTAAGAACATTACTTATAATAGTTTTCTCCTTGATATCTCCTCCAGATGCTTTCATTGCACTAACACTTGCTTTAACTCTTTCAACATATTTTGCTATATTTTCATCCTCTCTCATCCTCATTTGATCAAATTGTCCTCTCAAACTTTCTACTTTGGCTCTTCTCACATTATCATGACCTCCATAGATCTCTTTCAACTTCTTCCACATTTTAAAGGTAGTTTTGAAATTCTTGATGTCATCAAATTCTTCATAACTTGGGGTAGATGCGTTATCTATCATCATGATGTTGTGAGTCTTCTTTTCAACAATATCATTGACAGATAATGTACTAGCAGGTTTTGCATTTTTTTCATCAAGGTACTTTAGCCCTAAATCACCAATAGAAGCTAGATGAAGTGTCATCAATCCCTGCCATGCTAAGAATTATTTCCTATTAAGTATTGGAATTTCCATCTCGTAAGACATCCTGATCTTTAGCTTAGATCCTTGAAATCTTTTCCTGCAAGCACCAAAAGCGTTGATACCAATTGTTGGAATTATAGATGAAGTAACTAATAGGGAGTGGGGGGGGAGGGGGGGGAGGGGGGGGTGTTGTGAATTAGTTACCACAAAAACAAATCCAAATCCCTTAGATGTCTTAAATAACTAGTTATTGTTGTCACTCGGTAAACACATCACAAAAATGTTGTAACTCAGTAGATCAACTTGTTACTGATCTTTAAGCATTTATATTTATTAGTATGCATGCAAAAGTAAATAACATGAACAAAAGAGACACTAGATTTAATGTGAAAACTCAATATAGGAAAAACCACCAAGTAACTAGCTACCAATTTTCACTCTTCTGAAGTGAGCCTTGTTAGTAGCCAACCTTGTTAAAGGTTACAATACACATTGTTAGGTGTGACCTTATTAGAGGATTTAATCACCCTATTAGGAGTGGCCTTGCTAGAGGTATTTAGAATAATTCAACTGAACTCTCACCTTGTTAGAGGATTTACAAAATGGCTGTTGAACCAACTCTGTTAAGTGATTTTGAAATCATTGCTACAATGGTTAGAAAGTAACAATAAATTGACTTGAATAAGATGCAACTAAATTTTTTGATTACAGATCTCTTTTTTGCACCATTATATCCTTCTTGATCAAATGTAGCTTTGTTGTTCCTCAATGATCTCTGATCATCCTTCAAAATTCACTCTCACAATAATTAGTCCTCCTTCACATTCACATCATATCAAATCCATCACACAAACTTAGAATTCACAACTTGACATCTTATATATACCATTCAGATTATCAAGTCAGCTCATTCACAAGTTACATTTACCAATAAACCATACATCATTTGGCTACAAATATTACATTAAGAAAATAATTTTTTTTCCTCAAAACAAAGAAATTCTTCATTGGCTAACCCTGCTCAGTAAGCACTACTTCCAGAAATAATTTCCTGAGTTGACCATCTTAGCTGGATTAATACTGCAAAATTTACAAAATCCTTTGGCTGTCAAGTGAACTCAGTAAGAACTAATTTTCCATTGCTATGCATGAGAGCTCGGTAAGAATTGTTTTTTGCACTATTTTTCTTTGATGACTGATTGAGCTCGGTAACAACTGTCTACACAAGGTAAAGTCTGAGAATTCTTAGTGGACACTATAAACCTTCTTTGCTAACCTTTTGAGCTCAATAGACTCTTTCTTTTTCCTTGCTAACCAACTGAGCTTGATAGACTCTTTCTGATAACTGATATGACATTTGTGTAACATCAAAGACAACACACAATTGAACAATTGTATCCAACACAACAAAGTTCAGTTTTGATTTGTATTGACATCGAAGGGATCTAGGATTTATATTTGTGGTAACTAATTTACCCCTCCCCTCTTAGTTACTCCTCTTATATTTCCAACAGAAATAAGTCTATAGTAGAATTAGCTAAAGCAATTCATTTTGAGAATGATGTTTCTAAGAGAGAGTAGTATTTAATAAAATAATATATACTCTAAATATAGTACATATCAAAACAAGAATAGACACCTTATGAACTTTGATTTGGGCATTCACCATTATTTAAATATTTTAGGATATTTGGGAGCAGATGTTATATTAAGAGAGATGATGATATTGGTAAGTTTGATCCAAGAAGTGATGAAGACATGTTTCTTGTCTATACATTGAAAAGTAAGGCTTATAGATGGTTCAACTATAGAATTACAACAATAGTTTAATGCACAAATGTAATGATTGATGAGAAGTTTGGAATCAAAGAAAAGATGATAGATTATAATTTAGATGAAGAAGAGAATAACTTTGGAAGTGTTAGATAGAATGTTGAAGTTTTGTTTAAGACTAACAATGACTTGCAAAATGATGTGCTAACTTTTAAGCATAGAGGAGAACAAAGTTCTTGGCCTAGAGAAGAGATAAGAGTTGAGATGTCAACTCCTACCCCTAACAGAAATATGATAAGGAATCACCCTCTTGAGTAGATACTAAAGACAAAGGTGTTTAATGAGGGCTGCTCAATATGACTGAGAAAGGTATGCTTTGATACCACTAATGAGGGGCCACACCA
Organism: Cupressus sempervirens; assembly: GCA_028749045.1. Taxonomy (NCBI): domain Eukaryota; kingdom Viridiplantae; phylum Streptophyta; class Pinopsida; order Cupressales; family Cupressaceae; genus Cupressus; species Cupressus sempervirens. Next base: position 584,956,537 of record CM053787.1, on the reverse strand, counting down.
CCCTTACCAACTCACAACCAAAAATGCAACAATATGGAGACAAAGAGAAGGTAAAATGATTCATAAATCATCCATTAAAACTTCAAATTCATTACAATATTCTCCAAATGAGAGAAATCCCAAATAAGAGCTTCCCAAGGAAGAGTCCTCCCACCAAGAGCTTCACCAAGAGAACTACCACTCAAGGCTATCACCTCTAAGATTTCTTACAATAGATTACACCATGAGAGCTTCTACTTGAAGAGCTTTGCTACAAGAGATTACACTTAAAGAGCTAATACTTCAAGAGCTTAATTACAAATGCTCATATGCATTTCTTAAATAGGCACTTACCACCAAAGATGTTACAAACACAACCAATGTGGTATAAAAGGTAAATACAACTACCTTAAAAAAAAATTAAATTCCCACCCAAATGCAAATAATCACCACCATGTGGCCCAATTTGAAAATTACATTTCTTTTGCAGATCATGACAAATATTAAATGCATGATTTAAGAAAATTTCCACAAACTTCTAAAATGCCACCTACACACTTCGCGAAATGGAATGACAACTATTTTCTTATTTTTCTATTTACACCACTTATGCACCTTGAATAGAGAAATTCCTCTTTCTTCTTGTTTCCCCTTTTTAATTTATTAAAATAGTTTTCCTCTAATTTTCATTACTTTCTCTCTCCTCCATAATTGTTTATTTATTTAATAATAATTTTGATTACACCCCTTTTTTTGTGATGCAAGATGGTCCTGCATCAGACAACCATAGTAGTTAAAATTTTGTGGATATGAATTTACAAAATGAAGCAAGTGACAATGACATGTGTTGTTTCTTCTCTTCCAACACCTCACTAGAACAAGTATATGTTGTTGATATATTTCCTTCTTTCATCTTTTCCAACACCTAGCTAGTACAAGTGTCTACTATTGAAAATACTCCTCCACAATGAAATTTGTCCAAGTATAACTCGCATCCTCTTCCAATCTTGTAGAATTAAATACACCTATAATAAACTCAAGAATGCTATACCATTCTTCCTTTACATACCACACATCACTTATAAGATCCTCATGCAGAACATCATCTTTCAAATCCATATCAAATGCAACATCCCATGGCTCGTTAACATATACCTCTTTCACACCATCATCTTTGTCAAGTTTCTTCCATGTCTTCAACAAGACATGTAACTTCTTCACTTGTTTGACCTCCAACAAAGGCATTATTCTCTTCCTTTATTTCTAAAATCTTCAAATCATCTTCATCTATTTCTAGCTCACAAATCTAGTCATCTTCATGCTCTTCATCTTATTCAACTTCAAGTTCACAAATATATGTATCTTCATCCTCTTGCTTTTATTTTGTATCACATGTATGATATTCTACTGGATCTTCTTTCCTTTCCACATCTAAAGAATTGTCAATATCTCTTTTTTGGTGACACCCTCTTCCCTTCTACAACTTTTCTTCTAATTCATTCACTTACTTCTATAGATTAAACAATCCAACTCATAATGCCTCTTGATTTCCTGCTCTAATTTTTTCAAGTCTATGAATCCGCAAAATCCATCCAATCACAAAGTCATCTTCTTTCTCTTCTCCATGCTCAAGTTTTCATAAGACAAACTTCATGCCACACAAGTACCTTGTGCAAACTACCTCACATCGGTGATTGGTCCACATGCTAAGGAACTCCTATTCTAATACCATTGATGATGAACCACAAATCTACTATGAGGAGTGTTTTCTCTAGAATCAGACAACATTGTAAGCCCCATAGGGCACGTCATTGAGTCTATTTTCATTATACTGAATTTAATAGCATATCAATTCTAATAATAATATTTCCTTTTCTTGTTGTGTTCATTTATCTTGGGTTGTGCCCTCATCAGTTGTATCAGAGTGGTAGTTCTTGTGTGTAGACAGATTACCAATTATGAAGCAGTTTGCATGAGGATTGCGATTTCAGCTAAGTATGTAGATAGATCGATGATTATGAGGCAATTTATGAGATTCTTATATTGCATGAAGTTTGTCTCATGAAGAGTTGAGCATGGAGAAGATAAATAAGAAGATGTATTTTGTTATTAGATGGATTCTAAGGATTCCTAAACTTGAGAAAATTGGAGTAAGAAATCAAGAGGCATTATGAGTTGCATTCTTTGATTTAGAAAATAAAGTGAATGAATTAGAAGCAAATTTATAGAAGAGAAGAGAGCATTGCCAGAAAAGAGATATTGAAAACTCTTTGGATGCAGAAAAGAAAGATGATCCAATGGAAGAGCAAGAGGATTAAGATGAAAATAATTGTGAACTTGAAGTTGAAGAAGATGAAAGAGAATAGGAAGAGCATCAAGATGACAAGATTTGTGATCTAGAAGTAGATGAAGATGATTGGAATAATGCAACAATAGAGGAAGAGTATAATGCCTTGGTTGGATGCCAAACAAGGGCAGCAGTTACTTTCCTTGTTGAGGACATTGAGGAAGAAATCGAAGATGAAGATTTGAAAGAGGTAAATTCTTATGAATCATGGGATATTTTCTTTGAGATGAATTTGAAATATGATGATGGTTTGGATGAGAGTCTTGTTATTGATGTGTGGTATGGAAAGGAAGATTGGTGTGGTGTTTCTAAGTTCATTACAAGTATGTTTAATTCAACAAGATTGGAGGAGGAGGAGAGTGATACTTGGAAAGAGTTCATTGTGGAGGAGTATTTTCAGCAATAGATACTTGTTCTAGCTAGATGTTGGAAAAGAAGAAAGAAAGAAATATATTGGTAATGGATACTATTTCTAGCTAGGTGTTGGAAGAGAAGAAAACAAAAATGTCGTTCTTAGTTACTTCATTTTGTGAATTCATAGCCACAAAATTTTTCCTACCATTGGTGTCTGATGTAGGAGCATCTTGCATCACAAAAAAGGGGATGCAACCAAAAATTATTTTTTAAAAAAATTGTGGAGGAGAGAGAAAGTGATGAAAATAGAAAGAAAAATAAATTAAAAGAAAGAGGAAAATAGGAGAAAAGAGGAATTTCTATTTTCAAGGTGCAAAGGTGGCATAAATAGAAAAATAAGAAATATGGTTGTCACTTCATTTATCGAGGTGAGTAGGTGGCATTCTAGAAGTTTTTGGCAAGTTCCTTAAATCATGCATTTACTATTTGTTGTGATCCACAAAAGAAATATAATTTTCTAATTGGGACACATGGTGGTGCTTAGCTATATTTGGGTGGGAATTAAATATTTGTTGAAAGGTAGTTGCATTTACCATTTATCGGACATTGCTTGTGTTTGTAATATCTTGGATGGTAAGTGCCAATTTAAGCAAGGCTTATGATCATTTGTAATAAAGCTCTTCAAGTAGAAGCTCTTTAAGTGTAAGTTCTTGAAGTATAAGCTCTTCAAGTGTCAGTTCTTGAAGTGTAAGCTCTTGAAGTAGAAGCTCTTCAATTTCAAGCTCCTTTGTTGTATGCTCTTCTTGTAGAAGCTCTTGGTGTGCAAGCTAGTTGAAAGCTCTTTGTGTGGAAGTTCTCTTATATTGTAAGAGTTTTGATTTCTGTCATTTAGAGAATATTGTAAGGATTTTCAAGTATAATAAAAACATGTGATGTGAGGCATTTTATCTTCTCTTTGTCTCCATATTCTTGTGTTTTTTTAATTGTGAGTTGGTAAAGGTGGTGTGGCCCCTCATCAGTGGTATTAGAGTGTACCTTCATTAGTGGTATCAAAACAATCCTCATCGAGTATTATGACAAGGAGCAGAATAAATAAGGAGATATGCTTGGTATTTCAAGTTGAACCCAACTAATAAGATGAATCAGCAAGGAGAAGTTGAAATAAGCAAGGGAAGCCTTCTTTGTAAAGGTTATTCATAGCAAGAGGACATTGATTATGAGGAAAAATATGCACCTATAACAAGAATGGAAGTAGTAAGGATGTTCTTGGCTTATGTAGAAAACAATAAATACAAGGTTTATCAGATGGATGTTAAATCAACCTTTGTGAATGGAGAATTAGAAGAAAAGGTTTACATTGAGTAGCCTAAAGATGTTCCTCTATTACAAGACAAAGACATGGTATTTAGATTACAATAAATATCTTTATGGTCTGAAGCAAGCACCAATAACCTAGTACACAAGGTTGGAGAGTTACTTGGAAAAGCTTGGATTTGCTAAAGATATAACAAGCAATAACTTATATCTGAAACAAATTGAAGATGGTTTGTTGATCATTATAATAACTATTGATGACATCATTTTTGGAGTTAATGATGAAGCTAGTGATAAATTTGTTGAGGAGATGAAGAATGAATTTGAAATTAGTAGGAGAAATGAAGTTTTTCCTGGGTTTGCAGATTGTGTACAATAATGATGATATATTCATTTCACAAGCTAAGTACCTAAAAGATTTGTTGAAAAGCTTTAGTTTGGAAAGTAGTAAACTTTTTGGCACACCTATGATAACTAGTTACAAGTTATCTAGCAAAGATGAGACACTTGCAATGGAGTAGAAGAAGTATAGATCAATGATTGGAGGTTTGCAATATCTATCTCACCCTAGACCAGATATATAAAATGCATTTGGGATTGTAGCTAGATTTCAAGTTGATCCCAAGGAATATCATTTAGCAATAGAAAAGAGAATATTTAAATATCTGATAGGGAAATTTGATTATGGAATTTTGGTATGATAGATCAAGTGATTTCACTTTGTGTGCATATACTGATGTTGACTGGGTAGGAAATATGGATGATAGAAAGAGCATTAATGGTGGGATATTCTTTCTGGGAGGAATATTAGTTTCCTTGTTAAGAAAGAAGCAACATTGCATTTCACAAAGTACTATTGAGGAAGAGTATGTTGTAGTAGTAAATAACTATAATCAAGTTATGTGGATGAAGTAGATATTGAAGGATATCTGAATTAAAATTGAAGAACTTATTATCATTTTCTATGACAACACAAGTACCATGAGTATGTCTAAGAATCTTGTAATATATTCTAAGAAAAATCATATATAAAGAAATATAAAATGAGATCGGATTGGAGTATGTAAGTATTGAGGATCAAATTGTACATATCTTTATGAAGCCTTTGCCTAAAGATACATTTGAGTACTAGAGAGGTATACTTGGGATTATACGCTTGCCTACTTCTAAGTAGTTGATGTTGAGAGTGCATCAATCTAATGGTATAAAGCACTATTATTTGACTAGATTGAATGATGATTCTTCCTATATGGGGCAGTATCTAGTATGTACTAATTCATTGAGGACTCTTGGTATTTGGTATTGAATAGTGTCTTTAGACACTCGAGCTAGTTGATGACTTGGATAAGCTATTAACAATTGGTAATTAACAATTGGCATGTAACTTTGAGATTGAGACTTTTGACATTGATGTCAATGGGGGAGAGTATATGCATGAAAATCATTTCCTAAAGCATGGGAAAAATATGCATGAGATAAGGATAAAAGAAACAATAGAGTACTATTTGGCATTTTTGGAACTTGGATGTTTTTCATCTATGTTGCCATCAATTCCAAAGGGGGATATTTTTAGCATGAATGCCAATGTTACTACATTAGGGAAGTATCCTAAGCATTGGAGAGTATTGATATGTTTTATTCATGATTTTGTTTGTCATTTATGTCAACATAACATTTTTTTCTATAAAGACAAGAAGAGTAGTAGAAATAGATCTTGATGGTACAAAAAATGGTTTGATTTTCTATTCATGTGTAGTTATGGACATGTTTAGCACATGTCATGATGACATGGTGAAGTGCACAACATCTAAGTCAAAGAAGTATGGAAGTTGTACCTAATTTATAGAGAGTAGTTTTTGATGATGGTTGGCTATCATACATCTCAAATGTAATAAAGAGATTTCTAGTTAGGTATTAATAGAGGATACTCATATGATGATATTAGTGAGTGTGCAAGCCTTAGTATCACACGTGTGAAGTTTTGTATAGACAATGAGCCAACAATACTATTGTAATTGTAATTTAATTAATTATCTTATTTTAATTAATTGAGAAAGCCTCAAGGCCAACTTAAGGAATTATTATGAAGATGTGGTATAAAGGAAACATGTTTTCCTTGATTGTAACTAATGATAAAGTGTGTTTAAGTATCGTTATCTTGGTTGAAGTTTGAAAAGGAGGAAAGTGCTTACTGAATGCATTTAAATGATCTAAGGGATTATTTGAATATGATATTTGAGATTTGGTTACAAGATCTAAAGGAGAAAAGGTCTAGTTGAGAGGAGAGAGATAGAGAAAGGAATTACATTTCAGTTCTATTATTCTACAAGGATTAATACAAAGATCATTTGGACAATGGGTTCATTGGTCTTTCCCTTGAAGTTTTTTTGGTAGTGGGTCCAACTCTCTTCCACAAATCCTAATAAGGTTGGCACAATGCCTAACTGGGTTGGAATCTCCTAACAAGGATTCAAAGTCTCCTAATAAGGACTCATATGTATTGAATGTTGTAACAAGCTCCTAACAAGGTCTATCCTATAATAAGGAATGTTTAAATTAATACATCATCTTGTGGGTACCATCCCCACCAAGGTTTTCCCTCTGATCAAGGGTTTCCCTAGTTAACATATCTGGTCTTATTGTGTATGACTATCTTGTTGTGGTTTTAGTTTACATTACTCATATGATTAAATATTGTTTAAGATTGTTAATAGTGATATTAGTTGGATAACTAATTCAAACCCCCCCTCCCTCCCCCTCTCGCTTAGTTATATCAATGGAATATATATCATAACAATCTCCCCAAGTGCTATCTCTTATTGGGCTATTGGATCTCCTCAACAACTCTTGATTGATTAAATTCTTGGACTATGTCAAAACCTTAGTGTGTCAAGATTAGTTTTCACCCATTTGAGATTGCAAGATTTCTAGAGTTGACCATTAGTAGAAGCCACAACACAACTGACTTTTTCTTTTCTAGGACTATGTGTGCAATTGATTTTATTTTTTAAACATACACATGTACAATCCTTAGGGAGTAGAATAATAGATCACTATTCTTTGTCATATGCAAATTTGCTTTGTCTCTTCCTCATTGTGTGAAGAAAATTATTTTCTTGAACTCCCTAATTTCTACCTCGTGTGCCTGATTAATGCTATAAAAAAATTAATGCATCTAGTTGGTCAATTAAAATCAACAAAAACTAAGTTCCCAAGTCAAAAACTAACTTTTTAACTTGCTCAATTTGCTATCTTATCAGTTTTGGTCTTCCTCGGTTGATCTAGGTCAGATAAGTCACTTACCCAATTGTCAAAAGCATGTTCGCACTTTGAATTCTTGCATTTTGACCTCTTAAACTTGTAATATTTGATTTAATGAATGATCTTTCTTGGATTTGGTGAGCTAGAAATTGATATTGTTGAAAAGATAAACCTTTGGATCCTTTGATAACACACTTGAAGAGTCTCAGTAATCTCTTGTCCATTCACTTCCATACAAATTTAGATTCAATCAATATATTTTGGGTAAATCATCCTCCTAATCCATATGTGTTAGGGTATTCACACATTCAGTGGGTACCTGTTTGGTAGTATTGGTTTATGCCTCTTGCAAAATTATATCTTATCACCTCTCTTTTTGACAAGTGAATGCTTTTACTATCCTAGTTTGGCACAAATGTTTCTTTGGATCATCATATCACTGAGTACCTTATCTTTCATGCTCATTACAATAATACATCAAGTAGATCAAGGAAAGTTACCTCAAGTAGTCTTCAACCAATTTTCCTTAGTTCAAACTTGCCAAAAACATAAAGGAAAAGAACTCACATTTGATCAATCACCCAGGAAAAACTTAGAAGTTTGGTTTGATCCCAAGAGTGATGTTAGTAAGTTGAGTACATCTTGAGCATCTTGTGGCTTAGATATGGATATGAGTTACATAATGACTCAAAAATAGAGGAAAGAAATGGATAAATTCCTTTATGATATATTTGAAAAGCATAGAGATACTATTCTTTATAGCAGGCCCTCCAGTAAAAATTGATCAGTCTCACACCTTATCTCAACTAGATATCTGGATGCACACCAAAGGAAAAAAGGAGATAAGTGGAAAGCCTATCAAGAAGAACAATCATAACATGAAGACCAATATGGTGAACCTTATATGAAACTCATGTGAATGCAACATACATTTTCAATGACTTCTTTAGACATTCAAGATAAAGTTAATCTCTCAAAACAACTTCAAGATACATGAGTGAAAGACTTAAGAAAATTGAGCATGAAAAGAAAGCCTTCTTAGAAAAAAAAGCTAAAAAAGAAGAGCAATTTAGACACTTAGAGTTGGATATAGAAAGGAAAGCCAACCAAGAGGAGAAAGATAGATTCTTGACTCAACAACTTAATGATCAATTTAACAACATGCTTATTGGTAGTGGAGACAACTCTCCTCCATCCACCCCTCCTAAGACTCCACAAAGTGGAAGACATTCAAGAACACCTTCTTGATCTCCTAGCCCTAGAGGAAGGAGGGCTCCAAGACATGATCATAATAGGAGACAAATATCTCTTAGGAATTCAAGACAAATTTCACACCATGCTCATCATGATTCACCATATGGGATAGTAGCTCAAGTTTTAATCTCAAATCCCAAGACCTCATGAAGATACAACAAGAACTACTCTTCAAGAAATATGTGGAGAGATACTTAGAGGAAAAAAAAAGGCAAGCTCCTAGAGATTTTAATCAACAAGGGCACTAGAGTCCCCTATAACTTTGATGTGGACAAGAAGATTAAGAAGCAAGGCCCATCTCAAGAAGAAGAGATCAAATAAATTAACAGTATGATGGAAAAGATTTTGGCAGCCAGGAGTTCATTCTCACTTGATTCAATATTTTCTAATCCTTTTGAAAAAAGTGTTAACATGAAATATTTCCTTAGAAATTTTGATATCCCTCAATATGACAAGTATGATGGGAATGGAGATCCACATGATTGCATGCATCAATTATATATCATGAGTTTTAAGTTCCATCAAGATCATTCATACCTCATGAGATTGTTCTCAAGGAGTGTTAAAGGTCAAGCAATGGATTAGTTCACAAAAATAACTCCCCCCATTAAGAATTTCAAAGAGATCATTCATATATTTTTCCAACACTTTGCATACAAACTTTCAATATCTATCACCATGTTGGACTTATGAAAATTAAAGAAAAATCAAGGGGAATCATTTTTCACTTTCTTACAAATGTGGAGGTGCCAATGCTCTTGCTACTCTAGGATCATCCCTAAAAATGAGAAGATTTACATCCTTGTTAGCAACTTAGTTCCTAAGATGTGGTATGAAGTTAGGAAGATGGTTTTTGATTCCTTTTACACAATGGTTGAAACCACATGTAGGATTGAGGATATTTTGAAAAGAACAAGGAATTTTGACCAAACATGGAAACAAAAACAACAATAGTGGTCAGAAAACCATAACCCTAACAAGGATAAATGAAAGATCTCACATTGGAATATGAACAAACAAGTGGTTAATGATGGAGTTTTGCACTCCTCCAAACCCAATGATCAAGCTATTCTCCACTTGTCTAGTGCTAATCAAGCCATGGAACTCAATGCATCTAATCGAAAAAAGAAAAAGCCAAGATACCAAGATAGGTCTATGAAAGAGAGACATCATTTTTCAAAACTTGGTGATTCATATGAGGATGTCCATAAACCACTCATTGCTAATAACCTTTCACATCCTCTAGATCTCACAAAACATTATATACCAGATGCTAAGTCACATTGATGGGATGATAAAGCCTTTTGCATGTTTCACAATGTCATTAGACATGGTATTGAAAAAAGTTGGAAAATCAAACATATCATCCGAGATCTCATTGAGAATGGAAAACTTAAGGTAGATGAATTTAACAACAATTCTTATCATAAGGCATTAAAAGAACCTTTACCCAAGTATGAGAAAGAGAAGGGAAAAAGCTCTAAACCTAAGAATGGCAAGGATGAGGTCAATTACACTTACATAGATGCAAAGAATACTATCAACATGCCTTAATTCATAGAAGAAAACATAAAAATGATGACGGAAATAGATCCCTATGAGTATGATTTAGATATAGAGTCTTCTCCTATTTTTAATGGAGAAACTATTGTGGTGATAAAGGGTCCTAACTATAGAATGTCATCCCAAACTCTCAATACTATCACATGAAGTCAAGGTCCCATTTTCATTAGAGGATGCAGTTCAAGTCAACCAATTAAACCAAAGCAAGTGGCATCGAAGAATGTCATGTCAAAACATATATTCAATCCTAAGTCAAGCTGTAATCTTGTTGATTAATTTCAAAGAACCCTAGCTCAGACGTTGATCTTTGAGCTCTTAGAGTTGTCCCTGAGACACAAGCAAGTCATAGAGGATGCTTTGCACCTAGAAAATTTCTCAACAACTTAAACATTAATCAATTCCAAAACATGGTTAAGCATATTGTTTTCCCTCATTAGCTTACCTTTTTTGAGGATGATGATAAAGCTTTGAGCCATCCACACAATCTTGCTCTTCATATTAAGGTCATCATCCACAAAACCTGTGTTAGGTGCATGTTGATAGATTGAGGTGCTTGGCTTAATATTTTTTCCTTGAGTCTTTTTAAGGGGTTGGGTTATTCTAAAAAAGTCATAGATATCAGAAAAATATCACTATCAAAGCCTATGATGACGTGAGAAGAAGTTCGAAAGAGATTCCAATCCTTCTAATCAGGATTGGCCTATTTGAAATAGATATTTTATTCCAAGCGGTTGACACTGGTCCCCTTGCACACAATATCTTTCTCGGTAGACTGTGGATTCATGATATGCAAGCAATGCCATCTACCTATCATTAGTGTGTTAAGCTCCCTTACAATGGAATACATCTTTGTATACCCAGGCATAACACTTTACCTATTAACTCAATTTCAATGAGTGCTCATATTCCCCTATATAAAGAAGCAAAAGACTTCAATGTAACCTTAGCTAAATGTAAAGACAAGTTCAAGTTAGTAGACCTTTGCATGGGGTGTCTCAACTCAACTCTATCATAGCACTACTAGTTTCAACTAGGTCTTATTGCATGCCTTCACATGAAATGAGACCTTCCTCTTTTTCTATGACTTTATTTAGCACTTTCAGAGTCTTTAGTTCCCATTCAAGATGAAAAAGAAGAGATAATTGTTAGAGACTAAATTTTTAGAGAAGAGAAATACATGCAAAATGATAACTTTTCTCCCTCTCCTAAGTCTTATGGAAGAGGGTATACTTTTGTCAAATAAATGGGTTATCTTAGACATGGCCCTCTTAGGAATAGATTGGATACTAGAGCCGAATTGCTTGATCATGCTCTTTTTGGATGCAAGTCTAAGGAGATGGTTAGAGTAGGATTTGTGAATCAAAACAAGAACACTACTCCTATTCTTGATGAGTTGGACAGTGAAGATGAACCAGAATATATACCTAATTTGACAAATCAGCAAGATATGTGTGAAGACTAGGTCCCTTCCACTAATATCCTTTGGGTACTCATGAGACTATTACAACCTTAGAACAAGGTCAATCAAATGTGGAAGATTCTATTAGAGAATGTCAACAAAAGAATCATCTTCATTTGGTGGAAAGGGAAGGTTTTATCCTTGATGAAATTAGAACTTCCACATCAAGATGTCCCACACCTTCATGGTGTAAACATCCTAATCAAAGTTCTAAAAAAAGTTCATATGAGTATGAGTGGGACTCCTTCTCAGAGCGTTCCATAGTTAGTATGGATGTTGCCATCATCCACACTTATAGTTACAAGCCTGAGGTAGCCACTGATTCACGTGTAGGATTGGAAGACTTGAGCCTACATGTTGCCTTAGTAGATGATTCTTCACTTGTTAGGACAAATATTTATTTGGGTAACTTAGAGGGATACTTGATAGACTTTGAATCTTCAAGAACAGAAGATGATATCATTCATATTTTCAACCTTAAACAAGTCATTGACTTACCTCTTGTTCATCCAAACCTCAATGATTGGTCCCAAGGCTATCAAGAACCTGAGCTCTTAACATTTCAAAATGATTATGAGATATCCTATTACTTGAATGCCATTGAACTTGTAGTCTCTCCCACTAGTGAACTAGCTACTAGCATGAAAATCAAAAACATCAAGTACCTTAGTTACAAATAAAAAATTAAAAAAAATCAAAAGAATAGGAGTTCAGATGGTGAAAACCATTGTGTGGTAGTGTCAAAACTAAAAAAAGTAAAAATAAATGATGTATCCAAGGGTTAAAACCTCTTTGGGGCACCTAAGGATGAGGTACTTTATCATCTCCCTAAGCTAATCTCAAGATAGATATTTAGTACTTATTGAACCAACATAAGTAGTCAACTTGGTTATAGATGAGACTACACAAATAGTACACTTAGCTTAGTCCTTATCACCACAAGAAAAGGAAGTTTACACTAAGTTCTTACAGAAAAATATGATCAAATTTGCATGGAGTTATTTAGATAAACTAGGGTTGGACAATAATCTTATCATCTGTCACTTGTCCATATCTCTAGGTGTCAAACTAATTAAACAAAAATAGAGAAAGATGCATCCTCACATAGATCTCCTAGTCAAAGTAGAACTAGTTGAGTGTTGAATTTATACGAGCTATAGCTTATGTGGAATGTATATCAAACATAATACCTCTATCTAAACATGGAATATCCATTTGTGTATGCACATATTTCCAACATCTTAACAAATCTTTCCCATAATATGATTTTCCATTTCTAAACATAGACATGATAGTGGATATGAGTCCAGGTTATGAGATTTATTTATTGATGGATGGTTTTTCTAGATACAATCAGATTAAGATAGCTCCTAAAGATCAAGAATAGACAACATTCACTTATGCATGGGGTAGCTATTGTTGGAACATTGTGCATTTTGGATTAAAAAATGTAGGATCCACCTATCAATAGGAAATGAAAACTATTTTTTTATAACATGATGCATAAAAACATGGAACATTATGTGGATGACACCTTGGCCAAGTCTAAGAAAAGAGACACACACTTAGATGATTTATAAGTAATTCTAGATTGCATGGAACAATTTTAGTTAAGGTTAAATCCTAAAAAGTGTGCATTTGGAGTCACCTCTGGAAAACTACTAGGATTCATCATTTCAACAAGAGGAATAGAGGTAAACCCTATAAAAGTCCAAGCAATCATATACGTGCCACCTCTTAGAAACATTAGTCAAATGAGGGGTCTTCAAGGATTTCTTCAGTCTAGAAGGAGATTCATTTCATAGTTGGCAAATAGAGCTCAACCTTTCAATAAGAACTTACACAAAGGAGTCAAATGTGTTTGGAATGATGATTGTCAAAAGAGCATAGATGAAATTAAAAAATAATTGACAAATCCTCCTAGTTTAATGCCTCCTATTTCAGGGCAACCACTTATTCTATACATTTTAGTGACATAATATTCCTTGGGGCCACTATTAGCTCAACTTGATGAACATGGAAAAGAAAGAGAAATGTACTACATTAGTCGCACTCTTGTTTCACATGAGGTTAACTACACCAGCATTGAGAAAGCTTGCCTTGTAGTTGTGTTTTCTTCTCAAACATTATTGCATTACATGCTTGCACACACTATATACCTCATAGCAAAAATAGATCCACTCAAGTATTTAATTAGTAAGGATGCCCTCATTGATAGACTTGCTAAATAGATGATGACCCTTTCAAAGTTTGACCTAGAGTACATTGAGCATAAAGGAATAAAATGACAAGCCACAATAGATCAATTGGTTAATTTCCCAATACAAGATAATGCACCTATCAAGTTGACTTTCCAGATGCATAACTCATGTATATGACTAAAATAATATGGAAGATGTTCTTTTATGGATCCTTTATTAAAAATTGTTTAGGAGCTAGTGTGTTCTTTGATTCTCCTCATGGGTACATGATTCCTACAAGTTAGTGTTCCCATGTACATACAAAATTATTGAGTATGAAGCTTTAACAAATGGACTTAAGATGGAAAAATAATGTAGAATCATAGAGGTACACATCTATGGGGATTCATAACTAATAATTAACCAAATCAATGATAGGTATCAAAAAAAAAAGAGAAAATGGTACCTTACAAGAAAATGGTTCATTCCTTGAAATAGTACTTCACATTTGTCATATTTTAGCAAATCCATAGAGTAGAAAACAAAGCATTTCATGCTATGGCTACACTTTCTTTACTTCCTCAATTAGAGTTACATAAATCTAGATTTGAATAGTTGGTGGAAGAGATACATCACCCCATCTATGACTCCTAATAAAGTCATGTCATTTTTACCCTTGTTGGTTATTGTTCATCCCATTATGGTGTCATTTGATGATACATTTGTGATGGTACTATAACTTTAACCAATTTGAATGCATGAACCTTACCCAAAATGCTTCTCAACATTCCCTTATCTCTGGTGATTTGTATATGAGGATTCTAGATGGAACATTTCTTAGATGATTCCAAAAGGAAGAATTTGAACAAGCGTTAGTTGACATCCATGAGGGATTCTATGGGGAACATTCCAATGGTCTTGCCATAGCCCTAAGGCTGCGTAGGGTAGGGTACTATTTACCTATGATGTAGATTGATGTAGTAGCTTTTATAAAGTCACGTGAAAAGTGTCAAAAACATGGTAACATGATACATACTCCAAGCACAAACCTCATTCCTTCTATATTTCATTGGCCATTTTAGTGTTGACCCTTTAATCTTGTTGGGAAGATTCATCCCAACTCATTAGGTGGACACAAGTTTATTATCACTATTATTAATTACATCACTAAATGGGTAGAAGAGTTCCCACTTTTTATTTCCTCAGGCAAGATAGCCTCTCTATTCATTCTAAACCATATCATCTATTATATGGAGTTCCTTACGAGATTATCACTAACAACAGAGGCTAGTTCTAAAATAAGGACCTTAAACAACTTTGCAACAAATTTAAGATTAAACAACATTGGTCCTCCATTTACTTCTTGCAAGGAAATGGTCAAGCATAGGTATGAAAAAAAACTATTCTTAAAATCCTACATAGGATAGTTTGTAAGAGTGATAGAGATTAGCAATTATAAAAAAAATCTAGCTCTGGAGGAATATAAAATGAGTATTTTTACTCCTACTAGGGTGACTCCTTTTTCCCTTACATATGGTACTGAAGTAGTGTTACCTTTAGAGGTTGAGATTCCTTCACTTAGAGCTTCCCTCAAAGGTCTAGTTACAAATGAAGACTACCATACCATGAAACTTCAAGAATTAGAACTTCAAGATGAGAAAAATCAAGCATAATTTGACCATATGAGGGTTTATCAAAAATGCATGTCCAAAGCCTTCAACAAAAGGGTTCACTTTAGAGAATTCCAAGTAGGAGATCTTGTCCTATTTGAAAATCCTAAGAATAAACAATGTAGAGATCAAAAGAGAAAATTTAAACCTAATTGGCTTGGACCTTACATCATTACAACAAACTTTGGGTCAGGTTCTTATTTACTATCTACAATAGTGGGAGAGAAGCTCCCTGATCATATAAATATCTTGCACCTAAAGAAGTTCTATCCATGATGCCCATTCTATCTAGGAGCATCAATTGCATGTACTTATTGATCCTAAAAAGTCCAAACAAATTGATGATACATTGCCAAAAAAATTTAAAATTAGATAATGTCCTAAAAAAATTGTAATCTTAGTGAAAAACTTTGTAATAAGATCCAAGTGGTGAAAACCTGGAAACATGCACTACTTGAGGCCTTTGCACCCTTTTTTCTTAGCGCATATCCTTGACACTTAGCCTTTCTCCATCATGCCTTGTCCTTGTTTCCTTGGTTTGGAATTGGTCTGCATCTTTGTCTAAGGGGCATAACTATGTTATCTATGGTCTCTTGGATGTGTTAGCCTATAGGACACCTCACAAATGTTGTATTTTTTAACACCACCCCATTTTATTTTTCAATACAACCCCTAACATCAAGTTTTTTTCAACATTTATTAGGTTGCTCTTACCCAGTTTTGTCATGTGATCTTACCTACTTGCAAGCATTTGATCCTTATCCTTGGGACAAAATATGAATTAACACACTTAAATGTTTAAATATAACACTTAATGATTGAGCTATGTCATGATCTTTTCTTTGTGTGCTAATTGTTATTGATTTTTGTTTAGTTTCCTTGTCTAATTAGTCTCTCTAGTATGCATAGGTAGAGGACATGGGGCATGGGGCACAATTTATTTGCTTTCTTCTTGTGGGTGTGGTCTTGAAACTCTAGAGTGTCTCTTTTTGTCCCCTTGAAACACTTAGGAGATTTAGAATTTTTGACAATATATCATTTTAAAAAAAAAATCAAGATCAATAAGTATGTACAAAAGATTCCTCTAAACAGAATGGGCATCATAGATAGAACTTCTTTAGGTGCAAGACATTAATAGGATCAAGGAGCTACTCTCCTGCTATTGTAAACATTCTGACTTCTTGATTTTGTGCAAGTCCATGATTTATGTTTATCAATACTACCTCTAATAGCTATGATCATTCACATTTTACATAACATAAGTTGAAGTTAGATATACTTATCAAAATATTTTAAGATGCTAATATTTTATAGGGTCTCTGACCCATCGTAATGCACTTCCCAACTAACAAACTTAAAGAATGAGGGAAACCATTCAATTTTTCATTCAAATGGGGCTTGATAGATATTACATCAAATTAAAGAGTTCCTTGTACGCGACAATTTTTTTGGCTTCTTCTATAAGTATTGATCTCACTTCTATGAATATTATGTGACAACTTTATTCTGATTATGTATTGTGTTGACTTCATATGTTTAGCAATAGGCCCTTTGGAGACACTAAAATGCAAATAATTTTAATGTTCCACATATGATCATGTTATTATTGACTAATTGGGAAATTGTTAACAATTTAGTTTGATCACTCAATTTATAGACCCAAATTGATTCCTTTGAATTTGAATTTAGGAACTTGAACTCAAATTTGCACTTGTGTTATTGAACTCTAGAACTTGAACAAGTGCATTTGTACTCTTGCTTCAACTATCTTTAAATTTGAGAATTGGAACATGCATCTAATTTTTTGAACCTAATCCATACATCCGAAACTTTTGAACTAAACCTTGGACAAACCAATATGTGCTTAGAAGCTGAACTTTGGACTTACACTTTCAAACCAATGAATCTACATTTTTTTGAAATAGTGAATTTGCAAGACCTAATAAGACAAACTTGTGAACTTGAAGCTTGAATTTAGATTCTGTAAAATCAAACTTGAAATTTGACTCTTTGAATTTGGGAAACCATTTTTTAATTTTGAACTCAAAATTTTAGCTGTACTTTGAAGTTCAGGTTTAAATTCAAAATGACTTCATAACACTACTTTTTCACAAGTCAAATTCTGCAAAATTATTATTAGTAATCAAAACCTACCTTAGATTCCTCTTATAGAGAAATTTTGAATTTAAATTGTGGCTACTAAAAGCATGGTTATAGCTAGCTTTGCTTGGGGATGTGGGCTATGAGGGACATGAAGGATCTAGAAGCATTTGGTAGGAGACTAGTGCTTATCTATTGGGGACACAGAGTTAGCACACAACATATCTCAAAGGGACTATTTGCAAAGAGGGGAAGAGAAGGGGAACACCCAAAAACACCTAAACTACCAACAATAAAAACAACCAACCAGCTAAACTAAACACCACCAAAAGTTATGTACAAAAGATAGGGCGAGCATCCCATACCTTAAAGAATGCACCTAGCTACTTCAAGGAAAGCCATTAACCAATTGAGAAAAGTATGTGCTAGTGCAAAAAAGATGTTGAAAAATGAAATGCATCACTCCAAGAAACCATTCTGTGGCAAATATGAGAAAGGGTATGATTACCATACATGAGGAAGATATTTGAAATGATGCGTTAGGTCCAAACAACTAGTATGCTCTGTAGAGTTTTGGCTACGACACTTAGACATAGTTTTTAATGAGTGTGTTTGTATCATGGACACTCCTACTATCTTCCATCTTAGAAAAAGAAATTGAGTCCTTGGGAATGTTTTCATAGATATCCAATGGTTTGTGCTGAAAATATTCTCCTTGGTATGATGTGCAATCGAATAAGAAAGTATTAGACTCCACTTGTCCTTCAAATAAGAGAATTCCTTTTATCTCTTCCTCATCAATATTTTTGTTCTCATGCTAGTTTATAACACTTTCTTGGTCAAAGCTACTAGTTAAAAGTATATCATAAGTATCATTTTAAAAAGACTACAACTCTAGAAAAGAAAAATCTTTTAAAGATTCTTCATGTTCTTACTGATCATCACTAGTGACTAAAACAAAGTTAGGAATTTCAAATTAAGAAGGATCAAAATTTGGCAATGAGATCACCATTGGGAGGCTTTTTTTATTGATCACTGCCAAGTTCTCCTTTGATGAGAAACATAGAAAGGCAAGTCATTAGACCAGATGATTGAGGAATGTGATTATTATTATTTTTAACATGTAAACAACAACCTTTTGCTATATCCAAGGAATCATTTTTGATAGATGTGGGCTCTTGAAGATCTTCATCATCATATTCAACATGTAAATGATATGATCCAACTATATTATGGGGACTATTTTCAATCACAAGAGGTATTAGAAAATTTATCTTCTTTGAAAATTGTCAAATTTTGACAAAAAGAAATAGGAGGTGCTTATTTTTCCTTTTTGAGAACAAGCATTTTTTGAGTGGGCTTCACCTTTAGACAATTTTGTAGTTCATAAGTACATATTTATACATATTTTGTAGTTCATAAGTACATATTTGTGCATCTTGAAACCTTTGTACTATTAGATGTTGAACAAAGAAGCTCATTTCAATTTCTACGACAACAATGAAAATGCACAACTGATTAATTTCATATGGTTGATAAGTTTGAGGGATCTTGCCAACATATCTATTCAATCTATCAATGAATTCCCTCATAGTTTCACTTTTCTTCATTTGAATTTGAAAGAAATGAAATAATAACTTGGTAACATCAACAATGGGTTTAAACCTTTGAAGAATTTTAATTTCAAGATTGCTCCAACAAGTGATGTAACCATTTGAGAAATTCTAGAACCAATTTTTTTCACTTCTAGTGAGGTTTCTGACAAATAATCTGACTAAGATGTTCTCCTCCTATATGCCAAGAATCCCATAGGCAATTGTAACTACTTTAATGTGACCATCGAGATCTTGGTTGGTCTCAACAAAAAAATTTGGGAGATATTCCATTGATCTTTTAGATAGGGTTGAATATTAGGATAAAGAAAATGACTCAATCCAAGCCCCCCATGTTGTAATCAAAGCTATAAAACACCAGAATTCCTTTACCAAATCAGACCAAGGTCACCAACCTCCATCCTTAGGGAGGTACCTTAAGATATCCAAGGAAAGAAAGCACTAGAACTTTTCTTTCTTCCCCAAAAAATTCACCAAAAATCTCTTAGTGAATAGATTTGTCCTCTAAAGAGAAAAGTTAAGGACTCAATATGCCTGAAAAGAAGAACAAAATGTACTACCAGTTGGATGAGTTAACATTTATTGATAACTCTCCTCTAAATTGAGAGGTATATCTCCCTCTTAAAAATATTTACAATGAATTAGATGACTAGTTATGCCTTTTACCTAATGACACAGAGGTTTACTAACATTCACCCATTGACATTGAATGAATGCAATTATTGAATTTAAGAATAGAATAAATTGAGAAAGAATAGAAAGAAGTGATATGACTAATCATTCAACTTTGATTTACATCATAGAGAAATGAAGAAATGAAATATTATTGTGCAACTATGAATAACTAAAGGATTGAATTCAAAACATTAAAGAAATGACCATACGAACAACAACATTCCCTAAATTAAACCTTTAGACCTCACAATCTAATGAACATAAAACATTTCTATTATGAACTCATGATAGGAAATCCTATGATTAACTTATCCCAATAATTACAAAGAAACATAGAATAAAAAAATCATTCCACTAGCACCTATCACAATCAACAATTACAAAACGTCTTCCTCCTATAGCCTTAGGACTTCTAGAAAAAAAGAACCCCTATTATTTAACATTTTAAACATCCTTATAACCTTTTAATTACCAACATAACTGATTATTGGAATCAAAATCTTTTATGACCTCCTAATGATATTCTTTATTTTAACCAACTTTGAGTCCTAATCCCTTAATCTTTAATAACTTGGCCATTTTAAATGATACACTTCTTCATCAGAAATCATCTAGTATATAAGAAGGCTAATAGGTATAACTATGTCCATACTTGGTTGACATGTTTCATTGCTTACAATTACCATTTCAATGAATGGTTATCATGAGTTGTGTTCTATATTGAAGATTCTACAATGTTGCAACAATTTTGACACATCTGGGATCTCATGATTTTGAGGAGGATTGATGCTTCATCTATGCTCTTTGGAGAAATTCACTAAACTTACAATTGTTAATTTGGCTTGCGAGACTTCCTAATTTTTGCCAACTATTATGGAATGACATGAGCAGTTGAGGCATATAATGAGTACAGGCCATAGTGCCCTATCGGGTCAATGGTTTTGAATCCTCTTAATATGTTACAGGCTACCAAAGATTATGTTATTATGTCTAATTATCCCTTCCATATGAATTCTCTTAACCTTGAGATATTATGTCAAATAGTTTGATGCTACTCTCCAGGGATTGATTCATCTTTCATTATCTATTAGTGTCTATTAGGAACTATACTCCCTCTAATTTTTATGTATGTGTATAGAAAGATATTTGGAGAATTACATAGCTTAGGCTCATGATTTAGAGAGGAAGACCATTGACTAATATATGCCATGAATTGATGGCTTTGAATATATATGCACCAAAGATTTAACTCCCCATGACATCTGAGTCAATTACATTATGGGAGTTAAGTTCGCAATTCTACTATTGGCTCAAGCACCACCATTTTGGATTGTGAAGTGTCCATTTACATTCACACTATAATACCACCAGGGCTATTCATGTTATGAAAGATCAAATAAAAATTCTTATTATGAGGGTCAGTTCAAACCTATATTATGACTTCTTGCTTTTATGCAAGTCCGTGATTTATGTTTATCAATGCTCCCTCAAATAGCTATGGTTATTCACATTTTACATAATAGATGTATAGGATATCTATACTTATCAAAATATTTTAATATGTTGAAATTTTATAGGATTTCCAATCCATCTTAATGTACTTCCTAACTAATGAGCTTAGAGAATAAGGGCACTCATTCAAATTTTCATTCAAATAGGGCTCGATAGATCTTCCATCAAATTAAAGAGTTCCTTGTATACCACAATTTTTTTGTCTTCTTTTATATACTTGATCTCACCTCTATGAATATGTTCTGATAAATTTATTTTGGTTGCATATTGTGTTGACTTCATGTGTTTAGCAATAGGCCCTTTTGAGACAGTAAAATGAAAATTACTTTATTGTTCCACATATATCATGTTATCACTAACTGAATGGGAGTTCAACAACCATTTAGTTTGATCACTCAATTTATAGACTACAATTGATTCATTTGAATTTTAATTTAGATCACTTGAACTCAGAGTATGTTCTCAGATTTTCACTTGTGGTATTGAACTCTAGAACTTTGAGCAAGAGGATTTGTACTCTTGCACCAACTAAGTTTGAATATGAGCAATAGAACATGCATGCAAACTTTCAAACCAAAGCCATACATCTAAAACTTTTGAACTGAACTTTGAATAGACCAACATGTGCTTGGAAGAAAAACTTTGGACTTGCACTTTCAAACCAAGGAATCTAGATTTTTCTAAAATAGTGAACCTACATCTGATCCTGTAAGACCTAACGAGGTGAACCTGTGAACTAGAAGCTTGACTTTAGATTTTGCAAACTCAAACTTGAAAGTTGACTCTTTGAATATTAGAAACTAGTTTTTAACTTTGAACTCAAACTTTGATCTCAAACTTTGAACTGAACTTTGAAGTTTGGGTTCAAATTCAAAATAACTTCATAACATTGATTTTATCACAAGTCAAAGTCTAAAAAATCATTATTTTTCATAAAAAACTACCAAATATTCCTCTTATAAGGAAATTTGGATGTTTAAAATGCGACTGCTAAAACATGCTTATAATTAGCATGTTGATTAATTATTCATAAATATTCACACAATACCATGAAAATATTCATTAAAAAAGAATCAATAGTTTTACACTACAACAAATAAAATATTAGAAAGTGAACCCAAATGTGCATTCCATTTATTTTCTTTCACTAATGACATAAGAGAAATTTTCAAATTCAAAGAATTTTTTATTACACACTTTCCACAAATTTTCTTCTCATCAAAATTTTAGTATAAGTGTTTCCTATTTCCAAAGTCCAAGAAGTCCCTTACAAAACCCAAAATTATTCCTTATATAGACCTAAGGTTTAGAAAGACTCCTCCATGGTTAATAACTAGCTCCGAATTATGTGATTTTGGTGAGGTTACTTAACCTTACAAAATTTAACCTATACGAGGAAAACATCTACAAAACATGACTCAAGCTAAAATTAACCAAAAGAGCATGAAATGTACATCTAATCACTAAAACATTTAGCTACTAGAATCCATATATCAAGATGTGGTAGATTTATTATTGAAAGCCCTATATGCATTGAGTATTTGAACCTTTAAGTCATAATTGGGAATGTAAAAAATTTCCATCCAGAGCTTTGCTGTGAAGTACTTATTTTGGATCCCATCAAATTCTTATTGATATGTCAAAATGTTACAATCTTTTGGAGTGATAGAAACTAGGCTCATCTTATTAGAAATAGATAATACTAGGGGGGGGGGGTTGAATTAGTACAAAACTTTTCCCCATTATTAATTACTTTGCAACATACATATAAAAGTAAACCAATACTGCTAAATAGTAAATAAAACCATAAAAAAAGAGAACTCATAACACCATATTTTTTTAACTAGGGAAACTATGGCCAAGGGAAAACCCTAGTGGGGATGGTACTCATAATATAATCCACTAAACAAAAGAATCATGTTAAGGATGTTGACCTTGTTAGGAGTATATGAATTATATATAGTGTCTTTGTCCTTGTTAGATGACTAGGCCTTATTAAAATCCTCAACCCTATTATGAGTTGCTTCAGCCCTATTATGAGTTGGTAGTACAATTACAACTATATTCAAGAACATTGCATTGACCTAACATGAAATTATACAATATAGTGCCTTTATACAAAATGAGATAGATACAAAAACCTCTTTATTGTTGATTGTTGTGTTTCACATATCTCTGATCTGACATCAAAATTTGCATCATAGATCTTTTGAATATAGGATCAAATACTAAATATTGAGTTCACATGTACACAATATGCTTCACTTTTTCATTACACCACATATATCATAATCCAAACGCTTCACATGCAATGGTTCTTTACTTATACTATTTTCTTTCCCAAAAACTCTCGTGCAATTGGCTTAATGTATTCACATATTATGTTAACTTAGAGAAAAAATCTAGGATGTTGTTCCTAAACAATTAGGTAATTATTTCTTGACTAAAGTAATTCCTTAACACTTTACTACTTTATTTTTGTTTTACTATGTGTTGCTATGTATACTGTCTTTATTGGTATTAGACCTGTAACTTTGTTTGTACTATCTGTACTAATCTATGCACTTAGGTACAACATCATGACACTTTGTGCTACCTTTCCTTGACTAGGAATGTGCCAAATATCTTTGTAGCCTTTGTAATACCAAAAACTATCTTTGTAGTGAGTGAAATTGTCTAACACTTTGACAATTTTTTGTCTCTGATTATAGAATCTCCAACTATATATTATGCCATCTCATCCTAAGATATGTGTTTTCATAAATGAAAACCGTAACTCATCCTACCTAGCCTTTTTCTGAACAATCTCCTACTTTGGCATTGATGGTAACGTATGTAAAAATTTGCTAAGTCCCAAAATGTTATACAAAAGAGCTTTTCAAAATAGACCTTCAAAACTTTACAAAATTACAAAAACTTGTGAATCATTACATTTATACCCATCATTCCTTAAATCTCCTAATATAATATAATAACAAGTATCATTTCACCCCCTTAGAATATAATGACTATCTTTCTATTCATATTGTTACTTTATACAATTTTCCTTCTATACTTCTACCCCTTTGACATCAATGAAAAAGGTATCAAAACTTATTTACATGTCAAAATTGTGATTCATTACCTCTTCTTAGGCTCTCAAGAGATAAATATAGTCACCAAAATTGACTACAAGGCTCACCATGCTCTTCTTCCATGAGTCCTTTACTCCTTCTGAAATGGTGAGAAGAGCACATAATCCATAAGATGCTATCTCCACTACATTCAAATATAAGTAAACAAAACTGTCAAAGGATGTCTTGACTGACATATATTCCTCTAACTTGCATTTAATTATGCTTAATTTCATAGATAAGAATTCTCTTAGAAGTGATTAAATCTTTGTTATCCTTGTCTTCCTATCTTCCAGTAGACTTATCTCAGCATAAATCTTGCTAACATGTTCTTCAATTGTTTCAATCTACACTCTACATTGACTTAACAGATTTTCGAATGCCTCTACATCTATGAACTTACCTTTAAGCTCATCATCAATTTATTTTGTAAAGATAAAAGATATGTACACTTTAAAAATATAGATTTTCATTCAAGCTTGCATTTCCTTAATGCCTTGATGCATGTATCAACAGTCAATAAGATATTTCTAATGCTCTGACAGATAGTGTCAAATATTTTTGCATGATGCTTGGCTTGAGCTTGTACTTCTGAAAACTCTAGGAAACTTGTGAATTCATCATCAAATTCTTGAATCACAACTTTCGCTCTATCCTTAGGATTTGGATCAAATGTCTTCATAGTCATGACTCCTTGTAATTTTTAAGTTACCTCTATAAGATTTTTTGTAAGCTCTTGACTTGTTGATTCATGCTAATAATTTTACTGAGGGATGACATCAACTTTGTTTAATCATCATCTTCTAAACTAGTTAGTGCAGCTAAGGTGAGAGATGTGTTGGTTGTACTTTCTTTCTCATCCTCCTCTGATTTCTTCTTCCCTTATTCTTCTTCTCTTCTCTTTTCCTCATCCTCTATCTTCTTCTCATCTTCCTTTCTTTTGATTTCTTCATTCTTTTTCCTCTTCTCCGCTTCCTCTTCCTTTTTTCTTCTTCTACATTTTTCTTCTTCTTATTTTCTTCTTCTTCCTTATTTCTCTTTCCTTCTTCTTCTTTCCTCTCCTTGTCTTCTTCTTCATTCTTTCTCTTCTCTTCTTCTTCTTTCCTCTTCTTTCTTCTTTTTCTTTTCTTCATCCTTATTTTTCTCCTCTTCCTTTTTTTTTTTTTTTTTTTCATTTTAAATTTTTTCCTTTTCTTCCTCTTGTCTTCTTTCTTTTCATCTTCTTTTCAAATTTTCTCTTTTACTTCATTATTTCTATTATCCTCTTCCTTGTTTAAGGTAGAGCAATCAATGATATTGCCAACAATGTTTGGCCCAAGATCCTAGAAAGGATCTTCTATGACATTTATTGTAGCCTTTGTGGTACCAACTTGCATAGTGTTTTTCCTAATTGTGTTCTATCATTTGAGTGACCTTGGCTTCCATTACTACTATTGTTGGTGTACTATGCTCAACAAACATAGGGATTGCTCCCCTAACTTCATACCTATTTCTTGGATTTTGGGTACAAATGTCATGTATTTGACAATGGATTCTCCTATCTCCTTTATAGAAATTCATAATTACCTCCTATCAATATAATATCTCTTCTTTTGTTTATTAGTAAGGGTTCAATACCCTTCATTGTATCTTGCATGTCTTCATCACTATTGACTTCACAAAACTTCTTCATCATATTCTCTCTTATTTTCTTATCCTCATTTACAATTCTTCTTCTCCTATTTATCAACATATTATATAGGTCCTCTAGTATATGTATTTGTACATATTAAAATCTTTTATTCTTGAAAATTGTATTCCTTACTATTGCATTCTGTAATTCAATTATATCCATATTGCTATACATACTAAAAAAATTATTCAATTGAATGAAATTATTTTCATTAATGATTTGCATATTTATGTTCTCTACCTTTGGCTTCCAAGGCTTCTTCCTAGTGGTTTTCATTACTTTTCCAACTACTATCTTTATAGGTTTATCCTCTGCCTCATCTTTGGGCTCATCTTATTCAAGCATCTCTTTCCAAGGCCACTTGATAGTTTCTTGGTCCCTTTCTTGTGGGTGATTTATCCTCTTGTTTAACCTTAATGAGTCTTTATAATTTCCTTTTGGCTGGAGGAGTGGATGATTTACCTTCTACTATATGTACCTCCTCTTCATTAGTCTTCTTTAGCAGATGTACAAAATTGGGTTGCACTTGTACAACTATGAAATAAGGAATAGTAGGTATCAATGAAGTAGATTCTATTATTTTCACTCCCTCTAAGGGTCCTACTATGGCAATAAGAGTTGCTTCCAATACCATTGTTTTCCCGCTAGCCTTTATTTCCAAAGATATACCCTTTATCTTATTGAATTTTTCTCTGGTCATTCTATATTCTTTGAGAATTGGTTCAAGTTTATTCTCAAGATTCTTCTTTATTTTCATACTCTAGAGCTTTCTCTCTACTTCTTTGATCTTCTTTGGATAATTTCCCAATCTAGGAGTGTCCTTATCCTCCTCAGATTCTAGTATGGCCTTCACATACCCTTCAATTATCTCTTCACTTAAGTCATAGCCCATAGGGTCAATGAAGTTAACCCTTGGAACAATTACCTCCATGCATGGTACATCTATTTCAATCATGAAACATATGTCTTCTTTGTATTTTTCTACTAGTGATGATGCTATCTCAAATATCTACTTCATTTCATTTTGAAATATTTTCATCATTTTTATTATGTCTTAAAAAATCCTCTCCCAAGATTATCTCATTGAGTAATATGTCACCAAGTTCATGGTGCATTGATTCTTGTTCTCCCATTCCCTATCAGGCATACTAGGCAATTGACTAATAACATGGAAGAATAAGTGTATCACTAGTGATTCAAACTTGAACACCATAGTTATTGTCTTCTTAGTTTTCTCTATGTTGTCCAATAGTTGATGCCTTAGAATGTCATACATATTGACCTTAACTTTCTTGATTTTCATCAAGTATGTTGCATGTAGGAATCCAATAGATACCGAGTTCAATCTTCAACTATGATTCATCTTATAACTAATGATCTTTCTAATGAATCTCATATTTTTTTTCTTTATGAGATCAATCCTCATATTCCTACCATCTAATTTGGTGTTTAGATTCGTGTCCACCATCTTTTTCACATTTTTCTCATTAACTATGTTTCTGCCCTCATTGCATAAATTAGTTAATTAATGAATTATGACATGCATATCACCAACCCTAAAAATCTTTCATGAATGTGGATAAGAATGAATTTTCTTCACTCATGGTTGTCATAGTCCATATAAACATGCAATTTACTATGTCAACTTCCTTTATGTGTGAAAAATCTTCTTTTAATGACATGTCCCATTAGCACACTACATCTAGGTCCTTATGAATGTCTTTATCTCTAATGCCCTCAAATTTTTAGCAATGCATGACCTAATATCTTCTACACTAAGAACATTTTCCAAAACTTCCAAAAATTCTATAAAGGATCATTTGCTTGAGATATGAAAGGGCGCTTCTTAAACACATATCATGGCCTCTCACTAACACCACTCATAGTGGAATTCTCCATTTCAGAAAATTCAAACACTTCTAAAGCTTCATAAAATACTTAAATTTTGTGAAACTAGGAATTTTTCCACTCTTCACTATGAATACTTCAAATTTTCCTTTACTTGTCAAATCACTCTAAATTTCTCCTTAACTCTTCACATGATCAAATGGTACTCAATATCTTATTTGCATCCCATAAATATTTCAAATTGAATTTCCCATTAATTGAGCATCTATCAAAATTTATAAAAATGTTATTCTTTTAACTAGTAAACTTGTTTGACTTCATTCTCATTTATTCGATCACCAAATGACCTTCTCCCTTGACAAAAGCTTCCTTATATTATTTACTACCTCATGCTAAATTCATAACTCTCAACTTAACTTCTAACTTCTATTCCATCTTACTAATTCTCTATCTTTGATAAAATATGCTTAATTCAAATAAGATGAATTACACACTATGGCTAATTCCATTCTTTCTTTAGGTGCTACAAAAAATTGTATGTGAAATTTTTGGATCATTTTCTTTCACAAATACTTCCTTGAATTCTTCAACATGCTCTTTAGGTGCTTCCTTCTGACTCTTGGTGGTATCATTATCATTTCTTATATCATTTTTTTTATTGTTCCTTCTATAGTTAGGAATCCCTATTGAAGGTGTTGACATGAAGGTCAATTTGTCTATGTCAATTTTATTGCTACCAATCTCTTCAGTTGCTATCAAGCTTATCATTCTTCTCACTGTGTTAACCAAGTGTTTTAGTTGCTACCGAGCTAAATAGTAATATTGTTGTTCATGTCAAGCTTTATAGTATCGACCGAGTATGTAAGATAATTTATAGTATTATGCAAGTGTAGAGAAGTCTATTGATCTTTCTAGTACAAGTGATGAAGATCTTAGTGTTAACTAAGCTCTATAGTGTTAATCAAGTGAATTTAGTGTTGCCCAAAAATCACAAAATGAACCAAGCATTTTAGTATCTATTGAGTTTCTCAGCATTCACATGTTCATATACTACTTCAATGTCAATTTAGTGCATGAGTCTATTGAGTGTTGACAGTGTTTGTCGATTGTTAGAACATCACCGAGTTCTCATTAGAACCCAAGTTACAATAATGGTCCAATGTTGTGAATTATGGAAAATTTGGTATTGTAACCGACTCCAAAAAGTAATTAAGTGGATTGGTATTTATGTAATGTATTATATCATATCCAAATGTAAGAAAAGTAATAAGTATATGAAGAAGTAAGAAGTAGATGAGTGCAAATTCAAGAAGCCTAAAAGTAGTATAAGGTATAACAGAGACTTATCTACCATAGTTAGATGATAATTGTAATTTAAGGAATCTCATTCAAGAAATCAAAGTTGCACATCAAAGATCAACCACTTTTTCATCCTAACAGGTGCACCAATCAAATCCTCCAACCATTCTTTAAGAATTGGTTCAAGTTTCTTCTCAAAATTCTTCTTTATTTTCTTACTTTAGAGCTTTCTCTCTACTTCTTTGATCTTCTCTACATAATTTCCCCATTTAGGAGTGTTCTTATCCTTCTTAGATTCTAGTATGACCTTACCCTTCAATTATCTCTTTAGTTAAGTCATAGCCTATAGGGTCTATGAACTTAACCCTTGGCACAACTACCTCCATGCATTGTACATCTATTTCAACCATGAAACATAAGTCTTCTTTGTACTTTTTTACTAGTGACGATGCTATTTTGAATCCCTACTTCATCATTTTTTAAAAGCTTTTCATCATTTTTCTTATATCTTAAGAAATTCTTTCCTAAGATTATCTCATGTAGTGATATATCACCAAGTTCATGGTGCATTGGTTCTTGTTCTCCCATTCCATATCAAGCATACTAGGTAATTGCTTAATCAAATGGAAGAATAAGTGTATCACTAGTGATTCAAAATTGAACACCACATTTATTGTCTTCATAGTTTCCTCTATGTTGTACAATAGTTGATACCTTAGAATGTCATACATATTGACCTTTTCTTTCTTAATTATCATCAAGTATACTACATGTAGGAATCCAATAGGTACTGAGTTCAATCTTGAACTATGATTCATCTTATAACTAATGATCTTTCTTATCACTCTCACATTTTTTTGCTTTATGAGGTTAATCCTCATATTCCTACCATCTAATTTGGTCTTTATTTTCGTCTCCACCATCTTCTTCACATTTTTATCATTAACTATGTTTTTGTCCTCATTGCATAAAATAGTTAACTAATGAATTATGACATGCATATCACTAACCCAAAATATCCCTTCTTGAATGTAGATTAGAATGATTTTTCTCAATCCATCTAGAACATATGATTTACTATGTCAACTTCCTTTAGGTGTGAAAAGTCTTTTTTCAATGACATGTCTCATTGGCACACTACATCTAGGTTCTTATGAATGTCATTGTCTCTAATGTTCTCAATTTTTTAGTGAATGTATGACTTGATATCTTCTACATGAAAAACATTTTCTAGAACTTCCAAAAATTATATAAAGTATCATCTACTTGAGATATGAAAGGGGGATTCTTAAACACATATCTTGGCCTCTTACTAACACCACTCATAGTGACATTCTCTATTTCAGCAGATTCAAACACTTCAAAAGCTTCATAAAATACTTGAATTCTCTGAAACTAGAAATTTTCCACTTTTTACTATGAATGCTTCAAAATTCACCTTTACTTGTCAATTCACTATAAATTTATCCTTAACTCTTGACATGATCGAATGGTACTCATAATCATGTTTGTATCCCATAAATATTTCAAATTGAATTTCACATAAATTAAGCATCTTCAAAAATTTATAAAAATGTTACTCTTTTAACCAGTAAGCTTTTTTGACTTCATTCTCATTCATTCAATTACTAAATGACTTGCACTCTTGACCAAAGCTTCCTTATATTCCTTACTATATCATGCTAACTTTATAACTCTCGACTCAACTTCTAACTTCTATTCCATCTTACTGATGCTTTATCTTGATAAAATATGCTTAATTAAAATAAGATGAATTACACATTATGGCTGATTTCATTCTTTCTTTAGGTGCTTCAAAAAATTAGTCTACTAAAATTGTATGTGAATTTTTTGGATTGTTTTCTTCCACAAATACTTCCTTGAATTCTTCAATACACTCTTTAGGTGCCTCCTTCTGACTATTAGTGCTATCAATATCATTTCTTCTATCATTTATGTTATTGTTCCTTCTATAGTTAGGAATCCTTGTTGAAGGTGTTGACATGAAGGTAAATTTTTTTTATTGGTTACTTAACACTTAGTTGGTTTAATTGCTACCAAGCTCTACAGTTGCTATCAAGGTTATCATTCTTCTAGTAGTATTAACCAACTATTTTAGTTATTACCAAGCTAAATAGTCATATTGTTGTTCATGTCGAGGTTTATAGTATCTACTGAGCATCTAAGAAAATTTACAGTATTGCCCAAGTGTAGCAAAGTCTACTAATCTTTCTAGTACAAGAGATGAAGACCTTAGTGTTAACTAAGATCTATAGTGTTAACCAAATGAATTTAGTGTTGACCAAAAATCATAGTATCAACTAAGGATTTTAGTATCTATCAAGTTTTTTAGTGTTCACAGATTCATATAGTGTTGGACGAGCTTCAACGTCAGCTGAGTGCATGAGTCTATCAAGTGTTGACAATGTTTGTCAAGTGTCAGAACATTACCAAGTTGTCTTTAGAACCCAAGTTATAGCAATGGTCCAACTTTGTGAATTATGATGAATTTGGTATTGTAGATGACTCCAACAAGTAATTAAGTGGATTGGTATATATGTATTGCATTGCATCATATCCAAATGTAAGAAAAGTAATAAGTATGTGAAGAACTAAGAAACAGATGAATGTGAATTGAAGAAGGATATAAGTAGTATAAGGTATAATAGAGACTTATCTATCACAATCAGGTGATCATTGTAATTCAAGGAATCTCATTCAACAAAACAAAATTGTACATCAAAGATCAATCACTTGTTCATCCTAATAGGTGGATCAGTCAAATCCTCTAACAAGGTGGACTTAATATTCTTATTCTAAATATCCTAATAGAGTGCATACTTCATTGTATGTTTATAAAATTTTTAACAAGGTTGACCTAAGAGTCCTTATTACTCCTATTAAGGTGAATCACCAAAAGTGGTTAATTGTGAGCCTTAACATGACAACTTTATACTGTAGTACTACAGCTTGTGGGTGTCATCCCCACCCTAGTTTTACTTTCTATTTGAAAGGTTTTTGGGTCACCATATCTTGTGTCAAAGTGTTATGAATGTTTTATTGCATTTATTCTTTCATGCATGCAATTAGATTAGAATAATATATAAAAGATTAATTGGTGAAGTAAGTTAAATAAATTATTGGTTCATGATTCATCCCTCCCCTTTTGGTAACCTATCCTACCTTATATTTCCAATAATTGGTATCAGAGCTTTTGGTTCTCACATCAAAATTTTAGCATCTTAAGAAAGGGTCAGAGGCAATGGAGCTATACATGCTAGAAAAGGCTATTGAGAATGAAAAGTTGGATCTAGAATTAGCCATTGGAAAACTCAAGAAAGGAAAAGAGAAACTCTTTCAATGCTTGCAAAGAAGGAAAGATCTTGCAATATAAATGAATGCAAATTTATAACATGAAAGAAATTTAGATGAAGCTGATGTAGCAATCAAAGACCTACTTGAGAGGAATATCAATCTTCAAGAAGAAGTCAAAAATTTGAAAAGAGACCAAGAAATCAAATCAATTAGATTATGTGAATTCATGAAATAAAAGGACAAAGGAAATGAAGAAATAAAAGAAAAGGATAATGAATTAATCAACTATCTCTTCAGCAAATAGATATGATTGATCAACACAATGATGTGAATCAAGTGCTTATCAACTTGAGGACGGAAAATGAAAGATTGAAGAATGATCTTAATATAGAGAAGAAAACTACTAAGAGGATAATGAATTAACAAGAAATCGTGAATTAGCTGTAAAACCAAATTCAATTTAGACACAAAGGTAAAGCTAGATTAGAATATACAAAAGAAGGTGAATCATCTTAGCAAGGAGCTCAAAAGAACAAAAGGTCTACATGTAGTAATTGTTGAAAAATAGCTCATACATCAAACAATTGTTGGAGAAATGGTAAAGAAAAATTCAATGGAAAATGTTAAAATTGTAATAAGCATGGACATAGAGGAAGTGAATGCATAGAGGAACCTAAGTTTGAAGGAAAGTGTCACAATTGCATCAAACAAGGAGATAAATCTTCAAAGTGCAAGACCAAGAACTTGAACCCACTAGAGAAAATTGTGAAAGAAATATTTGGTTAGGATTACAACACATGGTGTAGATGTCACTACTATGTTGATTTTGGGCACATTGGAGAAAATTGTATAAAACATCACATAAGGAAGAGAGACACTACAAAGAGATGTTTTGTATGTACAAAACTTGGACATCTTGCCATGAACTATATGAATAGAGGAAGAATTTAAGATGAAAATTTAGAAAAGGTTGAAAATATTAGAAAATAAATGAGGGAGAAATGGGTACAAAAATCCCCAAAGAACAAAAGCCAAAGTCATGAAACTATTGACACCCAAGTCAATGAGTTGGGTGACTCAACCATTTCAACTTAAACATCCATGAAGATTACTTGAATTGAGATTCAAAAGAAGACATCCCATACTAGTTCTAGTTAGCAAGCAAAAGATCCATGTTACCATTCAAGATGAGCAAGGATCACCAAGCTAAGATGATAACTAAAGACCTTACTGAGCAAGGTCAGGTCGCAAGACCTAATCAAGTAAGGTCATAATGCACTAGGCCTATCAAGTTGTGAATTAAAGATGTCAAGTTGGTGTTGGAATTATTTTAGAATAACTGAGAGGGTGGATGAATCAATTATTCAAGGTCTAGATGTACAAATAAAACTTTTCACAGTTCACTGAATCCATAAAATATTCCTAACCATGCATGCTTTCATTGTGTGTTAACTAAAATTGATATGTTACTATCAAATCAACTTGTAAAAATGTAAATCATGAAACACAACATATCCATTAGTACATTTGACACAATGATTTAATGTGGAAACCCAATTTGGGAAAAACCACCAATAACATGCTACTCCTTTTTCATTCTTCTAAAGTGATGCCCTGCTAAAGGCCAACCCTGTTAAAGGTTACAATACACACTGTTAAATGTGACCCAATTAAGGGATTTCATTCACCCTATCA
The DNA here is from genome assembly GCA_028749045.1 of Cupressus sempervirens. NCBI lineage: Eukaryota > Viridiplantae > Streptophyta > Pinopsida > Cupressales > Cupressaceae > Cupressus > Cupressus sempervirens. Next base: position 584,922,314 of record CM053787.1, on the reverse strand, counting down.
AAAGTGAGCCCTGTTAGAGGACTTTAGGCCATTCGCTTGGAATACCAACCTATTAAAAGATTTTCCAATTACTCTTAAGTCAACCTTACTCCAAAGGATTTACCCTAGGCTGATACAATTGTTAGAAAGTAATAGTAGAGCTTTGATCTGATACAACTTACAACCTTACTTGTACATTACAGATCACTAGTCAGTCCTTAGTTCTACTTGAATTCCAATATTTGCACCTTTGATAGCTTGTTCATCCTTTAAGAATTCATCCTCTTTAGGCTATCTTTCTTAGTATGCCATTACAAACTTCTTTTACTTGGGTCACTTGATGAAGCAAAACCCCTTTCATTTTCCTTATCAAATTTTTACATTAAAACTCTCTAACACTTTACTTCATGACTAGACATTCCTACATATAGGAAATTAGAATAGTTTTCCTACTCATTATCCATCACCAAAATTAGGGTTTTCGATGGATTAGGTAGGATACAATGTATCTACCTCATATCTTGTCTTTTCTAGAAACTTCTCTTAGAATCCATTTGAATTGGCCTTCAAAATAGTTTACATATGGTTCTATATTACCAACTCATCAATCTTATCTTCCTCCTAATTCAAAATTTTCAAGAGAACAAACTTGTTAGCTTTTATTTACTGAATCTTTGATCTTTATCATAATTTAAGTAGCTTGGCATTATCAATCTTCTGATGCTTGACACATACTATGTTACTTGACATCTACTGTAAAATCACTCAACATCAACTAGATTTTCTTGGTGCTCGACATTAACTAAAAATTTCTCACCATCAACTAAATTTTTTCTTTCACTCAACTCCAACTGACTTGTTTCTCAGCTTGCACAAACTTTTCTAGGCATCTACTATCAACTTGGTCAAGTTTGGAAAATGAACTTTTCTTAACTTTATTCTTCTAAACTTTCTTTGTGTAGCCAGTCACTGTGTAACCTTATGTAGATCATCAATACATTATATTATCACTATCTTAACTAATTCTTGCACTTCAATACATGATCATAACTCAACATTTCCTCTAGGTTACTTTTGTTACATGTTGTTGATCAAATCCTCCTCATCAATCAACTAAGTGATAGTGCTTGAAACATATAAGTAATTGTATTACTAGTATGTAGCAGGTTTGATATCAGTGACAAAAAAATGATTGAAACATGCAATATTTTTCAATAATATTTCTAATCAAATGATCTTTTTAATAGATGATGAACATCTTGTTCCATCAAAATAACTAGGTAAAAATAGTAAGACAATACCAAAAAGAGAACTTGTGTTTGAAATTTCTTTCTCCCTCTATGTTAGCAACTCCCTTTTTTGATTAGGTTAAAACATATAACTCTTTCTGAGTTCCTTCCTTTTCTATTTCTCTTCTTTCATGGATCAATAGAATATCAAAATATCTCCCTCTCTCTTTTTTAAATACATCCTTTGATTGCTTTCTACTTTCTCCCTCTTTATTTCTTTATGTCTTTTGATCTTTTGATGGTGTATTCTCTCCATTATTCCTCTTGTATGTTGAACAATTTAATGCACTTTATCCCTCTTTGACAATAATTCAAAAGACATATGCTCAACCCTTGGTATCTTTGATATATGTAGATATAGACTTTTGTAGGTTCTTTGATTTTCTCCCTCTGTCACTTGCTTGTGACTGATTTGTAATTCTCGTTCTATGATTACTTTAAAAAATTTCTAAAGTAAGATCCACTGCATCAATTTGTATAAAATAAATGTCAACTTATGTGATGCAGGGCACTCCCTTTGTCTTTTACAAAGCCTTTGATAGGGGTATCACCCCTAGTTTACCTCTCATATAATCATAAGCATCCTTTAGGTAATGTTTTTGTAAAGATATCAACAATTTTCTCCTTTGTATTAATATATTCCATCTTCACCTCTTTATCTTGAACCAATTCCCTTACATAATGATACTTGATTGAAATGTTATTTGTCTTTGTATGCATTACATGATTCTTTGATATATTGACCGTACTTGTATTATCACAATAAAGTGTCAAGAGTTTTGTGATTTCTTCCTTCATTCACTTAATTAGCTATTTGATCCATACAATATTTATTCAATTAATATCAGTAGCAACATACTCTATTTCAATAGTAGACTAGGAAGTATAGCTCTACTTCTTGCTAGTCCATGTAACAAGTCTTTGGCCCAAGAATAATGCTCCTCCACTACTGCTCTTCTTATAGTATAAACCATACTCTTCTAGTCCTTTCAAGTATCTCATTATCCTTTTCACAACCATCAAGTGATTCTCTCTAGGATTAGTAGAGAATCTTGCAACTATCCCTATAGCTAATGCAATATCAGGTCTATTGTGTACTATATATTGCAATTTTCCAATCATGGATCTATGTAATGTTTGATATACCTTAGTTGAATCATCATTCTTTGATAGCTTGAGTGTTGTCACCATATGTTTACTTACTGGTTTTGAATGCTCTAGTCCAAATGTCTTCAATATCTATTTGACATATTTTTACTGAGTGATATATACATCATATTTCATCTAATAAACTTATAATCCCACGAAGAATTTGATCTCATCAAACATTGAGATTTCAAATTCTTGCTTCATCTAATTTGGAAAGTCTTTACACAAAGCATCTTTTCCTCCCAATATGATATCATCAACAAATATTTTAGATAATAGTATACCTTTTTCTTTATTTATCTTCATGTACAAATTGTTTTTATCATCTATCCTTTCAAATCCAATCTTAACAAGATAAGTATGGAGTCTCTCATACCATGCTCTTGGTGCTTGTTTTAATCCATATAGGGCTTTGTGTAGTCTACATACCATGTTATTATTTTTTTAATCAACAAAACCTTCTGGCTATTCTATGTAGACTTCTTCTAACATGCCATTCAGGAATGCATACTTTACATCCATTTGATAAACTTTGAAACCTTTGTATGTAGCATAAGCAAGAAAAAATCTCACTCCTTCCATTTTTGCAACAGGGGAAAATGTTTCACCATAGTCAATTCCTTCTTCTTGTGTATACCCTTTGCAAACTAGTCTTTCTTTGTTTCTTATCACTTCACCATTCTCATCTAACTTGTTTCTAAATACCCGTTTTGTGTCAATCACTTTCTTGTCTTCTGGTCTTGGAACTAGACTCCAAGTCTTGTTCTTTTCTATCTATTGAATTTCTTCTTCTATACCATTGTATTAGTCACCATCTTCCAATGCAGCTCTCACTATCTTAGGTTTATTCATGCTTAAGAAACATGATTCAATTCTCAATTTATTTCTTGTCATTGGCCTTGCATCTTTGTCTCCAATGATTTGATCTGCAATATGGTGTCTTTTAACATAGTGTGAGAGAAGGTACTCTTAGCACCTCTCTGAAAAAAAAGTCTGCAATATGGAAAGCATCATGAGTTTTGTGGCATGGAATGAAATGTGCCATTTTGGAGAACCTATCAACCACCACAAATACTGAGTCATTACACCTTTGTGTCCTTGGAAATCTAAGAACAAAATCCATACTTATGTCCTCCCATGGCTTTGATGGAACAAGCAATGGCTAATATAGTCCAGTATTGTGACTAAATCCCTTGGTAACTTGACAAATCTAACAACTCTATACAAACTTCTTCACATCCTATTAAATTTGAGGCCAAAAATAGTGTTCTCTAAGAATGGCAATGGTCTTATCTCGATGAAAATGTCCTGCCATCCCTCCACTGTGTTTCTCCTTAATCAAATTTTCCCTCATGGAACTCCTTGGAATGCATAACTGACTGCCCTTGAATAACATACCATCCTGAATCAAATAGTCTAACCACTTACATCTGTCTACAGCAACAAGCTCTTTACAAGCTTTCCACACTTCAGCAAAATTAGGATCCTCAGGGTATAGATTCTTGAGCTCATCAAACCCAACTACTTCAACCTGCATTACTGTAACCAACAACTATCTCCTACTTAGTGTATCTGCTGTATATGAGCAATGTTAGTATGCTAATAGGAACCAAATTTAAATAAAGCTTCTACAAACTAAACAAAATTCATAAACTTCAAGATAGACTAAGATGAACTCTCAATTGAGAATATGAGCCATTAATGGACTCTCTCAATGAGAAGCTCTCTTGTTGAGTGGCTTTGTCTAAATAGATAGGCTTCTCAAAATGGCATTATGACTTTACTTCATGGATTGTGTTATTTTGCAAAGGGGAAGGATCCAATTTATAGGCAAGAGGCTTGAGGGATTGAGGGCTAAGATGCAAGGATGGGAAAAAGCTCATGGAGGGCTTAGATTGCATGAGAGGAGAGCACATGGATTGTGCTTCCTTACAACCAATCAAGGAGTGACACATGTCACATGGTGAGAGGATGGAGGAAAGGGGAAGGATGAGTCAACAAAGGAGGCTCAAGGGATAAAATCTTCATAAAGACCCTTCATAAGTGCTTTGTAAGAACATTTATGACTTTGTGGGCTTTATAAAGTTTTGTGGTTGAAGATATTTGTGAGAGATACCATGAAATTCAAATTTGAGGGTTTAGGGAGGTTTTAAGCTTGCTTAGGGTTGTAAAAAAGATTAGAGGAAGGGTTAGAGATGGCTTAGGACTAGGCAAGTGGATGGCAAGTGGATTGCAATTAATGAGGGTGAGTGAAGGAGGAGATATTTGTTAACTTTGGCTTGAGTTAGCAAGTCTTAACCTATGTTTAGGGAATGTGACAAGGTTAGGAGGGGATTAGGATTAGGGTTAAAGACATCTTCTAGAAGAGTCTAGGCTTTGGATGAGGATGAAGACTTTCTAGAAGAGTCTAGAACTTCCTAGGATAAGATTTTATGAAATAAATAAAGTTTTATTTATTTCAAGTGTTTGGGTTGAGGAGATATTTATTAAAATATTTTTAATAAACATGAGGATTAATATTTAATTTTGATTAAATATTTTGAGTTGGGATTAGGGGTAGGAAATGATGAGATTAGCCTTTAATCGAAATTAAAGAAGGATTAGAAGATTTTGGAAGAGGTTATTGGTCTTAAGGAAATTGGCCAACTTTTGGAAAAAAAAAAAAAAAAATTATTTATTTTGGGATTTTTGGTCAATTTATTAATTAAATAATTAATAAATAAGGAAATAATGTTTAAATAAGATTTAAACATTTTTTGGGAGGGATTTCTTAATTAAATATTTTTAATTAAGATAAAGGGATTTAATGGCATAAAAATAAATTAATTAATTAAATAATTATTTAAATAATAAATGATGATGTCATACGGATTTTTTTAGAAAATAAAAATACTTTATTTTCTAAAGGTTTTTTAGGTGTCTACATCTGCAACCTTGTTAGATTTTCCACTTCTATGCTTCAACACAAATGTATAGCTTTGCAAGAACTCTACCCACTTCATATACCTCTAATTCAATTTACCTTGGCTATTTAGGTACTGTAATTCCTAGTGATCAGTATATAAAACAAATTCCTTTGGCAATAAATAATGCCTCCATTTCTTTAAGGCCTAAACTATTGCATAGAATGCTTGATCATAAATAGAATACTTCTTTTTTGCATCATTCAATTTCTCACTAAAATATGCAATAGGATTACCTTCTTCGCTTAATAAAGCCCCAATGACATTGCCACTAGTATCACAATCCACTTGGAACACCTTTCTAAAATTTGGAAGTGCCAACATAGGTTGTTCTATCACCTTCTTCTTCAGCAATTCAAAACTTCTCGTAGCTGTTGCAGTCCATTTGAACTCTTTTCTATCCCCTCTTATTGTGTCAGTTACGGCTGCACATATGCCACTGAAATTCTTAATGAACTTCCTATAAAAACTAACTAGACCATGAAATAATCTTAGGTCAGTAGCAGACCTTGGAGTAGGCCATTCCAAGATGGCTTTTACCTTCTCTGGATCCATTTTGAGACCTTCAGGTGATATAACAAACGCCAAGTAGACTAACTCCCTTTTTGCAAAGATACACTTCTTCAAATTAATTAACAGTTTCTCTTCCCTTAATCTTTCAAGGACATGACAAATATGCAATAAATGTTCTTCCAAAGTCTTGCTGAAAATTAAAATATCATCCAAATAGACAATAACAAATTTTGCCAAGAACTTCTTAAGTACCTCATCCATAAGCCGCATGGAGGTTCTTGGGGCGTTCATCAATCCAAAGGGCATGACTAACCACTCATAAAGACCCTCTTTGGTCTTGAAGGCTATTTTCCACTCATCTCCTTCTTGTATCTATATCTGATGATAGCCACTCTTGAGATCTATCTTTGTGAAGTACTGAGCTCCACTCAAGCAATCCATAAGATCATCCATTCTTGGAAAAGGAAACTGATACTTGATGGTTATCCTATTTATAGCTCAAGAGTCTATACACATCCTCCACTTTCCATCCTTCTTTGGTGCTAGTACTGCAGGTACTACACATGGACTCAGGCTCTCCTGAATCAAGCCCTTCCTCAATAGCTCCTGAACCTGTCTATTTAGCTCCTTAGTTTTAGTAGGAGTCATCCTGTGAGCAGCCTTGTTAGGCAAACTAGCTCCTAGGATTAAATCTATTTGGTGACTGATTTTCCTTACCATTGGCAATCCTTCTAGAACATTATTAGAGATGATATCTCCAAACTTACCTAGTAAATCTGAAACTTCAAGTGGTATTTCACTACTACCTTCTTTATCTTTCCTAGGAATTAAAGCATAGCACATACGCTGATGTTTCATGCCATCTAAAAAATTCCTTCCATCAACAAGACAAATCCTAGCACTGCTACATGCCTTTTCACCTTCCTTTTTCATGGGCTTCAGTTTGTGGCAAACTCCATCCTTTGTTAGAGAGTATGTGTTTGCATTACCATCATGTACTGCATGCCTATCAAACTACCACGGTCTTCCCAACAATAGATGGAAAACATCCATTGGAATAACATAACAAAGAACTTCATCATGGTAACTTCTAATTTTGAATTTTGTTAAATATTTCTCACTTACCAGGACCTTATGGTCATCTTTCACCCAATCAATCTGATAGGGCTGGGGGTGTTTCTCCCTCTTGAGCTTCAGCCTAGAGACCATCTCCTCTAATACCAATTTATCAGTGCTACCACCATCAATGATCACATCACAACATTTATCCTCACACTTGTACCTAGTACGAAATAGACTCCTCCTTTGTCTAGGTTCAATCTTACAACTTAGCAGGACCCTTTCATTTACTAAAGTCTCTCCTCTTTTTTCATCCTTTGAATGTGATGATTGTGCATCCTCATCCACATGAGCAACCCTAGCTTGACCCTCAACTCTCCTATCTATCCTTCCTTGTCATTGAGGGCATTCAAAGGCATGATGACCTTCTTCATTGAAATGGAAATAGGTACCACAGAAGCCTCCTCATCCTTGTTCATGTCCTCTACCTCTTCCTCTCTGATTTCCAAACTCTTGATCATGGGTGCAATTAAAACCCTCATTCCTCTAGTTCCTGCTAGTACCCATGTCTTCATTTTTCTTTTGGGTTTCATTTTGACCTCCAGATGACCTACCACTACCCCTTCCTCCTTGACCATGCCCTGTTTGTCTCCCTTCAAACCTCTTATTTAGCTTCTCTTCAACTCGTAGGGAAAATTGGTATGCCTCTTCAACACTGGTCATTCTTACCAGACTTAATTCCTCCTGGATGCTAGGTCGCAACCCACTGATATAACGAGCAACTTTCTCCTTATTTTCTTCTACATGCCTTGCTCTAATCAAAATTTGGTAAAACTCCTATGTATATTCTTGGACTGATTTTCCTACTTGCTTTAACCCATGCATCTTCTTAAACAAATCAAGCTCATAATCAACAGGAATGAATTGCTTCTTCAATTTGTCCACCATACGATCCTACCTTGTGATCTTATCCTTTTCTCTTCTATTTCTTTCCAATTGAACCTCTTGCCACCAAATTTTGGAATGGCCTTTCAGTTTGGCCTTTGCAACCTTAACCTAGTTGGATCCCTGATATCCTCATACTCAAAGTACTCTTCCAGTTCATTGATCCAGTCGATCAACTCATCTGGTTTCAAATTTCCTACAAATACACCCACATCAATTGTAGGTCTTTTCCCAAACTTAGTAATGGCCCTAAAAAACCTTTCCTCTACCTGATTCAGAACTTCCCTGTCAAATTCCCCTTCTGGTCCAATTTCTTCTTCTTCATTGTCATCCTCACTTTCGTCGCCTACAACAACATTTGTTCCTCTACGGAGCTCCTTCTGCAATGCTTGTACCTACCTTTGGAAGGCTCTAACCTCCTCAGGATTAATAGCTCTAGCCCTTCCACCATGCTCTCTTCATGGAGGCATTTTCTTAACTCAAAGCCACAATCACACAGTCTTGGTGCAAATTGCCTCACAGTCGGTGCTCTGTCTACACACTCAGGAAAACTAGCTCTAATACCACTTGATGGGGACACAACCCAAGCACAAAAGGGACACAACAAGAAAGGGAAAATTTTATTAACTATAAAAATATGCTAGTACACTTTTTGCAAAGAAATAAACTCCAAAACATGCCCTATGGGCTTACAATAGCATAAATCTAGAGATAAATTCTTCTCCCAGTACCTTCTCTCAAACTCCACTCCTAACTGCCTTTTACAATGCCAAAAATGTTCTTAAATAGACCCCAGAGGGTTAAGGATTAGGAATACATTCTAGAAAATGCTAGTTGGCATCCACCAACCAAATAGAAGGCTTTAGAAGTTGCATTAGATGTCGGCACAAAATTAGAAGAATCCAAAAATGGTAATCGAACTTTTGGGAGGCATAACTTTTTAACCGTAGCTCTGATTGACAAACCGTTTACATTTTCAGAAAGCTCTTGAAGTGTTTCATAGCCCTATGGACCAGCTTCACTCATCCCCCATTTTTGGCCCTTTTTGAAGTCATTTAATGCCCCTAACCTAAGTTTGAAGCATTCTTAGGAGGTCTCCAAAAACCAAAAAATTGCAATAACTTTCAAACCGTGGGGCCTTTTGACCTTATTCTTTTTTTGGAATGCTCTAAATTAAAATTACATTCATTTGGCCAATTTACACCTTACATTCCTATTCTGGATTCCTATTTTTTTGACATTTACACGTATCCCAAGGTGGTTAAAAACTCTAACCCAAATCACTAATAGTGGAACTGTGAGAGTTGGAACCTTTATTTGACCCAAATGGGAATCCATAAATAAGAACACATGAAATAGAAACTAATTCTAAGTACATTTTTTTGGATGACACAGGATTGCCCTTATACGTCTAGATGCTCCTACATCATATTTAGACAGCTTAGGATTAGCTCTTGAAGCTACATTTTGTCTCTCAGCTTTAGTATCACTATGTACATCTCTATCAAGTGTTTTAGCATCTTTTTCATGTGTGCTAATCTCAGAGTTAGATTGTGTATTTTCCTCATTTTTCAAGTCGGCATTGGAGTGCAACTTGACATTCATAGGTTGTGACTTAGTAGTTGTTGAGACTTGTTGGTTTGCAACATGACTTGTAGCATCTTCTTCAGTAGGCATTCCTTCATAATAGAATGCAAATGATTTGTATTCTTCTAGTTCTTTTGTAGATTTACCCTCATGTACTTCTATAAACTCGTCAAAATTCACATTTGCACTTTCAACAATTTTGTTAGTGTTAGTATTTAAACACTTATAAGCTTTACTTCTTATGGAGTAACCAAGGAATATACCTTCTTCACTTTTTGCATTAAACTTTCCACTCCTAACATCTTTAAGAATATAGAATTTGCTTCCAAATACCTTAAAGTATTTTACATTAGGTGGATATACATACCATAGTTCAAAGGTTTTGAATGAGTAACTTTCTAGACTTGCACATAGTTCAAGGTGTATACAACAGTACTTACACATTCTCTCCAGTATTTTATAGCAACATTCTTCTCCATCATGAGTGTTCTGGCACATTCCATATAGACATGTTTCTTCTTTCAGCAATTCTATTTTGTGGAGGGGTCCTATGTGCAAATGTATGTCTCTTAATTCCTCTATCATTACATAACATCTCAAAGTCATTTGGAGTGAAATCTCCTCCTTTGTCTGATCTCAAGCATTTTAAATCTTACCTATCTCCTTTTCCACTCCTGCAATGTACCATTTAAACATTTGAAAAGCATCTAATTTTTGTTTTAGAAACATGTATGTCATCATCCTAGAGTAATCATCAACAAACAACATTATATACTTATCTCCTTTGTAGTTTTGTACTTCAATAGGTCCACACAAGTTAGTATGAACAATTTTAATTATTTCCTTAGAGGTATAGGCTTTACTTTTAAAGCTTGACTTTGTCATATTGCCTAACTGAAATTGTTTGCACATTATGTTTTTTGGTTTGTTCAACTTAGGCAAACATCTAACTCTTTTCATGTTACTGATACTAATTAGATTATCAAAATTAACATGAAATAATCTCTTGTGCCAAAGCCATACATCATACAATTTTGTAATAAGACAAGTAGATCTTCTATATCCACATATTATAGATTACTTCTAGTTTGATCTGCTTTTTCAATCAAGTTTCCATTTGTATCATATATATTGGCTGATTTATTTTCAAACTCAACTTTTCATCCCAAATGATTTAATTGTGACACACTTAACAAGTTATAATTTAATCCTTCAACATAATAAGCATTGTCACATGAAATTTTGTCTATGATTTCAATAGCCCCCTTTCCTTTTATCAAACATGGTGGATTATTACCAAATCTTACACTACTTCCATCATAATAGGTTAAGGTAATGAACCTACCTTTGTCTCTAGTCATGTGATGTGAGCATCCACTGTCAATGATCCATTTATCATTCTTGTTCACACAAGTCATAAGTGTAGTTGCCTCATTCTCAATAGATTTGTCCTTCATTGAAACATATACCACTTCATCATCATTTTCATCAAAATCATGTTTATCAAAAATGTAGCATGACTTCTTGCCTTTGTCTCTGTAGTCTCTTCGATCATCTTCTCTTCTATTTTTGTGATTGTTTCCTTCTTTTTAGTTCTTCTTCAATGTACATCTTTCTGCAATATGACCAATTTTATTGCAATTGAAACAAATGATAGGTAAGTTACCTTTGAACTTTCCTTTTCCTCTATGAAATCTTCTTGCCATTAATGCTTCCAGCTGTTAATGTCTTCCTCATCTACGTTACTATCACTATATGCATTCTTTATCTTTCTTTTCTTCTTCTACTACTTTACCTCCTATGAGTCCTTTAGTAATAATTTTTCTTTGAAAGCTAATTCAATACTCTTTGGTCTATAGTTGCCCAAATTAGATAGCTGGAAAGCAGTGAGTCTATCTACCTGGCCTTCAAGGGTTAGATTATTTCATTATATACATCTTAACTCTTGGATTGTAGATACTCTAATGGCATACACATGAAACAATATTCTAAAGACTATACCTAGCACAATATCATCATTTATTTTACCAGTAGCACCTTTCATTGCACCAACAACTTCTTTTACTCTAGCAACATATAGAGCAATATTCTCACCTTCTTCCATTCTCATGTCATCAACTTACCTCTAAGGCTCTCTGACTTGGCTCTTTGAACAATTTCCTCTCCTCCATAGATTGTGTCAAGGGAATCCCACATCTAATTTGTACTTTTAAGGCCTTTGATATCATCAAATTTAGCATAGCTTAAGGCTGAGGCAATCTCTAACATTGCTTCATTGTGTTCTTTCTTTTTCTTCAAATTCCCAGCAATTAGTGCTCCTGTTGGATCAACATGTTCTACTACAATGCAAGATTGTGCATAATCTCAAACTCCTCTAAGGTGTATCTTCATCAAACTTTGCCATGCAAAAAAGTTATCTTTGTTGAGGTTGGGTACCTCTCTTTTCAATATCTTGATCTTTGTGCTTCTAGTACCTTAAAACTAATCCTCTTAAGTCAATGGCTCTGATACCAATTTCTGGAATTCTTTTAGAATAACTAGGGGGGGTGAATTAGTTATTCAAGGACTAGATGTACAAATAAAACTTTTCACAATTTAGTGAACCCATAAAATATTCCTAACCATGCATGCTTTCATTGTGTGTTAACTAAAACTAATATGTTACTATCAAATCAACTTGTAGAAATGTAAAGCATGAAACACATCATATCCATCAACACATTTGACACAGTGAATTAATGTGGAAACCCAATTAGGGAAAAACTACCAATAACTGTAAGGAAACTCAGGTGTGAAAACAACTTTCTACACTAATCTCTTAAGAGAAGTATGGTGAAAATCCTATTAAAATATTTTACACTTATAGATTCAATATCATGTAAACAACAATATTTCAGCCAACCAAGAATAAATAAAATAGATAGAGAAAGAAACACATAACATAAAGATTTTTTTGTGGGGAAAACCTTTCAATAAAACAACCCCACACCTCCAAAACCTGCACAATGTATTATCTTCAGTACAAGGTTACAATACACTTACAATGCAAGTTCAATAGTGACAACAGAAGACTCCAGTAGCAACTCATAGTACCAATAATACACTTTCTCGTATTGAATCTCTTTGCAACCATAAAAATGCTTATAAAATGTGCTTCACTTTAGGGCTACTCCCAAAGGTAATCGTATTAGGGTTTCTACCATTTTTCGGGGCGATGCCCCAAACCCCACAATTGGGGTAGAGTGTACAGTACTCAAATTTATTAATTGCCACATGTCTTGACCTCTCATTGAATCTTCCTGACATATCTCTTATGTGTCATAGGAATCTGTCATAGCTGTTTTAGCCATGATCTCCTTATACACAATTCAAGATGTCGACACATCAACATCATTTGCAAGAAATACATCTTACAAAAAAAATTATAAGAATAGGAATTATCCAAGGTTGAGACACCTTATTCGTAACATTCTCCCACTTTTTGAACACCTTGTAAGAGCAATAGGAACATAATAGGAACTAACTACTATAGGCCAAAAGGCCCATAGACTTTGGAAACCATCTGAACTTCTCAGTGCCCACTGGTTTCATTAATGCATCTGAAACATTCTTCATAGTATCAACCTTCTCCAAATTTACCTTTCTATCTTCCACCATATCTCTCACAAAGTGAAACTGCATGTCAATGTGCTTTGGTCTGGCATGGAAAGTTGGATTCTTTGCAAGGCAAATAGTGCTCTGATTGTCACACCAAATAGTAATTTGCTCTGCATCAACACCAACATCAGAACACAATCTCCTAATCCAAATGGCTTCCTTATAAGCATGAGTAGTAGCCATGTACTCAGCTTCTATAGTGGACAAAGCAACCACACATTGTCTCTTGCTTATCCAACTGATGGCACCACCAAACATAGTGAACACATAAGCACTAGTGGATCTCCTACTGTCAATATCTCCTACCCAATCTAAATCCAAAAACCCATGAATACAAACTAAATGCAAAGATCCAAAAGAGTTACCATGATAACATATAGAGTAATTTGATGTACCCCTCAAATATCTAAATACTCGCTTAATTGCATCCCAATGTACCCATCCAGGATTAGCCATAAACTGACTTAGGACTCCCACTGCTTGGACAATGTTTGGTCTAGTACAAACCATAGCATACCTAAGACTGCCAAATGCACTAGCATAAGGTACTCTACTCATATCCTCCACCTCACTAGGAGATTTTGGACAATCATCTATAGATAACTTTGTTCCCATAGAAATAGGAACACATAGTGGTCTACAATTTTCCATGTTGATCCTGTCAACACAGACTTCACATACTTACTCTGACTCAACCAAATTTTTCTATTAGACTTGTCTCCATTGATTTCCATACCCAAGGTGTACCTAACTACCCCAAGATCTTTCATCTCAAAATGTGCTGACAATTGAGATTTAAAATTAGAAATCATACCCTTACCCTTCCCAAATAGCAACATACCATCAACATACAATGCAACAATAAGAAGGCGATCATTTTCAACTCTGAAATAAACACAATAATCTAATTTCAATCTTACAAATCCAATTGACAACACAAAGGCATCAAACTTAAGGTACCACATCCTAGGAGATTGCTTCAAACCATATAGAGATTTCTTCAATCTACAAACTAATGATTCTTTACCTTTAACAATTTAGTGCTCAGGCTATGACATATAAATCTCTTCCTCCAAATCACCATGAAGGAAAGCTATCTTCACATCCATCTGTTCTATCTCTAAATCACATGATGTAGCAAGAGATAATAGAAATCTAATGGATTTCAAATTTGCAATATTTCACCATAATCTATTCACTCTACCTGTGAATACTGCTTTGCAACCAATTTAGCTTTTTACATTTCAACACTGCCATTTGCACAAAATTTCTTCTTTAACACCCATTTACAACCAATGGATTTTCTCCCTTTAGGAAAAGGTACAAGGTCCCAAGTTTTTTTTTTCTCCAGTCAAACCATCTCATCATCCATAGCCTCAATCTAGGCACCTGCATCTTCCTTGCCCAAAGCCTCTTTCACAAATCTACGCTCATCAGTGTTAGTAATCAAAGAAAAAGCACAATTGGAATCTAACATAAAATAACAAAACTTTTCTAGTTTCTTTCTTTCTCTCATGGATCTCCTCAAGGGCTATGGTTGAGGTTTTTTTTCCTCTTCTTCTAAACTATCAGAGCTACTAGAGCTCTCCTCATCATTAGACCCAACATGGTCTCTCTGTTCAGTCTTCTCAGGGGTAGGAGGCAACTAAACAACATATTTTTCCTTTTCTTTTTCATTTGGTTGTAGCACAATAGGAGAAGATGTTAACTCTATAAAAATAACATTTCTACTATGCAACACCTTACTAGTCATAGGATCCCAAAGCTTTTATCCTTTCACACCAGCACTATATCTAATGAAAATACATTTAACAGCTTTGTTTTCCAACTTAGATATTTTCTCCTTTGGAACATGCGCATAAGATTTACAACCAAACACATGAAGATGTCTAATTGAAGGCTTCTTACTAGACCACACCTCCATGGGTGTCTTACCAACAAGGGTTGACATAGGAGATCTATTAACTAGATAGAAAGCAATGGCCATAGCTTCGGCCCAAAACCTTTGTTCTAAACTAGCTCCACTAAGCATATTCCTAGCCTTCTCCATTAGTGTCCTGTTCATTCTCTCTGTAACTCCATTTTTTTGTGGGGTATAAGGAGTTATCTTATGCCTCTTGATACCTTGTTCTTTACATAATTGTTCAAACTCTTCTGAGCAAAACTCACCGCCATTGTTAGTTCTCATACACTTAATCTTCTTACTAGTCTGATTCTCTACAAGGGCTTTAAATTTCTTGAATCGACTAAAGACTTGTGTCTTACTTTTAATGAAATAAATCCATGTCCTTATACTATAATTGTCTATGAAAGATACAAAAAATATAGACATGGAGATTGAAGGAACTTTTACAAGACCAAATACATTAGAATGAATAAGATCCAAAACATCAGAAGATTTGTGAGAACTAGAGTAAAACTAAACATGATTTTGTTTACCATTGACATAATGTTCACAAAAGTCAAACTTGAGATTACAATTATTTAACCCCTCAACGAGATTTTTATTTTTTAGAGTTCTGAGACCCTTTTCACCAATGTAACCAAATCTCATATGCCACAACATTGTATTTTCTATAGGAAGCTTACCTTCCAAAGTGTTTGCATTGCCATCGGAACCAATAACCACAGAATTCTTCACTTCCCATTCAAATGGTGAGGATGAAGAACTATTACATAGAGGAATACATGCATCTAGCTAAAATAAGGTACCTCTCCTAGTACTCCTTGCAAGCACTATTGATCCTCTCATCATCTTGCATCCTTCTTTCAAAAAAACAACTTTCACACCTACATCATTCAGCATACTTACAGATAATAGGTTTCATGCCAAACCTGGAATGTGTATAACTTTATTGATTCTCTTTACTTCTCGATCAAGAAATTTGTAATGAACCTTCCACATTGAACTATCTTTAGGTGAGAATCATCACCCAAGTACACCTTTCCACCATCGAACTCTTCATATTTTGAGAACCAGTTTTGATGAGAGCTCATGTGAAAAGATGCACCCAAGTCAACCAACCACACATCATCAGATGCATGGGCTGCCAAAGCTACAATGAATGCATCACCATCTTTTTGAGATCTTTTTGAAGCTAAATTTGAACCTTTCTTCTTCTTCTTTGGCTCTTTGCAATCTTTATTGAAGTGCCAAGATTTATCACAGTTCCAAAATTTTGTGTTGGACTTATTGGAAGTCTTTAAGTTCCCATGGAATTTTGATCTACCCTTATTATCAAACTTATTGTCATTTTTCTTCCCTCTTTCAGTGGATCTCCCATGAATAGCAAGGGCTTCTTTTTCCAAAATAGAAGCCTTTCTTGGCATCTCCTCTAATAGCAGTGAAGACACCACATCATCCATTTTGAAGGTGACTAACATGCTTCTGAGAGCCATCACAAGATGGTCCCATGAATCTAGTAAAGAAAAAAAAAGTGTGTAGCAATGATCCTCCTCCTTTCACTTGACACGAGCTGATGTCAAATGTGCAGCCAATAGATTAAATGCATTTAAATGATCTGTTAAGGATCCACCTTCCTCCATTTATAGAGAGTACAACTTCTTCCTCAATAACAACTTGTTCACCAGAGATTTGGCCTGATACACGTCCCTAAGTCTTTCCCACAAACTATATGTGGTTTTCTCATCTAGAACATTTAGAAGAACTGCATTAGTTAAACAGAGTCTTATGAGACCCTTAGCTTTACGGTCTTCGATATCAAAATTTTCTTGAGCTATAGTTGCTGGTTTTGTAGTGATTGAAGTCACTTCCCATAGGTCATGATTTTCCAACATGTCTTCCATCTTGAGTTTCCACAACTCAAAATTAGTCCCATTAAATTTCTCCACCTCCATTCTTCCATATGATGAACTTGCCATCTCAATCTGCAAATAAGATTCAAGATGCTCTGCACAAGACTCCCACTCAACTTGAGATTATCTCAAAAAACCCTACCCAACAACTAGGATCAAAAGTTGATCAAGCTTTGATACCACTTGTAAGGAAACTCAAGTGTGGAAACAACTTCCTATACTAATCTCTTAAGAGAAGTATGGTGTAAATCCTATTAAAATCTTTTACACTTACAAATTCAATATCATGTAAACAACAATATTTCAGCCAACCAAGCATAAAGAAAATAGATAGAGAAAGAAACACATAACAAAAAGATTTTTTGGTGGGGAAAAACCTTTTAATAAAACAACCCCGCCCCTCCAAAACCTATACAATGTATTATCTTCAACACAAGGTTACAATACAATTGCAATGCAAGTTCAACAATGACAAGAGAAGACTCTTGTAGCAACTCATAGTATCGACAATACACTTTCTTGCATCGCATCTCTTCGCAACCCTAAAAACACTTATAACATGCACTTCACTTTAGGGGTACTCCCAAAGGTAATCGTATTAAGGTTTCTACCATTTTTTGAGGCAATGCCTCGAACCCCACAATTGGGGTAGAGTGCATAGTTCTAAAATTTATCAATTGCACATCACTTCACCTATTATTGAATCTTCCTAATATAGCTCTTACATGTCATAGGAATCTGTCATAGCCATTTTAGCCATGATCTCCTTATACAAAATTCAAGACGTCGACACATCAACATTATTTGCAAGAAATACATTTTACAAAACAAATAATAAGAATAGGAATTATCCAATGTTGAGACACCTTATTCCTAACAGTAACATGCTACTCCTTTTTCACTCTTTTGAAGTGATGTTGTGTTAAAGGCCAACCCTATCAAATGTTACAATACACATTGTTAAACATGACCTGGTTAAGGGATTTTATTAACCTTGTCAAAAGTGAGCCTTGTTAGAGGATTTTAGGCAATTCACTTGGAATGCCACCTTTTTAAAGGATTTTCCAATGACTGTTAAGTCAATGTTACTCCAAAGGATTTACCTTAGGCTAATACAATTGTTAGAAAGTAATATTAGAGCTTTGATCTAATACAACTTACAACCTTACTTGTAGATTACATATCACTATTTAGTCCTCAATTCTACTTGGCTTCCAATCCTTGCAACTCTAATAGTTTTTTCACCCTTCAAGCATTCATCCTCTATAAGCCTTCTTGCTCAATATGCAATTATAGACTTCTTTTACTTGGGTCACTTGATTAAGAAAAATCCCTTTCCTTTTCCTTATCAAATTTTTGCATTAAAACTCTCTAACACTTTGCTTTATGACTAGACATTCCTACATATAGGAAATTAGAAAACTTTTCTTGTTATTATCAATCACCAAAATTAGGGTTTTCGATGGATTAGGTAGGATACAATGTATCTACCCCATATCTTATATTTTCTAGAAACTTCTCTTAGAATCCATTTGAATTTTCCTCCAAAATGGTTTACATAATATTTTGTGTTAGCAACACATCAATCTTATCTTCCTCCTCATTCACAAGTTCCAAGAGAACAAACTTGTCACCTTTTATTTGGCCAATCTTTGATCTTTGTCATAATGTAGTAGCTTAGCATTATAAATCTTCTGATGCTTGACACATACTATGTCACTCGACATAGACTATAAAATCACTCTGTATCAACTAGATTTTACTGGTGCTCAACATCAATTGAAAATTTTCTTTCACTTGGCTCCAACTGACTTTTTCCTTAGCTTGCACTAACTTTTCTTGGCACCTACTATCAACTTGTTTAGGCTTTGCAAATGAACTTTACTTAACTTTATTCTTCTAAATTTTTTTAGTGTAGCCAGACACTTTGTAACGTTAAGTAGATCATCAATACATTATGTTATCACTATCTTAGCTGATTCTTGCACTTCAATACATGATCATAACTCAACCTTTCCTCTAGATACTTTTGTTACATCTTGTTGATCAAATCCTCCTCATCAATCAAGTGATAATGCTTGAAACATATAATAAATTAACTTACTAGCATATAGCAGGTTTGACATTAATGAAAAACTAATGATTGAAACACATAGTCTTCTTCAATAATATTTCTACTCAAATGATCTTTTCAATCAGATATCAATAGTTGGTGACTCTACCAAGTACCAAGTTCTGACCGAGTGGTTGTAATCCTTATCAAATTAAAGATGTCTTACGAGAAATAAAGACCAAACCAAGTGGAGGACAACCTATCATTGAGAAAATATTTGTACAAAGAATTAATGGAAATCATAAAGATATAACTTTTTTAAAAGGAGAAAATTCATTGAATTATTTTACCGCAAATTTCAAGAGCTAAGAGTGAAAAGCAATCTTGAGACCCTGACTGATTTGAAGCAGTAATTGTTGAAGATTATTTTAGTGTTAAAGAATTAGCCAAGTGAATATAATCATTAAGAAAAAAAGCAAAAAATGGTTTGGAGATGTTGATTCATGGAGTGGATTGCAAGGCTCTTGCATTCAAATTAAAACGAGCTATAGTAGAAGCATTTCACCTAGTCAAAGCCCAATCACAAATCCCTCTAAAGGTACTTCTAATTCATGACATTTGGTTATTTTATCACTATTCAATTCAAGAGCTTGGAACCCTAGAAATGAATTAGTCATTCAATGAATTATGTTTGGATGGTTCTTTAAAACCTGAGCATATACATTTGGAGATGAAGGGTTTGGCAGACATTAAGCATATGTTACAAGATTTTGAAGGGAAATGGATTAGATATTTCTTGAGAAGAGTTCACGAAATGAATTTTTGGTAGGATCACCCTGTGTAGATCACAAGAAGATGATACATAGGATTACCAGGTTGCCAATGCTAAGCAAGGCAAAAACCATGAAAACCCTAGGTTAGGTTTAACTAGCAAAGAGAACTCTTGCTAAGTGGGATGGCATAGGAATGAAGTTTAACAACGTGAAAGACATGGAAAACAAGTTTCGAATATATATTATTGCACATAATATATAAAGCTTGAGCAGATTGAGCAATGTTGCATGTAAAGAAGTTGACCTAGCACCGAAGATGGTGAAAAACAATTTATCTTTTGACCTTGCTGAGCTACTATTGAGTTAATTAGGAAAAAAACATGGAGAGTATCTCAATTCTCAAGAACATTCTATGTAAGTTTGTTTCTCTTTTAATGATTTTATTTTTCTATGTACAATTTTTTTTCCCTTCTAAAGGAACTATGGCATGGAAGAAAGATACACTTATATTGTATCAAATTAATGAGTTCATAAAAGAGATGGGAGAAATTTTTGAAAATAATATGGATGGCTACTTTGAAACATTGAAAGAGAAAATGTTGAGAGGATTCTTAAGAAATTAGTAGAAGACTATGAGTAGGATATTAGTTCTCTAGTAGATTGTGACGAGGTTCACATCCAAGAACTTAGGCCAAGAGTGCCATGGGTAAAACCTTTGAGTTATGAGGTTAATATTGATGAAACAAAAGATATTATTGAGGCTCTCTTAAATGATCTTGTGGATCCCAAGGCTCAATACTTTGGAACATATGAGGAGGAAAAGGCTATTATTGAACTTGAAATCAAGCTACCCTAGATAGTGAATTGAGGAAGGAATAGGATAGAGAAAATCATGAAGATCATCAAGTCATGAAGCTCTCATCTCATTCTTACTAAAGGTTAGGGGGATCAGATAGTGGAAGATCAAGATGAAGAGGGGAATGCAGAGGAAGCAGAACCTAAAGAAGAGGAGCCTCCCAAGAAGAAAGAGAAGGTTATAATAAAAAATCCTACAAAGTCTTCCCCTTTTGTGTTCACAAGAAGATCCACCAAATCTAGGAGGAGACTAAAGTTGGGTGATGATGATGAAGTAGATTAGATCATACTTCGAAAGATTGGCCATACTTTTGAAGAGAGGTTCTAAAGAATAGAAGAAGGAGGAGGCATGGAATCCTTCAAATCACTTAAGTATGATACTAGAAGTGTAGAAAAAAAAAAACAAATTGAAGATGCCCTAATGGAAAAAATGGAAAAATGGAAGTATTCCCCAAATGAACTAGTCAAATAAGCTCCTAAAAATATCCTAAAAGTAGTTTGGGAGAATGCACTTAATGCTACTAAGGACATCAAAGAATAGACCTTAAAGCAACTTATGCCTAATTTTTCAGACAAGTGAGGAAACCATTGAAGAAAAATGAGTAGAAGCTTACTCCAATATTCAATGCATTTCTAACCCTATCAAAGGACATAGAGTCTATTGTGAAATCCAATACTATTGCATGGAAAAACTCTAATCATCTACACAAACCTAGTGACCATGTTGTACAAATTGATGATAAGGACGATGAAGAAGATGACATAGAAAAGGATGCAAAAATAAGAGATGATGAAATAGAAAATGTAGATATTGATGATGTCGATGAGGAAGAAGAATAAGAAGCTATAGGAGGAAGTCTTCCAAAAATTCAAAGTATTGGGATACTAATGTAGAAAAGATAGTAGTAGAGGTTATGACCTCCCTTCCTCATTCTCCAAGAAAAGCCTTAGTGTAATCTAGCTTAGAGAATGTTTCTACCAAGTTTGTTGAGGCTGAAACTAGATCACC
Organism: Cupressus sempervirens; assembly: GCA_028749045.1. Taxonomy (NCBI): domain Eukaryota; kingdom Viridiplantae; phylum Streptophyta; class Pinopsida; order Cupressales; family Cupressaceae; genus Cupressus; species Cupressus sempervirens. The sequence goes on along the minus strand of CM053787.1, from coordinate 584,900,667 downwards.
CAACACCCAACCAATCTTTGGAGCAACATTACCGAGTACTTCAATGAGTAAAGTGTCTAACACTTCATTTACTGAGTAGTAGGCTTAGATCATTCTAGCATTAGGCTCTATTAAGAAACAACAAGGTATTCCTATTGTTAGTGTTGGAAAATATGAATAGGAAATATATACTTTTGAGAGGGGGGGAGGTGAATTAGAAGTACTAATCTCTAACCAATAAAAATTTCAACTTAAAAAAATGCATGCATTAACATACTAAAAGAACATGTAAAGTAAATGCATCCACATAAACACTTGACACCAGATATGATTACCCAAAAACTCTCCAATGAGAAGGTAAAACTAGGGTGGGGATTACACCAACAATTCTTCACTACTATAGCAATAAAGTGTCACCTGTTAGGGTTACATGGTTTGACCATTTTCATGATCTACCTTGTGAAAGGCTTGCCCTATTAAAGGCTAGCAAACGATTGTTAGATCCTACCCTATTAAAGGATTTTGACACCATTTTTAAAGTGTACCTAGTTAAAGGACTTTAAAACACTCACTTGGAATGTCACCCTATTAAAGGATCTTACAACGATTGTTAAATCAGCCTTAGTCAAAAGAATTTCACCCTGCAGATATAGTTGTTAGAAAGTAATAGTATAATGTTTGATTTGATAACATACAATTTTGCCTTGCTTATTTTAGATCATAGTTCTATCCATCTTGATCCTTTGTGATTTTATTTTCCAATGTTGTATCTCTAATTCTCTATTCTGCAAACTAATTCTGTAATTCTTTCACTTTACAAAGTCACATTCAATGCTTTTTGATCAATTCACCCCTTCACTTCCTTCAATATTTCACTCATGTGATTCCCTTCATACATCCATACCTTTTTAATTATGGGGTTTCATCTTACTTATAAAGACTTTGGTGACTTAAGGTTAGGTATGAATCTATGGTTGAGATTCATCCTTTTTTTTACTTTATCCCTTATAATTTTTTGATTGCTTGCATGTTGATTGCATAGAGAATCTAAATAGATTCAATCTTATCTTCAAAGCTTTGAAATCTATCCAAAAGTTGGCATAAAATGGTTTACATAGTTGTTTATGCCATCATAAACAACTAGGTTCATTATGTGTTACCTGGTACCTGATAATACTGATGCTTGACACTTACTATAATTCTATCTTTCTTGATACTTGTTGTAATTATGTCTTGCTTAGCACTTGAACTTACTTGGCATCAAGTGTATGCTCAACACTTGAACTTAATCGACACATGAGTGACTCAACATCTATACATATTATACTCAGCATGTGTTACTAGTTTAGCATGAACTTAGTAAATATCTTAAGTGTGTTGACACTCAATTGTCAAAACCAAACTAAGATCAATAGTTAGTGTTATTTTTACTATTCCTACATTTATTTTTTATTCCACTATAGTTTCCACCATGGCTAGTGCAATGACACTTGAGACTTAGCCTCAACCAAGCACTGAAGTTTTGAATAAAGGAAAATAAATTATTTCCTCTATTATTGATAAGGGAAAGGGTCAAGAAGTTGAGACCTCTAATGATGAGACTGATCTAGAGGAGGATATTGTAATACTAGATTGAGATATTTCCAATCTAACTCCTGATTAGATGGATACCCTTGGTGAGATTTGAAAGAAAAGAGCTAGGCAAAAAAAGCTTAGAGAGGAAAACAAAAAGAAAAACCAGGTACTTGAAGATATCAAGAGCTTATTTCTTGATGCTCTAAGCATTGAGGTTGATGAGAAATAACCTATTTTGGATCAATTGGTTGAAATTTTCCACAAATACAATGAAGAATTTAATGCACAAGAAAAAATTCTACAAAGGGCAGAAAAAAAAATTGAAAACAAATTTTTAGAGCAAGTAGCATAGAAGATAGCTATTGATCAAGTATAATTATCTACTATTCTTTCTACACTTGAAACATATGTAAATAATGTTTTCCCTTTGTTTTTCAAGTTGAGTGACACATCTATCATTCCTAAGGAGATTAAGGATGCACTATCCAAGATAGATGAAGATATGAAGGCAAGTGCACATCAATTGTCACTTGATCCTAGTTGTAATTCTACACATTTCACAAAGATTAGGTGTTTGATAGATCTTTAGGAAAAATTACCAAGGGAGAAAGACATAATAAGGGAAACACTTGCAAAAATTCAAGGCATGATTCTTCCAAACATGGATGCACTAAAAAAGAACATTGCACATACAAAGACATTGATCCATTACAATAACTTCTCCATAGTTGAACATATGATGGAACTTTTAGCAGAAGTGCAGATAGCCTTGCATGCATTTAAGGTATTGCAAGAGAATTGGGAAAAGATCATGATAATCATTCTGAAGGTACCTAGTGATTTCTTATCACATTTTCTATTAACTTGTAAATATTTTGCACTTTTGGCATTTATGTCAAAAAGGAGTAGAAGTTTATTTGTATAAAAGGAAAATATTTTCATTCTCTAGATATATGTATGGGGGATTAGTAATATAAAAGGAAACATAGAAAAATAAAAATTTACAAAATAAAATTTGAGAAATCATAAAATTAGAGTAAGAGGTTACTGAGAAACAACAACAGATAGTAGCCAAAACCAAGTTGAAGACCTAGATTGTGAACACAAGGACTTTTGACTTGTAATTTCAAAAATTTAGATTTTTGGTATGATAAGTATTTTTGTCACTAATGCAAAAGCAGGGGAGATTATTGACATGAAAGTCACTTTGTCTATTAGTTACTTAACACTTAGTCATTTGGTTTCATTGCTATTGAGCTCTATAGTTTCTACCAATCTTATCATTCTTCTAACAATATTAACAAAGTGTTTTAGTTGCTACTGAGATATATAGTTAGATTGCAGTTCACACTAAGCTTCATAGTATCTAGTAAGCATCTAAGTGTTGGAATATTCAAATGGGAAGAATGCTTCTAAGAGGGGGGGGTGAATCAGAAGTAATATATTTAAAATCTTTAAACTAAAAGTAGATTGCATACATACAAACCTATCAAACAATTATGAGAAACACATAAGAATCACCACATAACACTTGAGATTTTGGTAACCCAGAAACCCTCCAAGAATAAGAAGGTAAAATTGGGGTGGGGATGATACCCACAAAATTTGCTGCAGTAGTAAGGTTTTAACCACTTCTGATGGTCTGCCCTGTTAAAGGATTTAATCACCTATTTAAAGGATCTATGAAATAGCTATTAAGCTAACCTATTACCATAGGATTTTCATTCTAATACAATTGCTAGAAAGTATTAGGTACAATAAACCTAATAGATTACAATCCTTCGATTTTTTAATACAGGCACTTGATTTGCTTTCCCTGATCTTGATCCTTTGTGATCTGATAGTCCTTTCTCTGAAAGTAGTTTTCCTTACACACCCTTTTATATCCACTCATATATTTTACAATGAAATTTTGTCTTTCTTATAAAGACATTCGAGGATTTAGGGTTAGGTATGGATCTACGATCTATATTCAATCTCTATTTCCCACTCATTGTTTGTGCTTCTTCCATTGGTTGCATGTAGATTGCATAGGAAAAATAAAAGATTCAATATTATCATTTGATCCTTTGAGATTCATCACATGTCAGCCATGAAAATGATTTACATATGAATTAATGAAGTTACAAACTCATATGTACATTCTGTGTTGCTCAACACTTGCTAATTCCAGATGCTCAACACTCATAACAAACCGGCTTACTTGACACTTGTTTCATTTCTATATTGCTTGGCATCATCTATGACTCAGCACTTGAATATCACTCGACACTTGTATCTACTCGGCACTTTATTCTACTTGACACTTAAAGTCATTTGGCACTTGAACTTCACTCGACACTTGATCTTCACTCGGCACCTGAAGACTACTTGGGACATGAAGATCACTCGGCACCTAAAGTATTTCCTAACTCGGCCCTTGTTGTGGCTCAACATACATGCTGTACTCAGCTCCAATATAGAAAGTAGTTAAGTGTATTGGCACTCAAGTGTTAAAAACTATTATGAGGTTAACAATCTCCCCCTTTGACATGAGTGACAAAAACACTTAATTGACCTTGTGAGTACATCAACTAATCTATTTGGTAAATACAAAGTTTTTAAAGAAAACTTGATCAAAATTTGTAACTTACAATATATACCTCAAAATTATTGTAACTCCCCCTGAGTTGGTTGTGCCTCATACATCATATAGTATCTCCTCTTTAGTTAATATCTCCCCCTTTTATTCTTATCTCCCCCTTTTTGACACTTATCTCATAGGATTTTAAGGGTTAAGATCGTATTTTGCCAAAAATGTGTTGTTTACCTCCATAATCATCCTGAGAGCTACATAGTAATTGTTCAAAGCAATTTCCAGTGACTTATGCTAGATGGCAATCTTTGTAGCAAGATGAATAAGTCCATTTGATATAAGAATGGTTTCTGCATAGACTTGTTCCTTATGGAGTAATTCCAAATGTGGGGTAATGGAGGACTATAGCTGTATCAGTTTTGCTTTGATATTGGCCTCATCTTCTGTTAATATGGCTATTTCTTTATGAGTGTGAAGCGATTGAGCAAAATGCTTCTCACTTTGAGCTGGATCATTTGGTAGCTGTATGCTTGAAATGTTTAAATTTCTTTCCAAGCTCAGTATCTTTTGGCTTGTCTCTTGTGTGAAGTATGAAAAGTCACCCAACTTTTTGTATAATGAGAATATATTCTCAAGTACCTTTTGCACTTTGTCTACTAACTTTGTGAATTCAACCTATGAAAGTGATATTTCACTAGATACTTTCTCATTCACTTTCCCTTTAAATTTTCTTTCAGACCATTCCATAAGTTTTGCATTTGTTTCTTGGTCTTCATTTGTCACATGGTCAACTATATCTAATAATTGCTTCATGATATGCTTTGACTCATCTAGTGATTGCAAACTGAAGGCATCCATAAAGATGTCCTTAATCTCATGTAGTGTTTTCTTTTGTTTATACTCCTTCCTGAGTATCTCTTTTCTCTTTCTTCTATTCAGTGCTTCCTACACCTCATTTATTTGATCAATGGTTATTTTTTTTGAGTCATAGCCTGGTATGACTATCTCCTCATCTAATTTAGGGTCTCCATAGTGAAGTACCCTTGCAACTTTTGTAGTACTAGATGTTGGTACATATATTTACAATGGCTGTTGTGAAGGAGTTCTCGAGGTAGGCAAATTTATCAATGTTTGTATTGCCTCCTCTTTAGGGTTTTCCACTATTTTCTCCTCCTACTATATACTATCTTGATCAATTATGGTAATCTTAGGAAGTGCACCTTGTGTTTGTGCTATAGGATCAGATGTAATAGTCTATCTTGTTTGTTTTGTTCCTTTTTCTACAGCTGCACTTGGCTTCTGTATTGTAGTGTCAACTATGCCTGTTGAAATAACTGTTGGAATTTGAAGTTGACCACTAGTAGCTATAGAGATGATGGAAGGTGGCTATTGTGGATTCACCTTATCTCTAACTATTCTTTCTACTAGTTTTTGCAATTCATCCATACTAACAAATACTAGATCTACACATAATATTGCTTGTTGTGTAGATTGGTCAAGGATTCTTTTGAGATCTTCTGCAGTTAATGGATTGATGCTCTGACTAGAAGTATTAGGAACATTAAGAATAGTTATAGTTTCTACAGGTGTGATGGGTACATGAGGAGGGCTAGAGGGTGGAAGTTGTGTGTCTTGCACACTCTTATCTGGTTGTTGCTCTTGCTCAGTTGTTGCCGATACATTTTTTTTTGTGTCTCTTCCTCCTCTCCATCTTTCTTTTCTTCTTCTTTCTTCTCTTCTTCTACCTTCTTTTCTTCTTCTACTTTATTTTCTTCTTCTACTTTCTCTCCTACTTTCTTTTCTTCTTCTACTTTCTTTTCTTCTTCTCCCTTCTCTATTGGTATCTTCTCTTCTCTCCTTTTTCTCGTCTCTTCTAGTGGAGCAGTAGCTTGTTCCTTGTATTCTTCTTCAAGAAAATCTTCAATCTTTTTGTACAAGTTTTTCCATGATTTCATTGTTCTTTGAACAATTTCTTCCATCTTGTTTTGGAGTATGAAGAATTCCCTATACTTAGGTGTAAATCTATTATTATGCCTTTTGACTACTTTCTTTATTTGTTCCCTAGTCAAATCTGGAAAAACACTTGCTAGGGTTGATTCCCTCATCTCCTTTTCCATTTTCAAACAAAAATGATATCTATCTTCTACAATTTTAGACAATTCTTTTGGCAATTGTCCATCTAGTTCAAGTGGAGTGTACTTGAACTGTGCCATCATTCCATAAACTGTTTCTTCTTTCCTATTCTGTTCTTCTTTAGTAAACTTATTGAAATCAACTTTATTTAAGTTGCTTAAATCACCATTTCCAATCTTTTTACATAAAGTATCAACTGAAGAATGACTTTACCTTTTCAAATGGATCTTCTTCATTAGAATCAGGTTGAGCCACATATCTTCTTCTTTTCCTCAGCTCTTCCTGTGTTTCTTTGATTGGTTTCTTCTTTGTGACTTCCTCTTTAGCCTTTTGAGTGGAGGCCCTTGTTGCAACTCATGTTGTAGGCTTTTGAGGTGATGGCATGGTAGATTTCTTTGGTTTTTTCTGAGATGGAGTTTGTTATGTTGCCTTTCTTTTCTTTGTCTCAGCTTCATTTGGTGCTTCCTTAGCTTCTTTGTCTTCTACACCATCCTCCTTGTCTTCACCCAGGCCTTGAGTTAATTCTATTGGGCCTTGTTCTTGTTCATCTTCGTCATCATTGTCATCTTCTTCTTCTTCTTCTTTAGCCTCAATTTCTTCACCAAATTTCTTCTTAATCTTCTTTAACAATTTTTCTTTCTTCTTTAATGTTGAAGCAGTCTTTAATTCCATATTTATTTTTGACCTTACTACATCATAAGTGCCAAAATGTGGAGCACTTTTATTTGTTTCTTTTGCCAATAATGCAGGTATTGCTGTAGATGCCTCATCAACATTGATTTCATATCCAAATGGCCTTAGCCATCTCACTCTTGGAATTACATCTTGAATGTATGTGAAGTTAGTATCAACCAAGAAGCATATATCATTAACATGTTCTTCTACCAAAGAAATTGGTATTCTCACCCTTTTTTTCATGGATTTCTTGAAACCTTCAAAATAACTTGTCATCAGGGTATCAAAATTTTGTCCCATTTGTTCTATATATTCATTGATTTGGGAAATGATAGTTTTATCATTTCTCCATGTAATTTTTCCAAAAGAGGGAAACTCATTTTGAACATTGAACAATATAAAAGTTAGAATTGATCCAAAATTGCATTGAGCACCCTTTGTCCTTCTTATTGTAGCTAGGTTTTTAGTAATCTGTTGTAGTTGTAGTTCTACAAGATCATAAGTATGATCCTTTTTCACCAATTGGTAACCTACATCTACTGCAATACACTGCACACTGTTGAGTCTACTAGATTGATAGAAATTATGGGCAATTACTTTAACAACAAACTCAACTAAAGGATCCTAAATTGTGTGAATTTTCATTCCTCTCTTATTCCACTAAGCATCAGTGTTCTTTTCAATAACCTCCTTCAACTCACTTCTCAAGGTTTTGAACCGATCTAGGGTAGGGTACCCTATTACTCTATGTATGATTTCTTTGGTTAATTTGATGGGAGTATCTTCTAACCTTAAACTTCCACCATGAATTCTACTTAACACAAGTTTAACCCATTATGTCTTGAATATGGTGGAAAAGCTCAAAACTTACGTCAAATCCTTTCTTTCAACAATTTTGAATTCATCTTTTAAGACTCCATCTATGCACAATTTCTCATAGGCTTGCCTTATTTCCATATCTCCTAGGGCTCCTATCTTACAATTGTAGCATCTCCTCATGTCTTGAACCATTATAACTTTTGGGGGTATTTGGGAGAGAGCTCTAGCTGGGTCATTTTTGTATGCAACTTTAGGTATGTGGCAAAAATCATGTTGCTTGACCTCATTGGACAATAATTGAACTTCAAATGACTCTTTCTACTCGTTTTTCTTGGAACTTGATGGCATTTATGTAAACTAGGGTTTCCTTTTTATGAAATATGAAATTGCGTAGCTTAGCACAAATGAAAAATACCTCAAGATCGATGAAAACACATTGAGAGATGTTGCAATCTGATTGAAATGCTGGATTCTATGCTGTGAAGTTGCTCTGCTCTCTTTCTCTTCTTTGCTTCTTGATCGTGATGAGGAAAATTGATTAGAATCGCGATAATATACCCTATTTTCATTGCATTAAATGCTCAACTGCCAACTCAGCTTCTAAAATTTTTTAACCTAACTCGACATTAGTTATCAACTCAGTCACTGTTAGGAGCTCAGCATGTGTTGGAGTTTAACTCGACATCCAAAGATAGCTTGGCAACATCATTTATATTTTGTCTTGACATCTTGTCTCATGCAAATTTATACTTTGCATTGCTTCTTTGTCTTGGGACTTATGGGTGATATAGCTTTGTATATCAGTCTGATATACTTCTCATGCTTAGTTTGATGAAGTGTGATCACTTGACCTATTGGGTGAAGTGATCCCTCCACTTGATGTGTTGCATTCATCTTTCTGTTTCCAAGTCTTATTCATTTTCCCCCTTATCTTTTTAACATCAATATTTTCTTTGCCCTTATTTTCTTCAATCTTGGGTGCCTTTGATCTTGTAGGACAGTTTTTGCTGATATGAACAACTTTCATAAAACTAAAACATGTGGTTTGATTCAACCATCTTTTGTATTTCCCTTTGAAATGTGTTCTTATGAAATTTTTTTGTATATGTCCATATACTTGACAATAATGATAGCTATAGCTGGTGTTATAATCCCAATGATAGTGACTTTCATTCGCTTTTTATTTTGCCAGTTGATTTGATGTCCACATAGGCTTTGATCTGCATTCAAATGCTCTATGTCCATACTTCTTAAAATTATGACAATGTCCATCAAATCTTTGTGTCCTTGTGACTTTGGATCTACAATCTTGTGTAATATGTCCTTGCATGTTGCACTTGTGATAGTAACTCTTGCTTTTGGGTGTGTTTGGTTGATTGATTCTTCTACTTCTGAAAACATTAGCAGTATGTCCCTTTTTATTATAGTAATGACAAGTGGGTTTAGAATCCTTACCTTTGTCACTCTTTCGTTCAATATTCTTTGACAATTCCCCTACTTCAGTGCTATTGTATCCAAGTCCTGATGTATCATGGGCTGATCTCGAGAATTTCATCAATTGTTCAAAGTATTTGTTGGCTTCACTTGACTTGTTGAGATTATCTACTATTTATTTTTCTTTGTTCAATTCATTTTGCAATTTTCCATTTTGCATCCTCAAAGTAGAGATCTCATTATCTTTCATATTAAGTTCATGATGAAGGTTCATCATTTGGGCAAGTGTATCCATCTGCATGTTTGAGATCCTTGTTAATTCAATACATTTTTCTTCAACTCCATTTGCAAGATTTCTTTTGTCATCTTCCATCATGACTATATCCTCAACTATTCTTTTCTTTTGTTCAGTGATTTCACATAACATTATGGCCTATGATTCATGTTCCATCTTGAGAGATCTTATCTCATCTGCTTGAACTTTGTTTTTCTCCATCATTTCTGCTATTGCTACATCAAACTCTTTAGTGTCTCCATTGACAAACAATTTTGTGGTATAAATCTCCTTGTAGTTTATATCATTTTCAGCTATGGCTATATCCTTCCTTCTTTTCAAGGATTTTCTCAGTTCCTCCTTGGCCTCCTCTACTTTGTGTAGAGCTAGTTGCACATCAATCACTTGATTGTCAATAATCTTCCCAAGTTTGAAGACTTCCATATTTAGATCTTTTTCTCCAAGCTGTTAGACTTCTCCTTGTGAGAAACTTGCAGCTCATATACCAATTGTTGGAATGTCTCAATGGAAAGAATTATTTTGAGAGGGGGGGTGAATCAGAAGTACTAGCTTTTGACCTATTTTAAACTCTTAATAACATATTATAGAAATGAACATACATGCATATCATCATTTAAGAAATCATGAAAAACATATATGCATCACCACATAAAAGCTGAGATTTTGGTAACCTAGAAACCCTCCAAAAATAAGAAGGTAAAATAGGGTGGGGATGATACCCACAAAATCATTGGAGCAATAATGTTTGACCACTTCTAATGGTCTTCCCTATTAAAGGCTTTACACTATATCAATAGTGACCTGGTTAAAGGATTTACAAACACTTTACAGGAAGTGTTACCTTGTTAAAGGATTTAATCACCTATTTAAAGGATCAACAAAATAGCTGTTAAACTAACCTATCACCATAGGGTTTCTTTTCTAATACAATTTCTAGAGAGTATTAGGTACAATAAACTTGATAGCTTACAATCCTTGATTTTTGAATTCAGACACTTGATTTTCTTACTCTAATTTGATGTCTATTCATATTCCTTTCTTAGTTTTGATCAGCTGAATATTATGTTGCTGCTCTCTTCCTCTAAGTCTGTTACTCTTCACTCTAAACTCCACTAGAGTTTTCCTTTCACTCCTTCATCCATCTACATGATTCAATGAGATTTTGTCTTCCTTATAAAGACATTCAAAGACTTAGGGTTAGACATGGAATATTGAATCTCTATTTTTTTCTCATTCCTTGCACTTTTTTTATTGTTTGCATGCCTTCTCCATTTTTCTTATTGACTACATGTAGATTGCATAGGAAAATAGAAAAGATTTGATCTTATCACTTAATTCCTTTGAGATTCATCATATGTTAACCATGAAAATGGTTTACATCTGAATCAGTCAAGTTACAAACTCATATGTGCATTCTGTGTTACTTGACACTTACTGATTCCTGACGCTCAGCATCATTTATGACTCGGCACCTAAATATTACTTGACAATTGTATCATGCTCAGCACCTGAAGTCACTCAGCACTTGATCTTCACTCGGCACCTGAAGATCACTTGGCACTTGATGGATTTCCTAACTTAGCACAAGCTATGGCTCGGCATACATAGTGTAGTTGGCTTCAATGTAGAAAGTGGTTAAGTTGTGTTGGCACTCAAATGTCAAAACCATTTTGAGACTAACAGAACTACCCCTACTACTTTTAGTGAAATCTTGGGTCCCATGTTTCCTTAAAGTTCCGTTACAATTAACATCATGAATGCATCATTCACTCTCCTAAAATGGTGTAGAAAAAATTCATATTGTAGCTAAGGGAGATGATTGTAAATGTTATCATACATATCCTACTTGTTAATTCCAAGCCAATTTTTTGTGCTTACAATAGCATAGAAGAAGTAGGAATGAATGTCTAAATAATCATTAGCTTGGAATGCTATAAGTTTTCTATGGAGGTAATCATTGATAAGATCTTCCCATTCAACGTGTTACTTCCCTTCATAGACCATTTTGATGAACATTAACATCTAACCTTCAAACTCATTAAAATCTCAAAGTCCCATTTTTCTACTCAAAAGGATTACCAAATTCATCACATCTTCCTTAAGTGGTGATCTATGGATAGATTTTGCAAACTAACATTTTCTTTTCCTTGGTTGTGAGAGAAATGATCTAGAAATAATGCTCATATAGTGAGTCTGGTTTGCAACATAATATTCCCTTTCCATCCTTATTTTTATGGTGGCATAATATTCTTTGATAGGAAATAGAAAATAAATGATGATAGAGATATGATCTAAATGAATGATCTCTTTATTATCTAATACAATGAGTTCTCTGGCATTTGTTTGGTAATATTTCATACATTCTGATATTGGATCCAGAGACTCTACTGATAGAGGATGACCTCTGGCTCAAGCTATTCCACTTTCTAATATTTTCCCATCCAAGTAGGTCCTATCATCACTTTCAAGAGATGACCATAAATATTGGTGGTTGACGATTCCTAAGATGGTGTTGCCAATGTTAGGAAGCATACTTTTCAAAATGGGAGCATAAATAGGCCTTTGATATTTTTACTTCATGATTTACTTGTTGATTCTTTCTTTGATTACTTCAAAAGCCTCCAATTTCCACACTTCTTGTGATCATTTCATATTTCAAATCAATATTTCATCAAATTACTTTACTAGTTGAGATCACTTTCCAATGGCCTATTTGTCAAACAAGTCATAGGTGTAGTGCAATTATGTACTTTATATCTTACTTGAAGGCTTGATGGGAAAATCAAAGAGTTGATCATTCAATTAGTACTTCATTTTAATTATAAGCCAATGAAATTCCACACATCATGCAAAGATTCTTCTCGAGGCCTTCTGGGAGGAAATTCACACACCTTTATTCCTATTAAGGAACACACAAGTTGACCATTGTTGCTCCATAATTCTACTTCTAAGGGTTTTGCAACAATTAACTTAGAAAATTGGCCATCATGATAGGGCCAACATTTTGACAAACATTATGCATGCCTTGCCTTCTTCCACTTTGTATTGCATATGCTCCTTTGCACCTATGAATTGAATTTATTTTTAATCTCTCAAAGAAATTGTTTGGGATGATTGTTAATATGTTGTGAGTGTGGTGGCATAAAATAATGTTTCTTTTTCATACCCTATCAAACACATAGTAGCACTATTTTAGTTTGTTTAATGTTTACATAATTTGCAAGGCTATTACTCATATAGCTATTCTTTATGCACCACAATTTCATTGTCTTTGTAATGTTATAGTGAGATTATATACTATGTGTAGAGGCAAGAAGAGATGGCCATGATGGCATTTTAGATAATTTAAAAAGAAAATTATGTGATCCTCTCTTTTCTCCAAGAACTCCAATGAGCTTCAAGTGACTTCCTCTATTGTGCATTTGATGAAAGGTGGAAGAGTTTGGCTCAGTCACACCCAATTGCATTTTGGATGAAAGTTTCTTTATAAACAATTAGAATATATAGTCCATTGATATCACAACTAATATCAAAATTATCAACCTGAAAAAATCTTAACCATACGAGTAATATAAACTAAAGCCACAACATGATACTCATACACAATAACACTAGATATTATAACTAGGAAAACCTTTGATTAGAGGGATACCTTAGTGGGAATGGCACCCACAAGATGATGTACCAATATAAATATTCCTTGTTAGGAGTCTGTTATAACATTTACTACATATGAGTCCTTGTTAGGAGACTTTGAATCCCTATTAGGAGATTTCAACCATGTTAGTAGTTGTCCCAACCCAATTAGGAGTTGTGGAAGATAGCTGGACCCAATGCCCAAATAACTTCAAGGGAAGACCAATGAAAAAACTATCCAAATGATTTATGTATTACTCCTTGTAGAATAATAGAATGGTACTATGTTGTTCCTTCCTCTTTTTCAGTCTTATGAACTGGACCTCTACTCTTTTTGATCTTGTAACCAGATCATGAATCTTGCACCCAATAATCACTTGGATCACTTACATGCATTGAGTAAGCACTCTACTCCTTTTCACACTTCACACTTCATACAAGAACAATGAATACTTACAAACAAGGAAAACATCTTTCCTTTATACTATATCTTCATAATAATTCCTTGAGTTGGCCTTGAGGCTTTCCCAATTAATTATAATAAGATAATTAATTAATTAAAATTAAAATAACACTATCAGCTCAGAGTCTATACAAAAATTCACACATGTGATATTAAGGCTTGTGCACTTGTAGATGTCATTAGCTGACTATTCTCTTTCACTGCCTAACTGCACATCTCTTCATTACATCTTAGATATAAGATAGCCAACAACCATTAGGAACTACTTTCCCTACTTTGTCTCTGAACTAATTTTTGTATATCAAGTATATCTCTATATGTCTATGACTCAGACTCTATGCACTTGACCACATCATTAGAACATCGTGTTGAATGTGTCCATAACTATGCATCACTAAATAATAAAACCATTATCTATACCATCAAGATCTATGTCTGCTACTAAGCTAGTCTTTATAGAAACAATGCTTTGTTGACATCAATGACAAACATAGTCATGAATGCAATATGTCAATACTCCCCAAAGTAGTGTCATGAACATTCATGCTAACAATCTTCCCCTTTAGAACTAATGGAAACATAGATGAAAAACATCTAAGTTCCAAGAATACCAAGTAATACTCTGTTAATTCTTTTGTTCTCATGTTCTCAAATCCTCTCTATCAAGAAAGTCTAAAATCCTTTAGATTTAGAGACTATCATCAACTATCCACATGCTAAAATAATATCAAGCACAAGAGATACAAACAAGTGCATATGCCTTCTTCTTGGACATCAATTATTTACTTCACACTAAACAATTCATAGTACTTTCGGTGCACATTCCTACTTCCTTTCATGAATCTTTCTAAATATGTCTAAAATATATCTCCCCCATACTTAGGAGATTTTTTCCATGCAAATTATCCCCCATTAACATCAATGTCAAAGCCCTCAAACAAATGCATAAAATAACAATTTCTATAACTCCTTCAACTCTTCAATCAACTTGAGAGTCCAAAGCCATTTTTTAATACCAAATATCAAGAGTCCTTAATGACTCATTACATACTAGATACTCCCCCATACAAGAAGCATTAGCATTCATTCTAGGCTAACAATAGTGCTCTATACGTCTAGACTGATGCACTCTCTGTATCATCTACTTTGAAGTAGGCAGGGGCATAAGCCCAAGCATACCTCTTAAGCACTCAAATGTATATTTACACAATGGATTCATAAAGATATCTATAATATGATCTTTAATACTTACATACTCCAGTTTGATCTCCTTTTCTACTAATTTCTCTCTTAGCACATGATACTTAATAGATATATGCCTAGTCTTAGAATGCAATACAAGATTCTTAGACATACTATACTTGTGTTATCATAGTAAATGATAACAAGTTCTTCAAACCCAATTCTGGTATCCTTTAACATTTACTTCATCCACATAACTGGATTATAGTTATTTTCTACTTCAACATACTCTACCTCAATTACACTCTATGAAATACAATCTTTCTTCTTGCTTAGCCAAGAGACCAATCTTCCTCCAAGAAAGAATTCTCCTCCATTGGTGCTCTTTTTGTCATCCATATTGCCTACCTAATATGCATCAGTATATGTACATATAATGAAATCATTCTATATGTCATACCAAATTCCATAGTTAGATGTCCCTTTCAAACACCTGAATATTCTCTTCACCGCTACAAAATAATATTCCTTGGGATCAGCTTGAAATCTAGCTACAATCAAAAATGTATTTTCTATATGTAGTCTGGTGTGAGTTAGATATTGTACACTTGTAATCATGGGTATGTACTTCTTCTACTGGTGTCTCATCTTTGCTAGATAACTTGTGACCAGTTGTGATAGGTGTACTAATAGGTTTACAACTTTCCAAGCCAAATATTTTCAACAAGTCTTATAAGTACTTAGCTTGTGAAATGAAAAAACCATCATTATTCTATATAATCTACAATCCTAAATATAACTTTATTTCTCCTATCATGGTCATTTCAAATTAAATCTTCATATCTTCAGTAAACTTATCACTTTGTTCATTATTATCTCCAAAAGTGATGTCATAAATAACTATTACAATAATCAACAAACCATTATCAACTTCTTTCAAATACAAGTTACTGTTTGTCATATCTTTAGAAAATCAAAGCTTTTACAAATAACTATCCAACCTTGCATACCAGGTTATACATTCTTGATTAAGATGATATAAAGATTTCTTTAATATTTATATCATGTCTTTATCTTTTGATAAAGGAAAACCTTTAGGCTACTCAATATATACCTCTTCTGCAAGTTTGACATTAAGAAAGGTTGATTTGAAATCTATCTAATAAACCGTAAACTTCTTATTTTGTATATAAGCTAGGAACATCCTTACTGCTTCCATTCTAGTTATAGGTGCATATGTCTCCTCATAGTCTATGCCTTCTTGTTGTGAATATCCCTTACATACAAGTATAGCCTTGTTCCTCACAACTTCACCTTGCTCATTCATCTTGTTTCTGAATACCCACTTGGTTCCTATCACATTCTTGTCTTTAGGCTTAGTAACTAACTCCATGTATTATTCTTTACTATCTAATCCAATTATTCCTTCATTTCTTGAATCTAATGATCATCTTTAACTGCTTCATTTATGCTCTTAGGTTCAACTTCAGATATCAGACATATCTCCTCATTTACTATGTTCCCTATCATAACTCCTTTGTCTATGCTTCCAATTATCTATTCAAGAGGGTTATTTTTTGTTAGATTCCTATTAGGGATACGAGTTGACATATCAACTCTAATCTCTTCTTTGGGTTCAGATCTTTTTTCTCCTCTTTGCTCAATAGTTAGCACATCATTCTACAAATCATTTTTAGTCTCAATAGAAACTTCAACATTATGTCTAATAATTCAAAGATGATCTTCTTCTCCATCTAAACTATAATCTATCATATATTTTTAGTTCCAAACTTTTCATCAATGCTTCCATTTGTGCATTCAACTATTGTCTTAGTTCTAAAGTTGAAACATCTACAAGTCTTTCTTTTCAATGAATAGCCAAGAAATATACCTTCATCACTTCTTGAATCAAACTTATCAATGTCATCATCTCTCTTAATGTAACATTTGCTCCCATAAATTCTAAAATACTTAACTGATGGTGAATGACCAAACCATATTTCATAAGGTGTCTTTTCCATACCTTTTTTGATTTGTACTCTATTTAGAGTATATACTATTGTATTAACTACTTCTTTCCAAAATTTCTTAGAAAGATCATTCTCAAAAAACATTGCTCTTTCTTTTTCTGCTATAAACTTATTCCTTCTCTAAGAAATCCCATTTTTTTAAGGTGTTCTAGGTGTAGATAGCTACCTTTTGATTCCATTCTCTTCACAAAATATGTTGAACTCTCTAGAGGTGAATTCTCCTCCTTTGTTAAATCTCAAACACTATCTTAACACTAGATTCATTCTCAACTCTATTCTTAAATATCTCTCCACATCATTATAGTGAAATCATTAAAAAAAATCATAAAATACTTTTCACCATAGAATCCTCTTGTTCTAGAAGGACCACTCAGATTTGTGTGAACAATTTACAGCTTCTCTATGGTAGTGAACTTCTTGCTAGGGAATGATAGTTTTTCCTACTTAGCCAAAATACATTACTTACACACAACATTAGTAGGCTTAACAATTTTAGGAAAGTCTTTGACTGTAAAAGAGCTACTAACCTTCACAATATTATCAAAGCTTATGTGACAAAATCTTCTATTCCATAACCAACTATTATCCACTTTACCTACCAAAAATTTCATTTTAGTAGGATTCGACTAAAATACATTACCTTTGCATTTAGTGCCAGTTCCAATAATCTTACCATATCTATCTTTGATAATGGAAGTCTTCTCAGTGAATTGCAATAGATAACCCTTATCCACCATCCAACACTCAATAAGTTATGCTTCAATCCATCAACAAAATAGACATCATAAGTGTTAGTTTTACCATCAAGTGTAATGGATCCAATTCCTATTATATGACATGCTACATCATTACCAACTCTAATAATACCTCCTGTTGGTCTGACTTTTTCTGCAGTAAAAATTTTTTCAGTTAAACCATAGAAAAGTCAGATGTTCTATGTCTAAGTGAAGTATAAGGTTTTGAATAAACTATCTATAAGAAATATTCACCATATAAGCCCTATATTCATCCCTATTCATAAATGGTCGGGCGCGAAATTTTCAAATTTTAAAAGAAGCGAATATGCTTTCATATTCCTTTTCCTTTCTCCCGGGTTGCTTTTCTTCCTATTTGTCCCAACCGTCAGATCCGATTAGATCTACCGCTGGCGTTACCTCGCTATTGAGAGTTGCATGCTCATTAAGTATAGCGAGATAGCGAGCATTGAGTTTTTTAAGCGGTGGGACCATGAAGTGAAGGTGCAGCGATCGGAGATTTGCTTATTAAATGTTTTATTGTGCAGGTACACCTTGCAATTCGCCATAAAAAAGGAAGGAGAGGGACCCACTAGAATATCTGACATCAGAGCCGGAATGTTGTTTTTTCCGAAAGTTCCGCCACCTCGCTATTGGAAAATTCAGGCACTTCACCGTTAGCGAAGTAGCGAGGCCACGTGAAAATCTAAAAATGATGACATTGCATCTTGCTTATATCATAATTACACCAGGTGGCATGACCAGTCATAAATACCGTTGTCAGAATCAGTTTTAATTAATAGAAGTAATTACTGGGTACCCCTTGCATTTTTCGGCACGGAATCCTTTTAAGTGCCGAAGCTCGCTACCTCGCTATCGGAAAATTGAGGTGCTTCACCGTTAGCGAGTTAGCGAGGCCCCGTAAAATGGCAAAAGATCGGCAAGATCTTTGATGACATGTAATGACAGATGACTGTGATAAATTTTGACATGTGCCAGCTATGCAGAGATCCGATTCTCATTAATACCTATCTGACTAAATGTACAAGAAATCTTGAACGTCAGTTTGAAGTAGATCAACGGAGCTCGCTACCTCACTATGAAGAGTTGCAAGGAAGATAATTACAGCGACATAGCGAGTTGGGCCCGCCGCCTTCTTTCTTAAGAAGTCCTGTAGCGTATCTTTCGATCATTTCTTGATCCGATCAACGGTTGTCGCTGCCTCGTCATGGCAAGGTGCTTGTTCTTTATGCATAACGAAGTAGCGACATGCTGACACGTGTTCTCCGACGTCAGTGGGTCTAAATGTAAGCACCATCAAAAGAAAGAATTAAGTACGTGGCAAGCCCTCATTGGGTAAAATAACTGACATGGAAAATATAACTCCTAGTTGTTCTCTTTGTACCGCATGATCGTAGGATCTTTGAAGATCAACGGCGCAGTTTTAAATAAAAAATGTAGTGCCACTCTCTGTATTAATTAGACAAGAAAGCTTCATCCATGAGGAAAAATAGAGTATAATACAGAGAGATTGCATCAGTTTCATTTCACGTGAGAAAAGATTTGAAGCCATTCTTGTGCAGAAGCCATTACTGAAAGAAAAGCGTGCCAAGGTTGATAAAAAATTGTCAAATTATCTGTTCGCTGAAATTTTGCAGGAATACAAAGGAGAATTGAGACAGAATTCAAGTAAGTAAAATTGCCATCATCTTTGTGAGCTTTTAAGTTTTAAAAAGGATAGCCCAAGATGCCTCCTAAGAAGGGATTTACAGGTGCAGTAAACTACCTGGATAGAAATGTGCATGATGATTTGCTTGAGTTACTTCCTGAGTCCACTATAGAAACGGTGCAAGTTAAGAGGTTAACCTCACTCAACCCTAGGCTTAGGGTAGCTGATGGATTGTATGATAAGGGTAATTGGGTCCGAGATGCTCAAACTTCTCAAACTGGTTTGAGTTTATTCAAAAAATGGTTTGCAGAGAGGAAGTTATATGCCCCTCATGCCAATATTTGGAATTTTGATCTTGGGAAGCTTGTTGTCCCCAGCGTGTTTATGGATTTTGACCTGCTTGAAGCCATAGCAAAAAACTATGACCAAGCCACTAAGGTAGTGAGAAGAATAGATGGTGAGGCTTTAGTTACCATCAGTCCCGAGGAGATTAGGAAGGTTTTCAATCTGGGACCCCTCACCATGTATCATGTGCCCATTAATCTGATAGATTTAGAAAAAGAATATATATCCAAGAGGGATGTAGTTAGACAGGGTGCACTGAAAGCCCACATAGGCCGGATTGGAGGCCTCCCAACCATAACATCATCTTCTAAAGAGCCCTTCAAGAAATCATGTTTTAATGCCAGGGCAGTGGAGATATATAGGACCCTGTGCAGAGTCTTCGGAGAGGGCGAAGAAGACTTTATTCCAGTGAGCTTCATGTATATGATCACCCAAATCTCTTCTTTTGGTGTGGAAATAATTTTTGATTTTGCATCTTACTTGGCAAATGAGATCCATCATGGATTGGTGGGGATTGCACAGGGCAAGGTGGAAAAGGTTTGGGGTCAGTATTCCTTACTGATGCATATGTTTCTTTTTAAAGGGGCCACTTATTTTGGTAAAGAAATGGTTTTAAATAGAGAACCAGAAGGGGAAGCACTGCCAGTCCAATTATGGAGTGCAGACATGACCTGGGAAGCAGAAAATGCTAGCTTCGTTAGATTTGATAGGCACTTTGCCTCCAAACTGAGGTGCCTCTTATTGAGTGACAATCCCAGAATCCCTAAGGCATTAATGCACCTTGTCAGGCCTATGGATAGAACCCATAATCTAAAAGTTTCACATAATTGGGGAGATATTATCCCATATTCAGTCTCAACGGTCATTAGGGTCTATGGTTTCAAAGGAACACCCGATGTGTTACCCTATCAGGTACCCTTGAAGGTAGGGATAGCTGAATTTTTGTGGCAGTTGGGAGGAGTGGAGGAGGCCTTTTTGCACAAAAGGGGGACAGGATCAAATTTTCCTACTTGTACTATAGCCCACCAGTTTGTGATAACTAAAGAAGGATGGGTCTTTCTCCATAAATTTTTGGATCAATATAAAATGGCAGTGTCTCACTCTCGTTTTTGTGATACAGAAGGTTTCTTTAACTCTGCCCTTAGATTGAGAATCAAGCTTCGTCCAGTTCAGCATGAATTCTATTTTCCTGAAGATATAATATGAAATGAATACTCTCTCCATGAGCAAGAAATAAAGAAAGAAAAATGGAGAGTCTATTCAAAAGTTTTGGAATTCATTAATTGTTTTGATAAAGATTTCAGTCCTCTTAGTAATGCTGCGAACAATGCAGATAAAATACATAAGCTCATGAGTACTTTCTCTGAGATAATGGAAGTAATGAATGAGAAGAAACAACATTTTATTAATTCTTTTCCAGATAAAGCCAGAGAAATTATGAGGAAATTGGGTTTCACCCCCAACATTGGAATAGGTCCACTAGTGGTACGGAAGAAAACAGGATATACTATTGTCCGACAGCAGGTGCCCGTTGTGCATAAAGAAAAACAGATAGTTGGATCCACCAGCACTGTCCTAGAAGAAAGACCCCCTGAACCTTTCCCCAAAAGAAGGAGAATAATAAGGGAGGAAGTATCCCCTGATGAAAGTGGCTCACCTTCTCAAACCCTAATAAGAATTGAGGAAGAATAGCTCACCAATGAGCAATTCGAACAAATGGGGTCACAAGGAGAAATTTTTGTTACACAAGCAGAGATTGATGAAGGGAACCCTCAGGAACCCCCTGTACCAAGTTTTGAATTAACTACAGCAGATTTCAGAGGAAGGGAATTGGACCCTATTTTGGAACAAGCCAGTCAGCATTTTTTGTCTGATAACAATTTTGTAAGATCTAGGGCTTTCCATCAGTTTGCGTGGAGAGTAAACATGCACATTTTTGAGAAAAGGTGCAATAATATGAGAGCAAAACATCCAGAAATGGATGAGACCTCCATTCAAAATCTAATAAAGGAACAAATGGTGCAAGAGTTCCAAAATATAACCCTTGATGAGGGAAGACAGATGGTAAAAAATGCTAATGTTTTATTATTGCCCAATTGGGACATTGCTGACACATTAATTTTTAATTCTGTTTCAAATAATTTAGGACTCCAGGATCCAAATAAAAAGGAATTCTTGGGTACAGCATTCAGCAATGATCAAGCTGCCCTTGTTATGTGGTCCCTAAGAAGAGGATCCAGAGTTACTTCATCATAGCCTGATGATTCAGGATTAACAGGGAGTATCATTGTAACAAGAGTTGCTGACACTTCAAATGTACAGGCAGCCCACATGAATGTGGATTATTCTAAATTTTCCCTGGCTACTGTGGAAAGAGAAGAGAGGGAAATGATGGATATGCATAATAAATATGAACTAGTGGTGGAAGCCTATAACCAAGAGGTAAAAAGGAGAATTGAGTTAGAAAATAGGGTATCTCAATTAGAAAAGGTACTTGGAAAGAGAAAAGTGGGAGAATCCAGTACACTAAGAATTGCATATTCCCCACAGTCATCTGTGGGATTAACCCCTATTATTGAGATACCTGACACCCCTGAAAGACCCCAATTCTATACTGCAGAGGAATTTGAAGCAGAAAAAACCAAATTGCATGAGTGGTAGATAGAATTTAGAAATCAGCAGGAAGAGAAATGGAGGCAGGGTGTGACATACTTGAGGGATAAAATACAATGGTCAAATTTTTATGATCAATTGACAAGGATTGTAACCCTCATAGATGAGTTAAATAAAGAAAAGAATGGACTAGATTCTCTTGCACAGAAGTGGAGACAGAGGAATAATGGTGTTACAATTATTTGTATATCTACAGTTCAAATGCCTTATCATCAGGTTGAGAGGATTTTTGATTTATTGAATCAATTAGATAATTTTGAAAATAAAAGAGATTCTTTACAGAGGAAATTGACACTCTGTTTTTCAAGATATCTTGCTAAAAAATTCACCCTATTTCCTTGTGCCTTAGAATCTGTTGATACAGTAAAGGAAAAGGACAAATGGAAAAAGGAAATGGATGAATTATTCGATAATAGAATAACAAACATCATCAGTGAGACTGGCTATTGGTTTTGGGCAAAGACAAATGAAGAGCTGGTAAAAATACAATTATATTATGCTGATATAAGAAAAGAATTCGATGATTTAGAAGAAAATGCCAATTCTTTAATAAAGATAAAAAGAGAAACCCTAAGTTTTGATTGGCCAGATGATGATACTTTCAACAGATGGAAAGATCAGTTTAGTGAACAGATGTCAGCAGAAGACGACGAGGAAGATGTAAGAGTAATAGTTACTTTTGTAGTTAGCAATGATGACATCGAAAATCCCCAAGTTAAAGTGAGTTTGCATGTAACAGAAGATGATACATCACTTGCAGACCTTATGGGTATGTACTCTGAAGATGAGGAATGATTATGAGAGCAGATCATAACAACCAAGAAGCATAACAGAAAGGGACCCGCCAAGAAGTGCTATTGTAATCAACCTTTCTGTTATTCTTGTTTTTTGTTTTTCAAAAGAAGGACACCTGTCACCTTCTGTAGCCTGAAGCTTGTTGCATCTCACATTATTTAAGTGAGATCCCAAGGCTAAAGATGGGTCCGAATTTGGTTTTCACTAAGTATTATGCTTAGTTCTATTTTTGGTCCAAACATTTTTTGGGAAAAAAATTTATAGTATACTTTTTCTGTCAAAATTTCTGAGATATGGATGAATGTAGAAAGAACTGTGCTTCTTCTCTGAAGGTTTTTCTGGGTCTTTTGTAAAGGATATACCATTTTCAAAGGAAATGAATACAAATTATGAACTGTCCCCATATCTGTTCTTCTCTGAATTTTGTCTCCTTTTTAATACTGAGCTACCTTGATGTTGTGTGAGTAAAAGCTTATGCAATTGATTGCAATTTAGTAAGACTGTACATCCATTTGTTATTGCTGTTAATTCAATGGATTAAGTAAAGGCTTTGATGAATGTGATGAGGTTGCTTGGGTGTTAATAAGGATTTTTGAATGATAAATTCTGGTAAGAATTGCTGATGAAAATTCGTTGCAAGGCAACAAATTAGATCTAAGAATTTACTTGACTCTGAATTCCCAATGGATTAGGCACTGATCAAAAGTATTTCAGCCAAAAGAGAAGTATATTATAACTAGCTTTTTCAAAATACATCGTAAAATCAATTTTCAATTATCTTTCCTGTAAGATTTTCAAAGTTGGCCAGCACTTGCCTGCATGGATTGTTTTAGCTTCATTTAGCCATTGCTGTTGGAAACATCTGCAGAGCTATAGAAGATTTCTTGGCCATATCTGTTCAAGGGATGTGTTTATCAGTTATTTACATATATTTTTTGAGGATTTAGAGATGAGAATCAAAATGAAACTAAGAATAATTCTCATACAATTATTCCATCTTTGAACCATCCCCGGGTGCACCCGCCCTGGTTTTACAGAGCCAAAAGAGTAGAAAACCATTTAAGGTTTTGTTGAAGTTGGGCCCTAGTACTTTGCATATGCAAGTGATAATGAGAATTGGCTATTCTTTAGGTTGTGTATGTACTGATATCTAGGTACTAAGCCTTTTGTCGCCTAGTATTTTTAGCACTGTTAACATCAAAATAAAACACTAGCACCTCCATCATGATTCTTGAACTTAACAAATTTATTCATATCACTAGTCATGTGATGTCAACAACCACGTTCAATTATCCAATCAGACTTTTTTTCCATTTGGGTAACTAGAGCTCTTTCTTCTCTAATTTCTCTATTAAGATCATCCTCCTTGATTAAACTACAAATGCTAATTCATCATCACTTTCACTTTGACCTTTCTCATCAAATTTTTCATCTTCATTTGCATACAAACAATTTCTATCTCTATCTCTTCTAGGGTTAAACTTTCCCTTATACATTTTATCTCCTTTAGGACATTTAGATGCATAATGACCAAATTCATTATAAGTCCAAAATTTAAAGATTTTCTTACTATCTTTTTCTCTTTTCACTAGAAGGGCTATTCCTTCTTCAATCTTCTTGTCTTCATTATCTATACTACTATCAAAAAAATCTCCACAAGTGCTTACACTCCTTGTCCAATTAGGTCAATTTTTCAAAGCATTGAAGGCTATTTTGACTCTTATAAATTCTCTAGACAATCTCAAATATAATTCTACTAATTCTAATATTCTAAGAAATGTTTCCTTTGTGAAGTCCTTAGTGTAGGGCATTACTAGTTTAATCATCTAAGTTATCGGTTTGAATGGTGGAGTCAAACTTTTCAAGATCTTCCATACGAATTGATCATCTTCCTAGGTTACACCATGAGACTAAACTCCTAAAACCATTTTTCATATTCTTCAAATATAAATTCTTAATATTCATCTTCCATCATTCTAGCATCTTGAAATGCACATATTCAATTTTGTAGTCCCATTCTATTTGTATGATTATCACCTTCAAAAGTAGATTGTAAAGCTTTCCAAATTTCATAATATGTTTCAACTGAATTTACTTGTACTCATTCTCTAGAAGAGTTGTTAGAAGAGATTCTCTTTCTCTCATGTTACACATGAATAGATCTCTCTCTTCTTTGCTATAACCTTGTAGTTTTTCTTCTTTAACAATTGTCTTTTTCCTCTTTATCAAGATCCAATATCTCGAACCCTTGCACAATAGATGAGTCTTCATCTTGTCCCTCCAACTGTCATAGTTGGCCCCCATCAAATCTAGGACTAACCTTCCTAAAAATATTTTCCATTGACCTCCCAAAGTGATTAAGCTTATGCTTCAAGGATGTGATGCTCTAATATCAATTTTTAGAATATATAGTCTATTGATGTAACTGAGAGGTGGGGGATTGGGTGGATCAGTTATCCAACTAATATCACAATTATAAACCTTAAAAAATCTTAACCATATGAGTAATATAAATTGAAATGACAACAAGATAATCATACACAATAACACTAGATATGTTAACTATGAAAAATCTTGATTAGAGGGAAAACCTCGGTGCGGATGGTACCCACAAGATGATGTACTAATATAAATATTCCTTGTTAGAGAATAGACCCTATTATGAGTCTATTACAACATTTAGTACATATGAGTCCCTATTAGGAGACTTTGAATCCTTGTTAGGAGACTTAGACCATGTTAGGAGTTGTCCCACCCCTGTTAAAATTTTTGGAAGTTAGTTGGACTCAATTCTGAAATAGCTTCAAGGGAAAGACCAATGAACCCACTATCTAAATGATCTACGTATTATTCCTTGCAGAATAATAGAATGTTCATGTACTATTCCTTCCTCTTTCTCTATCTTGTCAACTAGACCTCTACTCCTTCTAATTTTGTAACTAGATCATGAATCTCACTTTCAATAATCTCTTGGATCACTTGCATGCATTGAACAAGAACTCTACTCCTTTTTGCACTTCACAATTCATACAACAACAATAGATACTTACAAATAAGGGAAATATCTTTCATTTATACTATATCTTCATAATAACTCCTTGAGTCAGCCTTGAGGCTTTCCAAATTTATTATAATAAGATAATTGATTGATTACAATTACAATCTCACCATTAGCTTAGTCTATACAAAACTACACACATGTGATACTAAGGCTTACACTTTCACTAACATCATTAGTTAAATGTCCTCTGTCACTACCTGACTACACATCTCTTCATTACACCTCAGATGTAAGATAGCCAACCCTCACAAACTACTTTTCCAATACTCTATCTTTGAACTTCTCTCTATATCTTAGGTATATCTCCTATATGTCTTCAACTTAGACTCTATACACTTGATCATGTCATTAGTTTTCTCTATCAAACATGTCCATAATTGCCCATCACTAGACAATCAAAATATTGTTCATACCATCAAGATCTCTATCCATTATTCAACCTATCTTTACAGAAACCATGCTATGTTGACGTTAATGACAAACATAGTAATGAAGTCAACATGTCAAAATTCTCCAATGCTTAGGATACTCCCAAAAGTAGTATCATTAGCATTCATACTAACATAAACTCCACCTGAGATTGCACTATTATGAATTTCTTTCCTTTGTGAGTGCTTTGAAACACTTTATCACACACATATCTACCATGTGGTCAAAATTTTTGTTGGAGATGAGATGAGCTCATTGCTTAACTAAACACTCATGTCACTACATGATTTTGAGTGAACAAAGAATCTTTCAAGAATTTTCATATGTGAGAATCATCAGAAAAATTGTTCATAGTATGTTTGTGGTAGATAACTCAAGAGTTTTGAAGATATTCCAATCAAATCATCACATTTTTACTGACCAAAATCACTACTCCTTGCAAACAAAACTATATTTCATGTTCTTCTCTACTCAAACTTTGACATTGTAGAAGCAACATAATACTAGAGGTATTTGTCAAACATTTTCCATGTTCTCAATTGACATCTCAAGACCTTACAATTTGTCAAATAAACATTGGGAACTGAGTTTCCATCTTAATAGAGATTCACAATTAAGATGGATAATATAGACTTCACTACACATTAACCTTGAGATTATGAAGACTTCATCAAAATTATTCTTATTAGCATGCAACATGGCATCTTTGATCTTGATTCATCTTTCAGTTCTTAATATCTATCAACTTGGTCAGAGAGGTTAATAACCAAAACCAAAATATGTGTTTTAGTATTCAATCTTAAACTTTTGATTTTGGAGATTAAGGCTAGTTTTAATGAACATGTATTTGAAAAAAATATTTCAACTCATTTGAGATAAGAGGTTAAGATTTTGGACCAAAGCATGTATTCTACACACAAAACCATAAGCTTTTAAAGGTTAATGGTTAATGATGTGGATGAAAAACATGTATTTTAGCACCTTCCATTAACCTACAATATTTCAAGGCTCAAGTACTAGAACTTCAAAATTTGAACTACTGGGTGTGTTGGCACTAAAAATTGCATGGTCAATTTTGAGCACCATTGAGAAAATTTGGTCCTATAAATGCTTTTAAATGCCTATGTACCCAGCTGTGCCTTTGAGGCCTAAGAGTTGTTCAATGCTTCTAGAACCTTGCATTTAGCCTATCCACTTGTTTCATGAAGTCAAATTGACATTCTGAGCCATTTCGTGAAGTCTCATTTTGAGCAGTTGTCATTTCTGCATTTTCACCTAAGTGTCAAATAGCAACAAGAGGCCTTGTTTGCGTATGAATATCTCAAAACTGGAATTGTTTTGTGACTTGCTGCTTTGGGAGTATTTAGTATCCATAACAGAAAACCTATGTTTTATATTTTGAGCTATTTCAAATTTGTTTGACTAGGTTTTGAATCCCTTAAAGTTGGTCAATTACTGTTTTCATGCTTTTGCAATTTGCACATAACTCTAGGAAGCCCTGTTTGACGAGTTATAACTTTGACCCAGCTAATTGAAATGTTAAAATTCCTTTTGCATTGTATTTTAGATGTTAGGGACTTCTTATGTTTCAACTTTTAGCTTATGAAAAATCACTTTGATCAGTTTTCAAATGGGATTCCAAACACAATTTCTATCTTTTTACTGGTGTCATGAAGTGCAAATTTGTCGGAAGCCCTGTTTGTGATGTTATATCTTGAAATCTGTGATTGGCTAGATTGAATGGATTGTACAACTATGTTCTCCACTAAAAGCACTCCAAGTGTGTTAGTTTGCAAATCATGACAAATCCATTTCCACAATTTTCCAGGTCAATTCCATTTGCAAATATCGATCTCCTGCCATTGTTTCATTTTGCAAAATCCAAGTAGCCTACTTTGACTGCTCGCCATTTGTGCCCTATTATTCTTCATGTGCCCAAATCATAGATCCATAATGTACTCATGTCAGAGAACAAATGCCCTAGTTTTCAAAGCCAAATCCGAACCAAGTTTGTTGTTTTCTAACTTGTTTACTTGTAGGTAATTTTGAGAAAGAAACTTTGACAGTGATTATCTTTTGACTAGGAAATTGACATAAGACTATATTTGACAGGGTAGAAGTGTGTAAAGTAAAGATTCGGTGTGTTAGTTTTTAGATCTTGATCAGGTGTTGAAGTCAATTTTTAAGGTCAGTCAAGGGACCTCCTGGCGCACAAGTGATAGTTGGATTTGAAGAGTTTGAATGAGTTTTAATTGATGATTCAGTGATCGAACTTGGTTAAAATCAGTTTGAGGTGATTAACAAATTAGTTTGATGGTTCAGTTGTCGAGAAACAATTTTTTTATAGCTAAATCCACTAGGGTCCGACTAAATTACATCAGATTGACAGGAACACTGAGCTTTTTACAATGGATTAGGGAGAAGGCTTTTGGACTTGTCTTATTTCAATTTGTCTTCCAAGCTCTAGAAGTATCAAGAATCAAAGTATCATGATATGTTGCATTGTAGTTTCTATCTAAATTATGCATGTGATGCTAAAATTCATTGAATACAGGGTGATCATTTTATTCCTAGGCATAGTGCAATCAATTTTGATATGGCTATTTTCACCTTGAGGAGAGAAAGCAAGGATAGTTGAAACATATCAAGTTAGAGTATAAAAAGAAGCATACACTCATTGGTAGAAAACCCAATGGCATTTTTAAAGGAGCACCTCTAAGAAGGAAGACGTCCAAAGAGCATGATTTGAAAGATCAAGGTAGCATCAAAACAAAGGGAGCCTACAGGTTTTAAAAGGGGGAAGCTTCAAAAGTTGTGAAGAATGCACTCCCTACTAAAGAAAATCCATGCCTTCACAAGAAGTTCACAAAGACCAATCAATAGAGAAGTCATTTGTTCATGCTATAACAGATCTGTAGTCATAGAGAGGAGATTCCAATGCCATAAGAAGGGGGAAAAACTAAGAAAAAAAATAGAGTACCTGGCTAAATTACAAAACATAGACTATCCACAACATTTTAAAAGGAAACTCATGTTCTAAAAAGAGCAGTCGGCATGATTAAAAAGGAATTGTTGACTAGTAAAAAGAAAGTACCTGTAGCCAAAATTTTTAATGAGCATCCACATAATTCAGAGTGTCAATCAACATTTTTCTTAAGGTGCTCCACATTATGGGCCAAAGGAATGATCACCTAGCCACTTCCATTACCTTAGCTTTTGCTCAGGATTTTTGCACTCCCATAAACTCATGCTAAAGAATAGAGCCACAAGAAAAGATGTAAAAGGAAAAAAAAAGGTTCCAATAGATGAAATAGAGGGAGCCCCATCACAATAAACTATGGATATTAAGCACACACAGGACATATAACCAAGACCATAGCTAATTTAAGATTTGCATTATGAAACTTTCATTCCTTAACCATGTCCTGATTATAGTCAAGGACACAAGTTACAGATATAAAAAGTGGCCAACAATAGGGGAACATGTGAAGGGGAGTGAAATACAATCATGAGTAGGATAAAGTGTTAGGAAGCTGGCCACATAGGAAAAGGCAACACATCCCAAGTGCGTGATTGGAGTCTTCATGCCAAACAAAGAAAGAACACCATGGAGGCACCAAGGAGAAATGAGCCCACACATTCAATAAAGAATGACTACAGTACCAATCCAAGCAGGATTATGTTAGATGAAAAGGGGGCAAAACCAAAGGAAAAAGTAGCATCCATCAGGAGGGTTATTGTAATTTCTTAATCCCACATTGGGGAGGGGATGACTCTTTTATGCATTTAAATACTCTTCCACATATAATGTGAAATGTCTTAAAGATATGCACTTTTGAAGTGCCAACCCTTGTAGGTAGGGTCCATGTAGCCAATCTGGAGGTGATGTCAGTGTGATGCTAGTCAAAGTTTTAAATGAAGAGGCTCCTATGGTGAGGTGGTGATGGAGGCTCAGATGATGCCATGTGTCACAATCGACAACAGGGGCATTACCCACAAATTGAAGATCCACGCGAGCTAAAAAAATCTAGGATAGTAGGATTGCGACAAGTGGCAAGAGGGTCCTAGCTAACAGTGACATGGCAGAGACGTGCAGGTTCAAATAGGTTCACAGATGCTACCACATGTTAAGATCCAATGGATGGCACATGCCTGGTTCTTGGAGTTGCAAAAAAGTTAAATAAAGTGGGATTGCGGGCGTGCACCATGTGCCAAGTGGGTCCTGCTTAGAGATAACATGGCACTAGATATAAGATCAAACAATAGAGGCACAAGATGCTACCACAGATCAAACGAATGGTGCATTTTTATGAAACAGAGTTGCAAGGTAATTAAATAATGTGGGGAAGTGAGGACACGCCATGTGGCACTAAGCCTGCCCAATGATGATGTGGCACTATGTTCAAGAGGTTGGCCAATCAAACACTACCATGTGGCAGTCGGTCAACAAAGGGTTGACCACAAATTTGAAGGCTGGGAAAAAATAAAATGATTTTAAAAAATTTTCATTTTAAAATAGTTTTTGAAAAATGATATGTGTAGCATTTTTAAATGCAAAGAAGTTATTTTCTAAAGTATAAACTTTAGAAATTTTGAATTTTTCAAATATTTAAAGTTACAGACCTAGACACTTGTACCAGGGGGACTTTTTCAAATCAAGATTTTGAAGGTTTCTAGTAGGAAAAATATACGCTTCAATATACCATCGAAACTGAAACAAGCTAAATTTTTTGAATATGGAGCTATTTTTTGCACAGAATGCCACTAGTTCATGCTATAAGAGGTTTTCTATCAAAGATTGATTTGTGTGTTCTGAGGGGTGTTTTGACTATTGAGTTGCAGAATTCAGTGAAGAAACACCTAAAAATATTCAGTGGCTTTTATATCTGATTATTTTTAATATTTGTGGTGTTTTGGCTAAGTTTTGATCAATTAGCACATATTCAGATTTAGTTATCATATGTTTATCTTTTGCTGAGATATTTTGCAAATCAGTTACAAGGCAATGATGAAACCAAATCAGATCAAAATGGGAGAAAGTAGAGAGAGGTTTTGCAACTATAGGAGATGGAATTCCAAGTGGACACTTGTCACTCTGAGATCAGATCCGAGAATTCTTTCTTTCCTATATCTTTCTATCTTTCTTTCATTGTAAGGGTTCTAGTTTTTTACTATGAGACCATTATTGGTAGGAAATTTTCAATCATTCTATGATACTACTTCTTTGGATCCAAAACTATGTTTCCACCCTCATTCTTCAGCATATTCTCTCTTGTATGAACAATAGTAGGTTAATATAGATAGTTTAGATCTATTAGGTATTTCCATGTTTTCATTTTCATTCATATGACTATATTAATTACAAGGAAATAAATGCAAAGAGCAATAGATGATTGAGTTTCAGTTGAATCTTGTCCCCATTCTTAGTGAGTTGTAATATTTTATGACCTTTGAACAAAGAGCCTAGGTCATAGTTGTAGTCCCTTAAGGTTGTATGTTGTTTCATTATTGCTGATGATTCAAGGAATTGTGTAAATGCTTCATAGAAATCAACAGGGTTACAGATTTATTGAGGAGGATATCAAGTAAGAATGAGATTTAAATTGAACATAGATGTCTATTTACAAGTTGAATAGATAGATCAGATATCTAAATATATACATATGTCTCAGATATTCATATATATGTTTGTGATTCATGGATTTTCCTAATGGTTAAGGCACTGATCCGTTATAGGATCATTAGGTCTTATTGTTGCATATCTGAGGTTTTTCTGAATTCAACATTATTAATCAAATGTTCTTTCCCTTTTATGTTGAAGAACCTAAATGTAATGCCCTCACTTAGCTTGTGAATATCATAAGATTTGCAATTTGCTACTATAGATCTGAGTTATTACATGAGTAATTAGAAGATATAAGGGTTTTCATCTGCTTAATAGATTTAGGGATATGTTTTTGCACTGGTATGGTATCAATTGAATCTCAGGTCCACCCACCTAGGTTTAGCAGAGCTTGAAGTAGAAGAAGGGTCATGCCTTATGGTTGGCTAGTTGTCAGAAATGGCATTTTGAAAATGGGAGTTAGCTGCCCCTAGATATGTCACTTTCTCAATGGGATAATTGAAAACCCTCCAACATTTTCAAACACCAACAAAATGGCGACTCTGCTAGGGACTTGTATTGAAGTTGTATAATGGACAAACTTTGAGAATTTCAAAAAAAAGATTCAATACATCATAAAAGTGTTTCTACAATAGAATGGTTGTGAAGCATTTTCCATATCCTTGCTAAAATTCATGCACCCTAGTAAGTTTTATTCATGGACAACAGTATGTTGTAAAATTGGATGAAAATTATGTTCTATGACTATTATAAGTCTATCTTCAATCAATTCAGTTTTGTGAGTTGTTGTTGTGATTTCAGAGTCAAGAAGTTGTGTTTCAATTTTGTTTAGAGATTTCAAATTTGAGATAAATCTAAAGAAGTTTCTTCTATTTTATTTTCTTTCAAATTAGTTTGTGGTATCTTTAGGACTAATGAAATTCATGTCTCACTTAATGTGAGTGGCGACTCGAAGTTAATCTCTATACCAGTGTAGTTCCATGCATGAATTATGATTAGTTGTTGCATGAGAAGAGCAGATTCGAAGAGGTTGAAATATTCAGAAGCTGGGTAAGATTTGTGATGTGCTAGTTCAAAAGGTTTAGTAAGGATTTGGTAAGATTTTGGGTCTGCTATTGTAATTGGTGGAAAGAGAACTTTTAGTCATCTGGATCTTAAGGTATTCTCGTTTTCATGTATTTTTTTTTCATAAAAATTGATTGTTAAGTAGCATGTTCTCCATCAGGTGATTCTTAGCACTAAGAGGAGGAGAATAGTTGAGAGGTTTCATATAGTTCATTGGATTGAGTTTCAGCTATTGTATTTAAGTTTGTGAAGTGTATTTGAAGAAAGTTATTTAGTAGAAGGTTGTATAGATCTTTTTTGAATTGTGAATATGCAAGATTTTAAGTATTGAAAGTCTAGTTGAGAATTTACAAGTGATAAATAGTTTCAAAATCTTTCTCACTAAATGTGAGTGGTGACTCTAGTCAAAATGTCTGTGCCAGTGCATGGTTTGTTTGAGATATCAATGGCTTTTAGTATTCATGGGCAGATCTAGTATTTTTGGAAAGAGGAAGTAAAGTTT
This sequence comes from Cupressus sempervirens, assembly GCA_028749045.1. Classification (NCBI taxonomy): domain Eukaryota; kingdom Viridiplantae; phylum Streptophyta; class Pinopsida; order Cupressales; family Cupressaceae; genus Cupressus; species Cupressus sempervirens. The sequence continues at coordinate 584,866,975 of CM053787.1, read as the reverse complement.
CCTGATTAATAGTTTATGTGATTGTTTGTATTTGCTGATATAATTGATTTCAAAAGGTGAATCACTATTGTGATTCTATTTGCTTCTTCAAGGAGGTGGTAGCTCTACAAAGGATTCTATCTACGGTGTGAAGGGTTTCATGCTTGCACCTATGCCAATTAGCAGATCTAATGTTTAAGATAGGAACACATAAAGGTATTTCAATTTTCATATATTTGTCTCTCATGAAAATTGAATGAACGAAATGGTTGCCTCCATCTAGTGGTTTCGGCACTAACAAAAAGAGGTAGGAGTTATAAAAGTTTATAAGATAGATTATGGGTTTAGGTCTGAAAGTGATGTGTCGAATCTTGAAAGTGTTCATGCAAATATTGCTAGATTGAAAAGAAAAAATTCATGATAAGACTGTCTTAATGTTAAGAAGTACAATTGGTGATATTAAGGGTCTTAGTGGATTTCAAATTTATATGAAGTTCAAATTAGTAGTTATGAATATTGATGATTTTTTTAGACTTGAGGAGTCTTCATGGCCAGTGGTACTCTTAGAATTTTTTATGCCACGTTTGGTTGATTGGCTAGCCAATATAAGATTAGATAAGATTTATGAAATCCAAGATTTTATCATGGAGGTTGAAAGTTCTTTGAAGGCTAATGAGTCTAATGTTAACAAATGTAATGAATCTGTTGAAAGTGATGTTAAAGATGAAGAGTCTCAGTTTTATGAATCAGTGAATAGTGATCAGCAGTATGATAGTATGGATAATGTTGATTCATATTTTTATGATGATGATTATCAAGAAGAAGAAATATGTGACATCAGTAGTAGTCCACCTTCTAGTGATGAAAGTAAATGTTCTAAGATACCAGTTGTTGAGGTGTTGCCTAATGAAGAAGATATATGTGATGATCATAATTCTCATTTTTCACACTTTGTTACTAACAAATATGCTGTTACAAATGTGCCAAGCCATCTAGATAATGATCTTAGCCAAGGAGAAGAAACTAGTGAAATCTTGTTAAATGTTGATGAGATTTCTGACTTGTTGGCTCATGATTTTGAAAGGTATGCTAACCAATCTAAGGATGTTTGTATTTTGACACATTATGCAAATTAATGTGGTGAAGTCATTTTCCCTAAATTTGATGCTAAAGAAGATACAATTTTAGAATATGCTCTGTCAAGTTTGGGAGGTGTATATGATGGTAATTCATGCATCAATACACATGACGACTTCTATGTTGAAAATGAAGATGTAGGGATAAGGTCAGTAGTTGGTTCATTTTCTTTTTGTTTTCATGAGGCCAAGATAAATTTAGATGCTCATGTGTTGAGAAAAGCATTACTAATGAAATGGTTTGTCCTAGTGAGTTATTTGAAGAAAAAATTGAAATTGATCAGCATATTGAGAATAGGCAATTTCATGATGATTCTTGGGATTTGGTATCTAATCAATTGTTAGAATATGAAGACAATACAACATATGTTCAATCTGATTTATGGAGTACTGATGTTACAAACAAGGAGAAATAAGGTTTTTCATTCTCTTCACACCTGAAGGCACAAGGTGAGTTACAATTTGATTCATGTAACTTGTTGAATGGAGTAGAATATCAAATCTTTTTTTTTCCAGTTGAAGCAATCCATGATTTAGTTATAGTGATCAGTTTTAGTTTTTTGTCAATTGCTATGATCATGCTAATTCATATTTTCATAGTGAGCAAGATGAAGAAAGTATGTCTCATTTTTATATGCACTATGAAGATGATGATAGTTTTGTTTTGCCTAATGAGCTGATTACAAATATTGATGTGCTAGGTGAAACAAATGAAAATGAGAATTTTAGTTTACCTCAGGAGAATGTAAATGAAAATCAGGTGTATGATAGAGGTAAGGAGTTCTGAAACTTTTTGGTGGCCTGAGGCCATTGCTTGTACATAGTAGTTCTAGTTGTTGTTTTCTTTCAATAAAGCTGTTCAAGAGAAGTTTTTGTTGTCAGGTGTGTGGTTTTCTTCTTCCAGAGATCTAAAATCTTGCCATGCCCGCAAGGGACATGCATCCCCAGATAGAGCCACTATTGGTGCTAAAAATTGCATGGTCAATTTTGAGCACCATTGAGAAAATTTGGTCCTATAAATGCTTTTAAATGCCTATGTACCCAGCTGTGCCTTTGAGGCCTAAGAGTTGTTCAATGCTTCTAGCACCTTGCATTCAACCTATCCACTTGTTTCATGAAGTCAAATTGACATTCCAAGCCATTTCGTGAAGTCTCATTTTGAGCAATCGTCATTTTTGCATTTTCACGTAAGTGTCAAACAACGACAAGAGGCCTTGTTTGCATCTAAATATCTCAAACCTAGAATTGTTTTGTGACTTGCCGCTTTGGGAGTATTTAGTGTCCATACCAAAGAACCTATGTTTCAAATTTTAAGCTATTTCAAATCAGTTTGACTAGGTTTTGAATCCCTCAAAGTTGGTCAATTATTGTTTTCATGCTTTTGCAATTTGAACATAATTCTGGGAAGCCCTATTTGACGAGTTATAACTTTGACCCAGCTGACTGAAATGCAAAAATTCCTTTTGTGTTGTATTGTAGATGTCAGAGAGTTGTTATGTTTCAAGTTTTAGCTTATGATGAATCTGTTTGATTAGTTTTTAAACATGATTCCAAATGCAATTTCTATCTTTTTACTGGTGTCATGAAGTGCAGATTTGTCGGAAGCCCTATTCGTGATGTTATATCTTGAGATTCATGATTGGCTAGATTGAATGGATTGTACCACTATGTTTTTCACTTAAAGTACTGCAAGTGTGTAAGTTTGCAAATCATGATGAATCTATTTCCACACTTTTCCAAGTCAATTCCATTTGAAAAAATCGATCTCCTGCCATTGTTTCATTTTGCCAAATCCAAGTAGCCTACTTTGACCGCTCGCAATTTGTGCCTTGTTATTCATCATGAGCCCAAATCATAGATCCATAATGTCCTCATGATAGAGAAAAAATTTCCTAGTTTTCATTTCCCCATGTCCTCATTTGCCCAATTTTCAAAGCCAAATCCAAACCTAGTTTGTTGTTTTCTGACTTGTTTACTTGCAGGTAATTCTGAGAAGGCAACTTTGATAGCGAATATCTTTTGACTAGAAATTTGTCATAAGAAAAGATTTGACAAGGTAGAAGTGTGCAGAGTAAAGATTCAATGTGTTAGTTTTCAGATCTTGATCAAGTGTTCGGGTCAGTTTTTAAGGTTAGTGAAGGGACCTCCTAGTGCAAAAGTGACAATTGGATTTGAAGAGTTTGAATGAGTTTTAATTAATGATTCAGTGATCAAACATGGTTCAAATCAATTCGAGGTGATTAACAGATCAGTTTGATGGTTCAGTTGTCCAAAAATGAAAAGTTTTTAGCTAGACCCACTGGGGGCCCAACTAAATTACATTTGATTGATAGGAACATTGAGGTTTTTACAATGGATTAGGGAGAAGGATTTTGGACTAGTCTTGTTTCAATATGTCTTCCAAGCTCTAGAAGTATCAAGAATAAAAGTATCACAATATGTTGCATTGTAGTTTCTATGCAAATTATGCATGTGATGCTAAAATTCATTGAATATAGGGTGATCATTTCATTCCTAGGCATAGTGTAATCAATTTTGATATGGCTATTTTAACCTTGAGGAGAGAAAGCAAGGACAGTCCAAACATATCAAGTTAGAGTATAAAAAGAAGTATACACTCATTGGCAGGGAACCCAATGACATTTTTAAAGGAGCACATCTAAGCAGGAAGATGTTCGAAGAGCATGATTTAAAAGATCCAAGCCACATCAAAAAAAGGGAGCCTATAGGTTTTAAAAGGGGGAAGCTTAAAAAGTTGTGAAGAACGCACTCCCTGCTAAAGCAAATCCATGCCTTCACAAGAAGTTTGCAAAGACCAATCAACAGAGAAGCCATTTTTTCATGCTATAACAAATCCACAGTCATAGAGAGGAGATTCCAATGCCATAAGAAGGGGGCATGACTAAGAAAAAAAATAGAGTAACTGGCTAAATTACAAAACAAAGACCATCCACAACATTTTAAAAGGAAACTCATGTTCTAAAAAGAGTAGTCGGTATGATTGAAAAGGAATTGTTGACTAGTAAAAAGTGAGTACCTGCAGCCAAAAGATTTAATGGGCATCCACGTAATTCAGAGAGTCAATCAATGTTTTTCTTAAGGTGCTCCATGATATGGGCCGAAGGAATGATCACCTGGCCACTTCCATTACCTTAGCTTTTGCTCAGGATTTTTGCACTCCCGTAAACTCATGCTAAAGAATATAGCCATAAGCAAAGATGTAAAAGGAAAAAATAAGGTGCCAGCAAATGAAATAGAGGGAGCCCCATCACAATAAAGTATGGATACTAAGCATGCACAGGACATATAACCAAGACCATAGGTAATTCAAGATTTGCATTATGAAACTTTCATTCCTTAACCACATGCTAATTATAGTCAGGGACACAAGCTATAGATATAAAAAATTTCCAATAGTAGGGGAACACATGAAGGGGAGTGAAATATAGTCATGATTAGGATAAAGTGTTAGGAAGCTCCCCTCGTAGGAAAAGGCAACACATCCCAGGTGTGTGATTGGAGTCTTCATGCCAAACAAAGAAAGAATGCCATGGAGGCGCCAAGGACGAATGAGCCCACACATTCAATAAAGAATGACTACAATGCCAATCCAAGTAGGATTACCTTAGAAGAAAAGGGGGTAGAACCAAAGGAAAAAGTAGCATCCAGTAGGAGGGTTATTGTAATTCCTTAATCCCACATTGGGGAGGGGATGAATCTTTTATGCATTTAAATACTCCTCCACATATAATGTGAAATGTCTTAAAGACATGCGCTTTTGATGTGCCAACCCTTGCAGGTGGGGCCCATGTAGTCGATCTAGTGGTGATGTTAGCGCGACGCTAGTCAAAGTTTTAAATGAAGAGGTTCCTATGTTTAGGTGGTGATGGAGGCTCAAATGACACCATGTGTCACAATCGACGGCAAGGGCATACATACAAAACCAAGATGCACGCGAGTTAAAAATGCAAGAGAGTGGGATTGCAACAAGTGGCAATAGGGTCCCAACTGACAGTGAGGTGGTTGAGATGTGGAAGTTCAAATAGGTTCATAGATGCTTCCAAATCTCAAGATCCAATGGCTGGCACATGCTCGCTTCCCTGAGTTGCAATGAAGTTACATAAAGTGGCATTGCAGGCTTGCACCATGTGTGATATAGGAGCATCCAAAGGTATAAGGGCAATCCTGTGTCATCCAAACAAATGTGCTTAGACTTAGTTTCTATTTCATGTGTTTTCATTTCTGGATACCCATTTGGGTCAAATAAAGGTTCCAACTCTCACAGTTCCACTATTAGTGTTCTGGGTTAGAGTTTTTAACCACCTTTGGATATGTGTAAATGCCAAAAAAATAGAAGTATGTAATTGAGCCATAATTTTGGTGAACAAGAAGGTGTAAATTGGCCAAATGATTTTAACTGTAATTTAGAGCATTCCAAAAAAAAAATTAGGTCAAAAGGCCCCACGGTTTGAAAGTTATTGCAATTTTTTGGTTTTTTCAGACGTCCTAATAATGCTTCAAAGTTAGGTTAGGGGCATTAAATGACCTTGAAAAGGGAAAAAAATGGGGGATGAGTGAAGCTGGTCTATAGGCCTATAGAGAACTTTGAGAGCTTTACGAAAATGTAAACGGTTCATCAATCAGAGCTACGGTTCAAAAGTTATGCTTCCCAGAAGTTCGGTTACCGTTTCTAGATTCTTCTAATTTTGTACCGACTTCTAATGCGACCTCTAGAGCCTTCTATTTGGTCAATGGATGCACACTAGCACTTTCTAGAATGTATCCACAACACATGCCCCATTCCTCACTAGGAATGGGGACCCCCTACTTTCTTCTAACTCCTAGGCTCATAGTTTAGAAATTAAAAGAAGGAGAAAGTCTCGTTTAATTTAGTTAGAGTAAAATTGAAAATTCAAAAAAAAAAAAAATTGCGCATGTGCGCATATCGAGGCACACGCGCTTTATAAAAATAAGCAAGGAGAGGAGGTTATAAAACCCCCTCCTTCCTCCTAGTCATTATCATTTTTTCACTTCCTTTTTTTTTTTTTAGCTAAGAGAGGAAGGTGAGAAAACTCTTCCTCACCCCCTCTCTCCATTCACACGTTGTGCATGCCTTGAGGGCTGCGCATGCACCACACTGCTGTGTTGCCCTTTTGGACATGTGGCATGCACACAGCTCTGCGCACACCTCTAGGGTTGCATGCATGCTGTTTAGCTACAGTGCTCTTTTGGACACATGGCACACATGGCACTGCGCGTGCCTTAAGGGCTACACGCGAGCCGCGGTGCCCTTTTGGGCGTGCGGCGCGCGCAGCCGCGACCACTGCCCTCATTTTTATTTTTTATTATTTTATATTTGAACAAAAAACCCAAAAAAAAATTAACAAATTTTGAAAAAAAAAAAAAATTTTAAAAAAAATCATAAGTAAAATAAAATTGGTTTTTGAATATCATTTTTTTTAATGTGTTTTATGTATCCAGTAATTAATCATTTTTTCTTTTTTTTGTGACCTGCAGGTAATACAATCAAATGGCATCCACATCCGGATCAATAGCAAATCTAGTCATATACAAGTTCCAAGGCATAACCCCAAAGTCACGATTGCACAATGAACACTCTGAGATCAAAGACACAGAACTTGGACACATGGACTTGGTAGAATTTTTGAGGGTTTGTAACAACCCAACTGAAAGATCTTCTTTGAGATCTGCCTTAATACGGTCTAGATTGGTAAATGCAGCATCACATCTTGGGACTATTCAGTAAGCTGAATTGATTATGAACTTATCCCGACATTTTGTTCCCTAGGAAAGGGTGGTAAAGAGTGTCACTGGGGAAGTAGTCTTGGATCTATGACCTGATAATATCGAGAGAGTCTTTCACATACCTAGAGGTGATCAGTTTATCAAGCTTTCATATGAAGCAGCTAAGAGGTGGCATAAGGATCATCACCAGGAGGCCATGGAAATCATATATTCCTCATACTTCATTGAGAAGCCATCTCAAGGAAAGATAATCAGCAAAGTAGATATGGCTCGAGGATACATGAGGGATGACATTGGATATTCAATCATTCTCCTGAGCAAAGTTATGGGATTTCCTGCAGCAGATCATCTTGCTCCATTCATGGTTAACTTCATTGAAAGCATCAAACATGCAAAGATGCCATTGGATTGGGCTACCACACTTAGTGAGAACTTGTGTGATCAGTTATGGACAGTAAAGGACAAGAAGAAGTTATATATGACTTCCTATGTGATATATCTACTTGCAGCAAGAGCCACTAACTATCTCGAGTTATACAAAAGGGGCAGTATGCAGGATCCTAATGCATGTTTGTATATAGTTTATACTCAGCTAGTTAAGAAAAAGCTCTCATCTCAAAGCAAAGAGTATAGGATTGTGAATGATGCCTTTATATTTGCCATCATTTGATTCATCGAAGCTGACTATGGAAAGAGATTTTTTGATGAGGCCAGGGCACAAATCACAGCTCTTAGTGCATATTTTATCCAGTTCTGGACATTCACAAACATTCGGGTTGGTGGTGCATCTATCCATCCAAAGAAGCTCCCAAGGTACCCAAGTGACAAGTTGGTTCTAATGGAAATTTCTTGACAGATTAAGTCAGCCTATGAGAGGATCAAGAAACAACGAAGGCCTTACTAGGATTGGCCTTTTGTAACTGGGGCATACCAAGTAAAGAGAAAGAAACATATCCCAACTTTTGAGTAGGAGTGGGAGAACTATCCTTTTGAGGAATATAAATCTCCCTGGCCGTTCTTTGACAGTGTTGGTAAAGTGGAAAATTTGGTAGGAAAAGAGTTCTACCATGAGGACGCCATTGAAGATCATTGGATGAATGCCACAAATGACAATGACATCTGTATCAGGAAATATTGTAGAATGACTTTGTATTTAGCAGAGAAGGCTCTCCATTTGACCATTTGAGATGAGATAAGGCTACAAGATTCGCAGGAACTACTAGATCCCTTATTCAATATAGATAAAGTTGGCGAGAGGCCCATTCTGAATGCAAAAATTGATAGAGAGGAAGGAGATGATATTAATCATCGAGTAAGAAATGTCATCAGAATGACAAAGAGTTGGATCAAGAAACCATTTCCACTTGATCCAATTTTGGATACAGAGATATTCCATATACATGCTCGCCCAGAAAAGGTAAAGGGGAGGAAAGTCACAGTTCCTATCTTTGCGCTCCAGTCTCCTATCAGGCCAGAAATGGTCTACGAGCTTGATTGTCCAATGGGATATTACCATCCACTAGAGAAGAATAAAGAAAAGAGGAAGAGAGCCTCTCCTCAGAGGATCTAGACAAAGCATGTTGAAGAACAAGCCCCTTTGCAACAACATGAATCTACTCCTTAGGACCCCAGCGACTCTAGGATTTCTCATATCCAGGTTGATTTTCCATTACCTCCTATTTTGTCAAGCCAGCAAGAGGAGCAAGAGATTCCAGAGACATCCATTCCTTTGATGCATCAAGATCTCGATTCTCCTATGGTTCCACAGAAGCAAAGGAGGGTCAAAGTTAGAATGAACAAGAGGCAGAGAGTTCATAAAAGATTAGTGCCTAATCCATCTGTTCCTGAAACCACTCCTGAGGAAGAATCAAATGAGGATGAAACAGAGTTAGATGGGGAGGAAGAGCAAGTGCCTCTACAAGGGAGAACCTGACTTTCCAAAGCTACAGAATTGGAAAGAAATAAGAATGTCACAAATACCCCACCACCCACCCAAGCTGAAATAGTAGAGCTCTCTTCATCAGAAGATGAAGTACAATGATGGGTGAATGAGCAAAGAGAGCTAGGTGATGATATTCTCTCCATTCAAGATTTTGATTTCATGCCAGTAGGTACAGAATTGGTTGGAGATAAGATTAGAGATACTCCTACAGGTGAATTTTAACAGCAAGATTGGATGCAGATACCACCTGAGACACAAGTTCCTCATCCAATGCCCCCATCTTCACCTCATTCTATGATGGTAGATAATGTTTTAGTGACACCTCCACCTCCAAGTTTAGAGCAACGTGTTTAGAAAGAATCATCATTACAAGGAGAACTAGAACCAAGGACTAATGAGCCACCAAAAGAGGCACAGGTAATGGAATGTATACAACAACCTTCCCAAGAAGTTGAGGATCAAACTATGGGATCTACAAAAACTGAGACTAAAAATGAAGAACCCTCACAATAGGAAACTCCAAGAAAAAATGAAAAAGGGAAGGAGGTAGCTGAACACATCCCTTCATCATCTAGAGCTAAGGTTGAAGAAAGACACATCTTGAGATGGTTCCGAAAGGAAATAATGAGAAGTGCTAAGCATCAATTCCTTGCTTCAGAGGTTAATATCTGTGACATTGCAGAGATTTTGAGCAAGCCCAACTCTCCATTACAGGATGCAACACCATTTGCATTCATTACCACTACTCAGAATCAGGACCTATTTGCATAAGTGGCTCATGCCCTGAAAGGTAAAAATGAAGAACCTGTCAGCCTTCAGGACTATGAAGTAAAGGATATCACGTTAGGGAAACCTACATGGGATACTTCTTGACAAATGATGACTATGGGAGTCAAAGAGATTCTTAACCACATGCAACGTGATGAGATTGAAATCAGAACACTTCAAAGGCAAGTTGAGATCTTGAAAGGATATCTAGCTGAAGTTATTGGTCCTCTTGATTCTGAATGCACCGAGGAGACTTTGACTACCATTCTTCAAGAAGGGGAAGGTGTACAACTCAATCCATTTTTGAGAGCTTGTCAATATTGGTGAGACAACCTTGACGATAGGGGAACCACTATAACTACAGGAGGTTTGAAATTATTGCATGCTACACAAGACAATGTCGATGAGATCGTGGCAATTTTGAGGCAGGACTACAGCATTATGGATGAGGTACGAGTTTGGAGCAAGGATTTGCAAATTCTACAGGCCATAAAAGGACAAAGGTACCACATTTTGATTGATGTATATACAAGCGAAGAGCTAGACATGATAGATGATTGGGTAGAAAAGATTGCAAAAGAAATTAAGTGATGGAAACATTGCATGATGAGATACATAGGCTCAAGGACCAAGCTCAAGAGTGAATTTTGGAAGCAAAAAAGTTATATAGTGATGCATGCTTAGATATTTTTGAAGATGAAGAATGAGAGAAGCTTTTATCAGTTGAGGTAGTTGTAGAAAACTTTAGAAAGACATTAGAGGAAGCCTCCAATGATGAAGACATTAGACAAGCCTTCAGGATAGAAGAAGCATTGTTAGAGTTGGATACTAAACTTGGCCATTTTGCAAAACCTCGAATTGAGGTGGACAACTAAAAATAGAAGGTTAAAGATAAGTATGAGGCTTTGGATCTTCCCAATGCTACTAAGATTACTGAGATTATAGAGATATTCAAGGGCAAATATCCAAACATATCTTTAGGATGAAGATGAACAAAACCCAGATGCCAGAATTTCAATTTTGACACTTAGAAATTTTTTTGAGGTTTTTGACTCAGTCAAGTTTCGCAGCTCCGTAGGTCCACAGCTCCGTAATTCAGAGGTGCACCGACAATTGACTACCAGTTTCAAAAATAGCACCTTCCATGCATTGGAAACACATTTTCATGGCAAGTTAACTCTGACACACATCAAGTGAAGGCCCAGCTTCTATTTTTGGGTGTCTCCATGCAATTCTACTTCGACTGATGGCTTCCTCCTACTTTCTCTCTCATGCTTTCATTGTTTTTGACATGTAAAGGGCTCTTGCATCCAATTAATGAATAAAATATGGATGAAGTCCCTCTAAGCACCAGTTAGATTACTAGTTTGTATATATTTTGTTTGTTTTAATGTTTTAAAAGCATTTTATTGCATCAAGATATATCTCACTCTCAACACAAATTGAGGAGACAATTTCTTATAAATACCCCATTGTAAAATGTAACAAAGGCCGCCATTATTATGCAATAAAATTATGCTTTTGGTGCTAGCATTCGAAGTCTAGTTATTCTTTCCTAGATGTGTCATTGTTTTATGGATTTTATTCATGAGATTGTGATTGAGCCAAAGGTTTATTGCATTGTTTTTGGTTGTGCAATCTTTTAGTTATGGTGTTTGCTATAGATATATGGATTCCGTTGATGTAACAAGCTTGAGAAGAGATCACCCGATTGTGTGTACATAGCTTTTTGTCTCGCATGAGTGCACTTTCTGTGGCCTTGCGATTTGATGAAGAGTGAAATATCATTCGATTTGTTATAGATTCTCACCGATGATTGCATTAGTGGATTCTAGGAAGCACTACTCCTATTTTCATTAGTTTCCTACCGATCTCTTCCAAGGTTTAACTCGCAGCATGTTGTGTTCTATAGTTTATGTCCATTTAGGAATTTCAATTTCAAGTTATTTGATTTCATGTTATTTGCTTTTAGTTTTGTTATTTTCTTTGCTAACCCCCCTATTAGAATAGGACCTCATAGTAGCTGCATTGTTAGAGTTGCATTCATTGAAAAACATAAAATACAAAAATATTGTTCTTTTGGTGTGATATTTTGAGACAGCGAACAAATTTTACTTGATTCCAAGGTAAAAAAAATTTTTAGAACCAGCAAAGGCCTCCTCGTGAACATTCACATTTATCTTCTACTGAGCGAATTTTGGTATGTCACAAGACAAAAATTGAACCTTGGAGTGGATCCTCAAAAAGATTTTCTTTTCAAGAGAGGAATTACACTATGGATTCCTGCCATTGACCTCGTGTAAAATGAATGCCCAATAGAAGTGGGGCTAGAAGGAGGGCCCCTACAAAGAACATACTATTGAAAACAACAAAGATTTGATCAAATTTCAAAGATTTTGCACCCTTGCAATAAATCTACACTACGTAAAAGGTTCAGAAATCACTTCTAATTTTTTTAGAAATTCAGGTCCGTAGATCTGCAGGTCCACGGATCCAAGGTTCGCAGGTCCGTAGCTCTGCAGGTTTGCAAAACTTTGTGGTCCGCAAAATTCAAAAGAAGTGAGGAAGTGTGCCTCTGCAGAGATGCACTTTTCCCATAATTGATACAAGCTAGACAATATTGATCCTAGATCCCCATTCCAACGAGCATTAAGATCTTCACCAAGTGCCCAAGAATTTCTAGAGCTTACTCATTTTCATAAGCCACATAGTGACAGAGGAATATCCTGAATTCAACCACTTCCATTCAACATTTCATCATCTTCTTCTACTCCACCACCCATTCAACCACCAGGTGGACCTCCACATATTCCAACACTCCCATCACCTTTCCACCTACCTTTAGGTCCACAAAATCCTCCAATGGCCTTTTTTGCAAATGCAGTTGATTCACCCCTTAGCTTGAGAGGTGTTCTCCATGACCTCCCTAAGAATCCTAAGAAATTCTGTCTGAGGTTTATTTATGGAGAAACAAGAACTGCCAAAGATCATGTCAAGATTTTTAAGGAAATTTGCAACCGGAAGCAAATTGCTAATGAAGATGTGGTTCTTTGTTTATTTCCCTACTCTTTTGGGGGAAATTGCCTTCAATTGGTATGTGAACCTACCACCAAGATGCATTGGAGACTGGGACACTTTTGAAAAATCATTTTTGGAATAATTCAAAACATTCATCAATCCAACTGTGATACATCAAAAATTCATATCAATAAAAAGGGACCTAGCTGAAACGGTTTCACACTTCAATCATCATTTTCATATGGCCTACTACAAGTTGGAGACACCGTACACAATTTCTGTTGAAGCTACCATCCAAGTTTATTTCAATGCCATGGATCCTCTTACTACAATTTTTCTAAGGAGACTCCCTGCAACAAATATTGACACATTGGATAAAGTCTTTGCAGAAGCAATTATGTTAACAAAGCAAGCTAATCCTAATGGAGGAGGAATGATGCTTTCTACACAGGCAGTCCCTACAATGCCAAGGGTTCCTGTGGGAGCACCCACCATACCTAGTCAGTTCATACCTATGAACCTAGTTCCATTACAACAGGTACCAGCTCCACAAACTCAAGCGATGACATATTCAGGGTATGAGCCCCCAAAAATAGCCTTCTTTGAGCAAAAGGTGATGATTCCTGTGGAATCATATGACAATCTCTTGTCGAAAGTTGGTCAGATGAAGAAAACCATGTTGCAAATGAACAAAAAATTGATGCATCTTAGGTTGTCTCAAGGACAAAGTAACAACTTCCATAGAAACAATGTTGGCCCCTACAACAACAATTTTGGTCAAAATTACAATAGGAACTTCAACAATAATAGCAACAACAATGCAGGAAACAATGGGGGAGGAAACAATTTCAATCCTCCTGATCACAACAATGGCTTCCAAAGACAAAACTAAGAATGGAACACTAGACCAAATAATGGAAGCATTCTTGTTGATAACAACAACATTCAGTATGCCAACATTAATCAGTATGATGATAGCCAAAATATTCCTAGCAACAATGGTGCATACTACAATGCTAATCAGAATGTGAATCAAAACCCATCAATGAATGATAATCCGCCTCCTGTTGAATTCAACACAATGCTATTAGAATCTTACGATTCTACCCAAAATGTACAAGTGGAACAACAAGCAAATGAAGAATTCTCATTCCCTTTTAGTCAAGAACCCGATCTTCAACATGATGAGATGTTTTCCTTTTGAAATGATAATTGAAACACATATAATCTCAGAAACAAAAAGGATCGCTTGACTAATGGAATTCCTCCTGGTTTGCAACCAACCCCACCTAATCCTAGTGCAAGCAACAATCCACCACCAGTAAGGCCAGCCCAAGGAGGACCATAGTATCAGAATCAAGTAAACATATCGACAATACTGAGGAACCCTGCTTGGTCTACTAAAAAATATAATGCGGTTGAAGACCTAAAGAAAACAAAAGCCAATATTTCCATGTTCGACATGTTTCAAAATTGTCCACAACAAAGAGAAGCAATGCCTACTATGTTCAAGGACAAAGTCGAGGTACCCCCATTTTTGTTGAGCATAAGGATATATGGAAAGAATCTACACAATTGTCTTATTGATTCGGGAGCTTCTTGTAATTTGATGCCGTTATCAATAGCTCAAAGGCTAGGAGTTAATCCTCAACCCTCTAACCAAGTGGTAATACAGTTGGATAAAATAGAGGTAAAAGTCATTGGAGTCTTGAAAGATGTATGGATATAGCTAATAGTTGATCCTTAGATCCAAGATATTGTTGACATACATGTGGTTGACATCCCAGAGACCTACGGATTAGTCCTCAGCAAAGAATGGACATAATGTCTCAGAGGATGGTTCTCTATAGATTTCACTCAATTATGGTTGCCATGGAAAGGTTTGAACAATCAAATCAAGATAGATGTTGAGCCCAAATTGAAAACAATGATCATAGATTACAATGCTCCGAACGAGGTAGTATTCTTACAATCTGACTTGGGGTTGTACAAAGTGATGCTATTGAATATGGCCCCAAACAAGACATCCCAAGATCAAAATGAAGAACCTAAGGTGTCGGTACCCAAAAGTGAGACCGTGACACAATTCATAGAAGTTTTGGTGACTAATCTACAATGTTTAGGAGAGGAAGCTGACCCTAGTATCCTCCTCCTTCTAGGATTTTGCTAGTTGCACAAAGTTAGTCATCCAGAGTTCGAATGTTCAGCATGCCAAGAAGTAGTAGCAAAGGTTTTGACACAAATAATGGAAAACAAGAATACAAAGACCTCAAGTGATGAAATTATTGAAAGTTGAGATTTAGCAAATTCATCCAACCTTATTGAACAAATTGAGGATTAAAGTGAAGATTTAAATGTATCATACAACAATACCTCTTCAGATGGTGGAGGTTTAACTTCTCCTCCTCCTGGGATGATTAAAGTTCAAAGAAGAAGACGATATGTTAAAGGTAAAGGATGGACCTCAATAGTCATTCATCTGAAACCTAAGGTTGAACAAATCACTGAGCTAATAGAGGAAATTCAGGAGGAGCAAGAAAAACACACTCTTCCTCTATCCATGGGATATGAAGGAGATTCATCAAGCCCTACACAAGAAAAGTTACAATGGGTTCCTAAGAAATAGTCATTCAAGACTCAAGTAAAAGAAAAGTTAAGGACAAATAAGCACAAAGTCAGAAAACCCAAGGAAAATATAGTTTGGACACTCCTCTTCGATGGGTCTAGATGCAAATCAGGAGCCAGTGCAAGTATTGAACTTATCAACCCAAAAGGTATGTCTTCCTATGCCGCATATCAATTGCAGTTTAGATGTACTAATAATGGCGCAGAATATGAAGCCTTGATTCGAGGACTTCTCTTTGCATTGGAAAAAGGAGTTGCTGCTCTTATAATCAAAGGGGATTCTCAACTAGTGATAAGGCAAGTAAAATCCATATACTCATGCAATGACAAAAGATTAATCACTTATAGGAAAAGGGTATGGGATATAATGGATGACTTTGAAGCTCTAAACATCAAATCCATTCCAAGAAGAAAGAATGTGGTAGTAGACACCCTTGCAATTTCAGCTAGCACTTTACAACCAGTAGAAAGAACAAAGTTGAAAAGATTCTCAGTTGAATTAGTTGTCATTCCTACCATTCCTGACAATATCATGAACTTTCAAGTCTTTCAAGATGATCAACATATACTCGAGTTTATTATGTCTAGTTTCCATTTCCAAGGATAAGAGATTGATGATACACCTAAAGACAAGCTCAAAGATGATGAGCTTGAGGATGATGATGGAATCCAATATTTGAAAACCAACAACATTCCGTAAGGGATGGTTGAACTTGAATGCATCTTCGATCATGATGAATCAAAACTCCATAGAATGGAAACTCAAGAGAAAGGAATTGAAGAATGTGGCTCGTACAATTTAGGCACTGATGAAGAACCAAAAATGGTGCAAATAGGAAAAGCATGCAACCAAAAGGAATGGGAAGACATGCTCAAGTTTCTCATCGAGTATAAAGATTTCATTGCTTGGAGCTATGAAGAATTAAAAAATTATGATCCTGATATTATCACACATGACATCCCATTGAAACCAGATGCTAAACCTTTTCGGCAAAGACAACAACTGGTAAATCCAATAATCAAACCACTAATTATGAAAGAAGTCAAAAAACTACTAGATGCTAAGTTCATATTCCCTATTCGTCATTCCACCTAGGTAGAAAATTTGGTCCCTGTACAGAAAAAGACTAGAGAGATTTGCCTTTGTGTTGACTTTTGTAACTTGAACTTGGCATCTCAGAAGGATAACTACCCTTTACCCTCGTTAGATGAAGTGTTGCAAATCATTAATGGTTCAAAGATGATGTCATTTTTGGATGATTACTCAGGATATAACCAAGTGATGGTTGATGAAAAAGATAGGCTAAAGACTACTTTCACGACCAAGTGGGGAACGTTTGCCTACAGAAGGATGCCTTTTGAGTTGATTAATGCGGGAGCTACATTTCAATGAGCAATGGATGAAGCCTTCAAAGGATTGATAAATAGGTGTATAGTCATCTACATGGATGACTTGACTGACTTTTCGAAGGATCGAAGTACTCATATTGCTGATCTAAGGTAGGTATTCAATAGATGTCACAGGTATGGCATATCACTCAATCCCAAGAAATGTTCATTTGGTGTTACTAAAGGAAAGCTCCTGGGACATGTCATTTTTGAAGTTGGAATTTCCATTGATCTAGATAGAGTTAAGTCTATTTTGAAGTTAAAACCTCCTCACAGTCAGAAGGAATTAAAATCTTTTTTTGGAAAGATAAACTTTGTACACAAATTCATAAGTGGTTTTGCAGAGATAGTGTGCCCCCTCAATGATTTACTCAAAAAAGGAGCTAAAACAGAATGGGTACCAGAGATAAAGAAATCCTTCCAAGACATTAAGGTTTCCATCTCCATAGCCCTGGTTTTGGTAAGTCCAGATTACAGGTTACCCTTCAAGATCTATTCATTTTCTTTCAAACATTCTTGCGTAGGGATCTTGACATGAAAAAGAGAAAAGGAGGATGAACGAACCATTGCTTTCATGAGTTCTCCTCTAAAGAACATTGAGTTAAAATATTCAAATCTTGATAAACAGTCCTTTGCGTTAATCAAGGTAGTAAAGAAGTTTCGTCACTACATACTTAGAAGTAAGGTGTATGCAATTGTACCTAACCCAGCAGTAAAAATGCTTTTGATGCAGAATGAACTTGGCAAAAGAAGAGGAAAGTGGATGGCAATACTTCAAGAATTTGATCTAGAGATTCAACCTATGCGATTAGTCAGAGGCCAAGGATTATCCAAAATGATTGCTGACAACCAAGAAGGAAGTCAAAAGCAATTCAAATTTGATTATAAAACTAATGAAGATGATCAAAAGAAGATGTTTGTATCACAAGTTGATATCAATCAAGGTGTGGCGATAGATGTGTGGTACTAGGATATTGTCTATTATCTCCTACAAGGCCAATGCCCCAAGTGGATGAATAGTTTGTAACGTAGGGGACTTAAGATGAAATGTGAGTCTTACAAGTTACTTGGCAACAAGTTGTATAAGAGGAACTACAAGGGGATTTATTTGAAATTCTTAGGACGTGAAGAAGCTAAGGATGTCCTGAAACAATTTCATGATAAGTATGGTATGGGACACAATTTAGTAGAAGCCACAACACACATGATTTTAAGATCAGGTTATTTTTGGCCCTCAATATTAAAGGATACATTTGAACATGTGCGTTCTTGTCACACATGCCAAACTAGTGCTAACAAAGAGAGGCACCCAACAATGCCACTCCAACCAATATACGAGGTGCACCCTTTCACAAACTGGGGATCAGATTTTGTTGGTCGAGTAAACCCACTATCATCAACTGGACACACATTCATCCATATAGCTACCGATTACTGTACATGATGGATAGAGGCTGAGACTTTCAAAAATTGCACTGCTAAGGTGGTGACAGACTTTTTGGAAGAACATATTGTTACCAGATTTGGAATGTCATTTGCTCTTGTATGCGACAATGGATCTGCATTTGCATTTACATTTTTGACACAATGGGCATTTAAAAAAAAATTCATCATCAGATTCTCTTCAAATTACTACCCGCAAGGAAATGGGGTAGCGGAGACTACAAAGAAAAATTTGATCACTGTGATAAAATGACTGTTGAAGGAGAACCCTAGGGATTGGCATACACAATTGAAATATGCCTTGTGGATAGATCAGGTCAGAATAAAAAATGCCTTGGGTACTTCTCCTTATCTACTTGTTTACGAGAAAGAACCGGTATTCCTACTCAATCTTAAGATTCCTGTTTTAAAATTCATGAGTGGGTATGCGGATGACACTGACAGAGTATAAATCCGATTGATGAATCTTCTAGAAATGGATGAGAAATGAACAACTACACTAGAACACATGGCTAAAAATCTAGCCGTAGTCAAGAGATGGTTCGACAAGAGGGCCACCATAAAATCTTTTAGGATTTCTGACCTAGTCCTACTTTGGGATAAGGCGAAAGGAAAGCCGAGAAGCCATACCAAGTTTCAACGCTTGTGGACAGGCCCATATCAAGTTGTGGAAATTCTTAGAGAAAACACATTTAGGCTAAGTTCCTTACAAGGGGAGTTTCTACCTTTGCCCATAAATGGGAAATTTCTAAAACATTATTTTGAGGTCTTAAAAAAATAAAAAATAAAAAAAGGGAAAAAAGAAGAAGTTAGGTTTCATTTCCGCACGTAGATTAAATTTTCATTTCTACAATGGTGTTTACTTCTGCAAGTGTGTTTCCTTTTTCTAAGTTGTGTGTTTTCTTTCAGTCATTTGTTTTCTTTTAAAGTAAAGTCAGTCCTAGGGGGTAAGGTGTACTTGGGAATTTTCTCGAGATTTCACTAACCACTCTTTGGTCCCGATTTTAGGAGGAGGTATTTCTTTGTCAAAACATTTGGACGATAGTGTGTTTTATACCAACCAAGCAACATACATCTCTCATGGAATTAAAGGGACTTTCAGTCTAGAAATTAGAAGACTAGACTAACAAACTCTCAACAATTTGCAAATTTAAAGATTTGATGGTGTTAGGTGTTGTTCAATTTCAAGTCAAAGATGATGAGAAATGATCCAAATTCTGACCAGTTCAAACAGGATGGGTCTCCTTGAAGGGTTACTAAGATCGTTGTTTGGCGTAAGAGTTTCTTAAAAGGTTCTAAAAGAGGAATGCATGGGATGTTCATAAGAGATCGAATTCAAGAAATGACACCGATGTTCTAGCTACACAATCTAAGCATAGTTAGGATACCAAAAAAAAAGAAAAAAAGAAAAAAAGGGAGACAGTGATAAGTCAGAAGGATTCTACCAATCTAAAATGGCTAAAGGTGCATTACAAAACAAAGCGCCTTGTAGCCAAAAGTATTGTTTCCTCAAAAGTAATGTTTTAAATGAAATGGAGCAATTATGCAAAAGGCTTGAAATTAAAGAACGTGACATCTTGCCAAGAGTCCTCGAACTGATTCTCTTATCTAGTCAAGCAATTGATTGACAAAGAGCCTTCATGAAAATTCTAAATAAATGAACTGAGATGGGTGGAAGATTTTTTTAAGTTGACAGAAAACTTTGATTGATGACATCCTGATACGTCAAAGAGAATGAATACACAATGCACACATTGAGTTTGAAGGCTTAGACTTAAAAAATTTGGATTGCAAGGTCATCTGAGATACAATCGAGGTGTTTGAGGTTCAGTTGGTGTTTGACACATAGTGGAAGAATGTTTGCTGATGAAGAAATGCCTTGGTCATTTCTTCCTTTTTTTGGGGCTATTTGTTGTGGTATCCACAACACACGCCCCATTCCTCACTAGGAATGGGGACCCCCTATTTCCTTTTGACTGTCGGACTCATAGTTCAAAAATTGAAAGGAGAAAGTCTCGTTTAAATCAGTTAGAGTAAAATTGAAAATTCAAAAAAAAAAAAAAATTGTGCACATGCATATCGAGGTGTACGCACTTTGTAAAAATAAGCAAGGAGAGGGGGTTATAAAACCCCCTCCTTCATCCTAGTTATTATCATTTTTTCACTTCCTTTGTTTTTTTAGCTAAGAGAGGAAGGTGAGAAAACTCCTCCCCCCCTCTCTCCATTCACACACTGCATGTGCCTTTAGGGTTGTGCGCGCACCACACCACCGTGGCACCCTTTTGGATGCACGACGCACGCACGGTGCTGCGCACACCTTTAGGACTACGTGCATGCCACATCACCACGCTGCCCTTTTGGACATACGATGCATCACCACGGTGCCCTTTTGGGCACATGGCACTGCGTGCACCTTGGGTTGCACGTGAGTCGTGCTACCATGGTGCCCTTTTGGATGTGTAGCTGCAGCCACTGCCCTCATTTTTTTAAATTTTTAAATTTTTAATTTTTTATTATTTTATATTTAATCAAAAAACCCAAATAAAAATTAAAAAATTTTGAAAAAATTTAAAAATTTAAAAATTTAAAAAAAAAATCATAAGTAAAATAAAACTTGTTTTTGAATATCATTTTTTTAATGTGTTTTATGTATCCAGTAATTAATCATTTTTTTTTTTTTTTTTGTGACGTGCAGGTAATACAATCAAATGGCATCCACATCTGGATCAATAGCAAAGCCAGTTGTATACAAGTTCCAAGGTGTAACCCAGAAGTCACGATTGCACAATGAACACTCTGAGATCAAAGACACAGAACTTGGACACACAGACTTGGGAGAATTTTTGGGGGTTTGTAACAACTCAACTAAAAGATCTTCTTTGAGATCTGCCTTAATACAGTTTGGATTGGTAAATGCAGCATCACATCTTGGGATTGTTTAGTCAGCTGAATTGATTATGACCTTATCCTGAAATTTTGTTCCCGAGGAAAGGGTGGTAAAGAGTGTCACTGGGGAAGTAGTCTTGGATCTACGACCTGATAATATCAAGGGAGTCTTTCACTTACCTAGAGCTGATTAGTTTATCAGGATTTCATATGAAGTAGTTGAGAGGTGGCATAAGGATCATCACCAGGAGGTGATGGACATCATATATTCCTCATACTTCATTGAGAAGCCATCTCAAAGAAAGACAATCAGCAAAGTTGATATGGCTCGAGGATACATGAGGGATGACATTGGATATTCAATTATTCTCCTGAGCAGAGTTATGCGATTGCCTGCAGCAGGTCATCTTTCTCCATTCATGGCTAACTTCATTGAAACCATCAGACATGCAACGATGCCACTGGATTGGGCTACCACACTTAGTGAGAACTAGTGTGATCAGTTGCGGATAGTGAAGGACAAGAAGAAGTTCTATATGACTTCTTATGTGATAAATCTACTTGCAGCAAGAGCCACCAACTATCTCAAGTTGTACAAAAGGGGCAGTATGCAGGATCCTAATGCATGGCCGTATATAGTTTATCCTCAGCTAGTTAAGAAAAATCTCTCACCACAAAGCAAAGAGTACAGGATTGTGAATGATGCCTTTATATTTTCCATCATTCGATTCATCGAAGGTGACTACGAAAAGATATTGTCTAATGAGGCCAAGGCATAGATCGTAGCTCTCGGTGCATATTTTATCCAGTTCTAGACATTCACATACATTTGGGTTGGTGGTGCATCTATCCATCCAAAGAAGCTCCCAAGGTACCCAAGTGACAAGTTGTTTCTAATGGAAATTTCTCGACCAAGTAAAGAGAAAGCAGGATATCCTAACTTTCGAGTGGGAGTGGGAGAACTATCCTCTTGAGGAATATAACTCTCCCTGGCCATTCTTTGACAGTGTTGGTAAAGTGGAAAATTTGGCAGGAAAAGAGTTCTACCACGAGGATGCCATTGAAAATCATTGGATGAATGCCACAGATGACTATGATGTCCGTATGAGGGACTATTGTAGAATGACTTTTTATTTTGCAGAGAAAGCTCTCTATTTGACCATCCCGAATGAGATAAGGCTATAAGATTCGCAAGAGCTACTAGATCCCTTATTCAATACAGATAAAGTTGGTGAGAGGCCCATTCTGAATGCAAAAATTGATAGAGAGGAAGGAGATGATATTAATCATTGAGCAAGACATGTCATCAGAATGACAAAGAGTTAGATCAAGAAACCCTTTCCACTTGATCTAATTCTAGATACAGTGATATTCCATATACATGCTCGCCCAGAAAAGGTAAAGGGGAGGAAAGTCACAGTTCCTATCTTTGCGCTCTAGTCTCCTATCAGGCTAGAAATGGTCTACTAGCTTGATCATCTTGTGGGATATTAACATCCACTAGAGAAGAAGAAAGGAAAGAGGAAGAGAGCCTCTCCTAAGAGGATCCAGACAAAGCATGTTGAAGAACAGGCCCCTTTGCAGCAACATGAATCTACTCCCCAGGACCCCCATGACTCTAGGATTTCTCATATCCAGGTTGATTTTCCATTACCTCCTATTTTGTCAAGCTAGCAAGAGGAGGGAGAGATTCTAGAGACATCCATTCCTCTGATGCATGAAGAGCTCACTTCTCCTATGGTTCCACAGAAGCAAAGGAGGGTCAAAGTTAGAATGAACAAGAGGCAGAGAGTTCATAAAAGATTAGTGCCTAATCCATCTATTCCTAAAAATATTCCCAAGGAAGAATCAAATGAGGATGAAATAGAGTCAGATGAGGAGGAAGAGCAAGTGCCTCTACAAGGGAGAACCTGACTTGCCAAAGCTACAGAATTGGAAAGAAATAAGAATGTCACAAATATCCCACCACCCACCCAAGCTGAAACAATAGAGGTCTCTTTGTCAGAAGATGAAGTACAATTATGGGTAAGTGAGCAAAGAGAGCTAGGTGATGATATTCTCTCCATTCCAGATTTTGATTTCATGCCAGTAGGTATAGAATTGGTTGGAGATAAGATTAGAGATACTCCTACCTGTGAATTTCAATAGCAAGATTGGACGCATATGCCACCTGAGACACAAGGTCCTCATCCAACACCCCCATCTTCACCTCAGTCTATGATGGTAGATAAGGTTTCAATGACACCTCCACCTCCAAGTTTAGAGGAACATGTTTAGAAAGAATCAACATTACAAGGAGAACTAGAACCAAGGACTAATGAGCCACCAAAAGAGGCCCAGGTAAAGGAATGTATACAACAGCCTTCCCAGGAAGTTGTGGATCAAACTACGGGATCTACAAAAACTGAGACTACAAAAGAAGAACCCTCACAATAGGAAACTCTAAGAAAAAATGACAAAGGGAAGGAGGTAGCTAAACACATCCCTTCATCATCTAGAGTTAAGGTTGAAGAAAAACACATCCCAAGATGGTTCCAAAAGGAAATAATGAAAAGTGGTAAGCATTAATTCCTTGCTTCAGAGGATGATATCTGTGACATTGCAGAGATTTTGAGCAAGCCTAACTCTCCATTATAGGATGCAACACCATTTGCATTCATCACCACTACTTGGAATCAGGACCTATTTGCACAAGTGGCTCATGCCCCAAAAGGTATAGATGAAGAAGCTGTCAGCCTTTAGGACTATGAAGTAAAGGATATCACGTTAGGAAAACCTACATGAGATACTTCTCAAAAAATGATGACTATGGGAGTCAAAGAGGTTCTTAACCACATGGAACGTGATGAGATTGAAATCAGAACACTTCAAAGGCAAGTTGAAATCCTAAAAGGATATCTAGCTGAAGTTATTGGTCCTCTTGATTCTGAACACCCCGAGGAGACTTGGACTACCATTCTTAAAGAAGGGGAAGGTGTATGGCTCAATCCATTTTTGAGAGCTTGTCAGGATTGGTGAGACAACCTTGAGGATAGGGGTATCACTATAATTACACAAAGTCTAACATTATTGCATGCTACCAAAGACAATGTTGATAAGATTGTGACAATTTTGAGGCAGGACTTTAGCATTATGGATGAGGTACGGGTTTGGAGCAAGGATTTGCAAATTCTACATACCATAAAAGGAAAAAGGTAGCACATTCTAATTGATGTATATACTGTTGAAGAGCTAGACATGATAGATGATTGGATAGAAAAGATTGCAGAAGGAAATAAAGTGATGGAAACATTGCATAATGAGATACATAGGCTCAAGGACCAAGCTCGAGAGCGAATTTTGGAAGCAAAAAAGTTATATAGTGATGCATGCTTGGATATTTTTGAAGATGAAGAATGAGAGAAGCTTTTATCAGTTGAGGTAGTTGTAGAAAACTTTAGAAATACATTAGAGGAAGCATCCAGTGATGAAGGCATCAGACAAGCTTTCAGGATAGAAGAAGCATTGTTAGAGTTGGATACCAAACTTGGGGATTTTGCAGAAACTCGAATTGAGGTGGACAACTATAGACAAAAGGTTAAAGATAAGTATGAGGCTTTGGATCTTTCCGATGCTACTAAGATTACTAAGATTTTAGAGAAATTCAAGGGCAAATATCCGAACATATCTTTAGGATGAAGATGAACAAAACCCAGATGCTAGAATTTCAATTTTGACACTTAGAATTTTTTTGAGGTTTTTGACTCAGTCAAGCTCCGTAGCTCCGTAGGTCCATAGCTTCGTAGGTCTACAACTCCACAGCTCCACATTTTCATGCAGCTCTACAGTTAAAATCTGCGCCAACAGTTGACTGCCAGTTCAAAAATAGCACTTTCCATGCATTGGAAATGCATTTTGATGGCAAGTTAACTCCGACACACATCAAGTGAAGGGCCAAATTCTATTTTTGGGTGTCTCCATGCACTTCTACTTAGAATGATGGCTTCCTCCTACTTTCTCTCTCATGCTTTCATTGTTTTTGACATGTAAAGGGCTCATGCATCCAATTAATGAATAAAATATGGATGGAGTCCCTCTAAGCACCAGTTAGATTACCAGTTTGTATATATTTAGTTTGTTTTAATGTTTTAAAAGCATTTTATTGCATCAAGATATCTCTCACTCTGAACACAAATTGAGGAGACAATTTCTTATAAATACCCCATTCTAAAATGTAACAAAGGCCACTATTATTATGCAATAAAATTATGCTTTTGGTGCTAGCATTCAAAGTGTAGTTATTCTTGCGTTGATGTGTCATTGTTTTATGGATTTTATTCATGAGATTGTGATTGAGCCAAAGGTTTATTGCATTGTTTTTGGTTGTGTGATCTTTTAGTTCTGGTGTTTTCTACAGATATATGAATTTCATTGATGTAACGAGCTTGAGAAGAGATCACCTGATTGTGTCTATATAGCTTTTTGTCTCGCATGAGTGCACTTTTTGTGGCCTTGCGATTTAATGAAGAGTAAAATGTCATTCAATTTGTTACAGATTCTCACCGACGATTGCATTAGTGGATTCTAGGAAGCGCTGCTCCTATTTTCATTGGTTTCCTACTGATCTCTTCAAAGGTTTAACTCATAGCATGTTGTGTTTTGTAGTTTATGTCCATTTAGGAATTTCAATTTCAAGTTATTTGATTTCATGTTATTTTCTTTCAGTTTTGTTAACCCCCCTATTAGAATAGGACCTCATAGTAGCTGCATTGTTAGAGTTGCATTCATTGAAAAATAGAAAATAGAAAAATATTGTTCTTTTGGTGTGATATTTTGAGACAACAAACAGATTTTACTTGATTCCAAAGTAAAAGAGTTTTTTTGAACTAGCAAAGGCCTTCTCGTGAACATTCACATTTATCTTCTACTGAGTGAATTTTGGTATGTTGCAAGAAAATAACTAAACCTTGGAGTGGATCCTCAAAAAGATTTTCTTTTCAAGAGAGGAATTACACTATGGATTCTTGCCATTGACCTCGTGCAAAATGAATGCCCAACAGTATTGGGAGAAGAATTTATCTCCAGATTTATGCTATTGTAAGCCCATAGGGCATGTTTTGGTGTCTATTTGTTTGCACAAAGTGTACTAGCATATTTTTACAGTTAATATAATTTTCCCTTTCCTATTGTGTCCCTTCTATGCATGGGTTGTGTCCCCATCAAGTGGTATCAGAGCTAGTTTTCCTAAGTTTGTAGACAGAGTGCCAACTGTAAGGCAATTTGCACTAGGACTGTGTGGTTGTGTGTTTGAGTTAAGAAGATGCCTCCATCAAGAGAGTGTGGTGGAAGGGTGAGAGCTATTAATCATGAGGAGGTTAGAGCCCTCCTAAGGTAGGTACAAGCTTTGCAAGAGGAGCTCTATAGAGGAACAAATGTTGCCACAACTGACAAAAGTGAGGATGACAATGAAGAAGAAGAAATTGGACCAGAAGGGGAATTTGACATGGAAGTTCTGAATTAAGTAGAGGAAAGGCTTTTTAGGGCCATTACTAAGTTTGGGAAAAGACCTACAATAGATGTGGGTGTATTTTTAGGAAATCTGAAACTAGATGAGTTGATCGACTGGATCAATGAACTGGAAGAGTACTTTGAGTATGAGGATCTCAGAGATCTAGATTGGGTTAAGTTTGCAAAGGCCAAACTGAAAGGCCATGCAAAAATCTAGTGGCAAGAGGTTCAATTGGAAAGAAACAGAAGAGGAAAGGAGAAGATCACAAGGTGGGATCATATGGTGCACAAATTGAAGAAGCAATTCATTCCTGTTGATTATGAGCTTGATTTGTTTAAGAAGATGCATGGGTTAAAGCAAGCAGGAAAATTAGTCAAAGAATATATAGAGGAGTTTTACTGACTTTTGACTAGAGCAGGACATGCAAAAGCAAATAAGGAAAAGGTTTCTCATTATATCAGTGGGTTGCGACCTAGCATCTAGGAGGAATTAAGTCTGGTAAGAGTGACCAGCGTTGAAGAGGCATACCAGTTTTCCCTATGATTTGAAGAGAAGCTAAATAAGATGTTTGAAGGGAGACAAAGAGGGCGTGGTCAAGGAGGAAGGGGTAGTGGTAGGTCATTTGGAGCTTGAAATGAAAACCAAAAGAAAAATGAAGATGTGGGTACTAGCAGGAACCAGAAGAATGAGGGTTTCAACCGTTCCCATGATCAAGAGTTTGGAAATCAGAGAAAAAGAGGTAGAGGATGTGGAAAATGAAGAGGAGGCTTCTGTGGTACCTATTTCCATTGCAATGAAGAAGGTCATCATGCCTTTGAATGCCCTCAATGAAAAGGAAGGATAGATAGGAGAGATGAGGGTCAAGCTAGGGTTGCTCATGTGGATGAGGATGCACAATCATCACATTCAAAGGATGCAGAAAGAGGAGAGGCTTTGGTAAATGAAAGGGTCCTAGTAAGTGGTGAGATTGAACCTGGACAAAGGAGGAGTTTATTCCATACCAAGTGCAAGTGTGAGGACAAATTTTGTGATGTAATCATTGATGGTGGTAGCACTGATAAATTGGTATTAGAGGAGATGGTCTCTAAGTTGAAGCTCAAGAGGGAGAAACACACCCAGCCCTATCAGATTGCTTGGGTGAAAGATGATCATAAGGTCCTGGTAAGTGAACAATGTTTAGTGAAATTCAAAATTGGGAGTTACCATGATGAATTTCTCTATGATATTCCAATGGATGTTTGCCATCTATTATTGGGAAGAACATGGCAGTTTGATAGGCATGTAGTACATGATGGTCATGCAAATACATACTCTCTAACAAAGGATGGAGTTTGCCACAAACTGAAGCCCACGAAAAAGGAAGGTGAAAAGGTATGTAGCAATGCTAGGATTTGTCTTGTTGATGGAAGGAAGTTCTTATATGGCATGAAACATTAGCATATGTGCTATGCTTTGATTCCTAGGAAAGATAAAGAAGGTAGTAGTGAAATACCACTTGAAGTTTCAGATTTAATAGGTGATTTTGGAGATATCATCTCTGATAATGTTCCAGAAGGATTGCCACCGGTAAGGCAAATCAGTCACCAAATAGATTTAATCCCAAGAGCTAGTTTTCCTAACAAGGCTACTCATAAGATGACTCCTACTAAAACTGAGGAGCTAAATAGACAAGTTCAGGAGCTATTGAGGAAGTGCTTGATTCGGGAGAGCCTGAGTCCATGTGTAGTACATGTAGTACTAGCACCAAAGAAGAATGGAGAGTGGAGGATGTGTATAGACTCTTGAGCTATAAATAGGATAACCATCAAGTATCAGTTTCCTTTGCCAAGAATGGATGATCTTATGGACAGCTTGAGTGGAGCTCAGTACTTCACAAAGATAGATCTCAAGAGTGGCTATCATCAGATATGGATATGAGAAGGAGATGAGTGGAAAATAGCCTTCAAGACCAAGAAGGGTCTTTATGAGTGGTTAGTCATGCCCTTTGGATTGATGAATGTCCCAAGCACCTTCATGTGGCTTATGAATGAGGTACTTAAGAGGTTCTTGGAAAAATTTGTTATTGTCTATTTGGATGATATTTTGATTTTCAGCAAGACTTTAGAAGAACATTTATTGCACATTTGTATTATCCTTGAATGGTTAAGGGAAGAGAAACTATTAATTAATTTGAAGAAGTGTATCTTTGCAAAAAGGGAGTTAGTCTACTTGGGGTTTTTTATATCACCTGAAGGTCTCAAAATAGATCCAGGGAAGATAAAAGCCATCTTGGAATGGCCTACTCCAAAGTCTACTACTGAGGTAAGATCATTTCATAGTCTAGTTAGTTTTTATAGGAAGTTCATTAAGAATTTTAGTGGCATATGTGTACCCCTGACTGACACAATAAGAGGGGATAGAAAAGAGTTCAAATGGACTGTGGTAGCTATGAGAAGTTTTGAATTGCTGAAGAAGAAGGTGATAGAACAACCTGCGTTAGCACTTCCAAATTTTAGAAAGGTGTTCCAAGTGGATTGTGATGCTGGTGGCAATGCTATTAGGGCTATATTAAGCCAAGAAGGTAAGCCTATTGCATATTTTAGTGAGAAATTGAATGATGCGAAAAAGAAGTATTTTGCTTATGATCAAGAGTTCTATGCAATAGTTTAGGCCTTAAAGAAATGGAGGCATTATTTATTGCCAAAGGAATTTATTTTATATATTGATCACCGGGCATTACAGTACCTAAATAGCCAAGGTAAATTGAATCAGAGGAATACGAAGTCGGTAGAGTTCTTGCAAAGCTATACATTTGTGTTGAAGCATAGAAGTGGAAAATCTAATAGGGTTGCAGATGCACTAAGTAGGAGATAGTTGTTGCTTACAGTAATGCAGGTTGAAGTAGTTGGGTTTGATGAACTCAAGAATCTCTACCTTGAGGATCCTGATTTTGCTGAAGCGTGGAAAGCTTGTAAAGAGCATGTTGCTATAGACAGAACTAAGTGGTTAGACTATCTGATTTAGGATGGTATCTTATTCAAGGGCAGTCAATTATGCATTCCAAGGATTTTCATGAGGGAAAATTTGATTAAGGAGAAACACAGTGGAGGGATGGCAGGACATTTTGGTCAAGATAAGACCATTTCCATACTTAGAGAAAATTATTTTTGGCCTTAGATTTCATAGGATTTGAAGAATGTTGTACAGAGTTGTCAGATTTGTCAAGTTGCCAAGAGATTTAGTCACAATACTGGACTATATCAACCATTGACTATTCCATCAAAGCCATGGGAGGACATAAGAATGGATTTTGTTCTTGGATTTCCAAGGACACAAAGGGGTAATAACTCAGTATTTGTGGTGGTTGATAGGTTCTCCAAAATGGGACATTTCATTCTATGGCACAAAACTCATGATGCTATCCATATTGCAGACTTGTTTTACAGAGAGGTGGTAAGACTACATGGTCTCCCAAGGAGTATAGTTTCTAACAGAGATACTAAATTTGTGGGGTATTTCTAAAGAACATTGTGGAAGAAGTTGAGAATAAACTTCAAATTCAGTTCTACACATCAGCCGCAGACTGACGACCAAATAGAAGTGGTAAACATAAGTTTGGGCAATTTACTGAGATTTTTAGTTGAGGATAAGCCCAAGGGGTGGGATTTTATTCTACCACAAGTAGAGTTTTCTTACAATAACTCTATAAATAGGAGTACTAGTAGATCACCTTTCCAAATTGTATATGGAAATAGCCCAAGGACTACACTAGAATTTAGGAAGATAGAGGAAGGGGAGAGGACAAGTGCTGAAGCTGAAGAATTTGCTAAACATATCAAGTGTCTATATGAGGAGGTTCAAGCACACATTACCAAGATGAATCAAGAGTATAAAGCTAGGGCTGATCAAAGGAGAAGACATAAGGAATTCTGAGTCGGGGATCTTGTCATGGTACACTTAAGAAAAGAAATATTTTCAACCGGTACTTACAACAAGCTGAAAATGAAGAAATTTGGGCCTTGCAAAATTCTAAAGAAACATGACTCAGGAAATGCATATGAGGTGGAGTTGCCAAATGGTATTCACATTTCTCCTATTTTCAACATTGTAGACTTAACAGAGTATCATGATGATGGTTAGGGGAATTAAATAACCTCAAAAAGGGCCAAAAAATGGGGGATAAGTGAAGCTGGTCCATAGGACTATAGAGCGCTTCAAGAGCTTTCCAGAAATGTAAACAATTCATCAATCAGAGCTACGATTCAAAAGTTATGCCTCCCGAAAGTTCGATTATCATTTTTGGATTCTTCTAATTTTGTGTTGACTTCTAATGCGACTTCTAGAGCCTTCTATTTGGTTGATGGATGCCAACTAGCACTTTCTAGAATGTATTCCTAATCCTTAACCCTCCAAGGTCTATTTAAGAAAATTTTTGGCATTGTAAAAGGCAGTTACGAGTGGAGTTTGAGAGAAAGTACTGGGAGAAGAATTTATCTCTAGATTTATGTTATTGTAAGCCCATAGGGCATGTTTTGGAGTTTGTTTATCTGCACAAAGTGTACTAGCATATTTTTATAGTTAATAAAATTTTCCCTTTCCTATTGTGTCCCTTCTGTGCTTGGGTTGTGTCCCCATCAATGTGTCAAGTGGGTCCCACTCATAGATGATGTGGTGCCAAATAGAAGATCAAACATCAGAGGCATAGGATGCTACCACGTGGCAGATCTGACGAATGGAACGTTTCTACAAAATGAAGTTGCAAGGTCATTAAATAATGCGAGGAAGCGAGGCCGCGCCATATGGCACGGACCCACCCAGTGATGATGTGGTACTATGTTTAAGAGGTCAAGCAATCAAACACTACCACGTGGTAGTCGGTCAATAAAGGGTTGACCACGAATTTGAAGGCTAGGAAAAAATAAAATGATTTTAAAAAATTTTGATTTTTAAATTGTTTTCAAAAAATGATGCGTGAAACATTTTTAAATGCAAAGAAGTTATTTTCTAAAGTATAAACTTTAGAATTTTTGAATATTTGAAAATATTCGAAGTTGCAGACCTAGACACTTGTACCAAGGGGACTTTTTCAAATCAAGATTCTGAAGGTTTCTAGTAGGCAAAATATATGCTCCAATATGCCATTGGAACCAAAAAAGTGCTGAATTTTTCGAATATGGTGTTAATTTTTGCACAGAATGCCACTAGTTCATGCTATAGGAGGTTTTCTATCAGAGATTTATTTGTGTGTTCTGAGGGGTGTTTTGACTATTCAGTTGTAGAATTCAGTGGCTTTTCTATTTGATTATTTTTAATATTTGTGGTGTTTTGGCTAAGTTTTGATCAATTAGAACATATTCAGATTTAGTTATCAGATGTTTATCTTTTGCTGAGATATTTTGCAAATCAGTTACAAGGCAATGATGAAACCAAATCAGATCAAAATGGGAGAAAATAGAGAGAGGTTTTGCAACTGTAGGAGATGGAATTCCAAGTGGACACTTGTCACTCTGAGATCAGATATTGGAATTCTCTTTTTCCTATATCTTTCTATCTTTCTTTCATTGTAAGGGTTCCAATTTTTCACTATGAGACCATTGTTGGTAGGAAATTTTTAGTCATTCTATGATACCACTTCTTTGGATCCAGAATTGTGATTCCACCCTCATTCTTCAGCATATTCTCTCTTGTATGAATAGTAATAGGTTAATATAGATAGTTTATATTTGTTAGGTATTTCCATGTTTTCATTTTCATGCATATGACTATATTAATTTCAAGGAAATAAATGCAAAGAGTAGCAGATGGTTGAGTTTCAATTGAATCTTGTCTCCATTCTCAATGAGTTGTAATGTTTTATGACCTTTGAACAGAGATCCTAGTTCATATTTGTAGTCCATTAAGGTTGTATGTTGTTTCATTATTGCTGATGATTCAAGGAATTATGTAAATGCTTCATAGAAATCAACAAGGTTACAGATTTATTGAGGAGGATATCAAGTAAGAATGAGATTTAAATTGAATATAGATGTCTATTCACAAGTTGAATAGATAGATCAGATATCTAAAGATTCACATATGTCTCATATAGTCATATGTATGTTTGTGATTCATAGATTTTCCCAATGGTTAAGGCACTAATCAGTTATAGGATCATTAGGTCTTACTGCTGCATATCTAAGGTTTTTCTGAATTCAACATTATTAATCAAATGTTCTTTCCCTTTTATGTTGAAGAACCTAAATGTAATGCCCTCACTCAGCTTGTGAATATCATAGGATTTGCAATTTGCTACTATAGATCTAAGCTATTACATGAGTAATTAGGAGATATAGGGGTTTTCATCTGCTTAATAGATTCAGGGATATGTTTTTACATCGGTACAGTATCAATTGAATCTCAGGTCCACCCACCTAGGTTTAGCAGAGCCTGAAGTAGAAGAAGGGCCATGCCTTATAGTTGGCCTGTTGTCAAAAATGGCATGTTGAAAATGGGAGTTAACTACCCCTAGATATGTCACTTTCTTAGTGGGATAATTGAAAACCCTCCAACATTTTCAAATAGCAACAGGGTGGAGTTGGGAACAAGTCAAACAAATTTGAAAAACAAAAATGCTTAAAATTTTTAGAAGTAGGAACCATTTTAATGCTCAAAATGGGTTGTGTTTTGGCTCATTTTATGTTCAACAAGATGAAAATTGGGACACTTTATCTATACAAATCACAAACATAGAAGCCATACCCCAAGTACCATTTTCCCAAGAATAACCATATCTCAAATTGTGAGGATTTTAAAAATTTGAAGCAACTTCAATATTCAAACTATTGATCATACATAGATCGATATTGGTGTAGAATAATTAACTATATTTTTAGAATAATATAGTGATTAGAGTAATGTTTAACTCATTTTATGATTTATCTCTTTTCTATATATATCTTTTACTAAAGACCAATAACCCTATTCTGATGTATGGAGATTTTTGGTGAATTGACTAAAAGTATATAGCAGATAAAAGCTTATACACACACACACACACACACATATATGTATATATATATATAGATGTATGTGTACACACACACACACACACACACAAACACACACATATATATATGACAGATTATATGCTCTTGACCAAGACTTATATTGTCATTGTGATTTATATTTATCTACAATCTCAAACTCAAAATATATATAGATACTTTGAGGCATGCCCATGTAGGAGTGTGACCCTACATGGTCATATCTCAAGATATATTGTCCAAAAGACAACCATTCGATATCCTTAATTGGCATTTGACTGTAATGCAATCGATGTATATTATGACTTGATTAGTATTTGTATTTAATGATAATATATAAAAAAAAAAAATTTGATACTGTGTGTGTGTGTGTGTGTGTGTGAACATTCTCATCAACATTTAAATGTATTATATGCTTATGGAATTTAATCAACATTGACATTAGCTTCAATATAATATAATGCTAACATTCTCAATACTCCCTCTTTAGAAAGGATGTAATTAAAGAAGATGTAATACAAGATTAAACACCACCTTAAGTGTGGTCTATTAAGCTATATGTATATATGTATGTATGTATGTATGTATGTATGTATAGGGAGAGTGTGAGAGAGAGAGTGTGTGTGCATATGCATGTGTGCGTGTGTGAACAATCTCATCAAGATTTACATGTATTATTCTCTTATGGAATTCAATCAACATTAACATTAGCTTCAATTTATTACAATGCTAAAATTGTCAACACGAGAAACAACTAGCATTATCTAGGAACAAGGGCTAACAAATATGAAGATCGAATCTAGAATAACTAGAGCAGTGCCTTATCCATTGGGCTATAGAGTCACATGAGAAAACTACTTTTCAAGGGACTTGAAGTGACAAAAAAAATGGAACAACTGAAAGGAAGAATAGATGCAACAAAAATAAATGGAAAACAAAACACCAATAAAGAGGGGAAAAAAACTCTTGATTAATTATAAGGTAAGGGAAAATAGGTACCACTTAGGTATGATAGAATGGAGGAATTTTTTTTGTCTACCTCTTTGGTAAAGAATTTTCCCCTCCATAAAGAATCAAACTTTCCATGTAAACCCTTTGGTTCTCTACATTTATGGAAAGGAGTGCAAGATCACCCTCTTGGAACACCCTATACTTGGTCTTCTTATCAAACTATTTCTTTACTCAGGATGATGTTCCTATATTCTATCTATCAACACTTCCCTTTCTTATTAGAGTTTGGTCAAATACAATATCCTCTTTTCAAGGGCATCTTTAAATTCATGATTTTTAATAGAGTTTTGCAACTTCAAAGTGAAAAACTTAAGAGGAATGGGAAAATTAGCTTTAGTACCATAACAATCTCAAAGGGAGGTAGTCTTGTTTCCCTCTTCTTAGTGGTGTGATTTACCCATATTGCATGATACAAGTGCTTGTGCCAAGACCTTTGATTGTCATCTATCACCTTCTTCAAAATGGATGTATTTTTTTATTGCTAGCTTCCACTTGACCATTTCCTCATGCATAATAATATGAGGAATGAGAAAATAAGATTCTACGGTTGAGATTTATTGGGATGAGAATTTCATAGAATTTCTGACAACAATCTTTGTAGGGACCCCAAATCTAACCAAGATATTTTTCTTGTTAAAACTACACACTACATTTAAGGTTGTTTTCTTGGAATGGCTTCTACCAATTTGGTGAAATAGTCACTTTCCATCAAAATGTGAGTGTTTCTGGTAGTAGATTGAGTATGGATAGAACCAATAAAGTCTAAACCCCATTTCTAAAAGGGTTCTTTGATCAAAACTAATTTCAATGGGAGTGTCACTAATTGAACTCTTCCTTTAAAATATTGACAAGCTTCACATTTTTTGACCCATTCCTCCACATCTTTGAACATTCTGAGCTAGTAGAAATAGTTTCTTATAATTTTATAGGTAGTCACCAATGCCAATTAGTGTCCTCCATGTTAGTTTTTTTAAACTAGCAAGCAACAAAATAATTGATACCAAGATGACAAAGAAAAACTTAGTCTAAGGGTTAGCTATTTCCTATGCTCAACTAAGGAGTTCTCAAATTTGGACCCAACATCAACAAAACCACAAGGATTTTCTACTCTTTGGATTTTGTAAAACCAAGGCAAGCACACTTGAGGGATAAAAATGATTCAATAATAGATACTATCTTTGCACTTCATTCATTTATTGATATTTTATTACAACATTCATCCCTTATAGCAAAAATTTGGTCATAATTCTTCTTAGATCTACATATAATTCTGAGTAATAGTAGCTAACCAAACCATAGAAATTAAATACAACCAAGTACTAACCAGCTATGCCATTCTTCATACATTAAAGTAAAATTGATTTGATTTTAAGATTTTTCTTGATGCTTATCCATGATCTCTTCATATGTGAACTAAAATAATTGATTAGTGCCTCATCCATTTGGATTGAGTCTAGCCAACTATTTACCTAATTGATTTCATTCAAAAAAATATTATCAACAATTTACTAGTAAAACTCATTCTTATGCATATCCTTCTTATTGCCTCAAAATCCTATCATATCATTGAATCACTTACTTAATTCATTGAATTAAAATTAATAGAAAACTGATATATAACCTATCCTAGTTGCATTAAATTGAAGACTCTTTTCCCATACAACCTCAAGATAACTAGTCAATAACGATGTAGACAAGATTTAGCAAAAAAAGACATAGTGATAGTTCATCTTTGTATTAATTTTCTTTGAAAATTGTATAACATGGAAATAAGACTCAGAACAACTCAGGACAAGACAACATGATCTTTGAATGTTAATGTTTTCTCATATTTGCAAAGAAAATACATCACAAAAATTTACATCAAGAACACTGAACCAAATGTAAACCTAACCAACACTAAAATTTCATAATAATTCAAACCCTTTCTCTAGCCTTGGGATCTCATTTATATAGCATGAGATGCAACAAGATTTAGGCTTAGAGAATAATGACAATTGTCCTTAAGACATAAAGATATTTACAAAAGGCTACTATCATAAAAGAAAATTTTTTGGTGTAGCAAAAAGATTTACATCATGAATATTCCTTTTGTAGGACCACTTCTGTTGAGGCCTCTTTATTGTTGAGGAGTTTATAATTGGCCTTGATACATTTGTCATTCCTTAGAATGCATGACCATTGGACTTTCTTGTTATGGACCAAGTTTTGATATTTGAAAACTGAGTTTAACTTAGGGTTCTCCATCCAAATCATTGTGTACTGAAAAACTAACAGTTACACTTGATTCTTCTACTTTAACTAATGAATCAATTATTTTTAGCTCATCTTGGTCCACTTCATCTTCATTAGTTTCACTGAGTACTAACTATTTTGTATGTACAAAATTTGACATCCACTTGTCAAAAAGTGTGTCATCTAGCCAATTAAAAATCAATACTTCATGTTACTTCTTTAAAACATATTCCCCTAATTTATTTATTTCAACAAATTCCTCCCTAAGAAAATCAAATAACATTTGAACTTTAAGAAATTCTTCAGTTGTTTTTTCCCACCATGCATGCCCCTTTTCATTTATGACCCTCTTAATTGTAAGGCATAACAAATCATCTAATTCTTTGGCCTATTCTTTCTTGTCTTTAATTTATATATTTTCCTGACTGTGTGGGGGAAAAGTTCATTTTTTTTAGCAAGATGCATTGAGAAACATATTATGATTCTGTTCTACATTGCAGCCCTCTTATAATAAAAATCAGAGAGATCATTATTCATGAAAAAGGTTTTTTCTATTTATTCACAAGATAGGCTAATGATTGAAAAACATAAAAGAGTGACATCTTTGTCCCTCCTATTCCATTTATTCACAATTGGCTTCAAAGGATCCTCACTACTTTTTATCTCATTTCACATGCCCATTATATTTACCAATTGTTCATAAAATGTAGGCTAGCCAATCTTATCTACCAAATACATGATTATTTTTTCTTATTTTGTCCTTGTATTGGTCATTCAATTCCACATGTAATGCCCAAATTTTGCTCTGATTATCTTCAAAATGCTTAGATGTATAAAATTGAGGTCTCTATAGAGTATATGGTATCTCTATGAGGGTAGTTGACTTGAAAGGTTCATTTGGGGGACGAGGAGGATACACAATCATGGGCTAGTTGGATTCTCCCACTATTCTTTTTCCAAGTTGCTTGTCCATTTGGGCCACCTAACCCTCCAAATAATATATCTTATTTCCTCTTTCCTTATATGCCTCTAGAGTCTCTTAAAATCTAGCATTGAGCTCCAAGAATTTATTTTTGTCTTTTGAAATCAACAACTCCAAAATCCATAATTTCCTTGGTCATGGGAGACACCTTTTCACTATCTACCTCTTCTGTACTATACACCATGAGGCTACCTATATGTTCAACATTTGAGGCTTCTTGCACCCTAGCTTTATCCTTCTTCTAAATGGACCATATCACCAATATTTTATGATCATTAATGTACTTCAATCATTTATGTGCCTACAAGACCTCTTCTTTAGTTTTGAACTGAGTATTTGTTGCTTTCCTCGTAGTACCAAAAACCATGGCATTTGTAATATCCCATTTAGGCAATATCAAATTTCCTGAATCCTTTAAAAAATTTCTTCCCCCTTTAGGGGTCATCGATGTAAATTCCTCAATGAAACTAGTTTTAACTTCTTCATCAATTTTAGAATCCTTTTTATTAGGTTGCTCTGCTTAAGTCTTGGCATCAAAATTATCAATATTTCTTCTCCATAAGAATTAAGTAAATTCTCTAGACTTAACAAAACTCTCATCATCAATATATAGTTTGGCTCAAAAGCATTTATAAAATCCAAGACCTTGCTAAATACTTTCCACTTCTCCTTTATAATTTCTTTTTCTTACAATGAGAACTTATTTCTAAATATATCCTCTAAAAAGTATACCATATGCTTTTGAGTTTTTTCTTTACTTCTTTCTCTATATAGGTCATAAATTTTGGATACAATTGCTTAATTCTGTGTTGTCTTTGATGTTACACAAATGTCATATCAATTGGTAAATAGTTCTTGCCGAGATCAATTGGTCAAAAATAAAATTTTAGATTCTATTGAGCATTCCTGGAAATTACTCTGTGCAAACAGTGTCTACCAAGCTCACTCAGGCATCGAAGGAAATATGGAAGAAAGTAGTGTTGACTGAGCTCACATGGTTAACAAAGGAAAGTCAGTGTTTATCAAGTTCACTCAGTCTCCAAAGGATGTTATAGGGTTCACAATGTTAACTAAGCTTGAATTGGTTAACATTGGAAATCATTTTTGGAATAGTGTTTACTGAGCAAGGTTGGCTAAAGAAGGATTTTGTTAATTTGAGGAATAAAGTTTAATTGTTTCAAGTAATAATTGTAGACGACTAAGGTAATAATTATTGGTAATTTTAAGTTGTAAATGAGTCAAGTTGATAATCTAAAAGGTATATATGAAAGGTCAAGTCTAAAGTGTAATGAGCGAGCACGCAAGTGTGTTGATTGTTTAAAGAGGAAAGTGTGAGTGAACTTTAAAGGATGGTCAGATATCCTTGAGGAGAAAAAAAGTTGTATTCGATTAGGAAGAATCTAGTGAAGAAAAACATGAATCTATATTAGAAATTCAGTTACATCTCATTCATTCTTACTTTCTCACCATTGTAGCAATGATTCCTAAATCTCTTAACAAATTTGGTTTAATAGCAATTCATAAATCCTCTAACAAGGTGAAAATTATATCGAATTGTTCTAAAGACTTTTTGCAAGGCCACTCCTAATAGGGTGATTAATCCTCTAACAAGGTCACACCTAACAATGTGTTTTGTAACCTTTAACCAGGTTAGCTCCTAACATGGATCAGTTCAGAAGAGTGAAAATCAGTAGGTTGATACTTGGTGGTTTTACCCATATTGAGTTTCCACATTGAATTTGGTTTCTCATGTGTTCATGTTATTTCTTTTATTGTTGCATGTTAATTATTATGAATTCTTAAAGGTCTATTAAAGTTAACATACACTCTATCTACTAAGTTAGAACATTTTTCTATATGTTTACTAAGTGACAATAGTAACTAGTTTGATTAGACATCTAAGGGATCCATGGATTTGTTTTTGTGGTAACTGATTCACACTCCCCCCCCCCCCCTTCTTAGTTACACCATCTATATTTCCAAAAATTGGTATTAGAGCTTTTGGTTCTTACAGAAAGGATTTCAAGGATCTAAGCTAAAGATCAGGATGTCTTACAAGAGGGAAATTCAAAGGCTTAATAGGGATAACTTTTCAACATGGAAAGGACTAATGAGACTTCATCTGGCTTCCATTGGAGATAAAGAATTGAAATATCTTGATGAAGAATATACAACTCCTTCTGGTACATTATCTATGAATGAAATTGCTAAGAAGAAGACTCATAACACCATGATGATAGACATTGCATCTTCCCTAAGCTATGAAGAATTTGATGATATCAAGGACTGCAAAACTTCCTTCAAAATGTGGAACAAGCTAGAGGATATCTATGGAGGTGATGAAAATGTGAGTAGAACCAAAGTAAAAAGTCTAAGAGGACAATTTGAGTAGATGATAATGAGAGAGGATGAAAACATTGGCAAATATTTTGAAAGAGTCAAAGCAAGTGTCAGTGCAATCAAAGCTTCTAGAGGAAATATCAAGGAGGAAATAGTTGTAAGTAGAGTTCTTAGAACATTGCTTCCCATTTGTGCAATTAGAGTATTTGCAATTTAAGAAAGAATATGTGAAGAAAATCATAAGATAAATTTGGATGCCATAGTAGGAAGGTTGACAAAATTTGAGCTAGATAACTATGATAATTATGTTCCAATTTCAAGGAATATTGAATCAGCATTTGAAGCTAAGTTTTCACTCAAAGAAAAAGGTAAGAAGATAAAGAACTCTCAGTTAGAAAGTGAAGAAGAATCAAAAGAAAGTTCTAACAGTGATCTTGAAGTTGTTGAAGCTCTACCTACAAGGAAATATTCTAGAGGCAAAGGAAAATACAAAGGTAAGGTTCCCCTAATCTATTTTTCATCTGAGGAAATTGGTCATTTTGTTGCTAGGTGCTCAAATAAGAAAAACAAGGATGAGAAGAAAGGTCACAAGTGCAATGGCAAGAAAGATTTCAAATCATTCAAGGAAAAAGGTAAGAAATAATGTTTTATGGCCAAAGACTCTAAGGATTTTGATAATAGTGAAGATTAAATTATTTACATTGCTATGAAAGATGAATTTGATAATGATGAGGAAGATGAGATGGAACTTATCTCTCATGTGAGGAAAAATGATACATGGATCATAGATAGTGGTTGTTCTCATCATATGACTAGTGACAAAACAAAGTTTGAACATTTTGAAGACTATGATGGTGGTAGTGTAAGGTTTGGAAATAATGAACCTTGTTGCATAAAAGGAAGAGGCTGAATCTCATTAACCAAAGAACTTGTATGTGATAATTCCTATTTTGTTGAAGGACTAAAACATAATCTATTGAGTGTGGTGCAACTAATCAATATTAGATTCAAGGTGGATTTCATGTATGGAAAGGCAAGACTATTGGATGACAAAGGAAAGTTGATTGAATCAAGCATACAAACAAAACGTAACTTGTTTTATCTTGAACTTGGTGAGTGCTCATGTTTTATTGCTCAAGTTGAAGAAAGTTGGTAGTGGTGCAAAAGGTTATGTCATGTGAATTTTGATAAACTAGTGAAAATAAGCAAATTCAGGAAAGTAAGAGGCATTCCTAGTATAAAGAAACTTGATATTGGTCTATGCAAGAATTGTTAGATTGGTAAGATGGGAAAGGCTAGCTTTAAAAATAAAAACTAATAATCTGAAGATATTCTAGAAATTGTGCATACTGATTTGTGTGGACCTATTGGAATTGAGAGCTATACTGGAGAAAAGTTCTTCATTCTTTTTGTTAATGACTACTCTAGAATGATGACTATCATGTATTTGAGACAGAATTTAGAAGCATTTGAGAATTTCAAATGGTATTTGGCCAGAGTAGAGAAGGAAACATGGAAAAGACTAAAATGTTTGAGATCAAACAAAGGTGGTGAATTCATTTCCCATGAATTCAATAACTTTTGCATTGAACAAGGAATCAAAAGATAGGTATCATCCCCTAGAACTCTCGAGAATAATGGAATAGCTGAAATAATGAATATATCTATCATAGATTGTGCAAGGACTCTAATGATTGAAAAGAAAATTGCTATCAAATACTAGAAGCAAGCTACCAGCACTACATTTCATACCTTGAATTGAGTACAGTTGAAGAAGGACTCATTCAAAACCTTGTATGAGTTATGGTATAGCTATAAACCCAATGTAAGTTACCTGAAAGTATTTGGAAGTAAATGTTATATCTTGAAAGAATCTAGAAAAGGAAAATTCGATGTGAAGGGTGATGAAGGTATTTTTTGGGATATTCTGGCAAGAGTAAGACATATAGATGTTTAAATTTGTCTACTCAAAATCATAGAAAGTGCACATGTGAAAGTTGATGGGCTTGTAGAAAGGACTAAAGAAGAAAGAAAAAAGAACTAGAAGATTATAGAAGATTTGTTTTCATTGAACCTGATATAGTGCTAGATACATCTATCAATCAGGAGACTTCTACTCCCAAGTCTTCCTTAGTCACTGAGTTGCAAGAAGTTCAAACTGAGTTGCAGGAACCTAAGTCACATTCTAATGCTACCGAGAAAATGCCTACCAAGTCTGAGTAGCCAGAACTTGAAGTTGAAGAGCAAGAGGATGAAAATGCAATTCATTCAAAAGGCAAGGAAGCTATATTGGCCAAGTATGTCAAGAGACATCATGCACTAGACCAGATTATTGGAGACAAATCTAAAGGTATCATGACAAGAAGTAAGGTAGAAGGTACTTGTTTACTTGCTAATTTTGAACCTAGAAATGTCAAAGATGCATTGGAAAATGAAAGTTGGATTGAGGCTATGAATGAAGAGATAGAGAAAATAGAGAAGAACAAAACCTAAACTCCTATACCAAGGCCTAAAGATAAAAATGTGATTGAAACAAAGTGGGTATTTAGGAATAAGTTGAATGAAGATGGTAAGGTAGCAAGAAACAAAGCCAGATTGGTATGTAAAGGCTACTCTCAAGAAGAAGGAATTTATTATTGAGAGACTTTTTCTCCTATTGCAAGATTGGAAGGTGTGAGGACCTTACTTGCATATGCTACATATAAAGGATTTAAGGTATATCAGATGGATGTCAACTATGCATTTCTCAATGGTATTCTAGATGAAGAAGTCTACATTGAGTAGCCTAAAGGTTTTTTTGATCTAGACAAGAAGGACATGGTCTGCAAATTACACAAAGCATTGTATGGTCTGAAACAAGGCCCTAGAGCATGGTATGAGAGATTGCATAACTACCTTATTTAGATTGGTTTCTAGAGAACTAATGATAATAGTAGCTTGTACATCAAGGAAGGACCAAATAACAAGATTATTTTGGCAGAAATATTTGTGGATGATACTTTGTTTACAGGGAATGATGATCTATGATTTTTCAAAGAAAATGAACAAGGAATTTGAAATGTCTATGTTTGGTGAGATTAATTTCTTTTTTGGTTTTCAGATTCAGCAGACAAAGAATGGTATCTACATCACTCAGTCTAAATACCTCAAGGAGATACTCAAGAAGTTTGGTATGGAGTATTTAGAACCAGTTGGAACTCCTATGTGTACTGGACTAAAACTTACCAAAGATGATGATTCAAAAGAGGTAGATCATACCTTATATAGATCAATGATTGGAAAA
This sequence comes from Cupressus sempervirens, assembly GCA_028749045.1. Taxonomy (NCBI): domain Eukaryota; kingdom Viridiplantae; phylum Streptophyta; class Pinopsida; order Cupressales; family Cupressaceae; genus Cupressus; species Cupressus sempervirens. The sequence continues at coordinate 584,823,683 of CM053787.1, read as the reverse complement.
TTATAGTATGTAGTTCATATAAGGCCTGATATTGCTCTTGCAGTTGGTATAGTGGCAAAATTTTCAAAAAAAATTGAGATACTTGAAAGGCACTGAGAATTATGGATTGTGGTATAAAGTTGGAGGTTATTTGGACTTGAAAGTATTTACTAATGCTGATTGGGTAGGAAACATTGATGATAGAAAGAGTACAAGTGGTGGAGCATTCTTTCTTGGAAAAGGTTGGTATTTTAGACAAGCAAAAAGAAAAATTGTAGATCCCAATCTACAATAGAAGCTGAGTATGTTGCAGTAGCAGCGAACTATTCCAACATTGTTTGGTTTAAATAGTTATTGGAACGTATGAAGGTTAAGATCAAAGATCTAGTTGTTATGTTTTGTGACAATACAAGTGCAATCAACATATCAAAGAATCTAGTGATGCACTCTAAAACCAAGCATATTGCAAAAAAAAATCACTTTGTCAGAGAATTGGTGCAAGATAAGGAAATCAAATTGGAATATGTCCATACAAAAGAATAAATTACTGACATATTCACCAAGCCATTACCTAAGGATGCATTCTTGTATCTAAGAGGTAAGTTAGGGGTCATTCCCCTATCTGAAGCTCACTAAAAAAAAGTTCTAGTGATACATCAATAGGAACGAAATTGAAGATCTATTACTTGATGTAGCATAGTTATGGTAATATTGCATATGAATCAGTACTCAAGGTACATTGTTACTCATTTGGTATGTGTTGTCTTTGGCATGTGTTGTCAAAGAGGAGGAGTTTACTGTCATATCTTTCTAAAATTTGAATTTGTTTAAGAGTTTGTTTTTTGGAAAAGAAGCTATGTAATTCCTTCATAGAGGGAGATTACTACATTAGAGAAGTTTGTGGCATAAAATCTAAAAGGGAGAAAAATTTCTATTAGGAAAAGACTTGTTTTCAAATTTCATTATGCTATGACATGTGTTGCCATCAATGCCAAAGAGGGAGATTGTTGTATACAATTGTTTAATTGTGGATTGTATTTGATGTTACACAAATATCATATTAGTTGGTAAACAGTGCTTACTAAGCTTAGTTGGTCAACAAAGAAAATTTCAGAGTCTATTGAGCATTCTTGAAAATTACTCTATGGAAATAGTGTCTACTGAGCTCACTCGGGTGTTGAAGGAAATGTGAAAGAAAGCAATGTTGACTAAGCTCACATTGTTAATGAAGGAAAGTCAGTGTTTACCAAGTCCACTTGGTCTCCAAAGGATTTTATAGGGTTTGTAGTGTTAACCAAGCTTCAATTGGTTAACACTAAAAACCATTTTTGGAATAATGTTTACTGAGCAGGGTCGACTAAAGAAGGATTTTGTTAATTTGAGGAATAAAGTTTAATTATTTCAAGTAATGATTGTAGCTAACTAAGGTAATTATTATTGGTAATTGTAAGTTGTAAATGAGTTGATTTGATAATCTAAAAGGTATATATGAAAGGTCAAGTTGAGAATTCTAAAGTGTAATGAACGAGCATGCAAGTGTGTTGATTGTTTAAAGAAGAAAGTGTGAGTGAAATTTGAAGGATGGTCAGATATCCTTGAGGAGCAACAAAGTTGTATTTGATCAAGAAGGATCTAGTGAAGCATAAAATAGATATGTATTAGCAATTTAGTTGCATCTGATTCAGGTCATTTCATTGTTACTTTCTCACTATTGTAGAATTGATTTCTAAATCTCTTAACAGAGTTGGTTTAGAAGCCATTTGTAAATCCTCTAACAAGGTGGCAGTTCTATCAAATTGTTCTAAAGATCTTTTGCAAGGCCACTCTTAATAAGGTGATTAAATCCTCTAACAAGGTCACACCTAATAGTGTGTTTTGTAACCTTTAACTAGGTTGGCTCCTAATAGGGCTCACTTTAGAAGAGTGAAAATCAATAACTAGTTACTTGGTGGTTTTTTCCTTATTGGGTTTCCATGTTAAATTTGGTGTCTCATGTGTTCATGTTATTTATTTTATGGTTGCATTTTAATTACTGTGAATGATTAAAGATCTATTAAAGTTAGCATACACTACATCTACTGAGTTACAATATTTTTTTGTATGTTTACCGAGTGACAATAGTAACTAGTTTTATCAAACATCTAAAGGATTTGTGGATTTTTTTTTGTGGTAACTAATTCACCCCCCTCTTAGTTACTCCATCTATATTTCCAACAATTAAATCCTTGTAAGTCTATAATATAGGCTTGGGATTGAGAAATTTAATATTTGTCTAAAAGCTTCTCCAATTGTTTGCATCCCTTTTTGACAAAAACAAAGTTGTGCACAATAGTAACTTGGTGAAAGATAGTACCTTTATATTTTCCTAACAATTATCTCTGTTCCACTAATCCTATCTTCCATAGAAGCTCAAAAATTCCTACTTTGAAATGCACTTGATAGGGTAGCACATGTAGTTTTGCAAGAAAACCATAAACTTTGAAAATAGTAGACAATACATATGGAATGATGTCTCCCCAATTATGACTCGCCATCAACCCTTTAGCATGATCTTTTGGTCTAATTAATTCTAGTAGATGTTGTGGTATTCTAGGGCTATCCCCTATTAATAATATTCTAAGCCTAGAGGAAAAATACCTATCAAATCTAACAATGCTTGCATTAGCCACCTCCCATGTCATGTCCACAATCCATAATTGAATAGAGAGGTTTTCTCCATATCTTTTCAACTCCAATTTTGTTTCTTTAGAGAAAAAGGTAACTCCCTTATACAAACATATATACATCAGCATGGAGTACAAGAAAAAGGTCTTATTAGCTTTAGCCTTCACAATTCTCATTAGCCCATATGAATTTCTTTTGCTAATATAGTAGCAAAATCCAAATAGAACTCATATTTTACTGAAGGGTTGGAGCAATGATGAAGACAATGGAACCTAGGATGTGATCTTGCTTGTCCATGCCAAAGATCTTGCAAAGAGAGAAATACAATGCCTATGCTCTAAGGTTGAAATATTTTCCCAACAAAGGCTCTAGAGTGTTTGGCATAACTAGGGGAAATGATCCTATTTTGACAAAATTATCTTGTAATGCTCCTCCCCTTAAATATACCCTCTATGTATCATACCTATCATATAGGTCATCCATGTCTATCTTCTCATGGACTACATGGTTAGGGTTTAGTTTAAAGGCCTCTCTAATAAATTTTGGTGAAACCCTAAAAAGATTAGCACCAACATGATTCTTCACAATCTTGTTTATTGGATCATATTTCTTTGACATTATTTCAAGAAAATCATCACCAAAGAAAACTCCTAAGATTATTAATTTGCCAATGTCAAACTCCCATATATTGTTCAGGGGAGTATCTAATCTTCTCTCTACAAACCATTTTTGGAAAAGCTCTAATCCTCCAACGGATACTTTGACATCTCTCAACTAGTTCAATTTGTCATAAAAACCCTTGCTGACCAATAACCCAGGGTTCTTTGGAATAAATTATTTTCCCATGGAAAGCTCATTCATGGACTATGCCATTTTCTCTAAGAAAGCATCATGTATAGTCCTTTTTAAATAATCTACCTTCATTGAAAAATCCCTTCATGGAGGCATGTTTGGTAATTAACTTACTGTGAAAATATTTTTCTCAATTTTCCAGAAACCCAAGACATTCACCTAATTTTCTTTTTTTCCTCTTCTAAAAATTTCTTAACACCAAATCAAAACCCTCAAATTTTTTTTCCCTTAAATCTAAAAATATCCGCTTTGTGAGAATTCTATAATTTTATTTTTCAATAATGGAAAATCACAATTCTTATTGCCAAATTAACCTCACACAAAATAGCATTGATCAGAATTAATGCCCCAATAGTCATATTTCATGTCACACTATGAAATTCAAAATTATACCATCAATCTTCACAAATTGGATGACTTAGCTTTAAACTTAGAATGAGTGCATTTCCTTTTTGTAAAACTAGCCACACGTCAACAAGATTCTTCCCCACATTTGCTAAAGTTTGAGCATGTTAAAATTGTAGAATAGCATCAATCATCGATCTTCATGAGATTGACAATCATTAAAACCTCTAGAATGTCTATGTTTTCTTTTAATATTTTGGGCCCACTTACACAGTCACCCTTGAACTCAATAAACATGTAGACCACTCAACAAATCAGTATAAGACATTTTAGCATGTGTCCTAACTCAGCATGACTAGGAAACCCTTTAAATGACTAACCCCACCAATCTTCATTTCAATCAGGTGCTTCCTTGCTTTCATTAAGCAACAAAAACCTTCATAATTAGGAAAGTGTTATTTGTCAATCTTCAAATGATCAATGGTTCCATAAGATTCACCTTGTTTGCAATCTAGTCAGCAAAAACAACCAATGAAAATAAGTTATCTTTTCCAGCATGTCCTGACAACCATATGACAACCCTAAACTTTTCTTAACACATCCAACTTTTATGGCTCATTAGGGAATTGAAATCATCAAGTTCTATGTGTCACATAGAAACTTCCTTACATTTTCTAAAGCTTAGACACTTTCATATTATGGGAAAGCACTTATTGTTGATCTTTGAATGATCAATGGTCTATAAGAAAAGACCATACCATAGTTTAAAAACCTTCAAAGAATATTAGTGAGTCAATAAAAGGTCAAAACCATGGTTTAAAACAAAGGTTAACAACAAAAATATTTTTAAGAATATATTTAAAAAAATATGAAAAAGGGAAAAAGGATTTTTTAAAGCAAAAAGCCTCCCGCATAATTTTTTCAAAATAAAACAATACTTTCCTATTTTTTGAAAACTAGGGCATAAGGATAAGGGTTCCATGAAACTTAAAATTTTCATCTACTATTTTTAACACATGTTATTTCTTAAAAACATAAATCCACTCAGTTTTCACTATAAAATGTAACAAAATTATGAAAGGTGAAGAACTAGGCTAATAGTAGCTCTGTCTGGGGATGATGAATATGAAAATTCATGAGAGGGTTCATAATCCCTAGAAGAAGTAGACCACATACTTGACCAATTTTTCTTGAAGAAGTAGGCCCCATACTTGACCAATTTTTTCTTGACAACTCTGAGAGAGCAATGACATAGGAAAAAACACAATACATAGGCTATACAAAAACTCACAATAATTTATAGAATATACAGAAAACTCTAAAACTATTATTCATGGAAAATAAAGTATTTTTAGCAAAAATAACTCTTCAAGAACTATCCATGAACTGGCAGTTCAATAATAGCACCAAATAATTATTTGACATAATATGAACCCTCTCTCTTTTTTCCATGAATTAAATAAGGACCAAGCTAGATGGGATCAAACTTTCCATGTTTGCCCTTATCTTCAAACCTAGCATTCCATAATAATACCATTTCTTTAAGCTTGAATTTTCTTTCTGATGCTTTTATGTCATACAAATATTTCATCTGTGCTTGAAGCTTAACATTCTACATAGATGCATCTCTCCTTGTTTCATCGAACTACAAAATATCATCCATTCTTAACTGCATATCATCAACAATATCACTGTCATATACTTGGATGAATTTGTACATATCATTCAGATTATTTTGAGGTAATGTTACTTGAATACCATATACCAAATCAAAAGGTGCACAACCAAAAGCTTTTTTCACTATAACCCTATCTATCCATAATGCCAAAGGTAATTTGGAATCCCACTCCTTATTTTCTCCTAAAATCCTAGTAATTATTTTGATAGACTTTTGTTGTTGGCCTCAGTTTGAAAATTACCCTAGGGATGGTAAGGTGATGATGTAACATCAATAATGCCATACTTCTTGCAAAAAAAATTATATTCATCTAATCTGAAGCACATAGCATTATCAGCAACAATTTTCTGTTGGCATCCAAATCTGACTATACTGTTATTCATTATGAAGATGGTCACTACTTTAGTTGTTGCATTTTTAGTAGGAATTCCTTCTACCCATTTTGTAAAATAATTAGTAGCAACTAAAATCCATGAATGTCCACCACTAGATTTGTTCATGATTTCTCTAATGAAGTCTATGCCCCACTACTGAAATGGTGCTTGCACTTGTACTAGTTTTTGTTAGAGTAAATAATTAATTTACTAATTATTTATTCTATTTACTTAAGCTTACTTAGGTAAATGCATTTTTGTTATAAGTTGTTGAAAATACAAGAGTTTGTTCTCTACTAAGTCATACTTATCCTCTCACCTTGTTTGAGGACTTTCCACCTCATGTGCATGTATGCTTAGTTCTCACGCTTATCTCCTAGCATCTTCTAGCTTCTTCTAGGAGATTCCTGGAGCTCTTTATATTTGAGCTCCCTCATTGTATTTTCAAAATATATTTAGCATATTGTAAATACATATTTTCTTGTGTTACAATATCTTGTGGTCTCTCATGTCCGTTTAGGGTTTTTTCCCTTGCTCCATGCTCTTCCTTCCTTTGCATCCTTCTACATGTAGGTGATCTTGGGCATCTTCGAAGTTGGATTTCATCAACTCCAACAGTTTTAAAGGCACATTTCTAGAAAACATGAGTTTTTGACTAAATCATTGGTGTGCATCACATTTTCTTACCAATTCTTGAGCATCCTTGAATAAAGTAGGCCACTAGAAGCTAGATCTAAGAATCTTGTGGGTTGTTGTTTTAGTCATATAATGCCCCCCACATGCTCCTTCATGCATATCACTCAAGGTTTTCTTTGATTCTTCCTTATTTACACATTTCAAAAGGACACCCTCCATGTCTCTCCACCATAAATGGCCTCTGACAATAATGTATCTAATATCTTGTAATTTCAAGGCTCTTCTCTAGCTTTTTGTAAACTTTGGTGGAGTTTTCATCTATTGTAAAAAGAAAATCACATTTTTGTACCACTTACAAGTATCCATGTCACATGTCACTTCTAAAACCGTGATCCAACTACTTAATATAATTTGCCTCCAGATTAGTTTCTGTTTGGAAAAACATTGACCTCTAACTAGCTTAGTAATCTACACATCAATATTGAACTCCTAGATCCTATTGATTCATCTACATCTTCTTCTTGAAACTTCTTGCTGAGAGAAGATATCATTCACTGTAGTATTTGGAACAAAAGCAATCACATTGGCTCCCATAAAATAACACCTAAATGCCTTTATTTCTTTGACCAAGGCATATGATTTCTTCTCACTTATATCATATTTAATTTCAATAGCCTGTAGACACTTACTAAAAAATGCAATGGGTTGCTCAAATCCTTCGTCAATTTTTTGTAATAGGACAACAAAAATTGTATGAAAATAAGAAAATGAAAAATTATGCATATGATTAGAATAATTACAAGCTCTAAAAATAGGGGCATCCTTGATGGCTCATTTTATTTCATTAAACACCATACACGGCTCTTCATTGTACTTAATCTATGACCCTTTCTTTAACATTTTAAAGATGGGCCTACTTATCTCAGCAAAATTTGTAAAAAATCTTCTAAGAAAGTTAATCTTACCAAAAAATGATTCTTTGGTTTTTAAATCTTGTCAATTGCTTCAACCCTCTCAAGATATATTCTAAACCCTTCCTTTCCAACCAAATGGCCAAGAAACTTACCCTTTGTAACAACAAATGCACATTTTCTAGGATTCAAAGAAATGAAAAACTTTAGTACTCTAATGTAAAATTTCACTAAATATATATAATGGTCATTAGCATCCTTTGAGTAAGCTATCCAGTCATCTTGGTATACTACCAAGAATTTATCAATAATATCCTTAACAGCTACATCTAAGGCCCTTTGGAATGTGGCACCAACATTTGTCAAACCAAAATGCATTCTTCTATAAACATAAATGCCTCAAGGTGTTGTCAAATCATTTTTATATTGCTAAGTTTCTTTGTCAACTACTTGGTTATAACCTAAGAACCCATCCATCATGGACATAAGTTTTGATCTAGTAACTCTCTATATCATTGTCTCCTTATTAAGCAAGCCACAATTGTCCTTTAATGAATATATATTTAGATTCCTAAAGTCTTCACATAATCTTATATCTCCATTCTTTTTTTCTAATAGGGACTAGATTTGATATCCATGATGAATGCCTTATAGGCTTGATAATATAGGCATCTCTTAACTTTATTAGTTCTTCTTGCATCTTAGGTGCTAATGTAGGATTTATTGGCATTTACTTATATCTAAAAGGCTTGGCTCCCTCTATAATGGTACTTCATGCTAAAAGAGGTCTTCTCTATATGCTTTCAAATAATCATAGGACCAAGAAAATACATATATGTATTTTCTCAATATAAAAATCAATTCTTGCCTAACTTTAGGGGACAATTTCCTTCCAATATAAACCCTTTCAAGTGCTTCATTAGTCCCTAAGTTTATCTCTTCTAGATCCTTGGCACTAGATTCTTTATTGTCCATTTTGGATTTATCTTGACTATCAAACACCATCTCTAAAAATACCAATCCCTTTGTGATTTTATTCATTTTTAGTTGCACAACCTCCTATCCAAACATGTTGTCTTTACCATCAATACTTTCAACATAGGCTGAGCAATCCACTTCTTGTCCATGAAACTAGCCTCTACGATTCAAAAAAATTATGATATCTTTGTCATCTTCAAAACCTACCAATTATGGACATTATCAAGAACTGATGGTTCATTTTGCACTTCAATTTGGGATATACTAGCAGAAGATATATCTATAGGTTTAATAGCTATAGTTGCTAGCAGAGCTATCATCTTATTATTACTCCTATCCATCCAAGAGATGCCAAAAGCATCAAACAATTCTATTTGGTCCCATACATCATTCCTGTATTGCTTCCTACATAATTTTTTCAAAATAAAGCAATACTTTCTTATTTTTTTAAAACTATCGCATAACAATAAGGGTTTCGTGAAAATTAAAATTTTCATCTAGGGTTTTTAATATACCTTATCTCTTAAAAGCATAAATCCACTAGGTTTTCACTATAAAATGTAACAAAATTATAAAAGGTGAAGAACTAGAACAACACTCCACATGCTTCATTATGAAACAACTGAAGTAACTCATTTCTTTGATTAAAATCTACACATCTTAGGAAGGTGCCATCTGTTGGCTTGGTTTTTCACTTTCAATATTTTGTTGCATTTCATAGTAAAAACCTAGTGGATATATGATTTGAGAGAAAAGGTGTATTATACAAAAAAAACCAAATGAAAACTTTAAGTTTCATGAAACTATTATCACTAAGCCCTAGTTTCATAGAATCGTCAATCGTTTGGAAATCGAGAAAGAGAACTTTCCCACTTTATGAAGGTGTTATATGTTTAACAAAAGCAGGGAAGCACCTAATTAACATATAGACTTGTAGGGTTAGTTGTTCAAAGGGTTTCTTAGTAATTCTTTGGGATGTGTTGAAATTTCTTATGTTCATTTTTTGAGCAGTCTATGTGTTTAATGAGTTGGAGGGTGACTGTGTAAGTGGGCCCAAAATATTAAAAGAAAATCTAGAAATTCCAAAGGTTTTTGTGATCATCTATCTCATAAAGATTGATGATTGGCACTTTCTGACAATTTGATAGTGCTTGATCTTTAGCAAATGTAGGGAAGCACCTTGTTGATGTCTGGCCAGTTTCACAAAAAGGTAATGCAATCATTCTAAGTTTAAAGCTAATTCATCCAATTTGTGAAGAATGATGGTTAAATTTCAAATTTCATAGCATGACATGAAATATACTATTAGGGCATTAATTCTGATCAATGCTATCTCATGTGAGGTTAATATAGTAATAAGAATTCCAATTTTCCATTATTGAACACTACAATTACATAATTCTCACAATGTGAATATTTTTAGAGTTGAAGGTGAAAATTTTCTAAGGGTTTTGATTTGTTGATAAGCAATTTTCAAAGGAGAAAAACAAGGAAATAGGGTGAGTATCTTGAGTTCCTAGAAAATTGAGAAAATATATTCATAGTAGGATAATTATCAAGCATGCCTCCATAAAGGGATTTTTTACGGAGGGTATATTACTTTAAAAGGGTTGTATATGATGATTTCTTAGAGAAAATTCCACAATCCATGAATGAGCTTGCTAGGGGAAAAGAAATTATTCCAAAGAACCATAGGTTATTGGTCAGCAAGGGTTTTTTATGATAATGAAAATTATTTGAGAGATGTCAAAGTATCCATTGGAGGATTAAAGCTTTTTTGAAAATGGTTTGCACAAAGAAGACTAGATACTCCCTTGAATAATGTATGGGAAATTAACATTGGCAAATTAATTATCCCAGGAGTTTTCTTTGATGATGATTTGCTTGCAATAATTTCAAAGAACTATGATCCAATAATAAGGATTGTGAAGAATCATGTCAATGATAATCTTTTTAGGGTTTCACCAGAATTAATAAAAGAGGTTTTCAAATTAAACCCTAACCATGCAGTCCATGAGAAGATAGATATGGAAGACCTCTAGGATGGGTATGACATACAGAGGGTATATTTAAGGGGAGGATTATTACAAGAGCATTTTTCTAGAATAGGATCATTACCCCTAGTTACACCAAACACTCTAGAGCCATTGTTGAAAAAGTATTTCAAGCTTAGAGCACAAGCATTGTATTTCTCTTACTGCAAGATCTTTGGCATGGATGAGCAAGACCCCATCCCATGTTCCATTATCTTCATCATTTTTTCAAACCCTTTAGTATGGTATGAGCTCTATTTTTTACTCTGTTACTCTCTTGGTAGAAGAAATTCATATAGGTTAATAGGTATTGCAAATGCTAAAGTTAATAAGCCCTTCTGTTGGTACTACATGTTGATGTACATTGTTGGATACAATTGATCAATTGTGTGTTGTCTTTGATGTTACACAAATATCATATTAGTTATTAGACAAATTCTACAAAGTTCAGAAGGTTAGCAAAGTGAATTAAAGAGTCTACCAAGTGTTCTTGAATATTACACTATGAAGACAGTTTCTACCAAGCTCACTCGGGCTTCAAAGGATTCTGTGACAGAAGTCAGTGTTAACCAAGCTCCCAAGGTCAAAAAGGAAAGTTAGTTTCTACTGAGCTCACAAGGTCAACTAAGGAAAGTTAGTGTTTACCAAGTTCACTTAATCTCCAAAGGATTTTTTAGAGTTCACAGTGTTTACCGAGCTTCACTTGGTTAACACTAGAAATCATTTTTGGAACAGTGTTTACCGAGCAAGGTCAGCCAATGAAAAATTTCATTTTTTTGAGAAATAAAGTTTAATTGTTACATGTAATGTTTTTAGCCAACTGATGTATTGTTTATTGGTAAATGTAACTTGTAAATGAGCCGACATGACAATTTGTAATGTATAAATAAAAGGTCAAGTTGTGAATTCTAAAGTTTGAATGGATGTATGCATGAGCAAGCATGCAAGTGAGGTGATTGTGTGAAGAGGAAGTGTGAGAGAATCTTGATGAAGGATCATATATCCTTGAGGAGAAACAAAGGTGTATTTGATCAGAGAGGATCTAGTGAAGCAAAAAAAAGATCTGTATTAGCAAGTTTAGTTGCATCTCATTCAGGTCACTTCATTGCTACTTTTTCATCATTGTAGAAATGATTTGTAAATTTCCTAATAGAGTTGGTTTAAGAGCCATTTTGTAAATCCTCTAACAAGGTGGATAGTTCTACTGAATTATTCTAAATTTCTCTAGCAAGGCCACTCCTAGTAGGGTGATTAAATCCTCTAACAAGGTCACACCTAATAGTGTGTTTTGTAACCTTTAATAGGGTTGGCCCCTAACAGGGCTCACTTTAGAAGAGTAAAAATTTGTAGCTAGTTACTTGGTGGTTTTTCCCATATTGGGTTTCCACAGTAAATCTGGTGTCTCTTGTGTTCATGTTATTTCCTCTTGCATGCATTTTAATAATTATGAATTCTTAAAGATCAGTAATAAGTTAATACACATTTCATCTACCGAGTTACAACATTTTTCTATGTGGCTATTGAGTGACAATAGTATCTAGTTTTATAAGGCATCTAAGTGATCTATGGATTTGTTTTTGTGGTAACTAATTCACCCCCTCCCCCCTCTCAATTGCTCCATCTATAATTCTAACAATTTGTATAAGAGATTTTAGTGCTTGCAGGAAGGATTTTAAGGATCTAAGCTAAAGATTTAGATGTCTTACAAGAGCAAAATTCCAAGGCTTAACAGGGATAACTTGTCAGCATGGAAAGGTCTAATGAGACTCCATTTGACTTCCATTGGAGATACAAGATTAAAATATCTGGATGAAGTGTATGTAAATCCTTCTGGTACATTATCTATAGATGACATTGTTGAGAAGAAGGCTCATAACACCATCATGATAGACATTGCATCTACCCTAAGCTATGAATAATTTGATGATGTTAAGGACTGCAAAACTGCCTTTGAAATGTGGAACAAGCTAAAAGATATCTATGGAGGAGATGATAATGTGAGAAGGGCCAAAGTAGAAAATCTAAGAGGACAATTTGATCAAATGAGGATGATAGTTGATGAAAATATTGCCAAATATGTTGAAAGAGTCGAAGCAATTATCAGTGCAATCAAGGCTTCTAAAGGAGACATTGAGGAGGAAAAAATTGTAAGTAAAGTTCTTAGAACATTACTTCCTATTTATGCAATTAGAGTTTCTACAATTCAAGAAAGAAGATGTGAAGCAAATCATAAGATAAATTTAGAGGCCATAGTAGGAAGATTGACTGCATTTGAGCTAGATAACTATGACAACTATGTTCCATCTTCCAAGAACATTAAATCAGCATTTGAAGCCAAGCTTTCACTCAAAGAAAAAGGCAAAAAGATAAAGGATTCTTAGTCAGAAAGTGAAGAAGAGTTAGAATAGAGTTCTGATAGTGATATTGAGGTGGTTGAAGCTCTAATTACGAGGAAATATTCAAGAGGCAGAGGAAAATAAAAAGGTAAGGTTCCTCTAATTTGTTTTTCATGTGAGGAAATTGGACATATTGCTGCTAGGTGCCCAAACAAGTAAAAAAGGGATGAGAAGAAAGGTCACAAGTGCAATGGCAAGAAAGACTTCAAATCATTCAAGGACAAAGGTAAGAAAACATGTTTCATGGCTAAGGATTCTAATGATTTTGAAGATGCGATTGTTTATATTGATGTGAAAGATGAATCTGATAATGATGAGGAAATGACACTTATCTCTCATGTGAGAAAAAATTATACATGGATCATAGATAGTGGTTGCTCTCATCATATGACTGGTGATAAAACTAAATTTGAAAAATTTGAAGACTATGATGGTGGTAGTGTGAGGTTTGGTAATAATGAACCTTGTTGCATAAAAGGAAGAGGAAGAATTTCACTAACCAAAGAGCTTGTATGTGATAATGCATATTGGGTAGAAGGACTAAAACACTATCTATTGAGTGTGGCATAGGTACTTAGTAATGGATTCAAAGTGGAATTAATGCATGGAAAAGCAAGATTGCTAGATGACAAAGGAAGGTTGATTAGATTTGGCATTCAAACAAAAGGTAGCTTGTTTTATTTTGAACTTGGTGAATGTTCATGTTTTTTTGCTCAAGTTGAAGAAAGTTGGTTATGTCATAGAAGGTTGTATCATGTGAACTTTGATAACTTGGTAAAAATAAGAAAATTCAAGAAAGTAAGAGGCATTCCCACTATAAAGAAATGTGCGGTTGGTCTATGCAAGAAGTGTCAAATTGGTAATATGGGAAAGACTAGCTTTTGAAGTAAGAACTATCAGTCTGAAGAAGTTTTAGAAATTGTGCATACTGATTTATGTGGACCTATTGGAATTGAAAGCTATACTAGAGAAAATTTCTTCATTCTTTTTGTTGATGATTACTCTAGAATGATGACTATTATGTACTTGTGAGAGAAATAAGAAGCTTTTGAAAAATTCAAGTGGTATTTGGCTAGAGTAGAGAAGGAAACGTGGAAAAGACTAAAATGCTTGAGGTCAGACAAAGGTGGTGAATTCATCTCCCATGAGTTCAATAAAATTTGCATTGAAAGGGGAATCAAAAGAAAGTTATCATACCCTGGCACTCCTGACCAAAATGGAAAAGCTAAAAGAAGGAACATATCTATCATGGACTATGCAAGAACTTTAATGATTGAAAAGAACATTTCTATCAAATACTGGAAGGAAGCTATCAACACTGCAGGTCATACCTTGAACTGAGTATAGCTGAAGAAGGACTCATTCAAAACCCCCTATGAGTTATGGTATGGCTATAAACCCAATTTAAGTTACCTAAAAATATTTAGAAGTAAATGTTAGATTTTGAAAGAATCTAGAAAAGGTAAATTTTATGTGAAAGGTGATGAAGCAATATTTTTGGGATATTGTTGCAAAAGAAAACCATATAGATGGTTGAATTTGTTTACTCACAAAGTCATAGAAAGTGCACAGGTGAAAGTTGATGAGTTTGTAGAAAGGACTGAAAAAGAAAGCAAAGAGGAAATAGAAGACTACATGAGATTTGTTTCCATTAAACCTGATACAATGTCAGATACATCTATCAATCAAGAATCTTCTCCTCCCGAGTCTTTAGTAATCGAGTTGCAAGAAGTTCAAACTGAGCTACAAGAACTTGAGTCACATTATGATGCTACCAAGCCAATGCCTACCAAGTTAGAAGGACCTAAGCAACAAATAGAATAGCTAGAACTTGAAGTTGAAGTGCAAGATGATGATAGAGAAATCCATTCAAAAGGAAAGGAACTTATATTAGCCAAGTATGTCAGGAAACATCATACACTAGATAAGATCATTGGAGATAAATTTGAAGGAACTATGACAAGAAGTAATCTAAAAGGTACTTGTTTACTTTCTAATTTTGAACCTAGAAGTGTCAAAGATACATTAGAAAATGAAAGTTGGATTGAGTCTATGAATGAAGAGATAGAGCAGATAGAGAAAAAAAAAACATGGACTGTTATACCCAAGCCTAAAGATAAAAATATGATTGGAACTAAGTAAGTATTCAGAAATAAGTTGAATGAAGATGGTAAGGTGTCAAGGAACAAAGGTAGACTTGTATGTAAAGAATACTCTCAAGAAGAAGGAATAGACTATGGGGAGACTTTTTCTCCTGTTGCAAGAATGGAAGGTGTCATGACCTTACTTGCATATGTTGCATACAAAGGATTTAAAGTTTATCAGATGGATGTCAAGTCAGCATTTCTCAATGGTATATTGGATGTAGAAGTCTACATTGAACAACCTGAAGGTTTTGTTGATCTAGACAAGAAGGACATGGTTTGAAAATTACATAAAGCATTGTATGGTCTAAAACAAGCCCCTAGAGCATGGTATGAAAGATTGCATAACTATCTTATTTAGATTAGTTTTCAAAGAACTAGTGATAACATTAGTTTGTATATCAAGGAAGGACCAAATAATAAGATTGTTTAGGAAGAAATATTAGTGGATGATACTTTGTTCACAGGGAATGATGATCTTTACAAAGAATTTTTAGAGCAAATGAATAAGAAATTTGAGATGTCAATGTTTGGTGAGATCAAATTCTTTGTTGCTCTTCAAATTCAGCAGACTAAGAATGGCATCTACATCACTCAGTCTAAATACATGAAGGAGATATTGAAAAAAAATTGTATGGAAGACTATAAAACAATTGGAACTCCTATGTGCACTGGTCTAAAGCTTACCAAGGATGATGAATCAAAGGAGGTAGATCTGACATTGTATAGATCTACGATTGGAAAGTTGTAGTATGTAGTTCATACAAGGCTAGATATTGTTCTTGCAGTTGGTATTGTAGCAAGATTTTCAGAAAAACCAAGGGAAAATCACATGATGGAAATGAAAAGGATCATGAGATACTTGAAAGGCACTAAAGATTATGGATTATATTACAAATTTGGAGGTAAACTAGATTTGAAAGTGTTTACTAATGCAGACTGGGTAGGAAAGATTAATGATAGGAAGAGTACAAGTTGAGTAGAATTCTTTCTTGGAAAGAGGTTGGTTTCTTGGACAAGTAAAAAGAAAATTGTATATCCTAATCCATAGCAGAAGTAGAGTATGTTGCAGTAGTAGTAAACTATTCTAATATTGTTTGGTTCAAACAATTATTGGAAGGCATGAAGGAGGAAATCAAAGAACTTTTTGTTATGTTTTGTGACAATACAAGTGCAATCAAAATATCTAAAAATCCAGTGATGCACTAAAAAACCAAGCATATTGCAATAAAATATCACTTTGTCAGAGAATTGGTGCAAGACAAGGAGGTCAGATTGGAATATGTCCATACAAAGGAACAAATTACTAACATATTCACCAAGTCTTTACCTATGGAAGAATTCTTGTATCTAAGAGGTAAGTTAGGGTTCATTCCCCTATCTAAAGCTCACTAAAATAAAGTTTTAGTGATGCATCAACAAGTATCATGTTCAAGATCTTTTAGTTGATGTAGCATAGTTATGGAAATATTGCATATGAATCAGTACATAAGGTACATTGCTATTCATTTGGTTTGTGTTGTCTTTGGCATGTGTTGTCAAAGAGGGAGAGTATACTATCATATCTTTATGAAATTTGAATTTTTTTGTGAAGAGTTTGATGTTTGAAAAAAAGCTATGTAATTCCTTCACAGAGGGAGATTACTATTTGTGGAATGAAATCCAAGAGGGAGCAACATTCTGTCACAAAAGACTTGTTCTCAAATTTCATTGTGCTATGACATGTTGTGTTTCCATCAATGCTAAAGAGGGAGATTTTTGGATACAATTGATCAATTTTGTTTTATCTTTGATGTTACAAAAATGCCATATCAGTTATTAGACAGAGTCTACAGAGTTCAAAAGGTCAGCAAAGTGAATTATAGAGTCTACTGAGTGTTCCTAAATTTTACACTATAAAGATAGTTTCTACCGAGCTCACTCAGGCTTCAAAGGATTCTATAACAAAAGTTAGTTTAATAGAGTTGGTTTAATAGCCATTTTGTAAATCCTCTAAAAAGGTGAACATTTCTACTAAATTGTTCTAAAGTCCTCTAGCAAGGCCACTCCTATCAGGGTGATTAAATCTTCTAACAAGGTCACACCTAACAGTGTGTTTTGTAACCTTTAATAGGGTTGGTTCCCAAGAAGGCTCACTTCAGAAGAGTGAAAATTGGTAGCTAGTTACTTGGTGGTTTTTCCCATATTGGGTTTTCACGTTGAATCTGGTGTCTCTTGTGTTCATGTTATTTCTTTTTGCATGCATGTTAATAATTGTGAATGCTTAAAGATTAGTAATAAGTTAATACATATTTCATCTACCGAGTTAGAACATTTTTTTGTGTGGCTACCAAGTGTCAACAGAATCTAGTTTTATAAGACATCTAAGGGATCTACAGATTTGTTTTTGCAGTAACTAATTCACCCCACCCTCAACCCCCCCCCCCCCCCCCCCCCCCCCCCCCCCCCTCAGTTACTCCATCTATAATTTCAATAGTACATATTCTTGTATAAGGGAGTTACCTTTTTCTCTAAAGAAATGAAATTAGAATTGGAAAAAGATGGAGAAAAACCCATATCCAATTATGGAGTGCAGATATGACATGAGAGGTGATTGATGTAAGCTTTTTTAGATTTGATAGGTATTTTGCCTCTAGATTTAGAATGTTATTAGTAGGAGATAGCCCTAGGATACCCTAGCCTCTATTAAAATTGATTAGACCAAAATATAATGCTAAAGGGTTAATGGTGAGTCACAATTGGGGAGACATCATCCCATATACAGTGTCTATTATATTCAAAGTTTATGATTTTCTTGGAAAACCACATCTACTACCTGATCAAGTGCTTCTAAAAGTAGGTAATTGTTGAGCTTCTATGGCAAATAGGATCAGTGGAAGAAAGAGAATTATTAGGAAAATCCAAAGGTACATTTTTTCCCAAAATTACTATTGTGCACAATTTTTTTTAATCAAAAAGGGATGGAGGCACTTAGAGAAGCTTTTATATAAATATCAAATGGCTCAATCCCATGCCCACTTTATAGAGCCAGTGCGATTTTATAATTTATTCAAAGAAATAACTAAAGGTAAATTTCATAAACATATGGTATACGTTCTAGAGGATATAGTTAGAAACAAATTCTAAACACAAGAATAGGAACTTAGGAAAGAAAAATGGAAAGTATACAACAAGATCTTGGATTTTATAAATGCTTTTGAGCCATATTATGATCCTCTAGCTAATAGAAAATATTGTGGTATTGTAGACACCTAAATTTTTCCAAATACTCTTAACCTAACCAATTAAATAAATAATTATTATTTACTTAATTCCCCTACTTTAATTAAATAAATTTTACATTTATTTAATTGCGTTCACCTTACCTTGATTTGAATTAACTAAGGTTTATCTAAATCCTAGCCTTTCCTTAATTTAAATATACTAAAGTTTATTTAAATCCTAACCCATTCACTTTAATTAAGTACTTCATTTACTTAATTAATCCTTTCCTAATCCCACTTGGAATTAAATATTACATTTAATCCCATTTGAGCACATGGCTCCTACCTTTAACTCCTAACTAACCCACCTTTCTAAACCTACCCACTTCCTTAATCACACTTCCTTTTCCTAATCACCTAGCTAATCTCCTTTTAATCCTAAGTGTGTGCTCACACATGTGTGAGGAATCCTCACACTTCCCATGCCTCTCATGTCTTCCATGCCTTTTGCACACTTGTCCTCTTGCATGAGAATTAAGGTGTCTCACACCTCTTTTACACTTGTCCCCTTGCATGAGAGTCAAGTTGTCTCGCACCTCTTCCACTTATCATTGATCATGTCACCATCAAAAGTTGCTCACACATGTGTGAGCATCTTGCCCCCTTTGAATGGTCAAAACCCTAATCCACTTGGAGTCTACTTGGCCTCCACCTCATTGACACATCCTCAATCCTAAGAGATCCTAACCCTTCATCTTGCATTCAATCTCCACCATCTATTGCATCTCATTTCTTATAAAAGGAGAGCTCTCTCCTTATTTAATCAAGCATTATCTACCCCATTGTTATTTTTTAGGAATTGTGAGCAACCACATCCCATGAGCAAGAAAATCATCTACACTTGATAGTTTTATGAGGTTTGAATAGTGATATTTTCAATGGTTTTATGCTCTTTTTTGTTTCATGTCATCCTTATTTTCATGTTTTCTTTCATATTTTGAGGTTTGCATGATCATGTAGGAATATGCATTAGTTGCTTAGTGTTTATTCTCTTATTTCATTTTTATGCAATACATTTTGGCATGCCCGGTGGGACCCACTTCATGGGTTAGAACTAACATTCTAATGTATTTTTGTATTTTGTGAGCTTTTAGGTTGAGGAAGAATTTGGGGGTCAAGTTTCATGAGGAGCGTGTAATCGAGTCATAAAGCCCATCATCACGTTTCGAAGACATAACATAAGTCTTTTGACATATAGCACTCTATATTTCATTTCTTATTGCTTTATTTTCTAGTTCTAGGAATATTTACATGTTGAACATATTTCTTTGCTAATAGGAATTTTTTTTATATAAAAATGCTCCTTCCTTGTTAATAAATAACTAGCTTTAAAAAAAAAAAGAGGGGGTAAGTTTGCCTTATTTATACTTTTCTTTAAACATATATATAAATTGTTTCAAAAGAAAAAAACATGGGGTTAGTTTAATTAAAAATATAAAAAAAATAATAATAATAATAATTTAACAACTGTGTTATTTTTATTGTTATCGTAGGGCAGCTACCACCATGGCACCATCCTCGGTGCCACTCACAGTAGCGCCCGTGAGTGGTGCAACTACCATCGGGGTTCCCTTCTTCTACCCTACCGCTTCCTCTCCTCTTTGTTGCCCCACCACTTCACCCACCTCATCCCCTCCTCTTTATATGTAGCACCTGTCAAGAAACCTCTAACTCTACTCATCCTGTTGTCGATGCCTTTTTTGCTTTGTTGTTGATGTTTCTCCCACCGCCGACACCTTTCACAGCCACTGTTGACGTTTCCTCCGCTTAGCCTACCCAACACCCTCATGGCCACCCCGCTATGTCTGCCCCCACCATGGCACTTCCTAACATCCAATCATTAGTTGCTCAACCACTGATCTCTCTGCCATGATAGGTTTTTTGCTCCCCTTCGTGGCCGCCTATCCACTACCTCCTGTTTGCAGCTTAGCCTGAAAAACCCTTTGTCAAACATGCTGCCTGCTAGAACATCCACTCCACTCCCTACATTTTCTCTATCTTTGACTACTCCTCTTCTCTCCCTTGGCCCTTCTCTACACAAACCACCTCCCACTTCAACATTGGTTTCGCTCACTATGGCACCCCTTTCTCTCGAGTGCCACCCATGGCCTTTTACAATCAGCCAAACCCTCACCTCTGTTATCCCTCCGCCTGTCCTTGCTTCCTCCGCCCATAGCCCACCACCCGTGGACCACCACTACACAAACCTCCACATAGGCCTCCTCTAGTGTTGCCACATGGCACCCATTAGGGTTTCAACCACATGGCATTTTTCTTGACAATGCATGCATACATGTACTCCACATCAGCACATAAACAAAGCATTTTTCTTTTTCTTTTTCAAAAAAGTTAAAAAATAAATTTTTTTTCTTGACGTGCCTCTAACCATCAAATTTAACCTTGCAAGTCACTGACATCATCACAGCATCAGTAGTCCACATGCCCTTCTAAGCCATAAGGAGCAGCCTTTGGTTTTTTGCTCATAACTTGAGCATATGGACTCCATTTTTGAAAAATGAAATATTGCCAAAAAAGTTGATTCTGAGCCCATCATGATGGTGCTAGTTTTGCTAGATTTTGATGATGTTTAGATCTTTGTTTTTCCTATAAAAGTCTAAACTTTTTGCTAACCTTTTCATTATAGGGTTGTTTCACATTTGTCCTACATTTTTGCTGCCCTAACTTGTGGTTTTGCAGGGATATTTTCTCACTAACCATAGTGCTTGCAAATTTTTTCTATAATTTTGTTTTGGTAATGAACTTGTATGTCTAAACACTCATCTTTGAATGCATGGTTAAAGCTAAAACAATCGAATGCAATCTTGAATGCCTTAATAAAATGCACATGTATGCTTAGGCTAGCAAACATTTGGAATTGGTGTTTAAAAGGAACTCACACAATCTTGAATGCCTTAAGGGAAATTGATTTCATTTTCAGAAATCTTGATTATACACATGCTTGATTTAATTTCTTGTTGATGAATTTGTACTTTTCATTTATTTTGTCAAGAATTTCAAGTTGGAATGAACATTGTATGGTTTAATCACGCGTGTCTTCAACATAGATTTGAAAACCTAAAGTTTCATTAGGAAAGAACACGTGTCTTTTGAACCCTGAGGCCACTTACGTATTCTCTCCCCTTGTGACTTTGGGTGATCTTGGGTGCATCGGAAATAAGTGATCTTGTTTTTAGTTTCTAGGGAGGCCTTCTTGGAGATTTCATTACCCCTTGGGATGAACTCAACTCTAGTGTTCTGGAAGAGCATAAAAATTGGGAGGTGAATTGAAAGACAACTCTCTTGGAAGTAAAATATTGTCACTCTTGGCTAAGCCCCAAAGAAATTTATACCTTTGGAAAGTAAAGGAGGAGATTTGGTTTACCGTCTCCCCCCAATTGTGAGGCAGTATTTTCTTTCATCTACAAATTTGGGCTTCACATACCTTGCATATATCAAGGACCCTCTAGTTGATCCTTGTACATCCTAGTTTCAACATTATAGGTTTGTTGGTGTGTTTTACATTCTTGAGTGTTTGAAACACACTTTCCTTGTACATATTTCCTTGTTTGATTTAGCATCTTAAAACCTAAAAACTCAAAAAAATCATAAATCATAAAAATCATAAAAGTTCAAAAATTTAAAAAAATAAAAAAATCTCAAAAATAACAAAAATAAGTCTAGTTTTAAATCCCCTTAGTCAAGATGTCCACATCAATTCCATGTCACTTCTTCTTTCCATCAAACCATTTCCTTGATGTCTTCATCATATCTAGTCATCCACATCATTTCCTTATCTTCCTCATCATTCAATATAATCCATAATCTTCATCCTAGTCATGCTTCATCATCATCCAGATCCAATTTCCTTGGCCAGTCTCATAATTCATTCCTAATTCAATTCTTCACATCATGATCCTTCTACTCCAATTCCTTGTCAAATTTTTCATTTCTAACCAATTCTTAATTCAATCCATTTAACTCTTCATCCATAATCAATCTTTCTAACTTCATCCACACCTTCTAATTTAACTTTTCATCAAATCTTCTACTTTTGAAATAGGAGCATAGTCATACACATTGTACTTTCATTCAAATTTCACATTCAATTATTTGCAATATCATAGGGTTTTTTTATCAAATCAAATCAAATCCAATCCAATCAATATCAAGTCCAATCCATTTCAAATCAAATCAACACAAAGTCCAAACTTGCTCCTAGTCCTAGGTTCATATTCAATCCATCCTCGAATCACTCATCACTCTTCTTATAACATATATGGATCTGAATTTTGTTAATCAAATGGTTGACAACCTTCAAAGGAAATATGGAGTTATACCTCCCATTCAACCAACATATCAAATCCATCCTCAACACTTCATATCCAGCTTTCAACCACCTCATGTTCATTACTCTTCTACCTTTGACAAGGGAAATCCACCTCATTACCCTTCTACTACACATGATTCCATTCATAGCCCATACAATTCCTCCAACACAAATGCCCTTGCCATGGAAATGGAACAATTAAAGAATTACCTCTTAGCAATCCAACAAAAAGAGGCCACCTTCCATGCCATGTGCCCTCTTCCCCCATGTTTCAAAGATCATAGTCCTCATGTCCCATCCAATCCCAACCCTCCATGCAATCCCCTACCCATAGTCTCACCTTCACACAATCCTAATCCTCCAAAAACATCATCCCCACCTTGTAAGGGGTATTTCTCATCATTCATGGCTAAGTGTAAAATTCAAGATAAAGTGAGCTAACCACCCAAAGTCATACCCCCAATTCCATCTCAAGATCTTCCTCTAAAGCATGACATTATGTATTCCTCTTCTCCTCTAGATTAGAGCATTTCTTCATCCCATCGCTCTCCTATGCCTCAAGATCCATTTATCCCTCCTAGTCCATCTTATGATACCCTTCCTAATCAAGATCAAAACATTCGATGTACCATGCACATTATTGATTCCACTCCATCTCAAGAGTTCACATGCATAGATCCTCCACTTCATTAAAAATTTCCTTCCACTTCATCCACTCATATTCCTCCATGTCAAGATCAAATCACTCCATCTCATGGTTCCATTCCCTCCACTCCAACATATGATTCTAGTCCATCTCACTATCTACTCATTCCATTACATGATCCTCTTTTTAGTCAAGATCAAAGTACCCCTTCATTTTCCTTTCATGATCTTACTCCATCTCATGATCCTATTAGTCATCATAATCCCCTTCATGATCCTAATCCTCCACATGATCCTATCACACCTATCCAATTCACTCATGAACCCCACCTACATGGACTCGCATCTTGTGTTGAAAATAATAAGTATCCCATTGAAGAAAACATGGCTCAAGATGTTGGCACACCTTCCACTCCTTCCAAATCTAAAATTCCTCCATCCAAACCCCAATGTTCCCATCCTCCATATTCCCATTCCTTCCTCACTTTTGTCCATTCTAGGTACGTATATTCCACTGCCAAACCCTTCATCCCTTCCATCCATTTTGGGCCCTTACATACATTCATCCACCATATCCATGTTCTCCACTTTATCCCCTCATGATCCTAAGCAATATCAACAAAGGTAAACATCCTTGAACTCCTTCCAATGTTCACCATCCATAAGCTCTCCATCCCACTTACCTTCATGCACCCATACCATGGCCAATGGAAGAAAATTGGATGCCAAAGAAAAATAGAATAAAGCCAAAAATCCACAAAAGCCCAAGGATCAACATGTCCCCTCTAAAAGACATGTCCAAGAAAAGAAAAATTTGATCCAAAGAAAAATCAAAAAGCCTCAAAGGCTCAAAATCAAAAATGCAAAATTTTTGTGGATCCCAAAGCTACTTAATGTAGCAATCAATCTCAAAGAAATATTCACAATGACATCCAATTCTACAAATCTGAAGGCTTCCCTCATTCATAAATCATCCCAGCTTCCATTTTCTAAATCCATTTTGGGTCCTTATGCCCCAAAATCCACCATCCTAAATCCATCATCTCCTTCATCTATTTTGGGTCCCTATATCCCAAAATCCACACTTTCCCCTACATATCCTCCACAATTTCCTCCTTTCCATCACCCTTCAAGGTGTGTGCCAATGATGATCTTTCCACCTCCTTCATCAACTCACTCACAAGTCTGCCAACCTAACATCCATCAGCCATGTCTTCCTCCCACCCACTCAAACCATTAATCCAAACCTTTCCATAAGTCATTGCCCTCCATTCACTATCCTACCAACATCTATGAGCAAATAATAAAAATTCCTTGAAAATAAAAAATACATAAATATCAAGGGATAACATCCATGAAAATAGATGCTTGAGTCCTCCCTTCATTTTCCTATCATGCATTTATTGCCTCCCTCTTCCACTTATCCATCCATTCACTTTTCCTCTTCCACTTGCACTCTACACTAGGGGAAAGCTCCATCCATACCACTCTTCCTTACATATCTTCCATACTTCCCTCTGTTGTTCATCCTCCTTTTCCATCTTTGAGCTTAACTTTCACTCTCCTTTCATCCATCCATATGCACTTTTCATGTCCATACACCATCCTACATACTTCCATAATCTTTTCATATATCTGATCTTGACATTTTATCCATAGCTTGCATCCCATCATCCTTATCATGTTCATTCATCCATTTTTACATCCATACTCCTACATACTTCCATCCTTCTTTCATATGTCCTTGATCTTGGTTATCCCATCCATCCAATCCATTTCATATACCAAATTTCATCCATACTCTTCATATCATTATCCCTTTTCCATACCCTTCATGTCATTATCCCTTTTTCATACCCTCCTTCCCATATCCCTTACTCATTCCCCTTTCATACCCATGCCTATGATCAATATTAGAGGCACAATACCAAAATGTTCATACATGCTTTGGAAGAGAACATGCCTTCTCTTCCTCCATACACTAGACTTCCTACCACCTTTTAATCTTCATGCATCCTTTCCCACCATATCCTCTTCCATTTTCCTATTCTTGGTATGGGGCATTGGGACTCCTTCCAAACATGCTCCTTGGTTCCACATTTTTTGATACCATATCATTTGGTCCCTCATATCCTTTCACCATTCCTTCCATTGACCAGTTCATGTTGCTTTTCCTCCATTTACCATGCCTTGGTTATCCCTTGTCATTGGTTCCAATCCATTCTATCTCACACTCATTAATACCACATTCATTAAATCTAATTCTTCCAACTTGCTTCAATCTCATTTGTTTATCCTCTAATTCAATCAATCTTCCCCTCTTCTAATCCATTCACATCAATTTCTATTCTACTCTCATCATTTTTCATCTTATCAACATCCTTCTTCCAATCTCATCCATGTTCATTCTTCTATCTGCCATAAATTTTAAAAAAAAAACCAAAAATATCAATGTGCAATCAATATTAATTCAATCATTCTAATCTTGCAAATCTTGTACATCAATCATTAATCACTTCATCAATTTGACTCAATCATCTGAAAATCCATTAACCATATTCAAACATTATCATGGGATGAATCCTTCCCAATCCTTGGATGTGCATTACACTTATTGGTAGCTTTGTCATCCTTAATCAATCATCATCAATCAATCTATTAATGGTTTTTCAGCTTGACTAGGGGCAAAATTTTGGTTTTCTTTTGGTTTTTCGTGCATGATTTCCTATTACTTGTATGCATTAGTATTTTTTTCATTTCTCATGGTCTTTCATCCTATTGTCCCAAGAATCATGGTCTTCTATATCATGGTTTCATAAGGCATATGGTTGTATTAGACCCCTATTTTCATGTACTTGACACATTGTCATCTTGGTTCCTCATACCTTGGTGCATAGTGTTGAGTACAACTTCAAACTTAGGTTGTTCACACCATTGCAACATAACATTTCCAGTCCCTTCCATCTTCCTATCCATTTCGAGAGAACATCCATGTTCTCCTAACCAGCATGTCCTCTTGAGGGGGCATACCCTTTCACCCTCATCATCCTTCCTCATCCTTTTATGACCAGGGCATCATGCTACTAGTCTCCTTACATGACTGGGGCATCAGGCTACTAGTCTTATCCTCCTAACGACTATATTTTATTCTTCTTTGATATAACATTAATAATGCTATATCAAAGAGGGGCAAACTGTAGACACCTGAATTTGTCCAAATACCCTTAATGTGACCAATTAAATAAATACTTATTATTTATTTAATCCCCCTACCTTAATTAAATAAATTTTACATTTATTCAATTATGTTTGCCTTACCTTGATTTAAATAAACTAAGGTTTATCTAAATCCTAGCCTTTCCTTGATTTAAATAAAATAAGGTTTATTTAAATCCTAACCCATTCAATTTAATTAAGTAATTCATTTACTTAATTAATCCTTACCTAATCCCACTTGGAATTAAATATTACATTTAATCCTATTTGAGCAGATGTCTCCTACCTTTAACTCCTAACTAACCCACCTTTCTAAACCTACCAACTTCCTTAATCACACTTCCTTTTCCTAATCACCTAGCTAATATCCTTTTAATCCTAAGTGTGTGCTCACACATGTGTGAGGAATTCTCACACTTCCCACATCCCTCATGTCTTCCATGCCTTTTTCACACTTGTCCTCTTGCATGAGAGTCAAGGTGTCTCACACTTGCGTGAGAAGCCATGCTTCTCACACCTCTTGTACACTTGTCCCCTTGCATGAGAGTCAAGTTGTCTCACACATTAGTGAGAAGCCATGCTTCTCACACCTCTTCCACTTGTCATTGATCATGTCACCATTAAAGGTTGCTCACACAGGTGTGAGTATCTTGCCCTCTTTGAATGGTAAAAACCCTAATCCATTTGGAGTTGACTTAGCCTCCACCTCATTGAGACCTCATCGATCCTAAGAGATCCTAGCCCTTCATCTTGCATTCAATCTCAATCATCCATTTCATCTCATTTCTTATAAAAGGAGAGCTCTCTCGTCATTTAATCAAGCACTGTCTAACCCATTGTTATGCTAAAGAAATTGTGAGCAACCACATCCCATGAGCAAGGAAATCATCTACACTTGATGGTTTGATGAGGTTTGCATAGTGATATTTTGAATGCTTTTATGCTCTTTTTTGTTTCATATTTCTTATTTACATGTTTATCTTCCATAATTTGAGGTTTGCATAATCATGTAGGAATATGCATTAGTTTCTTAATGTTTATTTCCTTGATTACATTTTTTATGCAATACAAGTATGAAAATAGTTATGTTGGTGGATAAATTTGCTAGTTTTATGCAAACTTTGAATGAGAAGAAGGAAATTCTTACATAACCATACCCTGATAAGGCCATGAGGTAGAGAAGAGATTGACAAGTAAGATGATTTTGAACATAGGGTATTACACATTGCAAAAGAAAGCCAAGTATATAGTGGCCAAAAGTGTACAACTTGTTCCTCCATACAAAAGACCACATTCTGAAAGCCCACCTACTCCATCTACACCTAAGAAATAGAAGTTGGAGTAGGGATCATCTTCTAAGGTTGAATACTACTCCCCTACCCAGACCCAACTCGAAATAGATGATTAAATATCCTTGAGAGAGTAGTTGAGACAAATAGGAGAAGAGAAGGATATTGTATATTGTAGTTGCAATGATATATATAAAAGGATTTCCTGAGGAGCCTCATATGCCAACACTAGCTCTCATTGTAGGAGATTACAAAGGTAAATAAATAGACCCTATAATAGCACAAGCCTCTAAAAAATATACCGATGATGAGAGTTTTGTAAAGTCTTTATGAGTTTGACCACCTTGTCATCTAACCTTCACCACCTTTTAAAACTTAACCACTATGTGACCATTATTGTTACCTTTTAATTGGGCCCCCTGGGACATGTATCAAATTGTTGCTATGTTGCAAGAAATAATGATCTAGAAACTCTACATAGCAAAAAAGTGATGGTCATAGATCTCACTTCATATGATGGTCCCAAAGATTCATTAGTCCATGCCAGAACTTGATCCAATAGAAACATTGACCTTTTCCAACTCACCTAACAAATTTCCACCTTTCTTGTGATCCACAAGAAAATAGGACCCACATATCTCATGTGAAATGAAGTCTATGCATCTTGACAAAGTGATAAATCAATAGCCATAGATCTTGGGAGATTGGATGATGGACAAAAGACCCACTAATGACTATGCTAACCAAAGAGAAAGGGGACCATGGTTCTATGTGGCATGTTGTCTCTTTGTTTCCATGACAAAAATTCCTAAATTTTTTGACAATGACAACTAGACTCTCGTCAATCCTCTTTGATCTAATGGATAAGATAATGTAGGCTCGCAAAATAATAAATCGTGCAATCACTTAAGAAATAAGATATAACCTAAGGTTTTAAAATATTTTTTCATGTACCCTAATATTTGGATATTCAAATGTATGTGACCATTAACTGCATTTGAATTCAAATCCTTCAATTTTGGTGAGAACGAAAAAATAGCTAACAATTTTGGTGACTTATGGGGGATGCAAGCTTGCTATGTGTATGACTAGTGACCTTTGACATCCATTGGGCTATGGAGCTATATAAAAATGAATATCCACCCTATAACTACAACTTAGGAAATTTGCATCTATCCTTTGCAAAAAAATTCAAAACTATTGTTCCAGAGGAACAAAATCATGTGCACCTTGCACTTCTTGGAAAATAGGAAAGAATTGGAAGGAACTACTCTAAATATATACATGAAACATTCAACCTCATCAAAAGCAAGGTTTAAGACATATTCCATTGACTAGAATAGGAAATATTTTTCCATTAGGCCTACTTAGCTAGAAAGCATTTGATTGTTTTCAATTGATTATCACATAGGGACCACTCCATGTTGCATCAAATTTTGAATGTCTCCCTATTTTTTCTCTAACTTCTATTAATGCTTTAGAATAACTGAGGGGGGTGGGGGTGAATCAGTTATTCAAGGTCCAAATGTCCTAATAAAACTCTTTCACTAAGTAAAGTGAGCCCATTAAACTATTCATGCATGTAACGCCCTGCTAAGGGACCCAAAAGAAATGACCTAAAGTTTTACTAAGTTTGACAACATTTGTTTTTTAAAGTAAGAAATAATAACATGCATATCAAACACATAGTAGCAAAAGAAATAACATACAATGAACTAAAACATACACAACAGGCTACATTTCTTAAGGATCCCATGACATTGAATTTCATTTAAATCTAATCTAATAGTAAATCAAACAACTACCACATCCATGTGAAAGAATAATAGAAAGTCCAAAGTCCATAGTATACATTTGTTCTGAATGCCTCTTGGAAAATGAAATCCAAAATGCTCAATCATCCACTGTACATGTCACATGGTTTGAAAGGCTAAATGAATATATATATGTAGAAATAAAGACACATCATCCTCCTTGAATCCATGATACAAAGTACACTAAAAATAAATGAAGCCATCCACCATACATGATAAATCCATCCATCATAATAAACATCTAATATGAAATACAACTATCCATCACAACACACATCTAACTAAGTGCTTGGTTCCTCCCAACCATCAATAGAATCATAAAACCATTGTGGGCCCTAGCCATCCCCCAAGCGTAACATCCTAAGCCACTAATTAGATTGTCGATACTATCATAATAGTCATGTCACTACTAAAACACGCTACAATAAAGCATAAGATTATCCTACAAAGTAGATAACATCACCTATCACATGCTAATAATCAATATAAGGAAATGTGTTAGTAAATAAAATCATCTAAACATGATAAACAAGCATCCCAAGAAGCTCCATCCACCATGACTACAGATGGATCTCAATGGTACGAGTAAAAAAGCACTACCACCTGACCAAATGGAACCTAAATGGCCCACTCCCACCATGCTAAGGAGATAGTCACAAGTCCCAAACAAGATATCAAATCACATAACACAAAAGTACTCTCTAAGTCTAGAAAAATCCTAAAAGTAATCTAACTCAAAGGGTTCCAAGATAGGCCAATATCTATACCCAGAGACACAAAAGACACATAGGAAACCTACTATGTAAGTAGGCAAGTTTCATCACATGAATCATGCTAGAGTTACCATGGTAGTCTATCAAGACCCCAAGCCCCTAGTGATCCCTATGTGGCCACTAGTATCCTCTTGTATTGACAAGGCATAGTATAGAATGCAAGGTCACAACCAAGCATTCTCTCTACTCCCATCCTAGTCTGTACTAGTACTCGAGGCATGGGCAAGAACATTCAAAGACTCTTATTAGGTTCATTTTACTCTCAATTAGTGCATTTTTTCACTTATTAAACAAATTAAAATGAGTTACCTTGGTAGCAACTTAGTGCCCCTACCCCTATTGCAAGCCACTTCCTGACACTACATGTAGATAACCTACCCTAGGCTCATAAAAGCAAAAATCAAAATCATATAAAATCACCTCATTCCTATACAAGTGACTAGAAAGCATGATAAATATAATCATAGTAATCACATCAGTTCTCTATGAGCAACTAGAAAGCATCAAAGATAAATCACAATATCCATCAGTTCTCATTGAGTAACCAGAAAGTATTTGAATAATACTGATCAACGACTCAAAATGGTTAACCCAAACATGTCACAACATGACATCATCAATAACATAGCAAACACTTTAGTCCCATCAAGGCAACTAAAAGAGCAACCCAAGTATAATTGATCGAGGACTCAAAAATGATTAAGTCTGGTATCTCATATACATACACGTCAGCTTCACATAAGAAGAATGGAAAGCAAAAACAACAATAAATACAAACTCATCGTAGATCATATCATCACATTACCATGGTTGGGTTAAAAGATCAAGATCAACATCATAACTTCACAATCACATAACTACCAAGCCTCTGGTAAAATTTCCTAAATTGGTTAACGCTCTAGTCAACTCCAAACCCCATATATAGACATCACACAGAAAACAAGATGATCTCATAGTTGGGTTTGATTTGAAAATACAGAGTTGAGTTAAAATAATGAGGTTTCTAGTTTTTGTTTTCAACGTAAAATTCAAGTAGACAAGATTCATCATTTACCCCTGTAATTTAACCCATTCTTTATTCCTATAAATTACACAATTCCCTCTATTCATTTTTAAGTCAATTCTTCCAAAATATTGCAAGGGTAATTTATTCATTTAAAATATTAAATAATACTCCTTGATTGATTTAAAAAAAAACAAACGATCTAGACATTATTAAAATCAATATTATTAACAATAAATTTAAAACTTCATTAAATTAACTTCAATTATTAATTAAAAATTAATTAAATTATATTTAACTAAATTAATTAATAACTTATATAAATGACAATAATCATATTAATACTATTTAATTATTTTTTAAATTAATAAATATCAAATATACTTATTAATAAAATTAATAACATATAGTAATTAACAATTAATATTATAACTTTTTATATATAAATATTTTTAAATTTATTAATAATGAAATAAATTATTATTAAAACTCATAAAAAAATTAAAATTTAATATCTATATAAAAAACATTTTAAAAAATATATATAACATAACACATAAATCAAATGGCATGCAATTTGAAATCATAGGTTGGTCGTATGCTTACGGCTGTTGTTGCAGTCGTAGGTTTGACTACATATAGTAGTCAATCACCGATAGGAGATAAGAAGTGGGGGTGGGTAAAACCCCCTCCCCAAACTATATATTATTATTATTATTTTTAAAAATGTATTTTATGTAAATTATGTTATAAACAAACCCACCCCCCCCCCCCCCCCCCCAACTTATACAATATATACATATATATTGTATATACATACATACACACACACACACACACACACAAACACACACACACAGACACACACACCCACACACACACACACACACACATATATATATATGTATATATATATATACATATATATGTGTGTATATACATACATATATATATATATATGTATATACACACACATATATGTATATATATACATATAAATATATGTGTGTGTGTATATGTGTGTATATATATGTATACACACATATACATATACATATACATATACATATATATATATTTATTTATTTATTTTTAATTTTTTTTTAACTTTTACAATTTTAATCTAATAGGAGAACTATGAATATCCATTCAAATTTTTTATTTAAAAATTCCACATTATTTCAAAACCCATTTCCCTATTTAATTTTCCATAATCAAATCTATTGAAAGAAGGTTTCAATGCTACTATATACCCCATGTATTCATAAAAATTTCCACAAGCATTCTAATAGATTCAAAATATAATATTGAAAGATTCATCGCAGGGAAAATTGAACAAACAATTCTCAGTCATGATGAAGGCAAGAAAGTAAAGAGGGTAATCAACAGTGCGAAAAATCAAAAGCATCTACCTGGCCTCTGATGCTAATTGCTATGCTCAAGACAATTGTAGAGAAATCCCTCCTCTCGAAGCCTTCTCCTTTCTAATATTCTTTTCCCTTCCAAAATTCCCTATCCTTCAAAAATGAACCTCCCATTGTGATAAAGAGTTCTCTCCTTAAATTGGAGCACTAATTGTGTGTTCACCTAGGAGAACTCCGTGTGCACTAGACTTCAACTCTTATTAACTTTTCTTATTATTTTCTTAATCTTTTTCATGAATGTCAAATGAATTATTAAATTACTTTATTTAATTTTTACTTGACTTCTCTTTAGATTAATTAATTAAATTTAATCTCATGCATGCATTATGCAATTAAAATATATTTTAATTAATTTCTTATATTTTCAACTCATGCATACATCATGCAAACTTAAAACCTTTTCATAATTTAATATATTTTCACTTTTATATTTATTTTTGAAACTTAATTGATAAAATATTTATTAACTTAAATAACAATATTTAGTATTTATTTAAAAATGAACTCTAAATATACTATTATTACATTTAATAAATATTATCATGTTCTAAATTATAATTATAATTTTTATCTTCAAACTTAATTCTTTTTATTTAATTAATTTCACAATCAATTAAATATAATTAAATATTAAAATATCATAATAATTTTCCATTAAATTAAATCATTAATTTAATCTTTTAATTAGACTTAATTAATAGAAAATTCACCAAAGACTCAATAAAGTAAAATACGAAAACCCATCATAGAAAAAAACATACAAAATCAAACTAAAGAGTTATAATCACAAGTTAACATCATTCGATGCATTCAAAGGGTACACAACTCAGATACTTGTCCTAATTTTTTAGGACAAATGGCTTAAGGATTTAGGATTTGGACTTAAGAATTTATCTCCCCTCTCTTACCATTGAGATAATGTGATAGGGTATGCTCATCCTGGCAATTCAGGGAAGTCGATACCTAGTACCTACAACCTGCATAAAATCCACACATGGACAAACACAATATTCTAATCTAAACAAGTAATGGTAGGAAGTGGTGCATCATGTAGATCTTGACTAGCAGGTGACTATGACTCCCTTCCTTAACCACATCAAAAATGCCATACATAAAGAAAACAAACATGCACACCATACACATGCAATATGGGGTAAGTATCCATTAAAAATATATATATAATCCATCTAGCTAATCATCATCAATACTTGAAAAAAATTGAATAATCATCATGCATACATAAAATATAGAGTACCAAGTAATCTCATCATTTAATAAACTAAATCTGAAACAATATCTTATAACCTCAAAATAGTACCACTAATCATCAAACATAAAAATGGCACAAAAGAGTTTGGCAATGATAGCAAAAAATGCAACTTAGGAGCAAGCACTATATCCACCCCCCTAGAATTAGGCTTAATCCTAGAAGCCTACAAAAAAAGTAAAGCAAAGATCTCATTGTGCATGTCCCATTGGACCCTTTCCCCCTATAGGAGGATATGAATCTACTGAGTACACTCTCTGGGCTCTACCCATATCACCAATTGTAGGTTCCAAAGTTGTGGGTCTCTAGCCTGAGAACTATGGTTTCCCTTGAGGACAATGAGATGACTTGTGTCCACATTTTCCACATAAAAAATATTCTCCATTGAAGATCCTTTGAACTCTAGGTGCACTAGATTGCTGAACACTACCCCCACTAGGATAAGACAGAACACTATGGGACACTTTATCATACTGGTTGTGCTTGTTGCACTGAGCATTGTGATAGTTCCTAGCTTTAGAACCATTGCCACCACTATGTACTAGAGGATAAGTTACTCTTTGTTTTTTATTACCCCCAGAAGGAGGTTTATTGCTACCACTTACTCCTTGATTACCCTTCAATCCTGATGCTAAAGGTGCTCCTACAAAACCCCGATGTCTAGGTTAACACTCTAGTCCACAAGAATGACTCAATGTACCACATCCTTGAGGGTTTTAGGTTCAAACACCTTAACAACCCCAACTAAATGGTTGTTCAAGCCTCTAATGAAATATTGTGCCAATTGTGTAGGGTTGTCACTAATTCCCAAGAAAGGCACGAGCTCATAGAACTTGCACTCATACTCTACTACGATCATAGTGAACTATCTTAGGTTGTGGAACTCATCTGCTCTATGCTGCTTCCATTCCTCTAGTAGGAATAACTCACAGAACCTCTCCATGAATAATTCCCATGTGTCACTATTCATGTCTATGCCCAGCTTCTTTTCCTTAATAGTCCACCAAGTGGTACAAAGTTTTTCAGGTTAGTAATATAAAACCTTGCTTTGACATTATTGTCAAAGTCTTGCATAGCAAAAATCTTGTCAAGATAAATAAGCCATTGCTCTGCTACATAACCCAAACCATGCCCATTAAAGGGCTTGAACTTAGACCTCTGAAGGTCCTTCATCTAAGCAGATACTGTGGATCTCTGTCAATCCCTCAAAGGGCTCCTAGACCTAGGTCTATGCTCATGTCTTGTCTAGTGTGCTTTATCTTGATCATGAACAAGAACCAAGTGATCCATGATGGTTTTCATCATTTTCCTTAAGTAAACATCCTCAAAGTTAGATTTCCACTTGCCATGGTTCTCTTCCTAATTCTCACTAACATGCTCTTCCCTATTCCCTTCCTAATTAAGGTCTTTGTAGACATACTCATGTACACTAATGTTTCTACCTCATCCATGGCCCCTACCATGGCCTAGGCTATGCCCTCTAACTAAAGATCTTGCCCCAAATACCATCCTATAGTAATATCCAAGATAAAAGATAGTAATACAACCATGAAGCATACTACTATAAAGCATAGATGAAAAACACATGTTTTGAAAATAGAATAAATTTCAATTTTTAGTTTTGCCTATGTTTAGGTTTAAGTATAATTTTTAGTTTGACAACTAAGTGTTGAAGTATGAAAAATATACAACTAAAAGTTTAAGTTTTGTTTTAGTTCAACTAGTTTTCAAGTTTCAATTTGAAATAGATGTACATAACAATTTAATGTTTTCATTTTTGTCCAATGAGTTAACACTAGTGGCATTCCAAAATACTCAGAGCTCCTAATGTAGAAACTTGTTCTCTGATACCAAATGTAAAGCCCCACCAAGGGACCCAAAAGAAATGACCTAAATTTTTACTAAGTTTGACAACATTTATTTTTTGAAGTAAGAAAGAATAACATGCACATCAAACACATAGTAGCAGAAGCAATAACATAAAATTAACTAAAACATACATAACAGGTTACATTTCATTAGGATCCCATGACATTGAATTACATTTAAATCTAATCTAATACTAAGTCTAAAAACTACCACATCCACATGAAAGAATAATAGAAAGTCCAAAGTCCATAATATACATTTGTTATGAATGCCTCTTGGCAAATGAAATATGGAATGCTCAATCATCCACTGTACATGTCACAAGGTATGAAAGGCTAAAAGAATATAAATATATTGAAATAAAGATACATCATCCTCGTCAAATCCATGATACAAAGTATAGTAAAAATAAATGAAACCATTCACCATACATGATACATCCATCCATCATAAAAGATATAAACATCTAATATGAAATGCAACTATCCATCATAAAACACATCTAACTAAGTATGTGGTTCCTCCCAACTATCAATAGCGTCATAAGACCATCATGGGCCCTAGCCATCCCTCATGCATAACATCTCAAGCCACTAATCAGATTGTTGGTATTATCATAATAGGGACGTCATTGCTAAAGCATGCTACAACATATGCACAAGGAAATCTAACATGCTAGAATAAAGCATAATATGATCCTACAAAGTAGGTAACATCACCTATCACATGCTAATCATCAATATAAGGAAATGTGTTAGTAAATAACATCATCTAAACATGATAAACAAGCATGCCAAGAAGCTTCAGCCACAGTGACTATGGATGGATCTGAATGGTAAGAGTGAAAAAGCACTACCACTCGACTGCGTGGAGCCTAAATGTCCCACTCCCACCATGCTAAGGAGATAGTCTCAAGTTCCAAACAAGATATCAAATCACATAATACAAAATTACCCTCTAAGTCCAAAAAATCATAAAATTAATCTAACTCAAAGGGTTTCAAGATAGGTCAACATCTATACCCAGAGACACATAAGACATGTAGGAAACCTACTATGTAAGCGAACAAGTGTCATCATATGAATCATGCTAGAGTTATGCTCATAGTCTCTCAAGACCCCAGCCCCCTAGTGATCCTTATGTAGCCACTAGTATCCTCTCATATTGACAAGGCATACTACGGAATGTAAGTTTACAACCAAGCATTCTCTCTACTCCCATCCTAGTCTGTACTAGCACTCAAGAAATGAGCGAGAACATACAAAGTCTCTTATTAGATTCATTTTACTCTCATTTAGTGTAATTTTTTCACTTATTAAACAACTTAAAATGAGTTATCATGGTAGCCACTTAGGGCCCTAGCCCCCATTGCAAGCCACTTCCTGACACTACATGTAGATAACCTACCCTAGGCTCATAAAAACAAAAATCAAAATCATATAAAATCACCTCAGTCCTATACAAGTGACTGGAAAGCATCATAAAGATAATCATAATAATCAGATCAATTCTCTACGAGCAACTAGAAAGCATCAAAGATAAATCATAATATCCATCAGTTCTCATCGAGCAACTAAAAAGTATCCTAATAATACTAATCAACAACTCAAAATGGGTAAGTCAAACATGTCACAACATTACATCATCAAGAACATAGAAAATACTTTAGTCCCATCAAAGTGAATAAAAGAGCAACCCATGTGTAATTGATCGAGGACTCAAAAATGATTGAATTAGGTATCTCATATACATACACCTTAGCTTCACATAAGAAGACTGGAAAGCAATAATGACAATAAATAAAAAATCATCATAGAGCATATCATCACATTACCGTGGTTGGGTTAAAAGATCGAGATCAACATCATAACTTCACAATCACATAACTCTCGGGCCTATGGTAAACATTCTAAATTGGTCAACACTCTAGTCAACCCTAAACACCATATATAGACATCACATAGAAAATAGGACAATCTCATAGATTGGGTTTGATTTGAAAATATAGATCTGAGTTAAACAATAAGGTTTCCAATTTCTGTTTTCAGTGTAAAATTCAAGTAGACAAGATTCATCGTTTACCCATGTAAT
The DNA here is from genome assembly GCA_028749045.1 of Cupressus sempervirens. Lineage (NCBI taxonomy): Eukaryota > Viridiplantae > Streptophyta > Pinopsida > Cupressales > Cupressaceae > Cupressus > Cupressus sempervirens. Next base: position 584,785,712 of record CM053787.1, on the reverse strand, counting down.
TTAACCCATTCTTTATTCCTATAAATTGTACAATTACCTCTATTTGTTTTTAAGTCAATTCTTCCAAAATAATCCAAGAGTAATTTATTTATTTAAAATATTAAATAATACTTGTTAATTGATTTTTTTAAAATAAATGATCTAGACTTTATTAAAATTAGTATTATTAACAATAAATTTAAAACTCCATTAAATTAACTTCAATTATTAATAAAAATTAATTAAATTATATTTAACTAAATTAATTTATAATCTATATAAATGACAATAATCTTATAAATATTATTTAATTATTTATTAAATTAATAAAATATAGTAATTAACATATCATATTATAACTTTTTATATATAAATATTTCTAAATTTATTAATAATGAAATAAACTATTGTTAAAACTCATAAAAAAATTACAATTTAATATCTATATAAAAAACCTTTTAAAAAAAATATAACATAACACATAAATCAAATGCCATGCGATTTGAAATCACAGGCTAGCCATGCGCTTATGGCTGTTGTTGTAGTCATACTGCAACCGTAGTTGCAATTACAACTGTGTACAACAGTCAACTACGATAGAAGATAAGAAGGTGGGGTGAGTAAAACCCCTTGCCCAAATTATATTTTTTTATTAATTTTCCATAGTCAAATCTATTGAAAGAAGGGTTGAACACTACTATATCCCCCATGTATTCATAAAAATTTTCACAAGCATTCTAATAGATTCAAAATATAATATTGAAATATTCATTGTAGAGAAAAATGAACAAACAATTCTCAGTCATGATGAAGACAAGAAAGGAAAGAGCATAATCAACTGTGTGAAAAATCACAAGCATCTACCTGGCCTCTAATGCTAATCCCTACACTCAAAACAATTGTAGACAAATACCTCCCCTCAAAGCCTTCTCCTTTCTAATATTCTTTTCCCTTCCAATATTCCTGGTCCTTCAAAAATGAACCTCCCATTGTGATAAAGAGTTCTCTCCTTAAATTGGAGCATTAATTGTGCGTTCACTTGGGAGAACTCCGTACTCACCAGACTTCAACTCCTATCAACTTTTCTTAATATTTTCTTAATCTTTTTCATGCAATTCAAATGAATTATTAAATTACTTTATTTAATTTTCACATGACTTCTCTTTAGATTAATTAATTAAATTTAATCTCATGCATGCATTATGCAATTAAAATACATTTTAATTAATTTCTTATATTTTCAACTCATGCATACATCATGTGAACTTAAAACCTTTTCATAATTTAATATATTTTCACTTTTATATTTATTTTTGAAACTTAATTGATAAATTATTTATTAACTTAAATAATAATATTTTTCATTTATTTAAAAATGAGCTCTAAATATACTATTATTACATTAAATAAATATTATCATGTTCTAAATTAAACTTATATCTTTTATCTTCAAATTTAATTCTTTTTATTTAATTAACCTCCCAATCAATTAAATATAATTAAATATTAAAATATCATAATAATTTTCCATTAAATTAAATCATTAATTTAATCTTTTAATTAGACTTAATTAATAGAAAATTCACCAAAGACTCAATAAAGTAAAATGCAAAAACCCATCATAGAAAAAAACATACAAAATCAAAATAAAGAGTTATAATCATGAATTAACATCATCTGATGCATTTGGAGGGTACACAACTCAGATACTCGTCCTAATGTTCTAGAAAAAACGGCTTAAATGTTTAGGATTTGGACTTAAGAATTTATCTCCCCTCTCTTACCATTGAGTTAATGCGATAGGGTACTCTCATCTTAGAAATTAAGGGAAGTCGATACCCAATATCTATACCTTGCATAAAATTTATGCATGTACAAACACAATATTCTAAGCTAACGAAGCAATGGTAGGAAGTGGTGCATCATGTAGATCCCAACAAGCAAGTGACTATGACTCCCTTCCTTAACCACATCAGAAATGCCATACATAAAAAAAACAAGCACGCACACCATACACATGTAGTATGGGGTAATTATCCATAAGAAAACACATATAATCCATCTAACTAATCATCATCAATAACTGAAAAATACTGAATAATCATCATGCATACATGAAATATAGAGTACCAAGTAAGCTCATCATATAATAAAATGAATCTGAAACAATATCTAATAACCTCAAAATAGTACCACTAATCATCAAACATAAAACTGGCCTAAAAGAGTTTGACAATGATAGCAAAAAATGCAACTTAGGGGTAGGCATTATAATGCATCAAAGCTTAAGCTTTCCTACTTAGCAAGTTATTGTAAAATCAACATGCAAGAATCACAAATGAAGAATAAACACATAACATAGTGATATACATGGAATCCCAATATGGGAAAAACCACTAGTAACATGCTACTCAATTCTCACTCTTCTGAAGTGATGCCCTATGAAAAGCCTGCCCTATTAAAAGCTACAACATACTATTAAATATGACCTTGTTAAAGGATCTAACCACCTTGTTAGAAGTGGGCTTGGTTAGAGGACTTTAGAAAATTCACTTGGAATGTCACCCTGTTAAAAGATTTACAAATGGCTATTAAACCAACCTAAGTCCATAGGATTTTACCCTAACTGATACAATTTTTAGTGTAATAATAAGGGCTTTCAATCTGATACAACTCACAACATAACTTGTAAATTTTAGATCTCGATTTAGTTCTCAAATTTGTCTGGCTTTCAATCACTGTAGCTCTGATAGCTTGTCCTCCTTTCAAGCTTTGTCTTCTTTAGTCTCCATGCTCGATGTACCAGTGCAATCTCCTTTGTGGTCACCTATCAAAGTAGAGTCTTTATACTCTATTCCTTCCTCTCTCTCAATGCCTTCACCTTGACATCCTTCCAACCACTCCAAAAATTTGGCAACTTAGCAACTCTTTCTTCTTGACTAGTAACTCCTTAAATAGAAGTCTAAAATGCTTTTGTTGCTCTAATCTTCCCACTTTTAATTTTAGTTTGAATGGATTAGGTAAGATTCAATGAATCTATCCCATATCTGGTTCCTTCTAGAAACATCATGAAGAATCCTCTTAAATTCACCCAAAAATAGTTTATCTCGAATTTTATGCCACCAAATCATCATCCTTATCCTCCATCTGGTTCAGAAAATTCAAGGTAACAAACTTGTCAAATCAGATTTGGCAAATCTTTGACTTTTCAAATAATGCAGTAGCTCAGTAGTATTGAAATATTGATGCTCGATATATACTGTGTTACTCGGCATCAACTAAGTTTCTATTGATGCTCAAAACCTATTACCTTCTCAACACTTGAGCTTTCTCGGCTCCTTTTGTTTCACTCAGCTTACACTAGATTTTACATTTGGTCAACACTTACTCAAAATCTGCTCGGCTCCTAATCAACTTAGTCAAGCTTTGTAGATAGCTTTGTCACAACTTATTCTTTTAGAGTTTCTAAATGTAGCCAACATCTATATCTTTAGGTATATTATCAATACATCCTTTTATCATTATCTTCACTAATCCTTGCACTTCATTACAAAACCATAACTCAACCTTTTCCTTAGGTTCTTTTGTTACATCTTATTGATCAAATCCTCTTCATCAATCAACTAAGTGATAGTACTTGAATCTTATAACCAATTGTCATTCTAGAAAATAGTAGGTTTGACATCAGTGATAAAACAATGATTGAAAATATTCTTTATCAACAATCTCACTCTTTGCAAACAATCATTCTTCTTCAATAATGATCTTTTCAATTAGATCTCAACAATCTCCCTCTTTGGCATTGATGACAAACCAAACTGATCAACTAAGTTATGCAAATTCTAAATAAATTAAATTCCAAAAGGAAAATTTTTGTATCCTTCTGAGTTCTTCTATAAGCATCTCTCTCTTTCAAAATTTGTTGATAAACTGTCTTCTACTTTTTGTTCTACTCCCTCTCTCTTATCTCAATTGATTCCTTGTTTCTGCTTCTCTCTCCTATCTATTGTTTCCTTTTTACTTCCTTTCTATTGTTGTTTTTCTATTTTTCCCTATACATTTTGATATTCTACTTCTCCCTTTGATCTTCTACTTCTCCCTCTGCATGCATTGATCAATTTCTATTATTTTAGTATCATATCTTTCTTTTGATCTATTTATCTACTTCTCCCTCTTTGAAAACAATGCCAAATACATACTATTTCAGCATCTTATCATGTAGGTGTAGTATTTTCATGCACACTAATTTCTCCCTTTGTCACCTTTCTTGTGACTTGTTTTGAATTTTAATACTTTGATTACTTCAAGATAAAACCTGAAGTAAGTATCCTTTACATTAATTTATAACATTTCAACAATCAACTCACTTGATACAGGACAGTCTTACTATTTCTTAAATAACTTTGGATAGGGGTATTAACCCTAACTTACCTCTAAGATATTCAAATGCATCTTTATGTAATGTTTTTCTAAAGATGTCAACAATTTGTTCCTTTGAGTTGACATATTCCAAGTTCACTTGCTTGTCTTCCACCAATTCTCTTACTTAGTGATACTTAATTGCAATGTGATTTGTTTTGGCATGAATCACAAGATTCTTTGATATGTTGATGACACTTGTGTTATCACAATATAGTATCACATATTTAGTTAGCTCTACTTTCATACCTTTCAGCAGGTGCTTGATCCATATAATATTGGTGTAGTTGATAGCAGCAACAACATACTCAGCTTCTACTATGGACTATGAGCTACAAATTTTCTTTTTGGTAGTCCAAGTGACTAATCTTTTACCTAAGAAAATTGCTCCTCCACTAGTGCTTCTTTTTCTATCAATATTGTCTCCCCAATCTGCACCAATGTACGCTTTTAATTCAAACTTATCATTCCTCTTGTAGTATAAGCCAAAGTCATTAGTTTCTTTTAGATACCTCCATATTATTTTTACTACCATAAGATGATTTTCTCTTTGATTTGCCAAAAATCTTGCCACTATTCCAACATCTAATGCAATGTTTGGTCTACTATGCACAACATACTACAACATTCCAATCATTGATCTATACATGGTCTAATTTACTTTAGCTGACTTATCATTCTTGGATAACTTATGTCTAGTTACCATTGGTGTACTGACTAGTTTTGAATCTTCTAAGCCAAATGTCTTGAGTATCTCTTTGATATATTTTTATTGGGTTAGAAATATGTTTCAGTTGATGTACTTGCTATCCAACAAAGAATTTTATTTCTCCAAACATTGACATCTCAAACTCATGTTTCACAAAATCTTTGCATAGGGCATCTTTTCCTCCAAATATTATATCGACAATATATATTTCAAATATCAAAATGTCTTTCCCTTTTTCTGACTTGATATATAGGTTGTTGTTGTCATTTTTTATTTCAAATCCTATCTTCACAAGATATTTTTGCAATTTCTCATTGCATTCCCTAGGTGCTTGTTTCAAATCATAGAGTGCTTTGTGTAGTTTCCAAACCATATCTTTGTTGTTTTCATCAACAAATCCCTCTAGTTTATCTATGTAGACTTCAAGAAGCAAATGTAATTAGTGTTCTTACTCCTTCCTTTCTTACAATAGGGGAAAATGCTTCCCCATAGTCGAGTCCTTCTTATTTTGCATAACCTTTATAGACTAGTCTAGCCTTATTTCTTCTGATCTCACCATTCTCATCTAGCTTGTTCCTAAATACCCACTTGGTACCAATCACATTCTTATCAACTGGTCTTGGATGTAAAGTCCAAGTTTTGTTCTTCTCTATCTAATCTATCTCTTCTTCCATAGCTTTATGCCAATTGTCATCTTACAGTGCATCTTTCACTATTTTGGGTTCAATCTTGCTCAGTAGACATGATTCATTCCTTAGTATATTACTTGTCATTAGTCTAGCTTACTTGTTACCAATTATATGTTCAACAGGGTCTTCTCACATAATTGAATAGTCTTAGTTCTATCCTTATTTCCATGTTTGATCTTTAAGCTTTAGAGTCACTATTCACATCTCTTTTAGGTATTTTATCATCTCCTTCATGTGAGCTAATTTCAGAGTCAAAATGTGCATTATCTTCATTTTGCAACTCAGCTTCTAAATGCAGCTCAAAATTCACTAGTTGTTGCTTGGTTGATACTAAAACTTGTTGTTGATTCCCAACTTGATTGGTAGCTTCTTCTTCAGTAGGCATTTCTTCATAGAAGTATACAAAGGATCTTTACTCTTCTATTTTCTTGGTTTCATCAGCTTGAACTTCTACATGCTCATCAAAATTTACATTTGCACTCTCTACAATCTTGTTAGTGTTAGTATTCAAACACTTGTATGGTTTTCTTCTAGTGGAATATCCAATGAATATGCCTTCATCACTCTTTGCATCAAACTTATCATTTCTAGTATCTTTAAGAATTTAGCATCTACAACCAAATACTTTGAAATGTTTTACATTGGGTGAGTGACCATACCATAATTTAAAAGGTATAGCATTTGTGCCTTTCTTGACTTGTACTCTCTACAATCTTGTTAGTGTTAGTATTCAAACACTTGTATGCTTTACTTCTAGTGGAATATCCAATGAATATGCCTTCATCACTCTTTGCATCAAACTTATCATTTCTAGTATCTTTAAGAATTTAGCATCTACAACCAAATACTTTGAAATGTTTTACATTGGGTGAGTGACCATACCATAATTTAAAAGGTATAGCATTTGTGCCTTTCTTGACTTGTACTTGATTCAGGGTGTAGATAGTTGTACTTACAACTTCTCTCTCATACTTTAGAGCAACATTTTTCTCCATATTAATGTTCTAACACAGTCTATCACTGATCTATTCCTTCTTTGTGCAATGTTATTCTGTGGGGAGTTCTTGGTGCTGATATTTGTCTCTTGATTCCTTTGTTATTACAAATTGTCTCAAACTCTTTATATGTGAACTCTCCTCCTCTATCTAATCTAAGGCATTTCAGACTCTTTCCTATTTCCTTCTCAACCTTGGCCAAATACCACTTAAACATTTGAAATGCATCAAATTTTTGCTTTAAGAAAATGGCAGTCATCATTCTAGAGTAGTCATCAACAAGAAACATTATATATATGTCTCCTTTGTAGCTTTGGACTTCTATTGGGCCACATAAATCTGTATGGTCTAACTCTAATATTTCTTTGGAATTGTAGGTTTTTCTTTTGAAACTTGACTTGGTCATCCTTCCTAGTTGACATTGTTTGCACATTGTATTTTCAAGCTTCTTCAATTTAGGCAAACCTCTAACTTTCTTTATTTTGTTGATGTTAATCAGATTATCAAAGTTGACAAGACATAGCCTTTTATGCCATAACCACAGATCATCAAATCCAACAATAAAATAGGATGCATCTTCCATATCTAGGTAAAAAAAAATTACTCTTAGTTTGTTCTCCTTTTTCTATCATATTTTCATTAGTATCATAGATTTTGGTAGTTTTGTTTCCAAATTCTACTTTTCATCCTACATTGCCTAACTATGATAGACTTGGCAGAATCTAATTCAATCCTCCAAAATAGTATGCATTATCACATGAAATTTTCTTTATAAGTTTAATAGAACCTTTTCCTTTGATTAGACATGGAGCATCATTTCCAAATCTAACACTATTTCCATCATATTGAGCAAAGGTAATAAACTTACTTTTGTCTCCTATCATGTGATATGAGCATCCACTATCTATGATCCATCTATCATTTTTGTTCATAAAGGTTACCAGTGCTATTGCTTCATCTTCATCTCACTCATCCTTCATGGCTACATAGACTACCTCATCATCATTTTCATTAGAATCCTCTTTTTAACAATGTAGTACTTTTTGCTTTTATGTTTGTAATCTCTACTACTGTCTTCTCTTTTGTTCTTGTTTTTGTTGCCTTCTATGTAGTTCTTTTTCTGTGTGAATATTGCAGCAATATGTCCTAATTAATTGCAATTAAAACATATGTTGGGTAGCTTACCTTTGAATTTACCTTTGCCTCTATGAAATCTTCTAGCCAACTATGCTTCCAATTGTTCCACATCTTCTTCATTTGTGTTGCTACCATTTGATGCATACTTTACCTTTTTCTTCTTCTTCTTCTTTGGTTTCACCTCCTCAATATCTTTCAATGATAGCTTGGCCTTGAAAGTAGATTCAAGATTCTCAAGTCTGTAGCTATCAAAGTTAGACAACTCAAATGCAATGAGTCTTCCTAGAATACCTTGAACAGTTAGTGTGTTTCCTAGTACACATTTTAATTCTTGTATGGCTGAAACTTTAATAGCATAGATGGGGAGCAAGGTTCTTAATAATTTTCTATTAACAGTGTCATCATCTTAATGACCTCCAAAACTTCTTATTGCACTTACCACTTCTTTCCTTCTAGACGCATACTGAGCACTATTCCTACCTTCCTCCATTCTCATGTCATCAAACTTTCCTCTGAGGCTTTCTCTTTTTGCTCTTTGAACATTTTTATCTCCTCGATAAATATTAGTTAAGGCTTTCCACATCTTAGATGTAGAGTCACATCCCTTGATGTCATCAAACACAACATAGTTGAGGGTAGAGGAAATCTCTAGCATTGCCTAACTGTGCTCATTTTTCTTCATATCTTCTGTAGTGGGAACAGATGGATCAACATGTTCTACTTCAATTGAGGTTTTTACATGATCACTTATTGATCCAAGATGTAGCTTCATTAACCTTTGCCATGTAGTGAAGTTATCTCTATTGACCTTGAAAACTTCTCTCTTGGACATCTTGATCTTCCTACTTTTAGTACCTTTAAACCAAATCAACAGATGGCTTTGATACCAATTGTTACAAATGCTTTAGAATAATTGAGATGGGGGAAGGGGTGAACCAATTATTCAAGGTCAAAATGTCCTAATAAAACTTTTTCACTAAGTAAAGTAAGCCCATTGAACTATTCATGCATCCAAGCCTAAGCTTTCCTACTTAGCAAGTTACTATAAAATTAGCATCCAAGAATAACACATGAAGAATTAACACATAATACAGTGATTTACGTGGAAAGCCATTTTGGGAAATACCACCAGTAACATGCTACTCAATTCTCACTCTTCTAAAGTGATGCCATGTGAAAGGCTTTCCTTGTTAAAGGCTACAACACACTATTAAATGCGACTTGGTTAAAGGATCGAACCACACTATTAGAAGTGGGCCTGGTTAGAGGACTTTAGAATATTCACTTGGAATGTCACCCTATTAAAGGATTTACAAATGGTAGTTAAACCAACCTAAGTCTATAGAATTTTAACCTAGCTGATACAATTGTTAGAGAGTAACAATAAGGGATTTTGATCTGATACAACTAACAACATAACTTGTAGATTTTAGATCTCAATTCAGTTCTCAAATTTTCTTGGCTTTTAGTTACTACAGGTCTGACAACTTGTCCTCCTTTCAAGCTTCATCTGCTTGAGTCTCTATGCTCAATGTACTAGTGCAATCTCCTCTATGGTCACGTAGCAAAGTAGAGTCTCTATACTCTATTCCTTCATCTCTCTTGATGCCTTCACCTTGACATCTTTCCAACCACTTCAGCAACTTGGCAACTCAACAACTCTTGGTTCTTGACTAGTAACTCCTTAAATAGAAGTCTAGAATTTTTTTCCCACTCTAATCTTCCCACTTTTAATTTTAGTTTGAATGGATTAGGTAAGATTCAATAAATCTACCCCATATGTTGTTCCTTCTAGAAACATCATGAAGAATCCTCCTAAATTCACCCAAAAATAGTTTATCTGGAGTTCTATGCCACCAGCTCACCATCCTTATCCTCCATCTATTTCACAAAATTCAAGGTAACAAATTTGTCAGCTCAGATGTGGCGAATCTTTGACTTTTCAAATAATGCAATAGCTCAACACTATTGAATTTATGATGCTTGACACATACTGTGTTTCTTAGCATCAACTAAGTTTTTATTGATGGTTGACACCTATTACATTCTTAGTACCTAAGATTTCTTGGCTCCTTCTATTTTACTCATCTCACACTAGATTTTGCATTTTCTCAACACTTATTGAAAATCTACTCGGCATGAACTAGCTTGCTTGGCTCCTTGTAATGAATTTAGTCAAGCCTTGCAAACAACTTTGTTACAAATTATTCTTCTAAAGTATATTATCTTCCAACATCTATATGCTCAAGTATATTACCAATACATCATTTTATCATTGTCTTAACTGATCCTTGCACTTCATTACAAAGCCATAACTCAACCTTTCTCTTAGGTTCTTTTGTTACATCTTATTGATCAAATTCTCTTCATCAATCAACTAAGTGATTGTACTTAGATCTTATAAGAAATTTTTATTCTAGAAAATAGCAAGTTTGACATCAGTGACAAAATAGTGATTGAAAACATTCTTTATCAACAATCTCACTCTTTACAAACAATATATGTTCTTCAATAATGATCTTTTCAATTAGATCTCAACATTTTCATCCCACTTCAAGGCAAGATCACCTTCCTTGAAATGCTTAACTAAGCCTAGCTATCGAAGGACCTTTCCATCTACTATTGATATTCTTCTAAGGTTTTCATTGCTTGATTTCTCTTCTCCTCCAACTCCATCTTCACTTGCTTGTCTTCCACCAATTCTCTTACATAGTGATACTTAATTGCAATGTGCTTTTTTTTGGCATGCATCACATGATTCTTTGATATGTTGATGGCACTTCTTTTATCACAATATAGTATCACAGGTTTAGTTACCTCTTCTTTCATACCTTTCAATAGGTGGTTGATCAATATAATATTGGTGTACTTGATAGCAGTAACAACATAATTAGCTTATATTGTGGACTATGAGGTACAACTTTGATTTTTGCTAGTCCAAGTGACTAATATTTTACCTAAGAAAATTGCTCCTCCACTAGTGTTTTTTCTGTCATCAATATTACCTCCCCAATCTATATCAGTGTAGGCTTTCAATTCAACTTTTCAGTCCTCTTGTAGTATAAGCCAAAGTCATTAGTTCCTTTTAGGTACCTCAATATTCTTTTACTGCCATAAGATGATTTTCTCTTGGATTTAGAAAAATTCTTGTCACTATTCCAATAGCTAATGCAATGTTTGATCTACTATGCACAACATACTACAACTTTCAAATCATTGATCTATACATGGTTTGATTTACTTCAGCTGACTCATCATTCTTGGATAACTTATGTCCTTTTACTATTGGTGTACTGGCTAGCTTTGAATCTTCTAAGCCAAATTTCTTGAGTATCTCCTTGATATATTTTGATTAGGTCACAAATATGCCATGTTTTAGTTGATGTACTTGTAATCCAACAAAGAATTTTATTTCTCCAAACATTGACATCTCAAACTCATGTTTCATTTTATCAACAAAATCTTTGCATAGGGCATGTTTTCCTCCAAATATTATATCATCAACAAATATTTTAGATATCAAAATGTCCTTACCTTTTTTTCTAATCCTATCTTCACAAGATATTTGTATAGTCTCTCATGCCATACTCTAGGTGTTTGTTTCAAACTGTAGAGTCTTTTGTACAGTTTGCAAACCATATCTTTGTTGTTGTTATCAACAAATCCCTCTAGTTATTCTATGTAGAGTTCCTTTTCTAGTACACTAAATAGAAAAGTAGACTTTACATCCATTTGGTAGATTTTAAAACCTTTGTAAGTATCATATGCAAGTAGTGTCATTACTACTTCCATTCTTGCAACAGGGCTAAATGTTTCCCCATAGTCGAGTCCTTCTTCTTGTGCATAACCTTTGCAAACTAGTTTGGCCTTATTTCTTGTGATCTTACCATTCTCATCTAGCATGTTCCTAAATACCCACTTGATACCAAGCACATTCTTATTGGCTAGTCTTGGAACTAAAGTCCAAGTTTTGTTCTTCTCTATCTGATCTATCTCTTCTTCCATGGATTTATGCCAATTGTCATCTTACAATGAATCTTTCACTGTTTTGTGTTCAATCTTGCTTAGCAGACATGATTCATTCCTTAGTTTTTTCTTTGTCATTAGTGTAGTTTCCTTATCGCCAATTATCTATTCATCAGGGTGATGTTTTCTCACATACTTGGATAGTCTTGGTTATATCCTTCTTTCCATGTTTGATCTTTCAGCTTCAGAGTCACTATGCACATCTCTTTCAAGTATTTCATCATCTCTTTCATGTAAATTGATATAAGAATTAGAATGTGCATTATCTTCATTCTACAACTCAGCTTCAAAATGTAGCTCAACATTCACTTGTTGTGACTAAGTTGATACTGAAACTTTTTGTTGATTCCCAACTTGATTGGCAACTTGTTCTTGAGTAGGCATTTCTTCATAGAATTATACAAAGGATCTGTACTCTTTCGGTTTCTTGGTTTCATCAACTTAAACTTCTTCATGCTTATCAAAATTTACATTTGCACCCTCCACAATCTTGTTAGTGTTAGTATTCAAATGCTTATATGCTTTACTTCTAGTGGAATATCCAAGGAATATGCCTTCATCACTCTTTGCATCAAACTTTCTATTTCTAGTATCTTTAAGAATATAACTTCTACAACCAAATACTTTGAAGTTTATTACATTGGATGAGTGACCATACCATAATTCAAAAGGTGTTACATTTGTTCCTTTCTTGACTTGTACTCGATTCGGGTATATAGTTGTACTTATAACTTCTCTCCAATACTTTAGAGAAACATTTTGTTCCATTATTAATGTTCTAGCACAATCTATCATTGATCTATTCCTTCTTTCTGCAGTTCCATTCTATGGGGGAGTTCTTGGTGCTGATGTTCCTCTATCTAATCTTAGGCACTTTAGACTCTTTCCTACTTCCTTCTCAACCCTGGCCAAATACCACTTAAAAATTTGAAGCGCATTAGAATTTTTCTTTAAGAACATGGCAATCATCATCCTAGAGTAGTCATCAACAAGAAACATTATATATCTATCTCCTTTGTATCTTTTCACTTCAACTGGGTCATATAAATCTATATGGACTAACTCTAATATTTCTTTGGAAGTGTAGGTTTTTCTTTTGAAACTTGACTTGGTCATCTTTCCTAGTTGACATTATTTACACATTGTATTTTCAAGCTTCTTTAGTTTAGGCAAACCTTTGACTCTCTTCATTTTGCTGATGTTAATCAAATTATAAAAGTTGACATGATATAGTCTTTTATGGCATAGCCACACATCATCAAATCTAACAACAAAACATGATGCATCTTCCATATCTAGGTAAAAAAAAATTACTCCTAGTTTGTTCTCCTTTTCCTATCAGATTTCCATCAGTATCATAGATTTTGGAAGTTTTGTTTCTAAATTCTACTTTGCATCCTACATTGCCTAACTGTGACACACTCAACAGATTGTAATTCAATCCTTCAACATAGTATGCATTATCACATGAAATTTTCTTTGTAGGTTTAATAGAACCTTTTCCTTTGATTAGACACGGAGAATCATTTTCAAATCTAACACCACTTCCATCATATTGAGTAAAGGTAATAAACTTACTTTTGTCTCCTATCATGTGATGTGAGCATCCATTGTCTACAATCCATCTATCACTTTTGTTCATATAGGTAAAAGTTTTATTGATTCATCTTCATCTGACTCATCCTTCATGGATACATAGACTACCTCATCATCATTTTCATCAGAATCCTCTTCTTCAACAATGTAGCAATTTTTGCCTTTATCTTTTTAATCTCTACTATCATCTTCTCTTTAGTTCTTTTCCTTGTTTCCTTCTCTACAGTTTTTTTTCTATGTGCATCTTGCAACAATATGTCCTACTTCATTACAATTAAAACATATGATGGGCAACTTACATTTGAATTTACCTTTGCCTCTATGAAATTTTCTAGCCAACAATGCTTCTAATTGTTCCACATCTTCTTCATTTGTGCTGCAATCACTAGATGCATACTTTACCTTTTTCTTCTTCTTCTTCTTTAGTTTCACCTCCTCAATATCTCTCAATGATAGCTGGGCATTGAAAGCAGATTCAAGATTGTCATGTTTGTAGTTATCAAATTTAGAAAACTCAAATGTAGTGAATCTTCCCACTATACCTTCAAGAGCTAGTGTGTTTCTTGGTACATATCTTAATTCTTGTATGACTAAAACTCTAATATCATAGATGGGGAGCAAGGTTCTTAAGAATTTTTTATTAATAGTGTCATCATCTAACTAACTACCCAAACTTCTTATTGCACTTACGACTTCTTTCATTCTAGAGGCATACTGAGCACTATTCTCACCTTCCTCCATTCTTATGACATCACAATTTCCTCTGAGGATTTCTCTTTTTTCTCTTTAAACATTCTAATCTCCTCCATAAATATCAATTATGGATTTCCACATCTTGGATGAAAAGTCACATCCCTTGATGTCATCAAATTTAGAATAGTTCAGGGTAGAGGTAATCTCCAACATTGCTTGATTGTGCTCATTCTTCTTCATATCTTCTACAGTGAAGACAATTGGATCAAGATGTTCTACTTCATTTGATGTTTTTTCATGACCACTTATTGATCCAAGATGTAGCTTTATTAACCTTTACCATGTAATGAATTTATCTCTATTGAGCTTGGGAACTTTTCTCTTGGACATCTTGATCTTCCTGCTTCTAGTACTTTTAAACCAAATCAGCAGATGACTCTGATACCAATTTTTAGAAATTCTTTAGAATTCTTAAGAGGGAGGGGAATGAATCAGTTATTCAATGTCCAAATTTCTTAATAATTTTTTTCACTAAGTAAAGTGAGCCCATTAAAGTATTCATGCATCCAAGCTTAAGCTTTCCTACTTAGCAAGTTACTATAAAATCAACATGCAAGAATAACACATGAAGAATCAACACATAACATACTGATTTATGTGGAAACCTGATTTGGGAAAACCCACTAGTAACATGGTACTCAATTGTCACTCTTCTGTAGTGATTCCCTATGAAAGGCCTACCCTATTAAAGGCTACAACACACTGTTAAATGTGACTTGGTTAACGGATTTAACCACCCTATTAGAAGTGGGCTTGGTTAAAGGACTTTAGAACATTCACTTGGAATTTCACCTTGTTAAAGGATTTAAAAATGGTTGTTAAACCAACCTAAGTCCATAGGATTTTACCCTAGCTAATAGAATTGTTAGAGAGTAACAATAAAGGCTTTCAATCTAATAAAACTCACAACATAACTTGCAAATTTCAAATCTTGATTCAGTTCTCAAATTTTCTTGGGTTTCAGTCACTACACCTCTGACATCTTTTCCTCCTTTCAAGATTTGTCTTCTTAAGTCTCCATACTCGATGTACCTATGCAATCTCCTCTATGGTCACCTATCGAAGTAGAGCCTCTGTACTTTGTTCCTTCATCTCTCTCAATGCCTTCATCTTGACATCCTTCCAACCACTTCAACAACTTGGCAGCTTAGCAACTCTTGCTTCTTGATTAATAAATCCTTAAATAGAATTCTAAGATGCTTTGCCTACTCTAATCTTCCCATATCTTGTTCCTTTTTGAAACATCATGAAGAATCCTCCTAAATTTTCCCAAAAATAGTTTGTCTAGAATTTTGTGCCAATAGCTCATCATTCTTATCCTCCATCTAGTTCACAAAATTCAAGGTAAAAAACTTGTCAACTTAGATTTGGCAAATCTTTGACTTTTCAAATAATATAGTAGCTCAACACTATTGAAATTATGATGCTCGTCACATACTATGTTACTCGGCATCAACTAAGTTTTTACTGATGGTCGACACCTATTACATGTTCAACATGTGAGCTTGCTTGACTCCTTTTTTTTTAACTCATCTCACACTAGATTTTGTGTTTTCTCAATACTTACTAAAAATTGGCTTGGCATGAACTAGCTTTCTCAGCTCCTTCTAATGAACTTAGTCAAGCTTTGCAGATAGCTTTGTTACAACTTATTCTTCTAGAATTTCTAAGTGTAGCCAACTTCTATATCTTCAAGTATATTATCAATACATCATTGTCTTAACTGATCTTTTCACTTCATTAAAAAACCATAACTCAACCTTTCCCTTAGGTGCTTTTTTTGCGTCTTATTTATCAAATCCTCTTCATTAATCAATTAAGTGATAGTACTTGGATCTTATAAGCAATTGTCATTCTAGAAAATAGCAAGTTTTACATCAATGATAAAACAATGATTGAAAAAATTCTTTATCAATAGTCTCACTCTTTGTAAACAATCTCTCTTCTTCAATAATGATCTTTTCAATCAGATCTCAACATTTGCATCCCACTTTAGGACAAGATCACCTTCCCTGAAATGCTTAACTAAGCCTTCATGTCAAAGGAACTTCCCATCTACTATTGATGTGCTTCTAAGATTTGCATTACTTGATTTCTCTTTTCCTCCAACTCCATCAATATTGCTATCCTCATTGTCATAGCATCATCTTTGGCTAACTCAAGTTGATGAGCCAATTGAAGAGTAGGAAATTCCAATGAAATAGGAAGCCTAGCTTCTCTGCAATATACTAAAATGAAAGGAGAATTTCCTATGGCTCTCTTAGGTATTATCCTATTAGCCCATTGATTTGTTCTCAACT
Organism: Cupressus sempervirens; assembly: GCA_028749045.1. Taxonomy (NCBI): domain Eukaryota; kingdom Viridiplantae; phylum Streptophyta; class Pinopsida; order Cupressales; family Cupressaceae; genus Cupressus; species Cupressus sempervirens. Next base: position 584,769,109 of record CM053787.1, on the reverse strand, counting down.
TGTAATGCCAATACCTCTAATTATCCTCTATGGTTCTTTTCATTATTTTGATTAAATTCTTATTGGATGACTCAGCTAGTCAATTACCTTGAGGATAGTAATTGGAAGATATACTCAAATAAATGCCATGATCTACTACCCATGAACATATTTGAGCTCCTAAAAATTATTTTTCATTATAAAAAATGATGGTGCAAGGAATACCAAACCTTGTGATGATTCCATCTAAGAATTCAACAAATGAATTCTTAGTAACATCCTTTAATGCAATTACTTCTATCCACCTAGTAAAATAATCTATAACAACTAGAATCCATTTATGGCTAGAGCTAGAAGGAGGGTTAATAGGACCTATGAAATCTAACTCCCATAGGGGAAAAGGTTGATCCACTTGAATAGTATGAATTGGAATGGCCACAAGTCTTTGCTTACCTAAAAAGAAGGCACATTTTTCACACTTCCTAACATGCATATGGAAATCATGGAACAAGGATGGCCAATAGTAACCTACCCTCATTATCTTCATAGAAGTGGTTCTTATTTAAAAATGGCACCATCAAGACCATCATGTAATTCCTTAACCATTCTCTATGTGTGATATGCATTAATACATCTTAGCAAAGCTCCATTGAAGTCCCTCCTAAAACGAATACCATCAACTATGGCATATGGGATTGATTGCAATCTGAATTGTCTTCTTTTAGCTCTATCTAATCCTTGAGGATATCCATTTCTTGATAAGAATGTCATCATTTCATCTATCCAACTCCTTGTATTCTCATCTCTTATGCCTTGTTGTTCTATCAATACAATGACAACTTCTCCTTTTTGATTCTTGAGATGAGAACATCTGTTTGCACAATCATTTCCCTCTTACCAATGTAGTGACCTAGATGTCCACATCATACTCCATTACCTTGGTGATCCAACCTACTCTTTTCTTATTAATATTCTTGCTCAAAAGGAAGTCTTTAACATTTGCACGAGGGACCAATAAATGGATCTTATTGTGGGATAGAACATGTTTGAACTTCTTCAAAGATCTAGTAACTAGATGGGCATGTTTCTCCACACAACTATGACTATCCTCATGTCCCTTAAGTCCTTCACTAAAGAATGCAATGGGTTATTCATCATTACTATCATTCAACTAAGTCAAAATAGCATAATTAGTTGACTTGCCTGCTAAGGTGTAAAGGATGAATTCTCTCTTGAAATTTAGATTAATGAGAGTAAGAGCTGAGGATATGGCTTCTTTGATCTCTTCAAAACTTTATTGTCCTTCCTTGGCTGATGCAAAGACCATGTTCTTATTGAGCATAGTTATAAGAAGTTTTACCATGGTAGCTAAATTATGAATAAATATCCTCAAAAAATTAATCCTACAAAGGAAACTTTGCAGCCCTTCTTTTGGTTAGGAAGAGAGAGAAAAAGTATTGCTTTTGTTCTTTCTAGATCAATAGTTAGACCATCCTTGGATATAATGTGTCCCAAAAATTTCCCTTGATTGGTGGTAAAGACACACTTACTTGGGTTCAAAGATTCTCCATACTCTCTACACCTTAAAAAGACTTGCCTAAGGTGGCCAAAATGATCTATCACATTCTTGGAGTATACTATAATGTCATCCAGATAGACCAATACAATTTTTTCTATCATATTCTTAAAGGCTATCTCCATTACTTTTTGCAAACTGGTATCTATGTTTGTTAGCCAAAATGGTATCTTACTATAAGCATAGGTGCCCCACTTTGTGGTAAATGTAGTTTTGTATCTATTAGCCTCTTTGACTAACACTTGATTGTAGCCTAAAAATCCATCTAGGAATGAGAACCTTTTTGGACCACTAACCCTATATAGGATTTGATCCATGGAAGGAAGGGGATGATGATCTTTAAGGGAGGCTTAATTAAAGTCCCTAAATTCTACACATAATCTGATTTCTCCACTCTTCTTCCTAACAGGGATGAGGTTCGATACCCATGATGAGTTCTTGATAGGGAAGATAATAGTAGCCTCAATCACCTTAGATAACTATTTTCTCATTAAAGATTCAATTTTAGGATTCATTGGCCTTTTCTTTTGTCTTACTAGTTTGAAATTTTCATTTAAATCTATGGTATGTTGAAATAACCTTGGGTCAAAACCCTTGAGATCATCATATGTCCATGCAAACACATCACTAAGTTATTGACATAGGTGAATGAAATTTTCTTGTTCACATTTAGTATATATAACAATCCCATGTTTAGGGTTCTTCCACAACAACCATGATTAGTATGTGATCATCTTTACTTGCAACAAGATTCATTCCTCTATCTCCTTGATCATCAAGAGTGAAAGAAATTTCTAAGGTAATCAAATCCTTAGGCAACTTGTTGGAACTAAGATTAATAATCTAGTCCCCATACTGGTCATGTAATCTTGACTAATTTCTATATGAGAACTCTACTTCATTCTATAAGATACTCACAATTTGTGCATTAGATTCAAACACTTTCCAAATGACATTATTATCAAGGATAGCAGGCCTACCTACCACTATAATCTTCTAATTTTCCTCATCTTTAAGGCTCCTTGGCACATCATAAGATGCATCCATTGTTTCAAGTCTATTAGCATGTCTATTATCTTTCCTAAGAATGCTTTGAATATTAAATGCATTGAAACCTTCAAGCAAATCCCATACTCTATGTTTATAAGACTTGAGAAAACCATTCTTGGTGACATTCTAGTTCCTCACTTGATGGACAATCAACTCACTATCTCCATATACACTTAAGGCTTGGATTCCTCTTTTTTGAGCAAGTAGGAGACCTTGAATCAATGCCTCTTAATCTTCTATGTTACTAGTACAACTAAACTGAAGCCTAAATGAGAAATAGTACCTTTCTAGTGTATGAGAAACCAACATCACACCAACCCTTGATCTATTTTTATTCCTCAATCTGTCAAAGTACATACTCCATATCTCACTTGTATTCTTCTTGTTCTTCATAAGGTTATGGATAAGAGTATCCTTTTCAAGTATACAATAAGTATCAAGGCCTATCTCTAGGGTTTCTAATATAGGATCAATTTTATATGCATTATCCCATTTATCTAAGAGAAAATTAGGTGGCCCTATCAAAGAAGTGGTAGGCTCCTATGCTATATCATTTTCATCTATTATAGATTAGTGCAATTCATATTGATGAGGTTAGGATTGTAGGGCTCAATATGATTGAGGGATAAGGGCTCTACTCTGATTGAAGCTTGCGTTCCATATCTCATTCTAAAAAACATGTATGACCAATCAGAGGATATGTGGCCACCTATTTGGGTAGTGAAATCTCTTGAGACATAGATGGAAATGTGTGGCTTAACTTCAACAATTGATATATCTTGAACTATAGTACAACTATGGTATGCATGTAGGGCCACTTTAATCTTCCTAAGGATCCATATAGTCTTGACAGTACTACCATCCAACTACAATACATCCCTAAAAATGGGCTCATATTTCATTTCTAAGACATCAACAACACACTTAGGTATCACTAAACTGCTAGCCCCTAAATCAATTATGCAATTGTGGACTAGTTTATCCCCTATAATCATAGAAACATAAAATGGAGGAGGTTTGATCTTATTAATTGATGGTAGCACTCTCCATTCTTGCTAGTTTATCCTTTGGTTCAATACTCTCCAATTCTTGTTGTAGCAGCCTCTTTTGCATAGGTATAGTATCAACAATGTCCCACATGGAAATTTTCACATTTTTCTTCTTCATCTAAGATACTACACTAAATGATGCATTATGTGCCTTGGTAGTAATCTTGGGAACTACATGTGTAGCAGGTTGAGATGGAATAACTCAAGGGCTATTCACATCTCTTCTACTATTATTTTACATTTACTATTGAGGAGCATTTTATTAATCATTTACTACTTGTACTTGAGGTAGTGCATTTGATTTTGAGGCCTAATTAAGAGGAGGATGGGTAGCATCATCAATGGCTCTTCTCTTGCTCCTAGTATTTTGAGCAATGGGATCTTTGTTCACATGACAATGCTCTCCTACTTGATTATTCATGAAGGAAAAATCACCTTTTTGTTGCAATTGCAAGGCATCACTGAGTTCGCTTACCTTATATGATTTCCTTGCTACAGGTTCTTTGGTCATCAAAGATAAATAGGATTCATCCTTTTGACACATAAATTAGGCATAAGATTAATTTCAAGAGGGAAAAATATCACCGTATTGAGCCATATTTTTTTGAGGGATTAAGGCCCTACTTTGATTATCATTTGAAGTAGAAGCATGATCATTCTATCTATTATGAACAAAAGAAGTATTCCATTGATTTTGATTCAAAGACCTACCATTCAAAGGAGTTTGATATTGTAGTTAAGGAGTCTTACTACCTTGAGCTTATTGCCTTTCCAAAGTCATCACCTTGTTGCTCACCATTTGAATCATAGATAAGCTATCCTCCAACTTCTTGTCTTGAATCTACAACTTTTTTCCAATATATTTCATTAGGGCCTTCAACTCTCCTAACTCACTAGATGATGTGGAAGCTTAAGGGGCTAGAGAAAGAGGTTGTAATGTGGAAGATGTAGGAATAGTGGCTACTATTGGTTGGTGATTTGGCATATCAGGGAAGAAGGGCATAGGAGGCCTTAGAGCTAGCTTACCTCATTGTATCAAAATGTTCTTTGGTCTAATTACTATCTCATAAGCATCAAGTAATGTATCCCCTCCCATGGTTTGGATTGTAGTGACAGTATCATTGTTTAGGGCTCTAAGATAATGTAAGAAGGCATTACTAGGGGTAGGTTTTACTAGGGTTAGTATTCAATCCCATGTCTTTTGAAATCTATAATTGATGTTAGTCATACATTCATGGGGTGCCCTCTTTATAATAGTCAATTGTTTTTGTTGTAAGAGTGAAAGATAGTCACTTTTATCCTCAAAATGTTTGCATGGGGCTAATTCTAATCCATCCCAATCTCTTTTAGAGTTATGAGGCAACCCTCTATACCATTTGAGTGCTTTTCCTTTCAAGGATGAGGCTAGAAGTCTAACTACTACATCATCTTTAGTTATTCCATGGATACTACACACATTTGATATTCCTTGAATATTCTCTATAGGGGAAATAGATGTTTCACCAATAAAATCAAGTATACTCTTTAGGGCTAATACTGGTATGTCATGCCTTTGGGTTAGTAACAAATGATTTCCACTGTTGAAGGTGGAAAAAATATATGCCCTATGCTTTTCCATATGAAATAATGACCTATTCAAATGGAATGATGGCACCCTAGGTTGTGATTTATCAAAAGGAGGAGTGGAAAGAGATCTTGTAGGTGTATGAGTTACTACTGCACTCCTAATTAGTGACAAGGACATTTTTTTTCTTTTTGTTCTAGGGTTTGAAAATGAAAGTTTAGTATATTAGAAACTAACTCTAGAAGATTCCCTTGTGGGAGATTTAGGCATGAATCATAAAAACTTTGGGTTGAAAACTAGAATGTAAAAGAGGAATAGATTCACCGAGTACTTTGAAAAATCAGCCTCTTGTAGGTTTGAAACATTGAGAGTAGCACTATCTTCTCATCATCATCTTGAAATTCTTCTTTGACACTAGTGAACTTGAAATCTTTTAATATTTTTGTCCCACAGGACGTGCCAAAAACTATTACAAAATTTTGCACCCTTTCCTGAATTTTTTACCTAAAGGAAACCTTTTGAAACATGGAGACAACCTCCAAATTGTGGTACTTGAACAATGAGGTTGAGTCTCTAGAGAACGCCAACTTCCTTTTACTATAAGGGTGCACTTAAACTATACTTGGAGAGGAAAAGGGAAGAAAGAATTCCTAAAACACTTACCTAATCTATCCTAAGGAGGTGATGTACCAAAATAGAGTGTTTAACCCAATCTCTTCCCATAAATGCACAATTAAACTATCATGCCATAAAAAAATATATGGATTTATACTTGTTTTAATCTAGTAATCACATGTAGATTTGACAACCAAATGAGTGACATAAGGAAGAAGAGTTTCATTATATATCATTCATAGGTTAAAAGACATATAGTCATCCAAATTATAGATAATGACAACACATTGATGAGAGGCAAATGAATCTTACATAGTAAATCCATGACTGAAAGGGATAGGACACAAAGTCATGAAGTTCAAAGGTAAAGGGAATTTACAACAAGCATGCCAAAGTAATGCTAAAGAAAATAGAGAAGATTCAAGTGTTACAAGGGTTTTGAAATGTGTCTTTATAGCTCAAACATGACACCTTGGTTGCTTCACAACTTCATCAATGCCTTTTAAGACTATTAGAGGGTGATTGGATGTAATCTAAACAATAGATTTTATCTAGTACACCTTTAGAGGCATGAAAATCATCAAAATCTTGACTAGAAGAAACCTTGATGGTGATAGAATTGTTGTCATTAAATGCTTTGACCAAGTAGATAGATAACTGTGTGATGGAGGGAATGTCCTTCACATTTATCAGGCATGGTATTCATTTAGGAGTGGTTGGAATTGATCATGGAGATTATATTGTGCATAAAAAACTAACTTCCTTTGTTTTTGGCTCAACAAATCATCAAAATCAGTAGCCAATTGGATCAAGTAACTAGAATGAGTGACGTAGTCTAATGTAGTTATTTCTTTCTATTACCCTGCAAAGTCTTTGTGATTTCGACCACCTTATCATCTAACCTTAACAACCTTTTAAAACTTAACCGCAACTACTTCATGAACCACGATGTGACTATTGTTGTTACCTTTTAACTAGGCCCAGTGGGACACAAGTCAACCTATTGCTATGTCACAAGAAATAACATTTGAGAAACTCTACATAGAAACAAAGTGATGGTCATGGATCTCACTTTATTTGACAGTCCCAAAGATTCATTAGTTTGTGTCAGCAGTTCATCCAATAGAAAAACTATCAACACTTCTTCCTAATAACCTTGCCTGTGGCCCACAAGAAAACATCACCCACATGATAAAGTGACAGCCATAGATCTTGGGAGATTGGATGATGGATGGAAAAGACTCACTGATTACTACAATGACCAAAGAGAAAGGTTCCCATGGTTCTACATATCGTTTTTCACTTTGTTGCTATGATAAAAAGTCCTACAGTTTCAAACAATGAGAATGCGACACTCGTTGATCCTCTTTGATTTGATGGTTAAGAAGATGTGGGCCCATAAAATATTAAATCATGCAATCATTTAGGAAATAAGATATAACCTAAGGTTTTAAAATATGCTTTTTCATGCCCTAATATTTGGATATTTAAATGTATGTGACCATTAACTACATTTGAATTCAAATTCTTTATTATTGGCGAGAAGGAAAAAATAGATTATTAATAGTAAACCAACAATGTTGAAGAGTAAATAAATCCTTACACAAAGGGAACTCATAACACCATATTTTTTTAACTAGGGAAACCCTGACCAAGTGAAAACCCTAGTGGGGATGGTACCCACCAAATGGTCCACTAAAGAAAAGAATCATGTTAAGAATATTGAACTTGTTAGGAGTCTATGAAGTACATATAGTGTTGTAGTCCTTATTAGAGGACTAGTACCTATTAAAAGCCTCAACCTTGTTAGGAGTTGCTTCAACCCTATTAGGATTTTCTTCAACCCTGTTAGGAGTTGGTAATACAATTACAAATGTATGCAAGAAGAGCCTACTGCCCAAACATGCAAGTATACAATATATTGAATTTATACAAAAGAGATAGAGATAATAACCTCTTTGTTGTTGACTAATATACTTCCCATATCTTTGATCTTTCATTAGAATTTGAATCACATATCCTTGACATAAGTTTTCATAGCATATACATAGTTCACCTTCTTACTACACAACTTGCAAGTAATAATCTCTTACTTATATCTTTCCTTTTTACAAAACTTTGTCTTATCAAATTTAATGCTTTCACACATTTGGCATATTCAAAAATTTAGCTCTTGCTAACATAGGGTTATTATCTACAATGTCATCTCTAAATAATTAAGAAATTATATTGTAACCAAAATAATTCCTTAACCTATTATTCACCTTCTATTGATGTGCTTTATTATGCTCTTCTCACTTCCCTTATTGGTAAATCAAGTATATCAGTTTATGTGCTAATTATACTATATTGTAAACTTAGCTACATCATCAAGACACTCAACACTACCTCTCCTTTATTGCACACATGTCAAATATCTTTGTGGGCTTTGCAATACAAGAAAACTTCTTTGTACTGCCAATGAAACTATTTAACACTTAGATAATTTTTTGTCTCTAACTATAGGGTTTTAATATGTATATTTTTCCATATCATCCTAAGATATATGTTGCCATGAATGAAAACCCTAACTAATCCTTCTTAGCCATATAGCCAATGCCCCTTTCATTGTATCCATGATTGACCTCACAATTTCAAAGAAATTTGTCAAAAATCTCCTTATGAAATTGATCTGCTTAAAGAAAGATATGACCCCTAGTTTTCTCATTGAGAGTAATAACTAGTGACCATCTTTGCACCCTATTAAGATCTATATAAATACCTTCCTTTGTTATAATGTGTCCCAACATTTTTCCTTCTACCTCTCCAAAAGAATATTTCTTAGGATTTAGTGAGATGCCCTAAGTTTGACATCGATGCGAGACATAATGCACATGATCTTTCTCCTTTTATAAAAGATTGTGAGATCACCATTGCACATGATGATGATCTTATTCTTGAGGTCTTCAAATTAATGATCCATTTCTCATTGAAAAAACTAAAAGGCATCCAATTGTAGGAAAATGTGCCCCATGGAGTGGTAAAGGTTGTTTTATGCTAGTCCTCTAGAGAAATAGTAATTTTATTATAACTAGAGAATCCATCTAGCATTGAAATGAGCCAAAACCATATTCTAGTTGCAAGCTATGATCCATCACAGGGAGCCCATAGCTATCCTTAATTGATGCTTGATTCAAATATTAGAAGTCAACGCATATTCTTAACTCACCATTCTTCCTCCTGACTAGGATTATATTGGCTACCCATGTGGAATGGTGGATAATGTAGATAATCTTTTATTTAAGCATTTTATCAACTTCATTGAATATAGCATCATCAAATTTAGGGTTAAATTGCGTACATTTTTTGTTGAAAAGGAGTTGAACCAAGCTTAAGGGAATCTGATGTTTGAATTTTCCACTCATGAATTTTTTTAGATCTACATAATCCTATGAAAAAAAAATCTTGATATTCCTTTAATAAGTTCACAAAGTTCTCTTTTTTCTTCAACAAATATTCTTTCCCAATTAGAACCATATTTGTAATTTCCTCTCAACCAATATTCACATTCTCATGATCTAAGGAATTGGAAGGTTTAGCATCTTCAACTATCTTATTTATTTTATCTTCTCTATCAAGAAGACTTTCAAGAGTGGCTAATCCCCTTGGAATAACTATTATCACAAAAGCTTGCACCCTTTCCTAAAGTTTTTACCTAGAGGAAAACTTTGTGAAGCATGGAAACAATCTCCAAGCTATGGGACTTGAAGTATAAGATTGAGTCTTCAAAAAAGGTTGGCTTCCTTACTATCTAGGTACATCTAACTACTCTTTGAGAGGAAAAGCGGAGAAGGACTAGATGAAGAGAAAACTACCCAATCTAGTCTAAAGGGAGGTGATAACAAAAAATAGTTTGTTTAGCCTTATTTCAGCCTAACATTGCACCATTCACGAACATAACCTTAAAATACATTGATTCAATCCTTGTCATAATATGAAAATTACATATAGATTAGAAGCCAACTAAAATGCTACCAAGAAGGAAATTCTCTCTATAACATTCAAGGCTAAGTGGATACTATTATGCAAATTGAAGAATAGATTAATGGGAGAATGAGGTAAAACAAAGGGTTACATTCATTCATAGACCAAAGGGATATTACAATAGCATGAAATGAAATACCAATGAATCAAAAAAAGTCTGACCCCTAGAAGAATCATAAAACTTTCTTTTATAGTTCAAGCATAATTGAGATAGCTTCTACCCTAAGACAAAGCTCAACAACTATATTTAAGGCTATAGAGAACAATCACTACAAATTTGAAGAAGATCTAATCTTGGTACACATTTAGATACATGACAATCATACATTTCACCAAAATATAGCCATGAGAAGATAGAAATGGTGGACATTAATGCATAACCAAATAAATGGATAAGCACAAAGCAGCAATTAAATGTCCTCTATGTTAAACAAGCTTGGAGATGATCAAATGGTTGATTTGTCATTAAAGAGATGCTTTTATCCATGTTTTTGATGTGCCAAATTAGATATATCAGCAAGTCAAATAAATCCCATCTTTGCCTTACCATGTGGCCAAATGACATCAAAACATTCTACCACCTTGCCCATCCTCCCATTTTTATATTGACCAATTGACTACTAATTGTTTGAAACTTCACTAGCTTTTTCCTTCCAGTTAAAGTTAACGTGCTTATCATTTGCTACTGACTTTTCTACCTTCCTAGAGTGTGCTACATGGTGACATTTGATTTTCTTTCCTTTGTTTTAGCTTTACCACTTGGGCTAACAAGGACACATGTTAACTAATCGTGATGTCACTAATGAGCCAATTTTATAGGATGTTTTGTTTATGATTTTCCAAGTATGGACTTGAAAATGTTATAGTTTTCATAAACATGATACAGTCTTTTATCTTTATAAGTTTTAATTATATGTATAATTGATGCTTATGATGTTGGAAATATTCAAGATATGACAAGTTACTGAGAGGGGAGGGGTGAATCAGTAACTTTTAAAATTTCAAACAATAAAACTGCATACTGATATATTCACCATTCATCCAAGTAACCTACTGTAAGCATGAAACAAAATCATTTGCAACACTTGAACACATAGATTTGGTGACCCAGAAACCTTCCAAATAGAAAGTAAAACTGGGGTGGGGATGAAACCCACAAAGCTTCGTTACTGCAGTATGAAGTTGGTCGGTTAAGGCTTACAATGACCACTTCTGGTGATCTGCCCTGTTAGGAGCACAAAGGATTGCTAGATCCACCTTGTTAGAGGATTTACAAACATACAATAAAGTATGCACTCTGTTAGGAGATTTACAAAAGACTGTTAAGTCTACCTTGTTAAAGGATTTACAAAAATTGATTCACCTGTTAGAATGAAATAGTGGATCTGATTACAACTGATTGCTGATAAGATCCGCTATGCTCTGATTCACCTTAATGTGATAGATAAAACTTGTCTGCTCCAAAACTTGACCTTGCTGAATACCTTCACAACTCAGCACACATACTTTCGCACGGATATATTTCTTTCACACTTTCGCATTTTCATTCATTACCATTACTATTACCATTACATTTGAATAATACAATACATTGCATATATATACCATCCAAATAAACAATACATGCAAGGTCGGCCAAAACAACAAGTGCAAATCTCTATACAAAGTCGGCCCAAGGTAGAAACTCAGGTTCACTGAACTGACTCGGTGTCCTTCTGATACTCGGCGTCCACTGCGTTACTCGGCATCGTCATGCACTCAGTAGAAGTGAAGGCACGGTCCATACTAAACACTTCGAGTAGTTCTAAACTCAGTAACCACTGGAGACTCGGTAGAAGAGATGTCACTCGGTGAACACTTCTATCTGAACTGTAGCTCGGTGATCAAAGGAAACACTCGATAGAACCTTGTGACTCGGTGATAGTTAGTTTCCTTGATAACCGTCTGAGCTCGGTAAAATTAATTTCCTTGATAACCTTAGGAGCTCGATTATCACGAAGTTCTTGGTCAATACTAAGTACATCTTCACTCGGTCAAAACTGATTCCTTTCTTTACCTCGAACACTTGGTAAACACTGGCTACTTTGTTCACATCGATCACTCGGTAAACACTGACTTCTTTGTTCACCTCGATCACTCGGTAAACACTGATAACTAGGTAAAGCTTGGCTTACAAAGGAATGCCTGGTGAGAGCTCGGTAAGCATTCAAAATCCAATAAGTGTTGTAACTAATGACAAAAATGTATCATAATGCCAACAATCTCCCCCTTTGGCATTAGTGACAAAAACACTTATGAGACAAAATTTATCTGACATGCTGATGACTGATTCTGAATATACATAGCTTCGTTATATACAAATCCCCCATAGAATGTACATACATATTTACATGAGCTGTATATCTCTTCCTTTGTACAATTTCTCCAAAAACACTTATTCACCCATAGTATACATATCCAACAATAATCTCCCCCTTTTTGACAATAATGCCAAAGAATAAAAGAATATATATACTTATATAGAAACACCAAAATGAGAGATGAACTCTGAATGTACCTGAAGAATAAGCTGGAGAGTCTTATCCCAATTCTCTTGCAAAATTTTGTAGGTGGAAAGAGCTACTTGAAATTTAGCCGAAAGTTCAATCACATGGTCTGCAATGGAGAAGTTATTATCATGGATTAATGTCTTTGAATGTGCAATGTACTTCTGCATTGAATCCATGATGGGAAGGATCATGTTTTGGATATCTAACAATGTAGATCAGATCCTTGCCTCTTCTCTCAACAGTTCTGCCTACTTCTCTGACAAAAATTTGATCCTAAGGTGATGAGATGAGCTTGAACTGGGGTCAAGCTTCAAGTTCTGTGTGCTCACCTTCAGATCCTCATCAATTTTATTTAGTTTCTCTCTTATTCCCTTAGTGTACTCGGTAACATCACAAAGCTTAGCAAAAAGGGATGTTACATTATTAAAAGAATTTTCCATATCTGCCAAAACTGAGGTTAATGCAACTTGATTTATTGCAATGTTATGGGAAATGTGCCCCAACACCTTATTATCAAATTTCTTTTTTGCATGCTCAATCAGCTTTTCTTGTCTGGAGGCATCTTCATTGAATTTATTAACTGCCTCTTCCAATTGAATCAAAATGTGTTGAGAAGTATCAACATCAACACCTATAGCCTTAGTAATTATGTTCCAGGCATCCTCAATTATCCTGTATTCCTTATCCCTTTCCGATCTTAACTACATCTGAGTAGCCTTTTTCTCAATAAGTTGACTAGCATATCTCATTTCTTCAATGGTAGCATTATCTCTGTGTCCAAGTCAATGTCTTCAGGAATTTCCTTTTCAGTGATCATAAGTCTTAATGGTTGCTTTTGTTTGACTTCTAAGGTGACTGGTTTGACTTTTGGAATAGACACAACAGTAGAGACAGAAGGACTAGCAGTAAAAAATGGGATGCTTGAGGGTTGAGTGCCAATAGGAGTATGTACAGGGTCAAAATTTTGAGTACTGACCAAAAATGGTGATACACTTGGTAATATAGTATCTAAGCTCATTGTGCCTAAAGTAGATGGTGACAAAATTGTAGAACAAATTAGAGTAGTCAAAATTGGAGAACTCACAGCAATACCAACTAATGATGATGGAGTCAAGGAGGCCAACTCGGTAAATGAAGAGGGGTGCAGCTCGGTAGACGAAGAGGGATGCATCTCGGTAGATGAAGTGGTAGTCACTTCCACTGATGATACCTAGAGCTGAGATATGGCAGGTGTAGATGGTAAATCTGGTGTAGATGAACCTGCTGAAGCTGACTCCAACCTTGATGATGTCACAGGTTTAGCTAGGGAGTGAGGAAGGGATGCAATAACTACTGCTGCAATTTTTACCGGATCATCCTCCTTATCTTCCTGTTCAGCTTCTTCCTCTTTCTCTTCCATCATTGCATGCAACTCTCCTGGTGTAACTGTGATGGATGGAGCGCTATCTGATTCATCACTGCTGCTCCTGCTATCATCATCCTTTATTTCTACTGGGTCTACACTGGGCTTATGTAGATGATAGATGTTTCTCCACATGTTTGTAGCATCATTTACAACATGCTCTACATCTTTGATCAAAATCAAACAAGTGTGGAATCTAATCATCATTTTACCTTCATAGGTTTTCAATTCAGATTTTACCTCTGCTCCAGTGAGACTAGGCCAAAGATTCTTCAGGGATTGCTCATATATATCTTTTACCGTCTTGGTGGCTAACTCCTATCTTGACTGTACTCTCTCCAGTAGTTCTTTAGAGATATGAGGAGCAATCTGGTCTGGGGAGTATTTCCATTTTCCCATTTTGTTAAGTACCAGTTCCTCAATCTGCATTTTCTCTGCATCAGTCCTTGTTTCAAATTTCAATTCCTTGAAATTTGTGATGCCAGCTCCTTCTTCCAATGATTTGAGCCTTTGCTCAAATGTAGGTGCAGGCTTGACCAATACAAGTTCCTGAATACCTTTTCTTGTCCTCCGAGTAAATACTATAGTAGGCTGCTTCTTGGGCCTGGTAATGATTACCTTGCCTTTCTTCTTTGCCGGTTGCTCTTCTTCTGATTCTTCTTCTCCTTCTTCTTCTTCTTCACTTTCTTTATCTTCACCTTTTCCCTCGGTGAGCATAAGAGGACCTATTGTAGTTTTCAGTTTGGCCACTTTCCTCTTACCTTTGCTGATGGCCTATGGAATTTTGATTTCCAGTTCAATTCTGGCCTTTTCTTCATCATAAGTACCAAAAATCCGTTGCCTTGGGTCTACTGGCTCATTTACCAGTGCTTCAATGATATCCCTTGTTTCATCAATATTTACCTCATATGGAAGAGGTTTCACCCATGCAACTCGGGGTCTAACTGCCTGTATGTACACCTTGTCACAGTCAACCATAAAACATACATCATCTTTATATTCTTCAACAATCCTAGGAGGAATTTTGAATCGGTTATTCATCCTCTCCTTAAAGTCTTCAAAATAGTTATCCATGATACTATCAAAATTTTCTCCCATCTCTGCTATAAACTCTTTAATCTGATACAAAATTGGGACATCTTTTCTCCATTCTACGGTTCCCTTTGATGGAAAGAATTTTTGTACATAAAATAGTAAACATATTAACAGAGATCCAAATTTACAGGGGTTATTCTTCGATGTCCTTATACTGTCCATGTTCTTCTTTAACTGCTTCAACATTACTTCTGACAGATCAAACTCAAGATTCTTCTTTACAATTTTCAGGGCCAAATCCACAGCTTCACACGGTACACTATTTAACTTGCTGGAACTATATAACTTATATGCAATAATATGTATGCAAAATCTTAGTTCTGGATCTGTTACAGTGTTAACCTTCAAACCTCTACCGTCCCACTCGACTAGGGTTTGCCTCTGTAACTCATCCCATCCTAGGGTTTTGGTGGTTTTGGCCTTGCTGAGCATCGGGAGACCCGTGATTTTGTGAATCATCTTCTTGGTTATCAAAATGGGTTGTTCCAACCACAACTGACCATTATGCACTCGACTCAAGATATACCTAATCCATTTGGTTTGGAAGTTTCTAGGCATATGCACGATGTGAGTCAAACCTTTAGTTTCCAAATGCTTGTGCTCGATTTTGAGAGAACCATTTACACATAACTCCGCTAGGGCATTATCCATGTCCAATGTCCCTATTTCTTGAATAGAACACTTAAAATGAGTGCGAATGTCATTCACGAGGAGTACCTTGGGTGGAATCTGTGATTGAGCTCCATTGGGATCAAGCGATTCAGCGATGGCAGGAACGAGCTTGAACGTAGGTGCCTTCCATTCCATTCCCTTCACAAGCATTTCAGAACCCTTCTTCGCCTTGCTGCTGCTGGTGCTTGCGGATGCCATTACTACTCGGTGAGTGAAAAAGTTTCGTAAGAATACTTCACTAGAAAATATCTTCAAATCGCTTGAGCTCGCTTGAAAGCTTTTTTTTTGTGTAAATCTCGAATTCGCGGTGAAAAATGAGGTCGAAATCTGCCCTTTTGATGAAAAATTTTCCGTTAATGTTCAGTACGGAGGTAGCTGCGATCGACAGACTGTCATCCAATAGCTCAGCTTAAACTTCGCAACTCGGTGACCAAAAGAAAATAGGTTAAACCGACCTTAACTCGGTAAGAGAAGAACCAACCATGCTCGGAAAGTGCAACTTGGTGAAAGAAGCCTTATTGTATCCGACTGAGCTCGGTAAGGTCATGTACCGACCATGATCCTGATGTATCTGAAATACTGATTTGATCATATTTTCATTCTAGGACTACTTGGGATATTGCTTTGTAGATATAGTCCTGGTCTTATCCTGATGAGTCTTAATTGGAAATGGTAGAGTCACTCACTTCTTGAGTGACCATTCCATCACTTGAATTATCTGGCTCGGTTGACTTAGGAATCCATTGCTGCTTCATTTGGTTCCGAATATTGTCTACTTTGATTTTCTTCTCATCCTCGACTTTCTTTATGTTCATGCAATTTTTAGATATATGACCAAGTTCTATACATGTATAACATCTTACAGTGGTATCCCTTTTTCTTAGGTGATGCCTTGCACAGTTTATGCCAGTATGACCATATTCTCCACAATAATGACATCTGCACCAAGTGTTGTAGTCCCAACCAAATATTGCTTTGACAAGTTGTTCAGCTGGATTAAATGATTTGGATTTGCATTGTGATGCCTTATGACCTTGCTTTTGGCATTTGTGACATTTACCTTCAAATTTTGGTTTCTCTTTGCATTCATTGGCTTTGTGTCCATGCTGATTGCAATTGTAGCACTTTCCATTAAATTTACCTTTCCCATTGCTCCAACATCTATTAGATGTATGACCTAACTTACCACAGTGGCTGCAAGTAGGTATTTGATTCTTTTGAGTACCCTGTTTGGAGGATTCACCTTCTTCCTTGTATCCAAGGCCTACTTTACCATTTTGTTTATGAAAGTTTTCTTCATTTTGCAGATTCAATTGATCCATGTCATTTTGAGATTTTACCATTCTCTCATTGACTTGTTTTTCAGAGATTAGATCACTTTATAAGCTTGCATTGATTTGCCTTTCAGTAATTAAGTCATTTCTCAAATTCTCATTCTCAGATCTTAGATTCATAATTTCTTCATTTGCATTAGATAATTGAGTTACAAGATTTTCAAGCTGAGAGGATTGATTATTCCTTACCTCTAAGTATTCAACTGCCTTGTTCCTTTGCTCCAAGATTTCACATAGCCTGATGGACTAGATTTCTTGTTCCCTTTTGAGCTTTCTTACTTCTTCCTACAGAGATCCATTCTTTTCTAAAAGTTCTTTGATTGCTTTGCCAGCTTCATCTGAACTACTTGATGGTGATAGATCTTCAATCTTTTCTTCAACATACTGATGGTCATTCATTTGCCTTGCAAGTTCTTTTCTTCTTTTCAAGGATTGTGAAAGATGCTCTTTTGCTTCATTGAGTTGAGCCATGGCCATTTTCAGATCTAGCTTTTCATTCTCAATAGTTTTGTCAAGTCTGAATATCTCCATTGTCCTTGATCTTTGCTCAAGCTGTGAAACTTTTATCTTGAGAACCTTATTGCTCTGATACCAATTGTTGGAAATATTCAAGATATGACAAGTTACTGAGAGGGGAGGGGTGAATCAGTAACTTTTAAAATTTCAAACAATAAAACTGCATACTGATATATTCACCATTCATCCAAGTAACCTACTGTAAGCATGAAACAAAATCATTTGCAACACTTGAACACACAAATTTGGTGACCCAGAAACCTTCCAAATAGAAAGTAAAACTGGGGTGGGGATGAAACCCACAAAACTTCATTACTGCAGTATGAAGTTGGCCGGTTAAGGCTTACAATGACCACTTCTGGTGATCTGCCCTATTAGGAGCACAAAGGTTTGCTAGATCCACCTTGTTAGAGGATTTATAAACATACAATAAAGTATGCACTCTGTTAGGAGATTTACAAAAGACTGTTAAGTCTACATTGTTAAAGGATTTACAAAAACTGATTCACCTGTTAGAATGAAACAGTGGATCTAATTACAACTGATTGCTGATAAGATCCGCTATGCTCTGATTCACCTTAATGTGATAGATAAAACTTGTCTGCTCCAAAACTTGACCTTGCTGAATACCTTCACAACTCAGCACACATACTTTCGCACGGATATATTTCTTTCACACTTTCGCATTTTCATTCATTACCATTACTATTACCATTACATTTGAATAATACAATACATTGCATATATATACCATCCAAATAAACAATACATGCAAGGTCGGCCAAAACAACAAGTGCAAATCTCTATACAAAGTCGGCCCAAGGTAGAAACTCAGGTTCACTGAACTGACTCGGTGTCCTTCTGATACTCGGCGTCCACTGCGTTACTCGGCATCGTCATGCACTCAGTAGAAGTGAAGGCACGGTCCATACTAAACACTTCGAGTAGTTCTAAACTCAGTAACCACTGGAGACTCGGTAGAAGAGATGTCACTCAGTGAACACTTCTATCTAAACTGTAGCTCGGTGATCAAAGGAAACACTCGATAGAACCTTGTGACTCGGTGATAGTTAGTTTCCTTGATAACCATCTGAGCTTGATAAAATTAATTTCCTTGATAACCTTAGGAGCTCGGTTATCATGAAGTTCTCGGTCAATACTAAGTACATCTTCACTCGGTCAAAACTGATTCCTTTCTTTACCTCGAACACTCGGTAAACACTGGCTGCTTTGTTCACCTCGATCACTCGGTAAACACTGACTTCTTTGTTCACCTCGATCACTCGGTAAACACTGAGAACTAGGTAAAGCTTGGCTTACAAAGGAATGTCCGGTGAGAGCTCGGTAAGAATTCAGAATCCAATAAGTGTTGTAACTAATGACAAAAATGTATCATAATGCCAACATATGAAACTTAAATACAGTACTAAATATATATCTAGATTAATGAATGTCATGATAAATCTAGTATATTTCCTCTCTAGCTTTAATGGGTAGACCTCATGTAGTTGCGTGACAAGGTTACATTAAAATAGGGGAAACTTATTATGATCTATGCCTTGGATTCATGTTTTGGATTTTGTTGTGTTAACTTTTGCAAGAAAAATAAGTCAAGCAAGGAGTGCGGACTAAAGGATGAGTGGATCTTTCAATGTGGGTGATTATTTTAGAGTTCATTGTAGCTCCACTCCTTCTATCACATTGTGTTTGTTGATTTAGTCCAAGACAATCTAGTTGTTGAGCATCCCTATATTTTTGAAGCATTGAATGTGGCTTATCTTTTTGCATAAATGATGTTTTCACTCTTGAAACTAAAAGTTGTTATCTTATGTAATGGAAGACCTAGTTTGTAGCCATTCTTTTTTTCCTAATTTCCTCTAAATAAGATAAAACTTATGTTTCTAGGCTAGTTAGATGTTTTGAAAAATTCATGTTGTAATCAAGAGGTAGAGTAAAGTATTTTGATATTCTATATTGTGTTCATTTTTTATTGAATGAATACATGATCATGTTGGAATTATTTTTAGAATAACTAAGAGGAGGGTGGGTAAATCAGTTATTCAAGGTCCAGATGTACAAATAGAAATTTTCACAATTCAGTGAACCCATAAAACATTCTTAACAATGCATGCATTCATTGTGTGTTAACTAAAGCTAATATGTTACTGTCTAATCAAGTTGCAAAAATATAAAGCCTGAAACACAATACATCCATCAACACATTTGACAAAATGATTTAATGTGGAAACCCAATTTGGGAAAAACCATGAGTAACATGCTACTCCTTTTTCACTCTTCTAAAGTGATGCTCTATTAAATGCCAACCCTATTAAATGTTACAATAAAAACTATTAAATGTGACCCTGTTAAGGGATTTTAGTCACCTTACTAAAAGTGTGCCTTGTTAGAGGACTTTAGGCCATTCACTTGGAATGCTATCCTATTAAAGGATTTTCCAATGACTGTTAAGTCAATCTTACTCCAAAGGATTTACCCTAGGTTGATACAATTGTTAAAAAGTAATAGTAGGGCTTTGATCTGATATAACTTACAACCCTACTTGCATATTACAGATCTGTGTTCAGTCCTCAACTCTTCTTGGCTTTTAATCTTTATAGCTCTGATAGCTTGTTCACCCTTCAAGGATTCATCCTCTTCAAGCCTTCTAGCTTAGTACATCATTGTAGACTTCTTCACTTGGTTCACTTGATGAATAAAAACCCCTTTCCTTCTCCTTATCAAATTTTCACATAAAATTATCTCTAACTCTTTGCTTCATGACCAGACATTCCTACATATAGGAAATTAGAAAATTTTCCATCGTATTATCCATTAGGGTTTTTGATGGATTAGGTAGGATACAATGTATCTATCCCATATCTTGTCTTTTCTAGAAAGTTCTCTTAGAATCCATTTGAATTCACCTCCAAAATGTTTTACATAAGATTTTGTACCACTAACTCATCAATCTTTCTTCATCCTAATTCAAAAAGCTCCAAGAAAACAAACTTGTCAGCTTTTATTTGACAAATCTTTGATCCTTGTTATAATGCAGTAGCTCGACATTATCAATCTTTTGATGCTCAACACCTACTACATTACTTGGCATCAACTATAAAATCACTTGACATCAATTGAATTTTACTGGTGCTTGACATCAACTAAAAATTACTTGGCATCTACTAACTTGCTCAACATCCACTAGAATTTACTTTCACTCAGCTTCAACTAACTTTTTTCTTGGCTTGCACTAACTTTGCTCGACACCTACTGTCCACTTGGTCAAGCTTGGCAAATGAACTTTGTTTAACTTTATTCTTCTAAAATTTCTTAGTGTAGCCAGTCATTTTATAACCTTAAGGAGATCATCAATACATTATGTTATCACTATCTTAATTGATTCTTTAACTTCAATACATAATCATAACTCAACCTTTCCTCTAGATACTTTTTTTACAACTTTTTTGATTAAATCCTCCTCATCAATCAACTAAGTGATAGTACTTGAAACATATAAGACATTGTCTTACCAACATGTAGTAGGTTTGACATCAGTGATAAAAAAAAGATTGAAATAGATAGTCTTCTTCAACAATCTTTCTAATCAAATGATCTTTTCAATCATATATCAATAATCATATATCAATAATCCCCCTCTTTGTCATTGATGGCAAACCAAATTGATCAACCAGTCAAACAAATGATGAACATCTTGTTCCATCAAACTAACCAGGTTAAAACAGTAAGAAAATACCAAAAAGAAGACTTGTATTTAAAATTTCTCCCACTATCAGTAGTTCCCTCTTCTAATTAGGTTACAAAATATAACTCCCTCTTTTTGTTCCGATCCTTCATATTCTGATTGCTTTCTACTTTCTCCTTCTTTCTTTCTTTTAGTCTTCTAATCTTCTAATGATGTACTCTCTCCATTGTTCCTCTTGCACTTGATCAACTTAATGTACTTTCTCTCTCTTTGACAGTAATGCCAAAGACGTATACTCAACACTTGTCATCTTTAATATATACAGATATAGGTTTTTGCAAGTTCTTCAATTTTCTCCCTTTGTCACCTTGCTTGTGACTAATTTGTAATTCTAGTTCTATAATTACTTTAGTTAATTCCTAAAGTAAGATCTACTACATCAATTTGTATGAAATAAATGTCAGCTTGTTTGATGTAGGGTACTCCCTCTATCTTATACATAGCCTTTGATAGGGGTATCACACCTAGTTTACCTCTTAGATACTCATAAGCATCCTTAGCTAATTCTTTTTTGAAGATATCAACAATTTTCTCCTTTGTGTTAATATATTCCATCTCCACCTCTTTATCTTGAACTAATTCCCTTACGTAATTATACCTGATTGCAATGTATTTTGTCTTTGTATGCATCACATTGATTCTTTGATATATTGATAGCACTTGTATTATCACAATAAAGTGTCATTGGTTCTATGATTTCTTCCTTCATTCCTTTAATTAGCTGTTTGATCCATACAATGTTTGTGTAGTTAATAGTAGCAATAACATATTCTACTTTGGCAATAGATCGGGAAGTACAACTCTACTTCTTGCTAGTCCATGTAACAATTCTTTTGCCTAAGAAGAATGCTCCTCCACTAGTGCTCTTTTTGTCATCAATATTTCTAGCCTAATCAATATTATTGTAGGCTTTTAGTTCAAACTTTTCATTGTTCTTATAGTATAAACCAAACTCCTCTATTCCTTTCAAGTATCTCATTATCCTTTTCATAGCCATCAAGTGATTCTCTCTAAGGATTAGCAGAGAATCTTGCAACTATCCCCACAACTAATACAATATCAAGTTTATTATGTACTACATATTACAATTTTCTAATCATGGATTTGTATAATGTTTGATTTACCTCAACTAAATCATCATTCTTTGATAGCTTGAGTGTTGTCACCATAGGTGTGCTTACTAGTTTTGAATCCTCTAGTCCAAATTTCTTCAATACCTTTTTGACATATTTTGACTGAGTGATATATACACCATATTTTGTCTGATATACTTGTAATCCCACAAAGAATTTGATCTCACCAAACATTGACATTTCAAATTCTTGCTTCATCTGATTTACAAAATCCTTACACAAAGCATCTTGTCCTCCAAATATGATAACATCAACAAATATTTTAGATAATAGTATACATTTTTCTTTATCTATCTTCAAGTACAAATTTTTATTATCATCTATCCTTTCAAATCCAATCTTAACAAGATAAGTATGAAGTCTCTCATACCATGCTCTTGGTGCTTGTTTCAATCCATATAGGGCTTTGTGTAGTCTACATACCATGTTTTTATATTTTTATCAACAAAACCTTCTAACTATTCTATGTAGACTTCATTTTTTAATATGCCATTTAGAAATATAGACTTGACATCCATCTGATAAAATTTGAAACCTCTGTATATAGGATAAGCAAGCATAATTCTCACTCCTTCCATTCTTGCAACAAGGTAAAATGTTTCACCATATTCAATTCCTTTGCAAACTAGTCTCAGTTTGTTTCTTGTCACTTCACCATTCTCATCTAACCTATTTCTAAATACCCATTTTGTGCCAATCACATTCTTTTCTTCTAGTCTAGGAACTAGACTCCAAGTCTAGTTCTTCTCTATCTATTGAATTTCTTCTTCCATAGCCTTGTACCAGTCATCATCTTCCAATGCATCTTTCACTATCTTAGGTTCCTCCATGCTTAACAAACATGATTCACTTCTCAATCTATTTCTTATCATTTTCCTTGCATCTTTGTAACTAATGATTTGATCTATAGGATGATGTCTTTTAACATATTTGGACAATCTAGGCTTAGTTCTTGTAACTAAATTCTATCTCTCAATTTTAATGTCACTGTGTACATCTCTGTCAGGTGTTTCAACATATCTTCCATGTGTGCTGGTCTCAAAGTCAGATTGTACATTTTCCTTATTCTGTAACTCAACATTCATAGGTTGTGACTAGGTAATTGTTGATACTTGATGTTGATTTATAGCATTATTTGTAGCATCTTCTTCAATAGACATTCCTTCATGATATTATACAAATGATTTGGCTTTTTTTGGTTCCTTTGTAGGTTCAGCCTCATGTACATTTGTAAACTCATCAAAATTCATATTTGTACTTTCCAAAATTTTGCTAGCGTTAGTATTTAAACACTTGTAAGCTTTACTTCTTGTGGAGTAACCAAGGAATATACCTTCTTCACTTTTCGCATCAAGCTTTCCACTCCTAACATTTTTAAGAATATAGTATTTTCTTCTAAAAACCTTAAAGTATTTCACATTAGGTGGGTATCTGTACCATAGTTCAAAAGGTGTTGAATGAGTACCTTTCTTGACTTGCACATGGTTCAAGGTGTATACAGTACTACTTATAGCTTCTTTCTAGTATTTTAGAGCAGCATTCTTCTCCATCATGAGTATTTTGGCATAGTCCATTATATACTTGTTTCTTCTTTCACCAATTCTATTTTGTGGAGGATTCCTAGGTTAAAATGTATATCTTTTGATCTCTCCTTCATTAAAAAAATGTTGCAAACTCATTTGAAGTGAATTCTCCTCCTCTGTCTAATCTCAAGCATTTCAAACTCTTACTTGCCTCTTTTTCAACTCCTGCCAAGTACCATATAAACATTTGAAAAGCATCTAATTTTTGTTTTATAAACATTTCTATCATCATCCTAGAGTAAACATCAACAAAAAACATTATATACTTATCTCTTTTGTATCTTTGTACTTCAATAGGTCCACACAAGTTAGTATGAACAATTTCTAGTATTTCCTTAGATGTATAGGCTTTACTTTTAAAGCTTGACTTTTTCATCTTACCTAGCTAACATTGTTTGCACATTATATTTTTTGGTTTCTTCAACTTAGGAAAACCTCTAACTCTTTTCATGTAACTAATACTAATCAGATTATCAAAATTAACATGACATAATCTCTTGTTCCAAATCCATACATCATCAAATTTTGTAATAAGACAAGTAGCATCTTCTATATCTAGATAGAATAGATTACTTCTAGTTTGATCACCTTTTCCAATCAAGTTTCCATTTCTATCATATATCTTGGCAGATTTATTATCAAACTCAACTTTGCATCCCAAATTATTCAATTGTGACACACTTAACAAGTTATAATTCAATCCTTTAACATAATAAGCATTGTCACATGAAATATTATCTATGAGTTTGATAGACCCTTTTCCTTTTATCAAACATGCTGCATCATTATCAAATCTTACACTATTTCCATCATAATAGGTTAAGGTAATGAACTTACTTTTGTCTCTATTCATGTGATGTGAGCATCCACTATCAATGCTCTATTTATCATTCTTGTTCACACAAGTCATAAGTGTAGTTTCCTCATCCTCAATAGATTCATCATTCATTGCAACATATACCACTTCATCATCATTTTCATCAGTCATGTTTATTAGCAATGTAGCATGACTCCTTTCCTTTGTCTCTATAGTCCCTTCCATCATCTTCTCTTCTATTTTTGTTCTTTTTTGCTTCTCTTTAGTTCTTCTTCTATGTACATGTTGCATCAATATGACCAACTTTATTGCATTTGAAAAAAATGATAGGTAACTTACCTTTGAACTTGCTTTTTTCCTCTATGAAATCTCCTAGCTAGCAATGCTTCCAATTGTTTAGTGTCTTCCTCATCTATGTTACTATCACTAGATGCATATTTTATCTTTCTTTTCTTCTTCTTCTACTTTACCTCCTTAGAATTCCTCAATAATAATTTTTCTTTGAAAGCTGATTCAATACTCTCTCATCTATAGTTGTCAAAATTAGATAGCTCAAAAGTTGTGAGTCTTCCTACCAAACCTTCAAGAGTTAGATCATTTCCTAGTATACATCTTAACTCTTGGATTAAAAATAATCTAATGGCATACATAGGAAAAAAATTTCTCAAGACTTTACTTAGCACAGTACCATCATCTATTTTACTTGTAGAACCTTTTACTGCACTATCAACTTCTTTTATTCTAGCAACATATTAAGCAATATTCTCACCTTCTTCCATTCTCATGTTATCAAACTTACTTCTGAGGCTCTCAGACTTGGCTCTTTGAACATTTTTCTCTCCTCCATAGATGGTGCCTAGGGAATCCCACATCTTCTTTGTATTGTTAAGGCCCTTGATATCATCAAATTTGGCATAGCTTAGGGTAGAGGCAATCTCCAACATCGCCTGATTGTGTTCTTTATTTTTCTTCATATCGTCAACAATTAGGGCTTCTACTAGATCAACATGATCTATTGAAATGCAACATTGTGCATGATCTCCACATCCTCAAAGGTGTAGCTTCATCAAACTTTTCCATGTAGAAAAGTTATCTCTATTGAGCTTGGGTACCTCTCTTTTTGACATTTTTATATTTGTGCTTCTAGTACCTTAAAACTAATCCTCTTAAGGAGATGACTTGGATTCTAATTGTTGGAATTATTTTTAGAATAACTAAGAGGGGGTGGGGAGGAGGGGGGGTAGGTGAATTAGTTATTTAATGTCCAAATGTATAAATAGAATTTTTCACCATTCAGTGAACCCATAAAACATTCTTAACCATGCATGCATTCATTATGTGTTAACTAAAACTACTATGTTGATGTCAAATAAACTTGCAAAAATATAAAGCTCGAAACACAACACATCCATAAGCACATTTGACACAATGACTTAATTGGAAATCCAATTTGGGAAAAACCACTAGTAACATGCTACTCATTTTTCACTCTTTTCAAGTGATACCCTGTTAAAGGCCAACCTTGTTAAAGGTTACAATACACAATATTAAATGTTACCCAATTAAGCGATTTTAGTCACCCTAATAAAAGTAAGCCTTGTTAGAGGACTTTAGGCCATTCACTTGTAATGCCACCATGTTAAAGGATTTTCCAATGACTATTAAGTCAGCCTTACTCTAAAGGATTTACCCTAGGCCAAAACAATTGTTAGAAATTAATAGTAGAGTTTTGATCTAATACAACTTACAACCTTACTTGTAGATTATAGATCTCAGTTTAGTCCTTAACTCTGCTTGGCTTCCAATCTTTGCAGCTCTGACAGCTTGTTCACCCTTCTAGCTTAGTATGTCATTGTAGACTTCTTCACTTAGGTCACTTGATGAATAAAAATATCTCTCCTTCTCCTTATCAAATTTTCACATCAAATTCTCTCTAACTCTTTGCTTCATGACCAAAAATTCCTGTATATAAGAAATTGGATCATTTTTCCATTATCCATTAGGGTTTTTGATGGATTAGGTAGGATAAAATGTATCAATCACATATCTTGTCTTTTCTAGAAACTTCTCTTATAATCCATTTGAATTTTCCTCCAAAATGATTTACATAAGATTCTGTAGCACTAGCTCATCAATCTTATCTTCTTCCTGATTCACAAGCTCCAAGAAAACAAACTAGTTGACTTTTATTTGGTGAATCTTTAATTTTTTTCATCGTGTAGCAACTTGACATTATGCTTAGCACATACTACATTACTCAACATCAATTGTAAAATCACTCGGCATCAACTAGATTTTACCAGTGCTTGACATCAACTAAAAATTACTTGGCATCTACTAACTTGCTTAGGATCCACTAGAATTTTCTCTCACTCGACTCCAAATGACCTTTTTCTTAGCTTGCACTAACTTTTCTCAGCACCTACTATCCACTTGGTCAAGCCCGGCAAACGATCTTTGTTTAACTTTATTCTTCTGAACTTTCTAAGTGTAGCTAGTCATTTTATAACCTCAAGTAGATCATCAATACATTATTTTTCTTAACTAATTCTTGTACTTCAATACATAATCATAACTCAACCTTTCCTCTAAGTACTTTTGTTAGATCTTGCTGATAAAATCCTCCTCATCAATCAACTAAGTGAAAATACTTGAGACATATAAGAAGTTATCTTACTAGCATGTAGCAAGTTTGATATCAGTGAGAAAACAATGATTGAAACAAACAATCTTTTCCAGCAATCTTTCTAATCAAATGATCTTTTCAATCAGATATGAACACTTTTCTTCAATCTTTGAGTTATAATTCATTCACACATCCATGGGAGCCCACACAGGAGGTGAATTCTTTGTCCATGCTTAAGTAGAATTTAGTTAAGTTTCCTTTGAGTTGTTAAGTACTTTTGTTCCTGTAGCCACTAGTAGTAGAGCCATTGAATGTATCCTGCAGGATAGGTTTATTTACAATGCATTATTCATTTACTGTTATGTTTTTCCTTCAAGATGAGAATTAATCTTTAAGTTTAGTTTCTAGTATAAGTTTCCTATAGAAACTACTTTTACCTTAGAAGTGATGACTATTGAGAAGAACTAAAACATAAACTTTATAGTCACTATCTCAAGTTCATGTTCTCATATTGATACATTAAATGAGCCTAGCATGATGTTCTAAGTAGAAACATGATGAATTTCAGCAATGAATCATTGTTTAAGGATGTCCAATCCTTGTGTTACTAGGATATTATTCTAACTAGTTATTTTTGGCATTGTTGTTGGGGATGGTGTCAATTTAGTTCAACCAAGAAGTCATTAAGTTAGTTTGCATTTTGCTTAATTTTGTATGCATAGGCATATGAACCATTTTCTATGATATTTACCTAATCTTAATCAAGAAGAACCATTTGAGGTTCTCAATCTAGCACTTGAGGAAACCCAATTACAAATTCCACAAGAAGAAGAACCATTTGAGAATGTGTATGCTAATGCCAATGACCAATTTTCTTCATCGCCATCATTTGAAGAACATATGTGTTAACTATTCTTGATCTACTATCAAGAAAGGAAGGGGCTTGAGAGCCCTGCCTCACAAGTCTAATGGTAGAGGCATGTCCAAAATGGAGCTATTCAATCTGTTGTTAGACTTCAAGCAATACATCATTAACAATATTGCTACTCAGTTGGATACAATGCAAGAAAGGATAAAGAAAGATGAATCTGATGCAATGTTGGAAGAATATCATCCACATTGTAGGGAGAAGAAAAAGAATTGCTGGTGCAAGTCTGTTGCAAGCCTAGAGTCTCAAGCTTTGCCCACTAAGTTCAAAGTTATTGATGAGAATGGAAAGGTCGTCTATGTTTCCCAATAGAGTCCATGGACTCTGAGACATGGTATTCCCTAAGATCCGCTTTAAAATTTTAATAGTAATAATACATGGAAAAACCAATAGCATAGTGGAATTTAGTAGAAATAATAGTTGGCATTAGCCCCAACAAGGTTGGAAACAACCTCAACAATCATGGCATCAACCACACAATTGGTCTAACCTATCAAGCTATCAAGCTCTGATGCCATAACCTTAACAAAAAGCTTTGATGCCTCCTCCTATAGCCAATACTACTTCTCCTAAATAGACTCAATTGCTTGCTTAGTCTACTCCTAACATTGCTAAGCCAAAAATGCAACAATAGAGCTATACAATTTCCCTGAATAACAACCATTTAAGATCTAGAATAGCTCTTCCTCATCCAAAACAACCTATTATTACCGAAGTTGAGGATACTTTAGTAGATCCAACTAACATACCAATCCAACCTACTACTCCTATTGCTCCTACAACATAAGAACTTCCATTTCCTCATAAGTTGGAGGAATACATTAAGTTGGTGGAAAATTAGGCAATATTGGATTTTCTTACCCAACTAAAGAAAATGACAGTAAAAATTCCTTTTTTAGATGTCATAAAAGAAGTACCTTCATATACCAAAGCTATTAAGGAAGCTTGCATGAAGAAGCCCAAAAGATAGAGAAAATATCCTAAAACCATTCATGTCCTAGGTCAGTTATTTGATCTCATGTTGGAGAAATTGACAATTCCAAAGTATTTTGATCCTGGTAGTCCTATTGTAAGAATCATTATTCCAAGAGTTCAACTCCATGATGTCATAGTTGACATAGGTGCTTCCATCAATGTCATGACCAAGAAAGTAATGTCTTAGTTACATATCATCGGTCTTAAGGAAACACCCACCATCCTTCAGTTTGCTGATAGTTCCATCATTCCACTTGATGGAATAATAGAAGATGTTATAGCCAAGTTGAATTCTTGGGAATATCCATTTGACTTTTTTGTCCTTTCCCCAAGGACTAACATGGGAGGATACCCAATAATCCTAGGTAGACCTTGGTTGGCTAATGTTGATGCCTACATAGCTTGTTGCTATGGAGAAATGACTATATTTAATGGAGTCAACACTAAACATCTAACTCCATATTCCTTAGCTCAACCTCTATTAAGAGATGATCAAATCATCTATCTAGATTTGGATGATACTGAACCAAATGTTAATTACATTCATCAATTAATGATGATATTTAGGGAACCTTCTATACTTTTTAAAGGGGAAGATGAGATCATTTACTCCATTATCATGAATGAATATGGAGTGGAAACCCAAGTATTTTCCCAAGGGAACTATGTTCTTAACACTTTGTTACCACTTATTGATGCTTTTC
Organism: Cupressus sempervirens; assembly: GCA_028749045.1. Classification (NCBI taxonomy): domain Eukaryota; kingdom Viridiplantae; phylum Streptophyta; class Pinopsida; order Cupressales; family Cupressaceae; genus Cupressus; species Cupressus sempervirens. The sequence continues at coordinate 584,739,156 of CM053787.1, read as the reverse complement.
AATATTCAAAAACTTCAATATTTCTGCACACATTGTTGTCTCCTAAAATGGAGTCCTTCCAAATTGCTCAATTGTCCATGACAAAAAAGGTCACCAAGCTAGAGGTCAGCTCAAGAAGGGAATGACATGTAAGCAATACTTTGACTTCCTCTTAGTAGTTAGAAATATCACATCTTCTTAAAGAACATCAATCAATCTTTTCTTCGGATTATACTAACATGAAAGGCCTAGACCCTAAGCTGCACACTCACAAAATTTATATCAACTCTAAAAGTATATTAGCTACTCTAGCCACACAAAATAATGTATGTAGTTTCTTTGGATATGTTAGACATTGAAAAAGGTTTATTAAAAAATTCAGTTAGCTTGTAGCACCACTATATAAATTCCTCCTTTATGACTCCAAGTATTAGTATAATCTTGGAAAATTTCAAACTAGATGGTTAGGGTCATATGAAATTATTGTAGTCTTTCCAAATGGAACAGTCTAGCTCTCCACTATGGATCAAGTTCAATTCTAATTGTTGGTTAATGGTCATAGGTTAAAATTGTATCACAAAGCAGAGAGTAAGGAGGAGTTCCTGCAACAATTCTCTTCTTCTACTAGTGTTGTAGTTCCTACAACATCTCCTAATGATCTTTTTGCTCATTTGCCTTCTTCACTCTAGTTGTTCTTGTCACTATCATAATAAACACTTTCATTATGAAACTTGATTTTCCATAATAAATTTCTACTTCATTTCTAGTCTACCACCCACCCATCTCACAATTTCTTTCATTTGTGGATAGCAACTACCACCTCACTAGCACTTCCAGTTAGCACACATCCAAGGTATGTGATAATAATTTTCTTTTCCAATTTTTTTTATATGCCTTGTCACCACTACCAGTGTGGGACCACTTGCAATATTTTAGCTAGGGGGATTTATATTAGTGTTTTCATTATGTTTATGCAATCTTTTTATTTATTCATTTCCCTTGTCATACTTGCATTTTCTACCAATGATTCAACATTTTTTAAAATCCTTTTGCCATGTGTTATTTTTCACACATATTAAACTAAGGTGGCAAGATATGTTATGTATGAGTTCTGTGGAATGTATTTATGAGTATTTATGAAATGATAACACAAAGATTCACATTTATTTTACTCATAAGTTATTATTTCTCAAGTTTTGTTACTCTAGAAATATCTAAAATTGAACTCATCCTATAACCTGTTGTTTCAAATTGTCTTGTTCAAATTTGTGGTTGCTTGTTATTCTCTCTTGTAACTTTGTTTTGGGTACCCTAGAAATTAGATAATGGGAGGAGACCTAATTTGAAGAGAGCCTACTACACATAATGTGTTGCTTGAAGATCATAATTGTAAGTCCTATTTACAAGCAAGGGGATGGACAGATTATTTTCAAAAGTTAACTAGTTGGGATGATGAGGTTGTGTTTCAATTTCTCAACTCCTTAAAGAATGGAGTGGCAATAGTTAAAGGATTGAAGGTGTCATTTTCTCAAATAGTTTTGGTAGAAGTTATGGGATTACCACTGGAAGGTGAGGAATTTATAGAGAATCTTGACCCAACTTTTACCAGAGCTCAATTCACTCTACATGGAGATCCAAAGCTTAATATCAATAAGAAACAAGGTACTGTTACACTATCTCTTCCCGAGTCATTTCAACAATGTACATATTTTATCATTAGGTATTTCGCCTATAAAGGGTGACACTCATTTTTGCATGATGTTCATTTCAAATTCTTGAGTTGTCTAAGGCATGATAATAGATCTATCAATGTTCCTAGTTTTGTATTTGGAATTTTGTCAAAACAAGTCATACTAGTACAAAAGGGTAGACAAAACTTTGTCTCCTACCATTGCTTATTTAAGCTGATAGTGAAAAAGGCTTTAAAGGAGTAGTCAGATATTTCCTAGGAGGAATTCTTGCTATGAGGGTTTAAGGAGCCTATTCTAAAACTAGTTGGGTGTAGAGTAGGTTAGAGGGTTAAAACTGCTAAAGGAATTAGAAATATCTTTATCAAAATTGGATAATGTAAGGTTAGAAGCCCTAATTCCTCGTACCTTTGTAATCCTACTGATTCCTCTACTTCAAGAGCAATTCATGAAGAGGAATTGGAGACTCCTACTAAGAAGGTTGAAGTTTCCCCTATAGTAAAAATGGTTTCCCTAGAGCATAAGAAAGAAAAACTTAACCTTAGTACTAGCCGACAGGGTAAGGCATCTCCTGTAGTGAAGAGAACTTCCAAAAAAACAAAAGCCCTACAAAAGGAGGGAATCCATTAAGGAGAAGTGCTAGGCAAAGAACAAAACCAACTAAGGAAATTCTAGATAATGAACCTTAGGTAACCCAAGATTCTGAGCTGAAGGAAGAAGAAAATGAAAATATCTAACAAGAGGTTGATTTATAGCTTGAAACTTCTCAGCAAGATGAGCAATGGACTAAAGCTATGGAACATGGCACATTTAAGGAATTTCATGATGACAAAATAGAGAAGGTTCTTGATAAACCTGAGAATGCAAAAGTCATTACAATCAAAGATGACTCTAGCTTGGAGGAGTAAGCTCATATATTTCAAGGGATGGAACTATCCTTTGGAAATTTTCAAGGAGATGATTTAGGAAGTGATGATTCTGATAGTTATATAACTAGCATTTTCTCCCACATTAGAACCTCCTATGGAAGAGAAGGATCCCTATAAAGAAAATCTAGCCATTGACATGGACCTTGTCAATAAGGTGGTTGAGAATATTATGAATGAAGAGTTAGAAAAATTAGCTTCAATGGCATAACAATTCTATAATATTGAGAGAGCTATGATTATTTGGATAGATCCTTTAAAAATGACAATTGCTAATAATGGTAAGTCATCTGTTCCTCAAGCAATAGATAATTCTCACCATGGTTTGATATCAACTCAATCTAGTCCAACATCTTTGTTAGATTTTATTTTCTTGTTGACAAAACAATTAAATTCTAAGATGGAAACTTGGAAACAACAAAGGAAATAACTAAATAAAATCATAGACAGTCACTATCAAGAAACACTTATTTAGGAGGAAAGAGTAGAATTGTTAAGTATGAAGCTTGAGAAAATTACATCCTTAATCCTTGAATTCATGGGTTGTAGATCCCTATCACTTGTCTATGTTCTATTTCTTAAAGAATAGTTGTTGAACTATCAAATGACCTGCATTATGCTAGATAGGAATCCTTCATTAAAAGAGCCTATCTAGTTTTCCCAAGCTTTCTGTAACTCTCCTGCAACCATCAAAAATTTGTTATGTGAACTCTATCTTCACAATCTTGTGGTTCTAGATGACCGAGTTTGCAATCCCTTACTTTGTGTTTGGGATATTCAACTTAGAGCCTTCATGTCCTGGATATATAATGGAATTAGTTGGAACACTCAAGCTGAAGTGTATAGAAATTTTGAGTTAGACATTCCCCTATTTATAAGGCCTGAAGCCAAGGATCCTCAAACTCTCTATTATAACAAGTTAAGAATAACCCCCTTTAAATCGAGTAGTGAGATCATCTATCCAATGGGGAAGGAAGCATTTGATGCATATGAATAGATGGTGAATACTGAACTACTTGAGGCTAGAAATGCCATACATTGGCATTGAAATAGTTTATTTGGGGAGATGAGAAAGAGAGAACCACATTCACCTCTCAATTTTTCTATGGCAACCCAACATGCTCCTTGGTATATTTCTTTGGGAATAGAGAGAGAATTCTTTTGGATTCCATCAACCTTTCAGCCTCCATTGTTAATGTGTCCATTATTTGAAAATTTAGAAAGTCTAGACAATTTTAATATGCAGGTGGAAATGGATAGGTGGAAGAAAAAAAGGAAAGCAAAAGGGTTCTACTAGAGTTCTATAGAGGGAGGATCTAGAGAGAAGGTGGATGTTGACTATAGGATGAAAACTAAGTTAAATAATTTCTTTGCTATAGGACTAGAAAATGACTAAGCTGGGGGGAATGATGAGTCAAGTTTATAGGATGTTTTATTTATGATTTTCTATTTACAAACTTAAAAATCTTATAGTTTTCATAAAAATGATACAATCTTTTGTGTTTATAAGTTTTAACTATATGTATATTTGATGCTTATGAAACTTCAAGAAAATATTAATTATATATCTTGATTAATTAATGTCATGGTAAATTTGGCATATTTCTTCTCCAGCTTTAATGAGTAGACATCATACAGTTGTGTGACAAGGCTACATTAATATAGGGAAAACTTATTATGATCTATGTCTTGGATTCATGTTTGGTATTTTTTTGTGTTAACCTTTTGCAAGGAAAATAAGTCAAGAAAGGAGTGAAAACTAAAGGATGAGTGGGTCTTTGAAGGCAGGTGACTATTTCAGATTTCATTATAGCTCTACTCCTCCCATCACTTTGTGCTTGTTGATTTAGTCCAAGTCAACCTAGTTGCCAAGCATCCCTATATTTTTGAAGTATTGAATGTGGCTTATCTTCTTGTATAAATAATGTTTTCACTTTTGAAATTAAAATTTTCTACACTATGGAATGGAAGATCTAATTTGTAGGTGTTTTATTTTTCCTAGTTTCCTTTAAATAAGATGGAACTTATGTTTCTAGGATAGTTAGATGTTCTAAGAAATTCATGTTGTAATCAAGTAATAGAGTAAAGTATTTTGATATTCTATATTATGTCCATGTTTTATTGAATGAATACATGATAGTTCTTCACTTCAATCTCTAAGTTATAATTCATTCACACTTCTATAGGGGCTCACATGGGAGATGAATTCATTGTTCATGCTTAAGTAGAATTTAATTAAGGTTCCTTTGAGTTGTTAAGTATTTTTGTTCCTATAGCCACTGGTAGTAGAACCATTTATTGTATCCTATAGCATATGTTTATTTATAGAGCATTATTCATTTACTATTATGTTTTTCCTCCAAGATGAGAATTAATCTGTAAGTTCATTTTCTAGTATAACTTTCCCATAGCAACTGCTTTTACCTTAGAAGTGATGACTATTGAGAAGAACTAAAGCATAAACTCTGCAATCACTATCTCAAGCTCACATTCCTAGATTGATACATTAAATAAGTCTAGCATGATGTTCTAAGTAGAAACATAATGAATTTTAGCAATAAATCATTGCTTAAGGATATCCTATCCTTGTGTTACTAGGATATTATTCTAACCAATCAATCACTATGACTAAAGATCTAGTAGTTTTTTTATAGAGACATAATGAAAACCCTTGATTTGTCTTCAATTTGATAGTGGAGAAAATACAACACCTTATGAATTATAATGAGTCTACTAGGATATGTGTTGCATCATTGTTATCTCACTATGTATATTCATCATGTAACTTTTCATAGCGACAAAGTATCATCTATTGATCTTGGAAGATCAAATAGCCAAGAGAAAATACCCTTTCTCTATGTGCTTATATTGATAGTGAATAGGAACCTAATAGCCGGAGCTTCATTTATGGCAGAAAACCTTCAACACCTCCACATGGCAAGTTTTCATTATGTTACCATGGCTAAACATTTAGCAACTTTCTATAGCAACAAAATGACATTTGTAGATTTACTTTGAGATCAATGGTGGACAAAGACACATTAAGAAACTAGATCTCTTTTGTAAGGCACATATAAAATTTAGACAACTATCATCTTATTCTGACATATCCATCAACCACAAAAATCAAATGGCCCACTGGGATGTGTGGCACATTGATGTTATGTCACTATGACTAAACATCTTACATTTTTCTATAGTGACAAAATAACAGTCGTAGATCTATTTTCAATCTATGATTCTCAATGTTTCACTGACTACTACACATGACTCAAAGCAAGAGATCCCGCTCAAACATGTGTCATGTTGTCATTATGTCACTATAGATATTCATCATGCAACTTTCTATACCAACAAAGTGATGGTTGTAGATTTCTTTAAATTGGATAGCTAATAAAATGTGGGTCCCTTGAGGTGTTTATAACATGAAATAGCTTGAAGACTTGGGATGTAATGCATATGACCAATTTTTTATATATATCTTTTTTATACGTCCAATATTTTAAATTTAAAATATCTGACCATTGAACGTGGCTGCCACCCTAAAAAATTAATTTTTTTTCCTAACAATTTTGGTGACTTAGAGAAGATGATAGCCTACTAAGCATGGGCCAATAACCTTAAGCATCCATTAGGCTTTAGAGTCATAAAAATGAGGTCTTGTACATTGTGAAACAAACAAAATTGCAACCTCTACCTTCTCTACAACTACAAAAACATCAAAATTTTATATCTTACATAGAGAAAAGCACATGCTTGTGCACTTCTTAGAAACTAGGTAAATTTCATTTACTAGAATTGGTAGGACATCACCATTAGGCCTTTATCATTGAAAAGTTTTGGCCTCTTTACAACTTATGATATTATATGGACCACTCCACATAGAATCAAATTTGGAGTGATTGCTTGGTTTAGCTCTATCTGCATCCCACTTGAGAAAAAGGTCTCCCTCCCTGAAAACCCTAGCTTTAGCTCTCCTATCAAAACTTCTTTTGACATGTTGTTGATGCGCCTCAATTTTCTACATAGACCATCATCTCGTTTCTTTTAACTTTGTCAATTTTTTCATCCTAACTATCATGGAATCATCTTCAATTAGCTCCAACTAATGAGCTAATTTGAGAGAACTCAATGGAAATAGGAAGCCTAGCTTCCCTTCCATATACCAAAATGAAAGGTGAATTCTATATTTCTCTCTTAGGTGTGATTCAATCAACCCAAAGGGTTGTCCTTAGTTTTGAATGCTAATACCTTTGGTTTTCCTCAATTATCCTCTTCATGATTCTAATCAAGTTTTTATTGGAAGACTCAACCAAGCCAATTCCTTGGGGGTAGTAATTTGAGGAGGTGTTCAAATAGATACCATGGTCAACTGCCCAAGAATAAATGTGAGCCCCAACCAAGGACTTAGCAATGTCTAATATTATTATTGAAGCAACACCAAACCTGGTAAGGATTCCATCAAGGAATTCAACCACTAAAGTCTTGGTGGCATCCTTTAAAGACATTGCCTTTGTCGACCTTGTAAAATAATCTATTTTAGACAAGATCCACTTGTGACTAGAACTAGAGGGTGGGTTCATTGGGCCAATAAAATCCACACCATATTGTGTAAAAGGCTAATCAACTTGAATGGGATGGAGGGGAAGAGCTTCTAACCTTTGTTTATCTGAGAAGAAAGAAAACTTCTCACATTTCCTTATATTCTTATGTTAGTCATGGAATAGAGTTGGCCAATAATAACTAGCTCTCATTATCTTCATAGTTGTTCTAGATGAGAAGTGGTCACCATCAGGATCATCATGAAACTCTTTGATCATCCTATCTATCTAATCAAGGTTGACACATCTTAGTAAGGATCCATTTAGATCCTTCCTAAATGAATCCTATCCACTAGGGAAAAGGGGATAGATTGTAATCTAATTTTTCTTATTTTAGCTCTGCTCAACCCTTGTTAATATCCTTATCCTAACAAATTGGTTCTCATGTCATGCATCCAATTGTTCAATTTTTCATTTTCTATAACTAGAGCAACCTCCTTGGTTGTCTCTTGCAATGAAATCATAAGTTCACAAAGTCCTTTACCTATTACAAGCTTGGTGATCTTGATATCAACATCATACTCCATAACATTGGTGATCCATTCCAACTATTTTTTCATTGATGTCATTGTTTAGTAGGAACTCCTTCACACATACATGAGGGACTAAGAGTTGGACCTTGTTATGTGATAACATATGTGTGAATTTCTTTAAGGACCTTATGAAAGAGAGGACCTATTTTTTCCACATAACTATACTTATCCTCATAATCATTTAGCCCTTCACTAAAAAAGGCTATAGGTTTCTCTTCATTAGCATCATTCAGTTGTGTCAAGATAATTAATACACTTGACTCACCTCCAATGGTATAGATAATTAAACCCTTATCAAAGTTGGTATTGGTAAGGGTAGGAGTTGATTCTATTAATTTCTTGATCTATTTAAAACTACCCCTCCCCTCTTTAGTCTAGGTGAAGAACATATTCTTCTTTAGCATGGCTATAAGAGGCTTGACCATGGTAGCAATATTAGGAATAAATCTACTTACAAAATTGATTTCACCAAGGAAGCTTTGCAGCCCTTTCTTATGAGTAGGAAGTGGGAGAGCAAGGATTTTCTTTATTCTTTCTGGATCAATGGTTAAGCCCTCCCTAGACACAATATGTCCAAGCAAACTTCCTTGACTAGTGGAAAACACACACTTGGATTTACTGACATACCATGCTCCATGCATTTGATGAACACTTGTCTCAGATGACCAAAGTGATTTTTGACATTCTTGGAGCAGATTATTATGTCATCAAGGTAAACCAAAACAAACTTATCAATCATATTCTTGAAGTCAATCTCCATTTCCTTTTGAAAAGTAGTAGGTACATTAGTTACACCAAAAGACATCTTGTTATAGGTAGAAGTACCTCATTTAGTGGTAAAGGTAGCCTTGTATCTATCAGATTCCTAGACTAACACTTGCTTATATCTTGAAAACTCATCTAGAAAAGAAAATTTTATAGAGCCACTAACCTTGGACAAGATCTATTCCTTGGAAGGGAGAGGATGGCTATCTTTAAAAGAATCCCTATTAAGGTCTCTAAAATCTTAAGACAATCTAATTTCCCCATTCTTCTTCCTAACAAGAAAAAGCTTGGCTACCCAAGAATATGTTGGAAATATTCAATATATGATAAGTTACTAAGAGGGGAGGGGTGAATCAGTAACTTTAAATTTTTTCTTCTAAATTTTCCTCAAAAAAATCTATGCTACTACATGTATTAATGTTGAAAGTTAAAACATTCATCACACAAAAGAACACAATATTTTGGTGACCCAGAAACCTTCCAAATAGAAAGTAAAACTAAGGTGGGGATGATACCCACAAAACTTCAATACTGCAGCATAAAGTTGGCTTGTTAATGCTTACATTGACCACTTCTAGTGATCTGCCCTATCAAGAGCATAAAGGATTGCTAGGTCCACCTTGTTAGAGGATTTACAAACATACAATGAAGTATGCACTTGGTTAAGGGATTTGTACAAAGACTGTTAAGTCTACCTTGTTAGAGGATTTCAAAAATTGATTCAACTATTAAGATGAAGTAGTGGACCTACTTACAATTGATTGCTGATAAGATCATTTATGCATTGATCACCTTATGTGATGGATATAACTTTTCTGTCTCTGTATTGACCTTGTTGTATTCCTTAAACTACTATTGATAATCTCTCACATGTACTTTTCAAAAATATTTCATATTACTTCGCTATTACTTTATACATGTGATATCTTACAGTACACCTTACATATATACCTTTCAAATTTACAAAACTACAAGATTAACCAAAACACAAGTGAACAAATACATTACAAAGTCAGCCAAATAGTAAATAACTCAGGTTCACTGAACTAACTTGGTGACCTTTTGATACATGGTGCTCACTGCATTACTTGGCATCGTCATGCACTTGGCCGAAGTGAAGGCTCAGTCCATACTAATCACTCGATGTAGTTGTAAACTTGGTGACCATTGGTGACATGGTAGATGTAATGTCACTTAGTAGATACTGAGTTTACCTTGCTTCACTCGATAAACACTACTGCATCCAATGCTTGGTTTAAATTGAATCTACATGATACAAGCTTACTACTTGGTAGTCACTGTGAAGCTCAATAAACATTGCTGATCTTCACATTGCTTGTATTTACCCAGTAGATACTATCTGCTTAGTGTAAATTTTTGAACTCTTCAAAGCTTGGTTAACACTACAATGTTCGGTGAGAGTAGAGAATTAAGTGCTGAGCTCGGTAGGTATAATGATATGGATAAGTGTTTTCACTAATGGCAATTCTAACTTAATGCCAACAATCTCCCCCTTTAGAATTAGTGACAAAACACTTATAAGACAAAACATATGTACATAAATTGACTTGCTAATTTTTTGAATTTTGGTTTTTCAAAATTGATCTTTGTAAAGCTACTGCATATACATATCTACATATATCTCCTTGATAACACATAATGTATATACAAAGATACTTATGTACATAGCTATACACATATACATGCGGACTCTATTGAGTGCTATCTCCCCCTTTCACTTATACTAATATCTCTTTTTATGTACAAAATTTCTCTTTTTTTTATACTGATATATCTCCTCCTTTTTGACAGTAATGCCAAAGAGGTACATATACTATCGATATAGTGACTCCAAAATGAGAGATAAATTCTTGATGTACCTTAAGAATAAGGGAGAAAGAGGTATCCCAATTTTCTTGCAAAATTTTGTAGGTGGAGAGAGCAATCTGAACTTTTGCTGATAATTTGATCATGTGATCACCCACTAAGAAGTTCTAATCTTGAACCAATGTCTTGCAATGAGCAATATGTTTTTGCATTGTATCCATTATTGGCAAGATCATGTTCTAAATATTAATCAAGGTTTCTCTTATTCTTGCTTCTTCTCTTAAAAGTTCTACCTGCACATCTACTAGATATTTCACCTTGGTGTAATGAGAGAAGCTGGAAGAGGGATTAGCTTGCAACTTTGATGCACTAGATTTCATGTCAACATCAATCTTATTTAACTTCTCCTTTATTTCATTGGTAAAATTGGACAAAACACAAAGTTCAGAAAAAAGTGATGTTGAATAATTAAAAGAATTTTTAAAATTATCCAAAAATGTGGACAACTCTACTTGTTTGATTGCAATCTGTTGAGCAATATTCTCCAACACCTTGTTATCAAACTTCCTTTTAGCATTTTCAATTAGCTTCTCTTGTTCAGAGGAGTCCTCATTAAATTTTTGTACAATCTCTTCTAACTGAATCAAAATATGTTGAGTGGAATCCACTTCAATACTTATAGCATCTATAATTATATTCTTGGCATTTTCAATTATTCTGTACTCCTTATCCCTTTCAAACCTTAGCTACTGTTGCATAGCTTTCTTCTCTATGAGTTGACTAGCTAACCTCATTTCTTCAATAGTAGTAGTTTCAATGGTTGCATTGGTTTTACTTTAATGATGACTGGTTTGACCTTCGGAACTGACACAATAGTAGAGATAGAAGGGCTAGCAATGAAAAATGGAATAGGGCTTAAGGATTGAATGCCAATAGAAGTACTAACTAGACCAAAAATTGAAACACTTCCCAAAAATAGTGCCACACTCACTAGAATACCCATAGAAGTGTCTGAACTAACTAGAATCAAAGTAGATGTAGACAATGCTGATGAAAACAAAAATATAGAGCTTACAAGAATTGATGAACACAAAATGTAGAACTTATTGATAGACTAACTGAAGATGCATAAGTAGAGGGAGCTAACTTGGTAGCTGAGGAAGTAATAATCAGCTCAGTAGATGAAGTGCTTGACACTTCCATTAAAAACACTTAGAGGTGGGAGGTGACTGGTGAAGATTGAGCAATTGATGTTGCTGTTGTGCTCACAATCTCACTAGTAGAAGCTATCTCTATAGATGTGACAATATGTGGTGGAGTGTGGGGAAGAGATGTAATTGCTTCTGTTGCAATTCTGACCACATCATCTTCATCCTTTTCTTCCTCTTCTACTTCTTCCTCCTTTCTTGCTTCATCCATTTCTTATACTTCCTCCTCCTCCTCTTCCTTCTCTTCTTCTTCCTTCTCCTCCATTGGAGCATGCAACTCACCTTCAATAATTGTGATGGAAGGAGTGTTATCATCATCATCATCATCTTTAATTATAACAGTTTAATATTATGGCTTGTTGAGATGATATACATCTCTCCAAACATTTGAGGCATGCTTAACCACTGATTCTATGTTATTCATTAATATAAAACATGAGTTAAGCTTTAGAATCATTCTGTCTTCATGCTCTTTTATTGTCTTATTTACTTTTGCATTAGTCAAATTAGGTACTAACTATCTCAACTATTGTTCAAAGATGTCTTTTATAGTTTGCACCATGTTCTCCCATCTAACTTGGATTTTGGCAAAAAGATCCACATGGATTTGAGGTTGCATTTGAGTAGGGGAGTATTTCCAAATACCCATCTTCTCCATGACTAAGTCCTCAATTTCTTTCTACTCAGCTAGAGTCCAAGTCTCATATTTGAGAACTTTGAAGTTACATATTCCTACTCCAACTCTTAATTGTTTCATCCTTTCCTCAAATGTAGGTGGAGAGCGAATGAATACAAGTTCAATTTTACCTTTCCTAACTCTCTTGGAGAACACTACAGTTGGTTTCTTCTAAGGTTTAGTGATAATCACTCTACCTTTCTTCTTCAATGGTTCCTCTTTCTCTAATTCTTCTTCTTCATCCTCACCCTTGCCCTCGGTAAGAATTAGAGGACCTTCAACTATCTTCAATTTGGCAATCCTCTTCTTGCCTTTGCTAAGAGCTTGAGGAATCTTGATATTGAGCTCTATCCTCTTCTTGGCTTCCTCATAAGTGCCAAATGCAAGAAGATTTGGATTTATTGGCTCATTTACTAAAGCCTCAATAATGTCTCTAGCTTCATTAATGTTAATTTCATCGATATGACTACTTGAATGTACACTCTGTCATAGTCCACCATGAAGCATATGTCATCCTTGTAATCTTCCACAAGCTTGGGTGGGATTCAAAATCTGTTGTTCATTTTCTCCTTGAATGCCTCAAAGTAATTATCCAACACCCTTTCAAAGTTTTCACCCATTTCTTCAATGAATTCATTTATCTGATAAAGAATAGGGGTGTCTTTCCTCCATACAACTGTGCCCTTAGATGGAAAGAATTTTTGAACATAAAAGAATAAATAGGTAAGAAATGAACCAAACATGAAGGAATTGTTCTTGGAAGTCTTCACACTTTCAATGTTTTTGTTCAATTGCTTCAGTAGTACATCTGACAAATCAAATTCAAGGCTCTTCTTTATAACCTTGTATGCCAGGTTAATTTCCTCACAAGGAATGTTGTTTGATCGACTCAAGCTATAGATCTTATGTGCAATGATATGGATGCCAAACCTAAGCTCTATGTTAGTGACATTGTTTAATTTCAAACCTCTGCCATCCCACTCGACTAGGGTTTTCTTCTACAATTCCTCCCGACCTAAGGATTTGGTTGACATGGCTTTGCTTAGTATTGATAGACCCATAACCTTGTGTATCATCTTCTTTGTAGTTAGAATGGGTTGCTCCAACCATAATTGACCATTGTGAAACCGATATAATATGTATCTTATCCATTTCACTTGGAAATTTTGAATCATGTGAGGGACATGAGTTAATCCTTTAACTTCCAAATGTTTATGCTCAGGTTTCAAAACTCTATCAACACACATTGCAGCTAGGGCAGTATCCATTTCTAATGTCCCTAATTCTTGAATAGAAGATTTAAACTAAGTTCAAATTTTGTTAATTAAGAGTACCTTAGGTGGGATTTGTGATTGAGATCCATAAGGACGAAGTGATTTAGCAACGGCCGAAACAATTTTGAAGTTTGGTACTTTCCGTTTGATGCCCTTAACTAGCATTTTAGAACCCTTCTTTGTCTTAGTGCTACTTCCATTGGTAGACACCATCACTGCTTAGCAGATGATAAAATTTGTGAAGATATTGTTGCTTAATTGCTTGAAAACACTACAATTCTCTTTCAAATCGCTCTGCTCTTCAAATGTTGTGAATGCGATGAAAAATGAAGCTGAAATTTCCCTTTTCTTGAGAAATTTTCATAAATGCTTGGTACCATTATGACAAAGTGTATGATAGACTATCATCCACTGACTTAACTTGACAAGAGTATCAACTCGGTAGATGAACCAAATTCCTCTTATTCCCGACCTCGCTCGGTAAGGTCTACAACCAACTTTTTAATGCAAATCGATGAAAGATGACCTTTTTGTGATCCTAATGTATTTGGAATATTGAATGGATCATTTGTATTCCTCATATTTCTTGGAACTGCTTATGATTTACTTGCTGAGTACAGCTCCAATACATTCATAGGAATTTAGTTTGAGGGGATGTTCTTGAGTGACTTCACTATCATTATTCGAGCTTGTATTCACAGTAGATTTAGGAATCCATTGCTACCTCATTTGTTTCCTTATATTGTCAGCCCTTGCTTTCTTTTCATCTTCAACTTTGTCTATATTCATGCAATTTTGAGCTATATGACTAAGTTTAGTGCATGTGTAACACCTTATAGTAGTATCTTTCTTTCTTAGGTGATGCCTTGCATAATATATGCCAGTGTGTCCATATTCTCCACAATAATGACATATGTACCGAGTATTGTAGTCCCATCCAAATATTGCCTTTACAAATTGTTCAGCTGGATTGAATGATTTGGATCCGCATTGAGATGCCTTCTGACCATACTTTTTACATTTGTGACATTTACCTTCAAATTTTGTTTTCTCCTTGCATTCATTGGCTTTGTGACCATGCTAATTGCAGTTCTAGCACTTCCCATTGAATTTTTCTTTTCCATTGCTCTAGCATTTGTTTGATGTATGATCAATTTTCTCACAATAATTACATGAGGGTTTTTTATTCCTTTGTGCACCTTGCTTGGAAGATTCACCTTGTTCTTCATTGTATCCCAATCCTACTTTACCTTTTTGCTTATGAAGATTCTGCTCATTTTGTTGATTCAATTAATTCATGTCTTCTTGTGATTTCAACATTTAGGTCATTCTTTAATTTTTCAATGATTTTCTTTTCACATCTAAGTTCTCTCATTATTCATTCATTGATTTCCCTTTCATAATTTAGATCACTTCTTATTCTTTTATTTTGTGCTTTGACAATTCTAATCTCTTCATTTGCTCCAGTGATTTGATCAATGAGGTCTTCATGCTAATTGGATTGATTCTATTCTTCATTGTTTCTTGCCTCCAAGTCTTCATTTGCCTTATTCCTTTGTTCCAAAATTTCACATAGCATAATTGATTGGATTTCTTGTTCTCTTTTGAGTTTCCTTACTTCTTCTTGTAGAGAGTCATTTTTTGCTAGGAGTTCCTTGATTGCCTCATCAACTTCATCTGAGTTACTTGATGGGAAAAAATCTTCAATCTTTTCTGCAACATACTGATGGTCATCCATTTGTTTTGCAAGTTCTTTACTCATTTTTAGGGATTATGAAAGATGCTCCTTTGCTTCTTTGAGTTGAGCTATGACCATCTCTAGATCTAGCTTTTCATTTTTAATTGCCTTGTCAAGTCTGAATATCTCCATTTGTCCTTAAATCTTTGCTCAAGTTTTCAAACTTTTATCCTAAGAACCACAAAGCTCTTATACCAATTGTTGGAAATATTCAATATATGATAAGTTACTGAGAGGGGAGGGGTGAATTAGTAATTTTAAATCATTTCTTCTAAATTTTCCACAAAACAATCTATGCTACTACATGTATTAATACTAAAAATTAAAACATTCATCACACAAAAGAACACAATATTTTGGTGACCCAGAAACCTTTCAAATAGAAATTAAAACTAGGGTGGGGATGATACCCACAAAACTTCAATACTGTAGCATAAAGTTGGCCTATTAAAGCTTACATTTACCACTTCTAGTGATTTTCCCTGTTTGGAGCACAAAGGACTGCTAGGTTCACCTTGTTAGAGGATTTACAAACATACAATGAAGTATGCACTCGGTTAAGAAATTTGTACAAAGACTATTAAGTCTACCTTGTTAGAGGATTTAGAAAACTAATTCACCTGTTAAGATGAAGTAGTGGATCTAGTTACAACTGATTACTGATAAGATCATTTGTGCATTGATCACCTTATGTGATGTATATAACTTTTCTATCTCTGTAATGACCTTGTTGTATTCCTTGAACTACTGCTAATAATCCTTCGCAGACATTTCTCAAAATTACTTCATGCATATGATAACTTACAATACACCTTACATATATACCTTTCAAATTTACAAAATTTCAAGGTTAGCCAAAATACAAGTGAACAAATACATTACAAAGTCAGCCCAATAGTAAATAACTTGGGTTCACTAAACTGACTCGGTGAGCTTCTGATACATGGTGCCCACTACATTACTTGGCATTGTCATGCACTCAGTAGAAGTGAAGGCTTGGTCCATACTAATTTCTCAATGTATTTCTGAACTTGGTGACCACTAGTGACTCGGTAGATGGTGTCAATCGCTAGATACTAAGTTTACCTTGCTTCACTCGATAAACACTACTACATCCAATGCTCAGTTTAAATTGAATATGCATGACACAAGCTTACTACTCAATAGTCACTATGAAGCTTGGTAGACATTGTTGATATTCACATTGCATGTATTTAATTAGTAGCTACTGTCTGCTCGGTGTAAACTACTGAACTCTTCAAAGCTTGGTTAACATTGTAATGCTCAGTGAGAGTAGATAATTAAGTGTCGAGCTCAGTAGCTATACTGATATGGATACATGTTGTCACTAATGGCAATACTAACTTAATTCCAATAGAATAATTCTTAATAGGAAAGATAATATTAGCCTCTATTAGCTTGGATAACTCCTTTCTCATCATAGGCTCAATACTGGTGTTGACTAGTCTTTGCTTTTTCCTAATAGGCTTTGCATTAGTATTTAAATTTATGGTATGTCAAAAAAAACTTGGGTCAAAATGATTTAAATCAGCATATGTCAATGCAAAATAAATCATTGAATTCTTGACATAAATGAAAAAAAGTTCTTGTTCAACTTTAGAACATACCTTTCTCAAACTAAGAGTCTTTCCATCAACAATTACAACTAGTACGTGATCTTCTTTGCTTGCAACCAAATTTGAGCCTTTGACCCTTACTTGATCACTAGGGTTGAAGATACTCTCCAAAGTGATTAGGCCTTTGGATAACTTGTTTGAACTAAGGTTCATGATTTTATCACCATATTGGCCTTGTAGCCTAGATTGGTTCCTCTTATAGAATTTTGCTTCACTTTGTAGAAAATTGACAATTTATACATTAGAATCAAAGACTTGCTAATTTTTGTAGTTGTCAAGAACAACAGGCCTTACAACCATTCTAATTTTTATTTTTTTTCATCTTCAACATGCTCTGATACATTATGATGAGCACCAATGGCTCCAAGTTTGTCAGCATATTTATTTTCTCTCCTAGGAACACTTTGGATGTTGAATGCTTGAAAACCTTCAAGAAGATTCCACACTCTGTGCTTGTATAATTTGAGGAGGTTATTCTTGGTAATATTATAGCTTTTTACTTGATTAAGAACCAACTCACTATCCCCAAATAACCTTAGAGCCTTGATTCCTCTCTTTTGTGTAAGTTGGAGACCTTGAATAAAAGCTTCATACTCTACTACATTATTAGTGTAGCTGAATTGGAGCCTATAAGAAAAATAGTACTTCCCCAATTCAAGAGAGATGAGCATGATACCAGCCCTTGAAACATTCTTATTCCTTGAGCCATCAAAAAACATGCTCCACAATCCATCAATATCTTCTTGTGTCTTCGTGAGACTAGGAATAGGGGTCCCCTTTTCCAATATACAATATATGCCATGGCCTATCTCTAGAGCCTCATGTTTTAGATAAAATTGATAAGTTGTGGCCCTCTCATACAAAATATAGTCAGGAACCTCTACCAAAGAAGTGGTAGGCTCATGAGATGTGTATCCTTCGTCCTCCTCCCTAGTTGTACAATTCATGATTATAGGGCTTGGAGTATAAGTCTCTATGTGATTAAGGGCTAGAGGCTCTGCTCTTAAGGAAGATCTTGCTCCATATCTTGTCCTAAAGAACATATAGAACCAATCTACTACAATGTGACCTCCTTTTGTGTAGTGAAGTCTCTAGAAAGACAAATGGAAAAATAAGGTTCAACCTCAGCTACTAATATATCTTGGGTTATAGTACAACCATGGCAAGCATGCAATGCCATCTCCACACTTCTTAAGATCCCTACAATCTTGATAGAAATACCATCCAACTGAAGGATATCCCTAACTATGGTCTCATACTTTATGTCAAGGAGATCAACTATACTTTTAAGCATTACATAACTACTAGTCCCTAAATCTATCATGCAATTATGAACTAATTTATCTCCTACGGTCAAAGAAAGATAAAAGGGAGGAGGCATGATTTTATTACTTTTTTCTACCCCTTTTATTTGTTGCACTAGGCTAGTTGCATTCTCCTCTCTAGGTGGCTAATCTTTCACCTTCATGTTCTCTAACTCTTGCTACAGTAGCTTATTGTATGATGGTATAGTAGAAATAACATCCCATATAGAGATATTGAAATTAATCTTTTTCATTTGATATACCACATTGAAAGGAGTATTAGGTACTTTGACTGAAGCCTTGGGAGCTACATGGTTAGGTGGCTAAATTTGAGAAGTCTAAGGTTCAATAGACTTCTTATTTCTCACACTTGCCTCTATTGAGGAGTAACATTGGATTGTGCATTCATTACTGGCACATGAGGAGTAGCATCTAAAGTTGAAGCTAGAATTGGTGAGGGTATAACATCTCCAACAACTCTTCTTTTACTTCTAGTATTATGAGCTATGGCATCATGATTAGCATGGCAGTGTTACCCTAGATGATGGTTCATGAAAGAACAATCATCCTAATATTGTAGCTGAGATGCACCAGTAGGTTGACTAAGATTATATTTTTTTCTTGTTACTTGTTCTTGTGTAGTTAGCTTTAGGAATGATTCTACCTTTTGAAACATAAAATATCCATAGGAATAGTTACAAGAAGGGCAGAAGTCTTGATCATGAGAAAGATTATACCAAGGGACTAAATCCCTACTTAGGTGTGTATTTGTAGTACAGGTATTGCCAATAAGTCTATTTTGATTAAATGGAACATGACCCTAATTTTGATTTGGAATCCTATTATATATGGGACCTTGATACTAAAGTTGGCGGGGGGGGGTTTGTTGTTTATTGTTTTGAGCTTGTTTCCTTTCTAAGGTCACCACCTTGTTACTCATCTTCTATATCACTAAGAAGCTATCCTATACCTTCTTCTCATGACCCTACAACTTCTTGTCTATATTTTGCATCATATCTTTAAATTCATCTATTCCATTTGAAGATGTGGAGGATGAAGGGACAATAGAAAGGGGTTAACTTGTAGCTATAGTAGGGATAGAGGCTACAATAGGCTGATGATTAGGAATGTTAGAAAGGAAAGGCATTGGAGGCCTTGGAACAAGCTTTCCTCCTTGTATTAAGATATTTTCAGCCCTTATAGAAATTTCATAAGCATCAAGTAAGGTGTCTCCTCCCGTGGATTGTAAGGTGGTATAAATATCACTATTAAAGGCTATGAGGTAATACAAGAAAGAATTATGAGGGGTGGGCATTAATGCAGTAGGTATTCTATCCCATGCCTTTTAAAATCTATAATTAAAATTAGTCATATATTGATGGGGTGCTCTTTTGATATTTTTTAGCTGCTCCAAAAGTGATAAATGATCACTTTTATCTTCACAGTGTTTGCAGTCTTACTCCTAACCCATCCCAATCAGTAATAGAGTTGTGAGGCAAACCTTTATACCATTGTAAGGCTTTTACTTTTAGCAATGAAGCTAGCAACCTAACAGAAATATCATTCTCTATAATACCATATATATTATAGACATTTGAATTTTTTTAATATGTTCTACAAGGGAGATAGAAGTTTCACCAGTGAAATTAGGTATAATTTTGAGAGCTGATACTAGGATATCATGTCTTTAAGCCAATAGGAGAGGACTCTCAGCATTAAAGGCGATAAATACATGTGCTCTAGGTTGGACCATGTAGAATAATGACATGTTTAAATGAAAAGATGGCAACCTAGGTTGTGATCTATCAGGAGGAGGAGTGGAGAGAGATCTTGCAGCTGTATGTGCTACTGTTGCACTCCTAACTAGTGATATAGATAATCTATTTGTCTTTCTCTTGGGGTTTAAAAATGAAACTTTAGTGTGTTAAAATTACCTCTAGAAGATGCTCTCGCATGAGCCTTGGGCATGAATCAAAGAAAATTTGGTCTAGAAACCAGAATGTAGGGTTGGAGTTGCCAAGAACTTGAAAATGAGCCTCTTGAAGGCCTAAAAATACTAAGAGCAACACTACCTTCTCAGTATATATTTGAAATTTTCTCTTGACACCAATGAACTTATAATGCTTCAATATGAGTGTCCCACTAGGTGTGCCAAAAATTGTTGTCACAAAAGCTTGCACCCTTGCCTAAAGTTTTTACCTAGAGGCAACCTTGTGAAACATGGAAATAATCTCTAGGCTATGGGACTTGAACTATGAGATTGAGTCTCTAGAAAATGATGGCTTCCTTACTATTTGGGTGCATCTAACTACTCTTTGAGAGAAAAAGGGGATAAGGAATGCATGAAGAGAAAACTACCTAATCTAGTCTAAAGAGAGGTGATACACCAAAGTAGTACGTTTAGCCTTGTTTCAACCTAACAATGCACTATTCACCAACAAAATACATTGATTCAATCCTTGTCTTAATTGGACAATTAAATACAGATTAGATGGTAAGTACACCAAGTTGTGGTGCCAAAAGAGGGTATAAGTGGACACCTATTTTCTAAAATCAGCAATTTCTAAAATTCAACAAGAATTTGAAGATAGTTAAGCTCAAAATTTTAAGATATGACAAAAACAAAAGTAGTAGTCCTTTGAATCTAGTTTCTAAACTACTATTTTTTTTTCAAAATGGTTTAGTTTTAGGTCCTCAAAAAGGGGCCCATAGAAAGTGGTATTATTTATTCCAAAAAAACATAACATAGTACAAAGTGTGCCCCCCCTAAAATTTTAACTTTTTTTTCGAAATTTTTTAATCGCTATGGTCAAAAGTTACCTAACACTATGTAGTTTATCCTAAAATTTTTGAGTAATTTTATAATGTGTATTTTTTTTATTGATTTTTTTAACTAGACATGTCCCAAAAATGTGAAATATCTGTGTGCTCCCTCTAGAAATGATTGAAAACTAATCTAAAATCAAAACTTCTTTTTGTCAAAGTGTGTAGAATGAAGCCTAGTTTCTAAAAATCTAAGTTGTTGCATAATTCAATGAATGAGCTAAAATCTACTACCAATTAGTACATGTTGGTTTTTGTCAAAAAATGGACATACATTCAAAAGAAATTATAGATGAAAGGCTTGAAATAGTTCAACTAAGATATAAATTATATGGTTATATAGCTAAAAAAGAGACCTACAATGCCATGTAACCTAATTTCATTGATGCTCAACCACAAGGAAACTTGAAGGAGAGAACACAAGAAAAATCAATCATTTTTTGTATGTTTGTAGGAAAACATGTCTGTAAATAGTTTACAAACTCCAAACCTTTGGGTTGGATCCCTAAGGCAAAACCAAACCTTAGGCTTGGTAGAATGCAAAGCTTTGAATAGTGCATGCACCCTACAATACGTGCACACGCTATTTAAAGCTTTCTAAATTTAAGTCTTAATAGTTCATGCATGCTTTAGTGTTTACGCACTATTGAGACCTAGATAGTGCATAGAGAGGGAAGGAGAGAGGAAAAGAAAGAGTGAGAGAGAAAGGAGAGGGGGGATGGGTGTGTGTGTGTGTGTGTGTGAGAGAGAGAGAGAGAGAGTAGGTGATGGGAGAGGGGAGAGAGAGGAAGTGAGAGAGATAGTAGGGGTGGCAGAGAGAGTATGGGATATGAGAGAGAGGAAGTGTGAAAGAGAGAGTAGGATGGTAGAGAGAGTATGGGATGGGAGAGAGAGATTGAGAGTAGGGGATGGGGGAGAGAGATTAAGAGTAGGGGATAACAAAGAGAGAGTAGGTAGTGTGAGAGAGAATGAGAGAGAGAGAGAGAGAGAGAGAGAGAGAGAGAGAGTAGGGCATTAGAGAGAGTGTGAGAGAGTAGGGGTGGCAGAGAGAGAAAGTAGGGCATGGGAGAAGGGAGAGAGAGAGTAAGGGATGGGAGAGAGAGGAAGTGTGAGAGAGAGTAGGGGTAGTAGAGAGAGAGTATGGGATGGGAGAGACAGACTAAGAGTAGGGGATGGGGGAGAGAGAGAGAGTAGGTAGTGGGAGATGAAGTGGGAGAGGGAGAGCAAGAGACAAAGAGGGGGATGGGAGTATATGTGAGAGAGAGAGAGAGAGAGAGAGCAAGGGATGGGAGACAGGAGAGAGAGGTGGGGATGGAAATTTTTGTGTGTGTGAAAGAGAGAGAGTAGGGGATGGGAGAGGGGGGAGAGAGAGAGAGAGTAGGCAATGGGAGAGGGAGTGGGATAGGGAGAGAGAGGGGGGGATGGGAGTGTGAGAGAGAGAGAGTGTGTGTGTGTGTGAGTGAGAGAGAGAATAGGGGTGGTAGAGAGAGAGAGTAAGGGATGGGAAAAAGAGAGGGTAGAGAGACTAAGAGAGAGAGTAGGTGGTGGGAGAGGGAGTGAGAGGGAGAGAGAGTGTGTGTGAGAGATCTAGAGAGTAGGGGATGAGAGAGAGAGAGGGGGGGGGGATGGGAGTGTGTGTGTGTGTGTGTGTGTGTGTGAAAGAGACAGTAGGGGATGGGAGAGGGGAGAGAGGGAGAGTAGAGGATGGGAGAGAGAATGAGAGAGAGTAGGTGGTGGGAGAGGGAGTGGGAGAGGGAGAGAGAGAGGAGGGGTGGGAGTGTTTGTAAGAGAGAGTAGGGGGTGATAGAGAGAGAGTATGGTATGGGAGAGCGACTGAGAGTAGGGGATAGGAGAGAGTGTGAGAGAGAGAGTAGGAGGTGTTAGAGAGAGTGTAGGGGATGGGAGAGAGTGAGAGTAGGGAATGGGGGAGGGAGAGAGAGAGAGAGAGAGAGAGAGAGAGAGAGAGAGAGAGAGAGAGAGAGAGAGAGAGAGAGAGAGAGAGAGAGAGAGAGAGAGAAGGTAGTGGGAGAGGGTGTGGGAGATGGTGGAAGAATATCTTGGAAGGTGGTGCAAGAGCACCTTTCAAGGCTCCCACCATATCATTTTTGGTGTGATGAACTTCTCTAAAGATTTATGTGAATACAATAAGGGCATTTAGCTCATGCTTGTGTTTCCAAGCTAGGATAGGTCTTAAAGTTTCCACTTTGGTCTTTATTGAGAATGGTACCTTGACTTTGGGTTGGTATCCTTCTTATATCTTTGTTGGGGGAAGGTTGATTTAGGAGATTTTATTTCATTTTAGGCATGGGTGTGCATTAAAAGAACCTTTTAAGGTGGACTACTTGTTTAGAAGACCAAAGTGCATGAACAATGTAATGTTATGTAATTCTGCCACCTTATGGAAGGGATGTTATTATGAGTTTGGGGATTCTTAGGTGAAGCAAGATAGTGAAATTTTCACTACCAAGGATTTTTTTGGGAAGGCATAGCATGGTCTTGAAATGAGAGTCAAAATAAGACTACCAGAGCAATAAAAATTGCCCCAAAATTGCTTGCAATTTTTAAAAGTTGTGCAACTTTTTCCAATTGTTGCTAAAAGACCTAATTTGTAAAGAAGCTTTGAAAAATCCCTAAAACCTATCTCTAACCCAAGGAGAAACCTATTTATTCTTGGAGGAACCCTAATCAAGGGTGTGCAACTCATTTCTTGTGTGAATCCATACTCTTGGAATGTATGCAATAGACTATGACTATTTTAGCACAGATTTTACTAGTTTTTAATCTTGTTTGGAGGAAAATCCCATGGATTCTATTATTTTGTTGCATGTTGTAGTTTTATTATTTATTTATTTTTAATTTTCCATGTATTATTTATTGTTTGTGACCAAGTTTTGAAAGGTTTTGTAAATTTCTTCAAAGATACCTATCTGCTACCAGTTTTGGAGTTGTACATCATGAAAGGGTTGTAAGTCTTGTCTCCACTATGGAAATTTGATGGTATTCTGGATTTCAATTCTGAAGACCATAATCTATTATATTATACAATAAAGGGCCTTGAAAGTGAGTGCAAATAACTCTTTGACAAAGCCCTAGGCAAGCTAGGCAATGCCCAGCTAGGGACTGTTAGCAAAGAAAGAGCTCTCAAGAGCAAATCTTGAAGAATGAAGACTTTCCCTTCTGACGGATTGAAGAGGGGTATGAGGACGTTCTAAATTGTAGAGTATGGGTCTTGATGAAGTGAGGAAGTTGTCTTAAAAGAGGGGATAGTAGGCAACCAAGAAAACCCTACCAAACCCTCAATTTTTCTATTTTTGTTGTACGGCTTGTAGGCACCCTAATACCCTAAAAATCCTTGAAAATGGGTCCTATGTATAGATTTTTATTAAGGCTAGAGGTGTTGAAACTCTAAGACAAAGGAGCTATTGGCCCTAGAAATCTGGGTGGAGGCCTACTTAAGGGCTCTCCTTGTAGCCCTTTTGTGAAGAAATCTTGAAATCGGGTACAGACCCATTGTTGTTATCGATTCAAGCATAGTAAAAGTATTCCAATAACACCTTGGGACATCATGGAAACCTTGGTTGGACTAGGGATTTCAATGGTACTGTAGTAGACCTATAAAACCTTTAGAGGGATAGTGTTCCTAGAAGAATAAGGGAGTGATGCTACAAGTTTGGATCAGTTCTTAAAATGAAATACATGAAATGTACTTAAAATGTAAAAACTAAAAAACAAGATATATATTATGATAACCGATAATGTCATACATGAAGAAACATATAATATACAAGGTTGCACGGGGTTAGGGGTACTTGAGGTACTTAGGGTATGGGTATAGGTATGGGTACAACTATTTTTTATAATAGGGGACAAGGTACTTGGGTATGTCAAACTTTATTTTTAATTATTCTTTTATATTTATAGAAAACCTAAATTTATGAGTCATGACAATGATTTTTCAAATCAAGAACAGTAATAAAGTTTGCGAATGTAATGTATTGTTTTCAGTTTCACATTTGTTATATGTTTGTGATAATAGTTTATGATAAATGTTTAGATGCATAACATAGAAGGTAGACTTTAAACATGAACAAGAAGATCATAAATCATATGACAATGACATATTGGAAATGATAAATTTTTCGCTTTAGCACTGATAAAGTTTATTGTTGATCAATATTGTATCAAAGTTTCAAACCGCTTAGGTATTGAATTAAGCTTGATAAACAAATAACAGAGAAGGAAAACTTTAAACATGAACAAGATCATAAATCATATGATGATGACATATTGGAAATGATAAACTTATGCTTGAATAGTGATAAAGTTTATTGCTAATAAATATTCTATCAAAGTTTTAAACTAATTAGGTATTGAATTAAGCGTGATAAAAAATGAGTTGGTACACATAAAAAACTGAAAAAAATAATCAAAAATCTCAATCAAGGTCCTTAGCTATGATGCTCTCCACCAAGTACTTGGTACTTGGGATATGTGTACCCTATACTTGGGTACATGGGTACGAGTACCAAGAGTGTGGGTACAAGTACCAATGCAACCTCATAATATATTATGATAACCAATAATGTCATACATGAATGAACATATAATATATTATGACAACCAATAATGTCATATATCTTCTCCTTACCATGAGGGGAAGGAAAACAATCTCTAGAAGTCTTTGGTCGTCAAGTGGAGGGAAATGATGGGGTCTTCCTCACATGCTTGCTCATCCTCTTTTTTAGGCTCTTCTCTAACTCAAGCTGATACAAAAAAAGTAGATATGAATCAATAATTATTATACATTGAAATCAAATATATGTACACAAAAAATTAAGTATTTTCTTACCACCATTAAATAGTCACTCTGTAAGTCCACCTCAAAAGCTCATGGATGATCAGGTGTAACAAGGCCCTACAACAACTCAATCAATATAATCACTTATTAAAAAAATTAGAAATTTTGATACTAACTATTATAAACAACAACTAAAACCAAGAAATTTTTTTCATACCTCAGTCAATGGCTCTAAACTAGCCATAGCTGCGACCACTTCATGATCGATGGACTATCGAAGATGAGGAAGAGTCTCAGATCCCAAGAGCTGCATGTCATATAATACACGTTACATGTAACATGAAACATGAAACAAATATAATTAAATCAATTAAATTAACAAGAAAAAAATGTACCTCTACAAAGCTCGTATCATGCCTAGGCTCGAAGTCCCTAGTGAATGTTAATGGTCTAGTAGAGAACTGATGAACATGAATAAAAAAATTTGTCAATCCTTCATATGATTACTGAATAAATATATGTATTAATTAAATGATTAAATCAATGCATACCTCTGGACTCGTCGATGGGATAAAAAAGAGACTGAGGGATCTCTACTAGGCTACCAACATTGTGACCCTGAATTTTGAACAATGTCAATACATGTTAATTAATTAGTCATTCACTATACCTATCAAATGTCATCAAATTAGTTTATTATAATTGTAATTTACCTATGTGTCAATGCCAAATGTCTCATTTAGGAACTAATCAATGACTAGCCTATCATCCATACTATCTCTAGCATGACTACCAAATGTGCATAAGGATCCGCATGATGTGCACATGTGATTGTGATGCACAGAAGGATCCTTCTCAACTAATGGACTTGTGCAATGAATGAGGGTTTGAATCAAAGCATTAATAGTCCCTAGAGTGTTGGCCTCTACATGTTCCTTCATAGCTAAAGAAATAATCACATGCTCACCCTGTGGCTTGACAATAGGTGTACTAACTATGTTAGGGTCACACATGCCCCCGACCTCTCAAATAATGACCCCCCACCTTTACCCCGAGATTCTAATATATCAAAATAATTGGGGATCTCCCCAAGGGAAAACTCACAATACAATTTCCTTAAGAAATACATTGGTACCTTGTGATTATTGCAACTAGGGGCATCAAAGACCATCCACCATCTATCCCAAAAATTATTTCTAATACCATCGTGTATGCACCAATGGATGGGGAACTGTTTATTAGTCTCTCTAATAGTATTTTGTTCACCAGGCTTTCTAAACAATGCACAAATGCTACCTTTTGGTATATCTTTTTTTTAACATCTCGATATGATAATTTTTTTGCATAATATCTTTTTTATTCCTCCCTCTTACCACGCCAAATATCTAACTAACCACTAATAGAAGATACATGTGTCATAATAGACTTGAGGGAGGATGCCAATTATCCTCTCATTGGATTGGTTTTCCCACAAGCTTTCAACCTACCAATGAGTGCTTCAAATTCATTTTCCCTCTTTCTATTTTGTTTATTAACTTGTCTTGTGTGCTAGGAGAAGTTCTTCTAATTGATGCAGGTTGTGGAATTTCTTGTTCTTGTTGTGGAGGGTTTTGATTCTCATCTTATGGAGGGTTTTCATTTTGATCTTGTGGAGGGTTTTGGTTTTGATCTTGTTGGGGATTTGCTAATTCATTATCCACATTTCCTAATAAGAAACCAATTGTAATCTAAATAAATAAAAAAAATTAAAGAAAAATTGAAAATAACCTACAAAATAATGCAAAAACAAGGGTAGAAAATATACAACGTGATCTCGATCTCAAACTTTGGCAACAAGGAGGCATTTTGAGGAGGCGGGTGGAAAAATTCTTCAATTCCTTCAACTTGCATACGAATTGTGAGGAGGATATCTTACAAAATAAACTTAAAATAAAATGTGTTGTGGGCTTGCAGCCCATTTATTAAAAAAAATCATTTTAGAAAGCATGTATGTGCTATAGCATGTACGCGCAATGGCTTGGGCATCTTGAGTCATAGCATATGTGTGCTATAGTGTGTATACAATTTCTAAAACTAGAAAAAAAAATGGTGTCATCCTTTTGGCACCACAACTTGGTGCACTTACCCTAGAAGCCAACTTAAATTCTACTAGGAAGGAACTTCTCTCTATAACATTCAAGGCCAAGTGGATACTATTATGAAAATTGAAGAATAGAAGACAAAACATCAACAAAGGTAAGGAAATTATGCACTTATATTAATGGGAGAACGAAGAAAGATAGAGGATTACATTCATTCATAGACAAAAGGAAAATTACAGTAGCATGAAATGCAATACCAATGAATTAGAAAAAGGCCAACCCCTAGAAGAGTTACAAAACTTTCTTTTATAGTTTAACCATAATTGAGATAGCTTCTTCCCTAGGGAAAAGCTCAACAACTGTATTTTGGGTTGCAAAGAACAATCACTACACATTTGAAGAAGATCTGATCATGGTACACATTAAGATGTAGGAAAATGATACATTTCACGAAAAAATAGCCACGAGAGGATAGAAACGGAGCCCATTAATGCATAACCACATAAATTGATAACCACAGAGTAATGATTGAATGTACTTTATTTTAAATAGACCTAGAGAATGATGAAAGTGGTTGTCGATGATGAAAAGGTCAATTCATCATTAAAGAGCCATTTTTCTCCATGTTTTTGATGTGCCAAATCAGATATGTCAAGAAGTCAAACAAATTCCACCTTTTCCTTAACACATGGCCCAATGATATCAAAATATTCTACCACCTTGCTTCTCTTCCCACTTTTATATTGATTGGTTGACTGCCCACTATTCATAACTTCGCCAACTTTTTCCTTTGAGTTAAGCTTAGCTTGTTTATCATTTCATGTTGACTTTTCTACCTTCTTGGAGCATGCCATGTGACAACATTTGATTTTGTTTCCTCTATTTTGGCTTCACCACCTAGGCCCATAAGGACACATGTCAACCATTCGTTATGTCACTGCAACTAAAGATCTAGCAATTTTTTATAGTGACATAACCACAACCCTTGATCTGTCTTCAACATAGTAGTGGAGAAAATGCAACACCTTATGAACTGTGATGGGCTCACTATGTCACATGTTGCATCATCGCTATCTCACTATCTATATTCATTGTGTAACTTTTCCTAGTGACAAAGAGACATATGTTGATCTTGGAAGATCAGACAACCATGACAAAATACCCTCTCTGAGTGCTTATATCAATAATAAATAGCAACCTGACAACTAGAGCTTCATTTATGGTTAAAAACCTTCAACAACTCCCTACATAGGCTACTCCCACTACCTCCACATGGAAAATTGTTATTTCATCATTCCTAAAGATCTAGAAACTTTCTATAGTGACAAAACGACAACCATAGATTTAGTTTGAGATCAATGGTGGATGAAGGCACATTAAGAAACTAGCCTACTTTTGTAAGGTACAAATAAAACTTGGATCATTGTTATCTTGTTCTAACATATCCATCAACCACAAAACTGAAGTGGCCCACTAGGACACATAGAATGTTATCATTATGTCACTATGACTAAAGATCTTGCATTTTTCTATAGCAACAAAATGAAAGCCATAGATCTATTTTCAATCTGTGGTTCTCAATGTTTCACTGACCACTATGCATGACTCAATGTAAGACACCCCATCTAGATGCATGTCACACTATCATTATGTCACTATGGATATTCATCATGCAACTTTCCATAGCGATAAAGCTACAACTGTAGATTTCTTTAAACAAGATAGCTAAGAAGATGTAGGTCCTTTGAGGTGTTTATAACATGATACAACTTGAGGACTTAGGATATAATGCATTTAACCAAAGTTATATATATATATATATATATATATATATATATATATATATATATATATATATATATATATATATATATATATATATATATATATATATATATATGTATGTATGTATGTATGTATGTATGTATGTATGTATGTATGTATGTATGTATGTATGTATGTATGTATATGTATGTATGTATATGTATGTATATATATATATATGTATGTATGTATGTATATGAATGTACATATATATATATATATGTATGTATATATATGTATGTATATATATGTATGTATATATATATATATATGTATGTATATATATATGTATACATACATATATATACATGCATACATATATATACATGCATACATATATATACATACATATATATATATATATACATATATACATATATATGTATAGACATATATATGTATATACATAGATATATATATATATATACATATGTATATATATATGTATATATATATGTCTATACATATATATGTATATACATATATATATATATATATACACATATGTATGTATATACATATATAGAGATATATATATATACATATATATATATATACATGTATATGTATATATATATGTGTATATACATGTATATGTATATATATATGTAT
Source organism: Cupressus sempervirens (assembly GCA_028749045.1). NCBI lineage: Eukaryota > Viridiplantae > Streptophyta > Pinopsida > Cupressales > Cupressaceae > Cupressus > Cupressus sempervirens. The sequence continues at coordinate 584,708,862 of CM053787.1, read as the reverse complement.
ATACATATACATGTATATACATGTATATGTATATATGTATATACATATATATATGTATATACATGTATATGTATATATATATGTATATACATGTATATGTATATACATATATACATATACATGTATATACATGTATATGTATATATGTATATACATATACATGTATATACATATATATATACATATATATATATATATACATATACATATATATACATATGTATATACATGTATATGTATATACATGTATATGTATATACATGTATATATATATATATATATATATATATTTGCACATCCAATATTTGAAATTTCAAATATCTCACCGTTGGACATGGCTACCACCCCAAAAATTAAAATTTTGGTAGGAGGGAAAAAATGGATAACAATAACATCACCTTTCAGTTAAATAAATTTAGGATTATCCCCTCTTCTATTGTCTTGGTTCTTCACTTCAACATTATCTGACCCTTCAAAATTTATATCTAAAAATTGAGCTCATCCTTCAAGAAATGCAATGATTTTTCCTTTGTCATCAAAGACTTTCCAATACTAGTCATTATCCAACATATTGGGTGTATAAATCATCTCTACCATGTAAATATTTCTATTGAACTCAAGGTGAGTAATAAGGAGAGAAGTGGAGACTCTGAGGTAATCTATTTAGAATTTTTTTCATGAGGAATAGTTGATATAGAAAAAGCATAAAAATTCTCAATCTCATGCCACACCCAATTTATACAAGCCTTCAATCTTGTATTCTTTCTTTGATATTTCCTTCAAATCTAATTAAGAACTAGTTCTGTATCGACTCCCAACAACTTGAGTTGTTTGATCCATTTTTCACTAGCATACTTGAGGCCAAGGAGAAGAGCTTCATACTCTATCATATTGTTGGTAGTTTCAAAAGCCAACTTATAAGAGCTTCCCTTTTAGGTGACACTAAAACTACTCCAGCACCTAAACTAGAAGATGAAGAACTTTCATCAAATCACATTGACCATAACTCATTTGTTATGTCAAGCATAAGAGGTTCAATAAAATTATCTCATGTATGGTATCGACATACAATATTTTTGCCCTCGGGTAATTAGATTTCAAGATTGTGTATTTAGCTTTGGGCATAGTATTAATTTTAACTTTCATCGCCAATTGGAATCAAGACATGAGACATGTACATCTTGATTTCACCTCTGAGATCTCTACAAAAAATCTTACTCAATAGCGTCCCATAATTGATTGGAATATTTGTGACCAAAATATTTAGTTTTAACTTCTTTTTTTGGGTGTGTTGCAAGAGCTACTTGAGCATCATTTAACTGACCAACCAATGGGACTTTTTTTGCTTCCATACGTTACACCCTTCCTAATGGTTTTTTTAGAGAGAGACCTATCATGGCCCACTTTTGAAGGCATAACATTACTAGATGTGCCTAACTCAATGATATGTAGTCAGATATATAGAGAGTAACATAGAATGGACTACGTTTATCTCATAAAGAGGTTGCAACAAATGACTCTTATTTAGTCATGAGCCCTTCTAAATATTCCTCTTATAGAGTGGTCCCTTATCCATGGTTGATAGTAATTTTAGGTGTGCCTTTACCTTTTGCAACACATTGAATCAACCTATCTAACTAATGTGGGTTAGCTTTCATGTACTTCTACTGAGAAATCTACACTTCAATCTTCTTTCAATGATCAATGAAGTCAAAAGAATCTTCAACAATGAGGGAGACTTAGATTTTCCTATTTCCTTTGTTTGTAAAGGATCTTTTGGAGTTTTCTTGCAAGACAAGATAAGCTTAGGAATTTCCTCGGTGGCTTTCTCCATTGCTTCATTACTCCATTTATCTTCTACTATTTGGCTTCAGTTTGATGTGGATGCATTGTATGAATGGTTGTTAATATCTTCATCCTTTCCACCATCTAATTCATACTCTAGATTTTTTTTGAAGAGGTTCCAAAGGTTGTTTCAATTGGATCTTCAGGGGTCACATGCTCTTCAATCTTTTATGTTGTCAAATTCATTTTCATATATTTGGCCATCTTAGGATAGCTTGTCACATCATGATCCATTGTTAGGTAAAAATCACACATCATTGCTTGATATTTGGATGAAGCAAGATGCTCAATGGCCAATCTTTATGTTGGTAGAGGTAACCATTTAAATTTTTTATTCTGCTAGTATGTCATATAATTCCTCCTCAAAATATCTTGATATAGAGGTAGAGAATTTTGATGCAACTACTTCTTAATTTGTAACAAATTATTAGCCAATTTTTTATATAGTGGGTCAGTGGTAGTGATGGAAGCATGTTTTTTTGCACATCTTGGCTCCATTTACTTGAGCTAAGTAAGTCATTTTCTGGTTCAATAGCTAAAGTTTGTACATTTGTTAGGTTGGGAACTCTTTCTCTTCATATTTGAAAGATTACATTAGAAGGTTACCATTGATGAAGAAAGTCATTCGGTTCTCCTTAATGGGTCTTTTATTTATAGGGATTTGATTCACAATCTTGTTAATGAGAGAAATTAATTCTCGCATTGGATCATTGATTTATTTCTTCATTTATGTTAATTGTGAGAGAATAAAATGCTCATCTTTAACAATATTGAATATTCTTTCAAAACCTTGAATCAGAGTTACCCACAAGGTGATTGACCTAGCCGATGGTTGACCAAACCAATCAGCTATGGCATTAGTGAATGTTTCCACAAAGAGGTAAACCAAAAAATCTTCATACTAAAATCCTTGAACCCCACTTTGTGTAAAGAATAAGTTAATATGTTGATCAATGGTGACTTGTTTGTCCCTAGAAAACTTGGAAAGAATTTTCCAAGATCCAACAGGCATATCATGTAATTGATTTCCCAAGGTTAAAGGTCAAATAAAATCTCCCCATGGAAGTTTTGGTGATAGTGCTTGGTGTATCATGGCTAGGGGAATGATATTCAAAGGTTGTAAATTGAAGGTTGTGGTAAAAAGTGTTCTAGGTAGGATCATAGCCTAAAAAGCCATAGGAGAAACAACAACCTTTTGTGGTGAAGATGATCTACTAACTAACTTAGTATTTCTTTTCTTCTTAGGAGTGACTAGTTTGAAATCTAACTTTTGAAGAGCTTCAAAATCCTCATCTAGCAAAGCTTTATGCTTGTCCACTTGGGCATATGAATTTTCAGCCAGATTTTTGGTTATTGTTCACCTAATCATGAGCTGGAATAGGATTTTATTCGTTCCTTCTTGGGACTTAAGAAATTCTTTCTAACATAGCTACTTCTTCTCTAATATGTACCCCTCTCAAGAATTCACCAAAATCATCTTCTTGCTCAAAGATTTGACTTAGTTGTTGATATTTTTGAACACTTCTTCTACACCTCCAAGAAATTTTGTTTAAATCTAAAATAATGTCTTCCTAGGTGTCTTGAAACCCAAGATTTGGTTGGAGAACTAGAAACAAGTTCTCATGTGGTAGCACCATCTTCCTTCATCATAGGAAACTATTGATCTTTCTTATTCAGGTCCCCAGCATAATCACAAAAAATATGTTTGAAAACAAATTTATCACTTGAAAATTATATAATTTGGCCCAATGGAGTGTATACATGGGAAACTATTCCTAACAATTGGATAGGCCCTTGATGTTCGGCCTTCCTTTGCATTTAGAGGGGAATATCCCTTGTAAGATATAGGTTTTGGTTTTTCAATGAAGAGGTATTCAAGCTTGAAGATTAAAGCAAAAGATACTGATGATGAATGCACCAAATGACTTCATAGCTTTCTTGAATTAACATAAATTGATAATATATATGAACAAGGACTAGGCTTGAAGATATTCATTATTACCATGTTGATTCATGATTCATAAGAATTTGAAAAATACCATGAAAATATTTACTACAAAAAGAATCAACATTTTTATGCTACAACAATTCACATATTAGAAAAAGAACCCAAACACACTTTCCATTTATTTTCTTGCACCAAGAACATAAGAGAAATTTTCAATTTCAAGGACAAAATTTGTACACACTTTCCAAAAATTGTCTTCTCATCAAAATTTTAGCATAAGTGTTCCCTATTTCCAAAGTCCAAAAAGTCCCTTACAAGGCCCAAAATGATTCCTTATATAGACCCAAGGTTAAGAAAGACTCCTCCATGGTTAGAAACTACCTCTCAACTACACAATTTTGGTGAGCCTAACTAACCTTAAAAAATTTAACCTATACAAGGAAAATATCTACAAACATGAATCAAGCTAAAGTTCACCAAAAGAGCATGAAATGTACATCTAATCACTAAAACTTCTAGTTGCTAGAATCCATATATCAAGATGTGGTAGATGTATTCTTGAAATCCTTGTAGGCATCAAGTATTGCAACCATCAAATTATAATTGGGAATGAACATATTTTCCATCCTAAACTTGGTTGTGAAGTAGTTATCTTGGATTCATTCCAACTCTTGTTGATATGTCAAAATGTTATAGTCTCCCAAAGTGACAAAAACTAGGCTAAGCTTCACCACAGTTTCAGCATCTAACACTTGATTTTCTATCTCTGAATCGATCATGATACTAAACAAATATAGAAGAAACTTACAATCAACATGTTGAAGATTTTTCATTGGTGATCCACCTATAATAATTGTGACCACTTCATCCAAGATTTCCCCTTTTGTTTGTTCACATGTTGTTACCAATTTTTCAAATTTGGTGATCATTCTATAGATGTTTATCACTTTTTACCTGATAGTCTTGCTCTATATGTGCACCTAATTATCATTTAGATTAGTGATAACCTTTTCAAGGATTAGAGTGTTCACATCTACCTTTGACATTTTTGGAAATTCATCAGCTACTCCTTGCTAGGTGACCTTTTGTTCCTTGTTGATTTCAAGTTCTTTAGACATCTCTTCCACTTGTATGTTGATCTTTGCACATATTTCTTTCACTCCATTTATGAACTTCAAAGCATCTTCTATCATCGTGTTTACCCATGCTTATATCATCATATTGTGAGACTTTTTTTTGTTTACTTTGTCTACTACAATGTGATCGCAAATACATTGAGGACTAATACAAGCTGGTGAAGTAATTATTGCCTAGGCATTGGAAGAATTGCTAATTTATTTATTGTCTATATACCAATACTTGCACTTGCTCTTTGAGTTGTTCCTTTAACCTTTTTTCCTTCCTTTCTTTGTATAATATTTGTGCTACAGACAAGTCAAAGTTCTGAAAATCTCCTTCTGCACTTGATAGGCCAAGATCAAATTTCCTCAGAGTGAAATACAATTCTAAGTTTTCCTACCCATGAACTTAACTTTGTATTCTTTAGGTAAACCACTTCAAGGCTATTTTGGACCTTTGTCATTACCATTACCACTTGTTTTCAACTACAAAATTTTCTTATTCAAAATCATATCAAGTGTCATATGAGATGATTCTCCTTGATTGTTGCTTCCCTTGGTAAGATTACCCCCTCTACCTTGAAGCCTAGTAGTTGTATTTGATATCCTTATTTTACTCAGTCATTCTTGTGTTCTTTTGATGACATAAGCAGTTCCCTCCTTCAAACTTTTCAAATCTTGAATAGACCAATCAATTGGTGGAAGTTCTAGTAGTTCAATCTTCTCAATATAGAAATGATCAAACAATGAACCTTCATCATCTTTTATGTCTATCAATTTGATGTCCACTTTGAAATCTATCACTTTCCTTACAGTAAGCCACATCCATTCTCACTTCATGATTTCAAAATAACTTCCACAATCTTCCCAAAAATCTTCTAGAGCCGAAAAGTAACGAAGGTCAAGAGTTTTCTTTAACCTATTGATTGCATAGGCTTTACTATCATAAGAGAACCACATAGTGTAATGATACAAATTAATCTTGGCAATGGATTTCTTTATGTTCCTTACATCTACTATCATATCACACCTATAATGTTTGATACCAATAGGAAAATATATCTTGTATGCCCTCTTATTCTCACAAAGCTTATTAATTTGACTAATTTGTCCGCACACCTTGAGCTGCACCAATTTATCATCCACAAATCTAGGTAGCATAATGAGGTATCCATCATAAGTGACTAACCAGATATAAGTGAACTTCAGGAATCATGTGAAGTAACTTCCATACTTATGAACTACTACTACTACTTCTAGTAAAATTTTGATTCACATGTTTCCTTGAAGTTCCCTTATAGTCAATATCATGAATGCATCATTCACTCTCCTGAAATGGTGTAGACTACTTTCATATTGCAACTAAGGGAGGTGATTGTAAATGATAGCCACATCATCATATATACCCTATCTGCTAAGTCTAGGTCAACTTTTTGTGCTTGTAATACTATACAAGAGGTAGGAAGTCATGCAGAAAAAATCATCACCTTGGAGTTTTATGAGTTATCTATGCAAGGAATCACTCATAAGGTCTTCCTAGTCAATGTGTTGCTTCCCTTCATAGACTATGTTGATGAACAAAAATATCCAACCTTCAAATAAATGCAAATCTCAAAGTTTCATTATTCTTCTTAGAAGGACTACCATAATCACCACATATTCCTTTAGCGATGATATGTGGATGGACTTTGTCAACTGAAATTTTCCTTTCCTTGGCTACGAGAGCCATGATCTAGCAATGGTGTTCAAATGCTAAGTTTGATTTGCAACATAATATTCCCTTGCCATCCTTGTATCTCTGTTGCCATATTGTTCTCTAATAGGCAACCGAAAAGGAATGGTAATAGAAATAGGATCCAAACGGACGATCACTTTATTATTTGATGCAATGACTTCTATGGTATTTGGGTGGTAAGCTTTCATACATTTCAATACCAGATCTAGATACTCTACTAATATAGGATGAACTCCAGTTCAAGCTATTATGCTTTCCAATATCTTCCCAATCAAGGGGGTCTTGTCGTCACTTTCAAGAGATGACCAAATATCTTTCTGGCTGTTGCCGATGTCAGGAAGCATGCTTTTCAAAATAGGAGCATAATCAGGCCTTTGATATTTGTGATTCATGATTTACATGGTGATCGATTCTTTTATTACTTCAGCTACCTTCAACTTCTGCACTTCTTCAGATTAAATCATGTTTCGAATGGTTACCAGTTGAGATCACTTTCCAATGGGCTATTTGTCAAACAAGTCACAGGCGTGGTGCAATTATGTACATCACATATTATTTGAAGGCTCGGCGGGAAAATCATAGGCTTGATCAGTCAGAAATCCATTTCAATCATAATCAAATGAAAGTCCACACATCACCCGAAGCTTCTTCAGGAGGCCTTCTGGCAAGCAATTCACACACCTTGCTTCTTGTCGAAGAACCCGCAAGTTGAATATTGTTGCTCCATAATTCTACTTCTAAGGGTTCTGCAACATTTAACTTGAATAATTGACCATCATGATGGGGTTGACATTTTGACAAACAGTTCGCGTGCCTTGCATTCTTCCACTTTGTATTGCATATGCACCTTTGCACCTCTGAATTGAATTCATTTTTTATGTCTCAAAGCACTTGCGTGGGGTTGATTTTTAATATGGTGCGAGTGTGGTGGCACAGAATGACTTTGCTTTTGCATACCCTGTCAAACACATAGTAGTACCATTTTATTTTGTTCAATGTTTCCACATTTTACTTGGATATTACTCATATAGCTAGTTGATTTCATAATTTCGCATCTCTTGAGGCAATTTGTCATAAAGTTCGCAGGTCTTCATGCACCGCACATTCATTGTCTTTGGAATGTGATGGCGAACGTATACTGTGTGTGCTAAGGCGGGAAGAGATGGCCACGATGGCATCTTAGATGGCTTTAAAAGAAGATGATGTGATCCTCACTTTTCTCCAAGAACTCCCAAAAGTTTTAGAAAACACCAATAAGCTTCAGGTGACTTCCCCCGTTGTGCACTCAATGCCAAGGTGGAAGAGTTTGGCTCAATAATAGCCAATTCTTTTTGGATGAAATTTTCTTCATAAACTCCAATCGAGATTGCACTATTATTATCAACTTTCTCGTGTGAGTGCCTTGAAACATTTTGTCACACACATATCTATCATGTGCTCCAAATTATTGTTGGAGATGAGATGAGCCCATTGCTTAACTGAAAACTCATCTCACTACATGATTCTGAATGAACAAAGGATCCTCCTAGAATCTTTATCTGTGATACCCATTACAACAATTGCTCACAATATGTTAAGAGTAGATTACTCAAGAGTTTTGAAGACATTCCAATCGAATCATCACATTTTCACTCATAAAAATGATTATCCTTGCAAGCACGTATGTTTGGTGTTCTTGTCTACTCAAACTTCCACATCCCACAAGCGACCATGTTCTCCATTGATGTCTCAAGACCTTACGTTTTGTCAAATAAATGTTCGGGTTTTTCTGAGTTTTCCATCTTCACAGAGATTCACAATCAAAATGGACAGCATGGACTTCATTGCAGATTGATCCTGAGATGATGAAGACTTCATCAAAATTATCCTTATCAGCGGACAAGATGACATCTTTGTTCTTGATTCATCATTCGATTCTTAATCTCTATCAACTTGGTCAGAGAGGTTAATAATCGAATTCAAAACACATGTTTTAGCATTCAATCTTAATCTTTTGATTTTGGAGGTTAAAGTTAATGGTATGGAACACGTATTTGAAAAAATTATCTTAACTCATTTGAGATGAGAAATTGAGATTTTGGACAACCTTTTAAAGGCTAATGGGAACTAATGTGGATGAAAAACAAACCTTTTAGCACCTTCCATTAACCTATGATATTTCAAGACTTGGGCACCAGAATTTGAAAATTCAAACTGCTAGATGGAGCTAGGAATGAGCCGATGGAGCTAGGAATGAGCCAAAGAAATTTGGAAAATAAAATTGTTTAAAATTAGAGAAGAAGCGACCATTTTAATACTCAGAGTGAGGTGTGTTCCGACTCATTTTATGTTCAAAAAGATGAAAATTGGAACACTTGATCTGTACAGATCGCAAACACATAAACAGAATAACCATAGCTAAACTGGCAAGGATTTTAAAATTTTGAAGCAGCTCTAATATCCGGACAACATTGCGTCATAAAACTGGAGCTGGAACTATGAATCCAAGAAAAGACTTTAAATCTGAATAAGCACAATAGTTAAAATAGATAAGTATCAGATAATTTCAATTCTCAATGTAAACTCGCACCAAAAAATGTAGAGCTGATAAAGAAATCAGTAAAAGTTCTTTGTAAGATAACAATTTAAATTGATAAAAGTCATTCATATGATCTATTGGCAACTTAGGCACCTGATTCAGCAATATCTTGTATCCGGCTTTTACATAGTTCTGACCTGTGTAATTTAGCTTTACAATGCATAGATTAATTAGTAAGTTTGGCTTTCCTAACCAGATCTAGCTGACAGACATGATTTGAAAGATTCTCTTTATGCAATAAACTGGTTCATTAGCATATTTAAGAGGAACAGTAGATAGAAATCGCCAATGTTCAAAAATCAAATGCATGATGCTTATGATTCAGAATTAACATTACGACAATGTTAAGCAAAAATGATTTGTGTTTTTCTATCAAGGGAATAAAGTTTGCATACGTCTCATAATAGAGCATACTCAAGTACATAGATATAATCTATAATTAATCAACAAGCATGGATGAGATAAAATAGTGAATTTGACTACTAAATACAGCACTAACTCTAATTCATAATTCACATGATATAAAAATGGGATGTGGCTATCCTGTTGGAATATTTAATGCAGCGTTGACGTTTGCTCCTGGAGCCAAAAGCCCACCTACTACCTGACGACCAACAAAATAGACAGAAAAAATTAATTTGGTAGGTGAGATTTTGAATTTGAATGTTGAGAGGGAAAAGAATGGAATGTGACAAAAGGAATGTTTTATTCATTTCATTCAGAGAGTTTGCAGATCAAGCAGATCAGAGAGAAGTTGCAGAGCTGAGCAGATAAGGAAGAAGGAAAGAAGTTTGTGCCTGCAGTTGCACGTGTTTCCCCTCCTCACACAGTAAGTTTGTTGTTGTTGTTTGGATTTTTCCTATTGAAGCAGTGATTGCTCCAGGCACTATTGTATGCAGCCATTAGAGTTGCAGGTTTAAAAGTCTATTGAAGTTTGAAGTATTATTAGTTTAGGATTATTTTAGAGTTTTTTGGTTGAAGCCGAATGCTCCCAGATTTTGTAATAGTTTAATGAAAGATTGAATAGAAAGCAAGCAACATACTTAATCTACTGTTCTTCATCTTCTATTCATTGCATTTGACAAGTTCAGTTGAAAGGTTAAAGTTTTGGCTTTCTGGTTTTAATGGTGAAAGCATTCGCGTTGAAATATTTCCTAAGTTATAATTTTTAAGTTTGAAACAGAACACTCGGCATCCTCATTCTAAGTTGGAGCCAAGCTCACTTGGCATCCATTGGTGTCGAGCATTTCCTATGTGTGTGTCAAGCTCTTCTTGTGCCAAGCATTTTTCTTCAAGTGCTGAGCTCCTCTTTGTGCCAAGCTCACTCGGCACCTACTTCCTGTCACTCGACATCTGTTGGTGCCGAGCAAATTTTCACTCGACACATTCACGTGTCGAGCAAAACTGGCACTCGACAATTGTGAGTGCTGAGTAGAATTTTTAGGTTTAGGGTTGAGTTGTGAGCTAAATTTAATTTGTATTTCTCACATGGTATCAGAGCTTTGAGGCCCCACATCCATAGTGAGTTAGGGCATTTTTTTTTTCTTGGGATATTTGACATGGCAATAGATACAGGAAAGATATGGCAGCAGCCACCATCCTTTAATGGACATAATTATGATACATGGGCAAAGAAGATGAAGACCATAATGGTTGCAAATGATTTGTGAGAGTTTGTGGTCAATGGATTCAATGATGTAACAGACCCAACTCAGTATGTTGCTCTCACAAATGCACAAAAGACTCATTTGAAAGAGTCAAGGAGGAAGGATGCTAAAGCATTACGTCTTATTGAAGTAGCAATGACAGAAACAATTTTCCCAAAAATTGCAGCAGCAAACTATGCAAAGGAAGCATGGGATATCCTTGAGACGAACTTCAAGGGGACTGATAAAGTTCATGCTATATAGCTACATAACATTAGGAGGGAGTTTGAGAATCTTTAGATGAAGGAGAATGAATTAGTTGTAAACTTCTATTCAAAGACCTCCACTATAATTAATCAATTGAAGTCAAATGGAGAAGACTATCAAGAGTAGAGGATAGTGGAGAAGATATTGAGGAGTTTACCTCATAAATATGACAATTTGGTCATGACCATAGAAGAGGCAAAAGACCTCACTATTTTAACAATGGATGAGTTGATTGGTTCTCTTCAAACCCATGAGCATAGGATCAATAGATCTATATCTTCTACTTTCCAAGAGCAAGCATTCAAGGCTCAGTCAAATCCAAGAGGAAGGGGGAGAGGAAGAAATGGCTCAGGCAGGAACTCTAGAGGTAGAGGCTGAGGAAATGGAGGACAAAGAAATGTTGCAGTAGAAAGCTCAGGAATAGCAGATGGAGCAAGTAGCTCACAAAATACTTCAAGAGGAGGTAAGAAAAACTACAACTCAAATAAGAGTAATGTAGAATGCTACTACTATCATAAATATGGACATTATGCAAATGAATGCTGGAAGACATAGAATGATCAGTCAGGACAAGCAAATGTGGCTAATGTGAACATGGGTTGTGGACCCAATGTTGCTGACTTCATCATGTGTAATGTTGGTGAAGAAGGAAGCCCTGATGTTTGGTACCTTGATAGTGGATGTAGCAACCACATGAGTGGAAATGAAACCTTCTTTTCATTCATTGACAAGAGTTTCAAATCTAAAATTAAAATGGGTAACAATGGAACCCTACCAGTTGTGGGCAAAGGATCTATTATGGTCTGCACAAAGAAAGGTGAGAAGAAGGAAATGCAAAATGTGTATTTTGCCCCTGGTATGAAGCACAATTTGATGAGCATTGGTAAGCTCATTCAAAATGGATACAAAATGCTGATGGAGAATGACAAGTCTATCATTCATGAAAAGGATGGGAGTAAGAACTTACTTGCAGCAATTCAAATGACAAAGAATAGAATGTTTCCCTCAAAGATAGAGGCATGTTTCTCATCTCAAGTTGGTGTTGCAACTCCCACACAATCAGCTCTAAGGAGTGTGATTGAAGACCCTTCACGATTGTGGCATCTTAGGTATGGTCATCTTGGCTATGCTGGTTTAAATTTATTGTCAAATAAAAGAATGGTAGATGGTTTTCCACGTGTAAGAAATTCTTGTGACAAGTGTGAGGCTTGTATTTTGGGTAAGAAACATAGGCTTCCCTTTAATTCAAGAAATTCTAGGAGGGCTAGATATCCATTAGAGTTAGTACATACCGACCTAGTCGGTCCTATGCAAGTTACTTCCATTGAGGGGAGTACTTATTTCATGATATTCATTGATGATTTCAGTCGTATGACATGGGTGCATTTCTTAAAGAACAAATCTGAAGCATTTGATAAATTTGTAGAATTTAAAGCCCCAGCTGAAAAAGAATGTGGACACTATATCAAGGTCCTTAGATCAGATAGAGGAGGGGAGTATACCTCCAATTCTTTTGTGAATTTTTGTAAGAAACATGGCATAAAGAAAGAGCTCACAGCCAGCTATACACCACAACAGAATGGAGTGGCTAAAAGAAAGAACGGGATCATTGTTGAAATGGCAAGAAGCATGATGAAAGAGAAAGGTCTCCCAACTGAATTTTGGGGAGAGGCCATGGCAACAGCAGTTTACCTATTTAATAGGTGTCCTACAAAGGCAATATGTGACATAATTCCAATGGAAGCATGGTCACGAAGAAGATGGACAGTTGAACACCTAAGGGTGTTTGGATGTGTTGCATATGCACATGTGCCTAAAGAGCAAAGGCAAAAATTTGATGATAAAGGTGTGAAGGGAATCTTCATAGGGTGTAGCCTAGAATCAAAGGCATACAAATTGTATGACCCATTGAACAACAAGATGACTCTTTCAAGAGATGTGGAATTTCTTGAAAATCAGTCTTGGTATAGTTCAACTGATGAGTCACCAAAAACTTCTAGTAAAGTGCCAATTATGAGTGAAAAAGATGTTGATGAACAACAGAAAGGAGTAAATAGAAGAAAAGGCAAGCAGGTTTAGTCATTGCCGAGCTCCTCTAGGCATGATCGAGTGTCAGTGCTGAGTACCAGTGAAGACTGAACTAGTCGGCAAAGCAACAGCAGTGAAGATTCTAATCCCACACTCTCCTCCCTATTACCAAGAAAGACCAAGAGTCTTAGGGAGATATACTAAGATGAAAGGTATGAAGATTATGATGAGATTGTTAATTTTGCATTATTTTCTCATAGTGATCCAATATATTTTGAAGAAGCTACCAAGGAGAAGAAATGGTGTAATGCCATGGATGAGGAAATAGATGCTATAGAAAGAAATGAGACATGGGAGCTAACTGAATTACCTTCCAAGAAGCATGTGATTGGAGTGAAATGGGTCTACAAGACCAAATGCAATGCTGAAGGCAAGATTGATAGGCATAAGGCAAGGCTGGTAGTCAAGGGCTACAAATAGCAGTATGGAAGAGACTACCATGAGACCTATGCCCCAGTTGCAAGAATGGAAACCGTGCGTGCTATCATAGAAATTGCAGCCCAACACAAATGGAAGGTATTTCAAATGGATGTAAAGTCTGCCTTCCTTAATGGTGTATTGAAAGAAGAAGTGTATGTGGAGCAGCCACCTGGTTATGAAGTTGTAGGTGAAGAGAGAAAAGTATATAGATTGAAGAGAGCTCTTTATGGGCTCAAGCAAGCTCCTCGGGCATGGTACAGTAGGATTACCTCATATTTGATGAGCAATAGCTTTAGCAAAAGCAATGGTGAGCCCACTCTTTACATTAAGGTAGCAGATGGTAATGTATTGATTGTTGTCTTGTATGCAGATGATCTAATTTTTATTGGTAATGATAAGGCTCTAATTGGTGAGTTCAAAGAGGCCATGAAAAGTGAATTTGAAATGACAGACCTAGGTCTCTTGAAGTACTTTCTATGCATAGAAGTAAAACAAATGCATGATGGCATATTCATCTCTCAAGAAAAATATGTAGGGCAAATCTTGGAGAGATTCAAAATGTAGAATAGTAAGGCAACCCCCACACCAACAGCAATAGGTCTGAAGTTGAGCAAGGAAGACTCTAGCAAGAGAGTGGATCTAACACTATACAAGAGTATGGTTGGAAGTTTAATGTAGTTGACTGCAACTCGGCCAGACCTAATGCATGCAGTAAGTCTAATTTTCAGATTTATGGAAACACCAAAGCATTCCCATTGGCAAGCGGGAAAGATGATCCTAAGGTATGTGAAAGGTACCAAGGGATTTGAGATTTTGTATACTGCAAATGATAATTTCGAGTTGGTTGGTTACACGGATAGTGATTGGGCTGGAAGTTTAGATGATAGGAAGATCACTTCTAGATACATGTTTCATATGGGATCGGGTGCAATTTCATGGGCATCCAAGAAGCAACCTATTGTTGCTCAATCTACAGCAAAGGCTGAATACATAGCAGCAAATGCAGTAGCATGTCAAGCAATTTGGCTAAGGAGGATCTTGACAGATTTGAATGAAAGGCAAGAGGATGGAACCACAATTTATTGTGACAACATCTCATCATTTGCATTGTCCAAGAGTCTAGTCTTCCATGGGAGAAGCAAGCATATTGAGATCAGATATCACTTCATCAGAGAGTTGGCAGAGAATGGGGATATCAAGATTTAATTTTGCAAGTTTGAGCATCAGCTAGTAGACATTTTCACAAAGCCATTAGGCATTGGAAATTTTGTACACCTAAGAGAGAGAGCCTTGGTGTAGTTGATTTGGATGAACAATGATCCTTGTTTGTTTGGCTCGGGACAAAGGGGGAGTGTTGGAATATTTAATGCAGCATTGATGTTTGCCCCTGGAGCCAAACGCCCACCTACTACCTGACGACCAACATAATAGATAGAAAACATAAATTTGGTAGGTGAGATTTTAAATTTGAATGTTGAGAGGGAAAGGAATGGAATGTGACAAAAAGAATTTTTTATTAATTTCATTCAGAGAGTTTGCAGATCAAGCAGATCAGAGAGAAGTTGCAGAACTGAGCAGAGAAGGAAGAAGGAAAGAAGTTTGTGCCTGCAGTTGCACGTGTTTCCCCTCCTCACTCAGTAAGTTTGTTGTTGTTTGGATTTGTCCTATTGAAGCAGTGATTGCTCCAGGCACCATTGTATGTAACCATTAGAGTTGCAAGTTTAAAAGTCTATTGAAGTTTGAAGTATTATCAGTTTAGGGTTATTTTAGGGTTTTCTAGTTGAAGCTGAATGCTCCCAAATTTTGTAATAGTTTAATGAAAGATTGAATAGAAAGAAAGCAGCATACTTAATCTATTGTTCTTCATCTTCTATTTATTGCATTTGACAAGTTTGGTTGAAAGGTTAAAGCTTTGGCTTTCTGGTTTTAATGGTGAAAGCATTCATGTTGAAATATTTCCTAAGTTATAATTTTTAAGTTTGAAATAGAACACTCAGCATCCTCTTTCTCAGTTGGAGCCGAGCTCACTTGGCATCCATTGGTGCCGAGCATTTCCTGTGTGTGTGCCGAGCTCTTCTTGTGTCGAGCATTTTTCTTCAAGTGTCAAGCTCCTCTTTGTGCCAAGCTCACTCGGCACCTGCTCTGTGTCACTCGGCATCTGTTGGTGCTGAGAAAATTTCCACTTAGCACATTCATGTGCCAAGCAAAACTGGCACTCGGTAATTGTGAGAGTTGAGTAAAATTTTTAGGTTTAGGGTTGAGTTGTGAGTTAAATTTAATTTGTATTTCTCACATATCCTCCCTACAAATTGTACTATTGACTAAATTTAAAAAAACAAAAACAAAATCAAATTTTAAAATAATTTCAGCATTTGATTTTCATGATATGTATATTTTGAAATTGAAAACAACAAAACCTTTAAGAAAATTTCATTGTGTTTTCATGAATTTGAAATTTTTTTCTGGAAATTAACCAGCACCATAAAAAAGAGTGGTGTACTTAAATATTATTAGAATTAGATATTAGAGTTCATATGCAGCTATACATTACAATCAGTAATCCAACAGATCTCTTTCCTCCCTCGATATTCTTCCTATTTATGTTGCTTGTGAAGATCTCTATTGAAAGCCTATCTGTACTCAATATCTCCCAGACCTAAGGCAGCCGTGAAAACTTCTAGTTGGCTTTCCTTTTAGGCTGGAATTTGATGAGCTTGTGTCTCAAATAATCAAGGTGCATGTTATGTGGAAAGTGCAACATGCACAAAGGAAAAATTTAAGATAGTATGTTAGACAGTCAAGAGATTGCGGGGCTTGGATTTGATGAAAAGGATGAAATGAATAAATAAACTTAACCAAATTGTGGAAGGGTGGAAATCTACGATGATGTGTGAAGAGATGTATAATGTGAAAGTGAGAATAATGGGGCAGCTACGGTAAATGATGAGAAGAAACTCTACTAGTTGACCCACGAACACAAAAGGAAGAAAAAGAAACATATGATAAAAGGAATGGAATATAAGCCCCTAACAGAACTTGTATTTGGAAGCAGGAGTCTTCAGAGGCGTAGATGAATAGTTTATCTAATTACCAATTATTATATGAAGAGCAAAGGCTGAGAAAATTCCATCTATTATTTCCAATGCATAGACATAATAAGATGCCAACTGTATACAACTTTCTAGAAAGAGCCTTCCGAAGACACTTCAAGTGCATGTTGTGGTATCTCTAGAGAAAAAAGTTTACAATGATATGTTTGACAGTCGAGAGATGTTAACGTTGGATTTAATGGATAAAGATGAATTGAATTAAAAAGACTTAATCAAATTGAGCGAAAGGAGGAAATCTATGATGTTGTGTGAAGAAAAATTCAGCATGAAAGTAGGAATAGGGAGGCAGCTATGGTTAATGTTGCGAAGGAAGTCCATTGATTAATACACAAACACAAAAGGCAAATAAGAAACAGAAGACTGAAGTGCTACAAAGTAAACCCCTAATAGAACTCACTTTTGGGAGTCAGGAGGAGAAGCATCTTGAGTATCCAAGATATTCTTCAATTCCTTGAGCTGTTGGAGTATTTTGACATCACTACGAGGGTGTCTTCCAGAAAAACCATCTTTAGTTCTATCGGGTGCTTACAACTAGCTTATATATATATATATATATATATATATATATATATAAGCTAGTAGCACTCATGATGCAAAATGAAAGACATTATTTTTAAAATTATAATTTGTTATAGTTAATATATTATGAATTTTTTTAATTAATAAATATTTAATATTATTATGATTTAGTAATTTACAACAATAAATTATTATTATATATATTATATTTTATGGTACATTATAGATTTTACATGTTCAGTTCAAAAATATGCTTAATGAAATACATTCCCTTTGAAAAAAAAAACCACCACCTATATAATAATTAATACAATTTTTTATTTTTATATTCAACTAATTATAATTAAAGTTTGGATTGAAATTAGAGTTTTTATCCTTAAAGCTAGATTATTATTTGCAATAGAGAAAAGGTCATAATGGGACTTTTTAAAGGAAATTAAGAGTTAGAGAGTTATTAAGGCTTCAAATTTTATGATACATGGTTTGTGTATTATTCATTAAATTAAAGTCTCAAAAACTCTCTCATGTTTCTTTATATCTCATCCTTCACACTATGTCTACCTCATGCATTACCCTCATCCCCCCAACCTCTCTCCTTCTCTTGGGCCTAAATTATCCTCTTTCTATATTAACCTCTATCTCTCCCCACTCCCCCTTCTATTTTTCTTCCATTTTCCTGCCCCTCTAGTGATTGCTTCCCCCTAAATACCTTATATATCTTTACATCATCTCTCTTACTCTCTCTCACATATCACTCTTTCCCAAACATATAATACATATATCTACCCCCATAATTACTCTCTTTCCCTCTCTCCCCACCCTTCTCTCAACACATCTTCTCCTATTTGACCCCCCCACCCACCTCCACACACTTATCACTATTATCCTCTCTTCCTTCCTTCATTACCATGTCCATATATCATATTTCCTAATTATTATATTTACCCCATCTCTCTCCTATTCCCTCTCCCATTCCCTCTTTCTCTTATATCCCTCCCCCTCTCACTTTCTATTCCTCTTGATTACCATATAGCCCTAGCACATGTCTCTCAACCTCTAGGCTCTCTCTCTCTCTCTCTCTCTCTCTCTCTCTCTCTCTCTCTCTCTCTCTCTCTCATCATGTCTCCATCTCTTTTGGACCCTAATTGTCATCCATCCCCTAATTACCACATCTCTTTCTCTCTCTATCTCTCTGTCTCTCCCTCTCTCTCCCTCTCTCTCTCTCTCTCCCTCTCTCTCCCTCCCAAATTCCTTACCCCATCACCATTTCCATCCAGTCAATGCCCTAATTATTCTCTTTCTATCTACCTAATCTCTCTCCCCTTTGACATTGTCTCTTTCTACCTCATACCTTCCTACATTTCTCCCCTTGTCCTATTTCCACCCCTACTTACCATATCCTCTCCTTTATTACCATTTATCTCTACATCATCTCTCTACCTCCCTACCTCCTTAATCTCTTTAAGTCTCCTCTCCCTCCTCTCACAATCTCTTCCCCCATTTACCCTCTATATCTACCCAATATCTCTCACTCATGTATCTTTATCTGTCATAATTTCTCTTGTGCATGTCTCTCACCATATTTCCTCATATCTCTTTATCTCTCAAATTATCTCTCTCTCTCTATATATACCTTGTGTCTCTCATGTCCCCTTATAGCCTCTATCATGTCTCCTACTACCTGCTCTCTTTGTGTCATGTATCTTTATCTCTCACTCTCTCTCATAGTGTTTACTTCATGCCTCACCCTCATCCCATTTTCACACTCTCTCTCACATGTCCCATTCTATAATTTACCCATCCTTCCTTCTCTACACACTGCACCCCCTCCTCATAATGTAGACCCTCCCCACTACCCCCCCGCCTCTCTCTCTCTCTCTCTCTCTCTCTCTCTCCCTCCCTCCCTCTCCCTTCCAAATTCCTCCCCCCATCACCATTTTCATCCATTTGATGCCCTAATTATTCTCTTTCACTCTACCTAATCTCTCTCCCCTTCAACATTATCTATTTCTATCTCATACATTCCTACATTTCTCCCTTTGTCCTATTTCCACCCCTAGTTACCATATCCTCTCCTTTATTACCATTTATCTCTACATCATCTCTTTTCCTCCCTACCTCCTTAATCTCTTTAAGTCTCTACTTTCCCTCCTCTCACAATCTCTTCCCCCTATTTACCCTCTATATCTAACCCATATCTCTCACTCATGTATCTTTATCTCTCACAATCTCTCTTGCACATGTCTATCACCATATTTCCTCTTATCTCACTCTTGTGTCCCCTCCTCATATCTCTTTATCTCTCAAATTCTTTCTATATATCTACCTTTTGTTTCTCATGCCCCCCAATAGCCTCTATCATGTCCCCTACTACCTACTCTCTTTGTCTTGTGTATATTTATCTCTCACTCTCTCTCATAGTGTTTACTTCATGCCTCACCCTCATCCCCTTGTCACACTCTCGCACATCTCCCCTTCTATAATTTACCCACTCATCCTTCTCCAGACACTCTCTCCCCCTCCACCCCCTTCCTCATAATGTAGACCCTCCCCACTCCCCCTCCCCCCCCCCGCCCCCCCCGCCCCGCCCCCCCCTCTCACACACACACCCACATCCAAACACATGTTCACACCCACACCCACACATTCCTTTTAAAATTTGACTATATACATATATTTTGAATTAATTTATAAAGCTTGATTTTATTTGTAAACTTAAACTTTATTTAGAAGATAAGTTTATAACACTTTCTCATAACAAATTTAACATTACTTTAGAGCATTCTTTTAATTTTAGTTTTATATGTTTAACTTCATTAATTTTATATTTTCCTAAATTTATAAATTACAACCTTATTTCAAATTTTGATATAATCTCTAACATTTTGTTCTAGTTCTCTCTCTCTCTCTCTCTCTCTCTCTCTCTCTCTCTCTCTCTCTCTCTCTCTCTCTCTCTCTCTCTCCCCTCATCACCATTTCCATCCATTCGATGCCCTAATTATTATTTTTCTCTCTACATAATCTCTCCCCCATTTGGCATTGTCTCTTTCTACCTCATACCTTCCTACATTTGTCCCTTTTTCCTATTTCCAACCCTACTTACCATATATTTTCCTTTTATTACCATTTATCTCTACATCATGTCTCTCCCTCCCTGTCTCCTTAATCTTTTTAAGCCTCTCCTCTCCCTCCTCTCACAATATCTTACCCATACTTACCCTATATATCTATCCATATCTCTCACTCATGTATCTTTATCTCTCACAATCTCTCTTGCACATGTCTCTCACCATATTTCCTCTTATCCCACTCTCATCTCCCCTCCTCATATCTCTTTATCTCTCAAATTATTTCTATATTTATATCTTGTGTCTCTCATGCCCCCCCCCATAACCTTTATCATGTCTCTTACTACCTTCTCTCTTCGTCTCATGTATCTTTATCTCTCACTCTCTCTCAAAGTGTTTACTTCATGCCTCACCCTCATCCCCTTGTCACACTCTCTCCCACATGTCCCCTTCTATAATTGACCCTCCCTTCCTTCTTTACACTCTCTCTCCCCCTCCAACCCACTCCTCATAATGTAGACCCCCCCACTCCCCCTTGACCCCCCCCCCCCCCCCTCTCTCTCTCTCTCTCTCACTCACACACACACACACACACACACACACACACCCACACATCCCTTTTGAAATTTGACTATATGCATATATTTTGAATTAATTTATAAAGTTTGATCTTATTTGTAAAGTTAAACTTTATTTTATAGCTAACTTTATAACACTTTAGAGCATTCTTCTAATTTTAATTTTATATGTTTAACTTCATCAATTTAATATTTTCCCAAATTTATAAATTTCAGCCTTATTTCAAAATTTGTTATAATATCTAACATTTTTCTCTAATTTTAAAAATCTATTGTAATTTCATTATTTGTTATAGTCTTAACTTTATTATTTAATAATTTTATCCAAATTTAGACCAACATTTTAGATTATATAATCACAATATCTAATGTTGTTCATTGCAAAATGTACATTAAAATGTGCTTGTGTTTATTTAAAATAATTATTTTTAAAATGTTGAGGTTGAGGTACTCCAAATTTTAACAATAACAACAAATGAAGCCATGATCAAATAGTGGAATAAGAATAAACTTAAAATGAGAGTAAGAAAATAAATTGATTTATTCAAACTTTGGGCTAGTGCCATTATGGGATTCAGTAAGTTTATTTTTGGCAATAATTGGATTCAAATGCATTAATATGGTGAGGCTCAGGAGATGTGAATGGAAGAAAAGAGGGGACAGGTTAATCTAGCTAAGGTTGAAATATATTCTAAGAGAAGATCAAAGGAAATCACTAACATAATCTAATTATGAATAGTATAATCTATACAAATATGAAAGATGTATATTTTCTCAGTTACACAATAGTGTTAATGGTTATGAAACCAAAACCTTGTATTGGTTTTTGAAATATCATGTGGATGTGTAGATGAAAACCGAATTGAATATGAATTCACAAAAGGATAGATTTTTAATTGTAAGAGATTGTAACTTGCCAAAGAAGCCTATTGTGAGAATCTGTTGTCTATTCTTTTGTTTTCTATTTTAGCTAGAAAAAATCACTTTTATATGTAATAAACTTAAGAGGGGATAAGTGAATCTAGCCGAGGTAGAGGAACTCCAAATGCTGCAGTTGAAAAAGAGCAAGGAATACTCAATTTCTTGAATTCCTCACCATTGCTAACAAGGGAGAATTTGGGGGTCTAAGGTCTAGATGAGCCATGTGGCTTGAGCCCCTATGGTAGGTGATTCACACTAGGAGCAGTAGTATAGCCCCTTCCATGACCTTAGTAGGTCACGTGGGTCATCTAGCTCTTGCTTGAAGTGGAGGAGGGCACTGCTTTCTTTAGTGGTGCATCCTCCCCAATTAGCTGAATAAGAGAAGCAGCAGCAACAATAATAGAAACATGCAGTATTTTCCCATCTTCTATTCGAGACCCTCTCAATCTCAATAATAGTATTGAGAATGGTCCACAGACACTATAAATTAAGGCTTCCTTTTCTATCTATGAAATTGGTTGTAAATGAAGATTAAATGCTACCATTTTAGCACAATTTCCTTTCTATTACCTACATTCATTGGTATTTCATGTAACTGTTAAATGAAGTGATTTCTTTATACCTATGATTGAACAATTATTGTCAATTTAGATTTGTAATTGTAGAGATATGGGTAAAAGAAAAAACTTGTGTCACCCTTTTGTAAAGGAAAAGGCTAACAAATGTATAACTTTTCACCTTCAATGACACAAAATATGTATTATTAGATTGAATTTGGAAATGAAGTAAACTAATGAAATGTTTAGAAATTGATGAATTTTTGGATTGTAATTTTTAATAACTATTTGGAATAAGAATTGATATATTTTCCTAATTTTTATAGATAATTTTTTAGGTGCTGAAAAACACTGAAAATTAGGGGTCTAGTTCCCACCACAAAACTACATGCAAATAAACTTATTTCCATTTGATCTCAGACTGTGTTATAGATAACATATATATCTAGAACAATCAAAAATAAAAATCACCTTTAGAACTATATTTTCTCTTTTATAAGGACTGAAATTTCAACTCACCTGAAATCAATAGTTTTCATCTGCCACCACATTTTTCAAAACAAATCTATTCTAACCAGGAGAAAAATTATACATTCTAGAAGATGAATCTCTCCTCTAGAATGTTATATAATTTTTAGATTTTTTTGATATGATTTAATATTTTTTTCTTTCTCAAAACTAACATCTTTTCGAGTGTTAAAATATGTGGTTGTGGAATTTTTTAATTTCAGTATACTATATCTAATTAAAACACTATAAAATATACATGCAACTATTCTTGACTCTGAGCTCTATAAAATTTTGTTTATATGTTGTTCAAAAAATATCATTAAAAATAGTAAGAGTTATTGAAACACCACTTTTCTGAAATAATTTTATTTCTTTAGTAATTGGATACAAACTCTTATAAAACATGTATTTAATAGACATTCTCAATTGAAAAAGTGTGAGACCATATATAACTTAGCTAGAATGAATTTATCTAGATCATATGTTTAAAAAGAAATAAATTTTAGATAGAAATACTCAAATTCAGTCATTTTGATAAGTCAACCTAAAAGGTAACACAACTTTGTACTTTTACCCGTATATAATACATTTTTTTAACAATAATGTTAATTTGAATAGCTCGCTACACGTCCATTTTTTTAAAAAGTTGCAAAAGTTTACATTGATGAATACTTCCACTGTAGAAAGCTTGGCTTAACCAGTAGCACGTCAATTTTTAAAAAGGTTGCAAAAGTTTACATTGATGAATACTTCCACTGTAGAAAGCCTCCCAGCTTAATTATTCACCAAATTATGCGGATTGGCATTTTATGACACCCTATCAATGCCCTAACCCTTGATTTCCTTAGTTTCCACTCTCATAGCATTCAACTTAATGGAGAATTTGTTGTTCTAAATGTTCCCATTGATACCTAAGCCACATGAAGTATGACATTGTCCACACAATAAAAAATATGGAATCAAAAAATAATTAGGGTTCATAGTAGCGAGATTTGTATGCTTACACCGAAAAATGGGGGCCAATGATAACATTACCCATCCCAAAGGCCTCTTTTTATAAAGGTGACATCTTTCTCCAATAAATGATACATGTTTTCAAACAAGTACCTATGAATGTTATGTTGAATATAATATTGTACCTTGATGCAAAATTAGGATATATATTGACATAAGGGCCCGTTTGGCTATGGGAATAGGAATAGGTATTTTGGAATAGAAAATGGGGGTACATATTCTTATTTTCTATTTGGTTTAGCTAGAATTTGATGGGAAATTCACGGACCCAAAAATTTATGTTTTCTAAAATAAATAAAACTAGAATAGGAATACGTATTCCAATTCCACCTATTTAGGTGAAATTGGAAAACCTCATTTTTGGGCCAAAATTGGAATACGTATTCCTATTTTATTTCATATTCCAATTCTGATTTGGTGCATCCAAATGAAGAATTCAAAATTTTAAGAATTTACATATGCCTATTCTGCTTGTATTCTCGCTACCAAATAGACCCTAGTGCTTTTGAAAAATCTAGGGTGAAATTAACAGATGTGGTATTTTTTTTTTCGAACCACGATAGAAGTCATTATCTTTGATACCTGAAATATTTGAATATCCATTGGAAATGGATTAATTTTTTCATGGAACAAAATCCATGTTACTTGGTAGTTAATATGCCATGTGGGTGAGGATGAGTCTATGGAAAATGTCAATATTTCTTACAAACTGATGTAGGACTAAAGAAAGGAAGACTGGAAATACTATTTCATTATATTTTTTGATCAAATCCTAACAGGAATTTGCCACCATGTTTATGCTACTCGTTTCTAGTATCGCTACTACATTCAAAATTATGAGTTTTCAGTATGTTGTTACTTGGAGATTTTCTAATTCCTTTTGATGTTAGTTTTATACTTCTTGGTGAAGCAAATCAATTTCAAGGGGTTGAAGAATACAAAGGTCTCAGAGAAAGTTTGTATTTCTCTTCTTCTTTTTTATACGGTCAAATGAAGGAGGTCATTTGTAACATCTCCAGTCACAGGTATGCTCTACATTAATCTTCATTTGCAGAAGATGGGAATATGGCAAAGCTATAAAAGAACGTTCATGACTAGGATTTGATATAACATTTGTCTCTCCTCTAAAAGTTTAACATTCTTACATAGTTATCAATCATGACAATTTTTCTAGATGGTTATTCCTTATTTTAGTTCTATGACATGTTGAACTAAATTTGTATACTAAAAAAAGGGGTTGAGTTGTTTTGCTTTAAGGAGAATTTTTTCCTTTGAGTAGTTAGTTACCAATTCTTAATGGTATTAAAATCAGTTGAAAAAATCAAAAGTTGTTTTAAAAATCTTCATTAGACTGTGCACAAGATTTATAACAACTTTTATGACTATTTTGGAAACTAAATTTATTTTGGGCTAAACAAAATTGTTAGTATGATTACTTCAATATATTGATTCAAAATTTAAAAGTGTATTTTATTATGAAGAGATTTTGTGACCAATTGCAATTTCTACCTTAAATAGAAAGGCATGAGTCATTAGTGGTAATTTTTAGCACTATAAAAAAAGGCAAAAGTCAGCATTCCTGTTGTTAAATTTTTTTTGAAATGTAACAAATTTTGAAGAAAATAGTGTTAAGCAATAAGATATTTTTCAAAGTTTCTTTATTAGTTATATAACTAATTATTTATAAATGAGTGAAACATTCTTTGATGTATCCCTATTTAAGGGAGCATAGTTGTGGATGTAAATGTATGACTAGGTTAAAAAAACAAAAACATCCATTCCTCCTAATTATGGAACATTTGAACTAGTCTAAAAGCTTCATTATTAGATTACTTACTCTTAGAGGTGTATGATGTTGAAAACATACAGTTATATGTGTATGTCATATTGAAATAAAAACTCAAAAGAGAAAGAGGGTTGTATCCTTGAGCAGTTGAAGCTGATGTTGTAGAAGGATTTGTTGCTTAATAAAGTTACATGTTGTATCGAGTGGTTTTTCTCCCTATGACAAAATTGTAATTATATTTGAGGGTTTTCCACTTGACACAAATCTTGTGTATCTATTATGTGAGTTCTAAACATTCATTTTTTTCTTAGTTTCAGTTCATGATCATTTATTTGAATTGTTGATTGATTATGTATAATTTGTTTAAATTAGATAAAAATTATATTGTTTTGATTCACGCTTGCACCCCCCCCCACAAAGAACATAATCCACTTGCAACAAGCGATATCTGAGCTTGAATTCCTTCCTAGGTCTACCTATAGGAATTGTTCTTGGGATTATTGGAAGTCAAAATGGCACAATCTGAAGGCACTTCTCTTAATCAGGCTCCATTGTTTGATGAAAATGACTA
This sequence comes from Cupressus sempervirens, assembly GCA_028749045.1. Classification (NCBI taxonomy): domain Eukaryota; kingdom Viridiplantae; phylum Streptophyta; class Pinopsida; order Cupressales; family Cupressaceae; genus Cupressus; species Cupressus sempervirens. The sequence continues at coordinate 584,682,583 of CM053787.1, read as the reverse complement.
TGTTTTCTAGAAGGTCATGATGGAAGCTTTCATATAGTCTCTAGATGTCAGAATGTGGGGTGTTTTTGTTTTGAAGTATTATATAGTAGCCAAAAGAGATGAGCGACTGACCCCAAGAAATAAAAAGGCTGAAGAATCAGTTGGAGGTAACCTCATAGTTATCCAACATATGTCATATTTAAACTTCAAAAACAAGAATATGTCCATATCATAATTGACTATGCTATCAGTCCTTAGTCTAATGTGCATTATAGACTGTAAATAAACCAAAAAATTCTAAACAAAATGATGTTATTAATCAACATAAACATAAAATCTAAACCCTTGGGGGGTACCAAGTTCAAAGTATTGAGCATATAAAAACTCAAAGAAAAAGAAACTAGAACCCAGGCTAGTTACCCTCTTCCTTTCCTTGCTTGTCCTCCTACCTTTCCTTAGGAACATCCTTGTCTACATCCTTCCCCTCCAGTTTAACCAATTTATCCATAATGGTATTTAGCCAATTATTCACTAGTAACTTATAGATAGAATGGGTGGTCTCAGTAGCTTTGCTCAGGTCCTTCTCCTCCTTGTTAACCTATAGGAATAATAAAGTTGTGGTCACAGAGTGCATGACCCTGGTGGAGAACTCCACCAAAGTATCGAATCTCTGGCATCCCAGTTTGGTTGTTAGCTAGGGCCTTTATAGATTGTTGCAGCCTTTCCAATCTTGCCTTGTTGTGATTGTGTTTCCCTTTCTTCTCAATGTCTTTATTGATTTTTTTCTTAGGGGCAGTGATATCTAAGGGGGTTATGCGCAGATTTTTTAACCTAAGGCAATCTCTTATTTCTCATAGGTTTAACATCACTATCAAAAGAGTTAGAGGTGGAATCCTGCTCGGGGGGACTTGAATTTTTCTAACTAGAGAAATCTACTAGTTCTCCTAGTGCTTTGTGAACCCTTCCTAGTATTTGAATCTGACTCTATGAGGATAATTTTGACCTCAAGGTCAATTTTGACTTCTAGCCCTAGGGTTTTCTTGAACTTCGTGTGACTAGGGCAGCTAGGTCCAAGGAGACTTGAGGGGTGACCAAGGCTAGAGGATTGTTGTTGTTACTAAGTATATTGTTCCAAAAATAGTACCTATTGATCGAAATAATAAACTTACATATGAGTTGGATAGAAAGGCAAAATATGCTCTTCTATGTGGTCTTACTAGAGACATGTTTGCTAAAGTAGTATATGGTCAGTCTACAAATGACATTTGGGTTAAATTAGAGTCCATCTGTGAAGGACATGAGAAGGTAAAATAGTCAAAACTAATAACTCTTAAAACTTAGTTTGACAATCTTAAAATGAATGAAGATGAAAACATGGCAGCCCATTTCTTGAGAGTTGATTAAATAGTTAATACTAGAAGAGCTTTAGGAGAATAGGTTGAAGAATGAGACATAGTTTCAAAGTTCATAAGATATGTCCTTCCAAAGTTTTAAACCAAAATCTCTCCCTTGGAAGAGAAGAAAAACTTCTATAAAATGACTCTAGATCAGTTACAAGGAACCTTAATTGCCTATGAAATAAGAGTTAGCAATCAAGCTAGTTCTACATCAAAGGAGATAGTCTTTAAGATTGGGAAACAAGAAGAAAGTGATTCAAATTTAATAGAAGCCTTAGAAGCATTACTACACTAGTACATTTAACCCTAAATTTTGACCTTAAATATTGACCATCAAATATAAATTGCTTGGTTGGTCATCATTATAAAGGAAACTTTTGTTTTTTTTTAATACATGCCCATGTTGGCCTTAACTATGACCAATGCTTTATATTTTGTGTTGGTCTCAATTGCGAACAACACGAGAACATAAAGATAAAAAAGTGGCAAACATTAGTTGAGCACATGCAGAAAAAGATGGTAGCTAAAGGGGAGTGTGAGAGGAGAATTAAATGAGGGCACTAAACTTCAGAGGAGGAAGGGGGATAAGTTTGAAAAAAGAGGAAGACAAGTGGGGGAACCATCTATGGTAGAGAAAGGTAGCTAGAAGGAGGGAGCAGAGATGAGGGTGTGTGGAAGTAGGAAGGGTTCTTGGTGAAAGAAACATGCAATATCTACTAGAAAATAACTTGGAGAGGAAGGGAAGAGAAAGATTGGAGGTAGCTAGAGCATAGCTGGTCTAGAGGAGGACTGCATAAATAGAAAGTACCAGGTTCTTGTTATATTCAGTCTCAATTTATTACCATAGTTTTGAAATGATTGTGAACTAAAATTGTGAAGCCAAGGTGTTATAGTCTATATTGTGTTTTCTTTAGAATAGATAGAATTGACTCTCTTAAGTGATTTATTTTTCTATCTTCTATTGTTTGGGGCAAGTTACATTTTACCTTGAACTAAATTTTGACTTGTCTAATTGATTATTCTTTTGCTTAAAATTTCCTTTTTCCCTACGTTGTGAGCTTATGTTCTTTGTCTTGGGTTTTCAAACCACATGTTCAACTAGTAGGAATTGTGTTTCAAGACCCTCCTGGCCTTACTTAGATCTTCTTGCATTGTGGAGTCAGCAATCTTAGTTGATGGGATTTTAGAAGGTAGTTATGGTTCATCTTTACCTAGAATTAGAAAATTGATCGAATATTTGGTTTTGAAGTACTGTGGGAGATGTGCCTATGCTGGAACTCTTTTTTTTTGCATAGCTAGTAGAAGAATTAGGGAAACATTAAGATTGCTGAGGTTTTCTAATTATAGAATTCCTTCTTGTTTGATATCCTACTTTGATGTAGAGCCTATATAGAATTCTCTAGGTAAATGTAAAAAATGAACCATGAAGGAGGAGAATCCATATGAATCCAATTTTGAAACTGAATTCAAAACTTCCTTAAAAGAAAGATATGTAGTTTTGTTTTTAGTTGGAAGCTCAAATTCACAGACATAATACCTCTTTACTAAGGTTCATAGTTCTCTAGTTTCTGATGAGAGCTAATCATAACCTATTTAATGCTCTATTTTAATCTATCTTGCACACTTTCCTACATACTTCTCCATTCTATTTTTATCCCATTTCATTCCAGTTTACCATTATAACGTTGCATATAGTTTAATATAATTGAGTAGTATTTAATATTGTTTTGGGATTAAAACATTGAAAATTCATTGTTGATTATTTTTTACTAATCTTTAATATTGCAAGATGCTGATTTGTAGCATAGATCTTCTTGTCGCCTACAAATCTTCCTGTAGCTATTTTAGAAATACAAAGTTTCATCTACTTTGAAATGTATTGCTTGCTATATCTTATTAGAATTCATTATTTCCTCAACAATTTAAAGAATTATTCCTTACAAGAGTATTGACCAAGGAGTATGTTGAGAAAGAACTTAGCTGGAAAATTAGCATCTAAAAATAAGGATAGGTAGTTTTGCATTTCCTTTCACGAACAGATACAGATGAATCTCAAAAATTTGAGACATGGGTATTGTCCAGAACATGCCCAATTACAATCCTATGGGGCAGAATATTTAGAACATGCATGATGGAAAAGCTAGAGGTCTATTTCAAAACATGATTACTCTATTACGGGTTTTGATTTCAAATTTCAAATTTTTTTTTGCTGCTATTACCAGCTCATAATAGAACTCCTCCAGCTTAGCTAAATTCATATGTGGAGAGGTTATTGAAGACTAAATTGAAGGGATTATGGATCATTCTATTTTTAAGATAGATGGTTGTACATGCAGACAATGAATGTGGTTGAGATATCATATATTACAGCTAAGATTTATTCCCAAGAATTACACGGCTATTAAAAAAAAACTATGCAACAAATAACTACATTATTATTGCTGCTAAGAAGATGAGATGCTACTGTTAAGAGGGATATCCATGCCTCACGTGGAAAGCCCAATAATTAGACTTTTGCAAACTGTTACAAAACTATAGTTTAACAAATGTGAATGAAGGAAATAGTATTTTGTTTGAATGATGACAACAAATTGGCTATTCTTTGCAAGCCATATATTTTTGTTATAACTTTGTTATTTAATGGCCACTTTTTTTATAGAGTGCATAACAAATTAGTTATTAAATTTGTAAAGCTACATCTATATAAGTAGCAACAATAGTGAGGATGGACACACACATACAGTTCTGAAAACACATAGCAGTGTATAGGTTTTATAGATTGCACAGTATTGTAATAGGTCATTCTCATTTGGAAATATAAAGTTTATATTTGCATGATTACAGAGACTTAAGATTACTACTTGGTTTCATCACCAAGTGGCTGAGGAGGAAGGGCCCACTCCAAAGTTATTTGGTGATCTCATTTTTTCTAGTTTGAAGTGTATTTAAATTAGTTTTCATTTGTATGATTAGCTTAGCATTACATAGTACAAATATAATTGTAGTAAATTAGTTTATGTGTTTAATATTAGTATTTGATTTTATAATAAAATTTCATATGAGATAGATTATGAGTTGATAATTTATTAAGAGTTGTAATTATTTTTATTACAAATTAGTTTTTTTTGAGTTATTTATGTTTCTTATGTTCCTATCGCTAGGAAGTGACAGTTCCTATCACTGGGATTTCTTTAGTTTTTCATATATTTAATTTTGTGTGTTTCAGTTGCATTCATAATTACTCAAATAAAAATTATCATCCCATGATAGCATATTGCTTGGACACCTTTCACAAGCTTATGCTCTTGGATTGACACATATAGACTAGCCTAACTTTATCATAAAATTGTTAATTCTTTTGTTATTATTTGCCCCAGTGTTGGCCTATCAGTTTCCTTGACACTTGAGCATTGGATTTGAGTATTTTGAGCATTTCTTTGTGTCTACTAAATCATTATCAGATTTCATTTGAGGATTTCTAGCATTTCATTTCATCTACTGCATCCTTCGAGAATTTCATTGGAACATTTGGAAACCTTGTGAGCATCTACTATAGCCCTAAACTCGAACTGTCGACCATCATTTGAGCATAGATTGCAACATTTCATTGCATCTATGACACGAACTCACTTGGCTTCACGTTATAACTGGTTGTAGCACTCCCACTATTAAAGGTATTCAGTCATTAGGGAAGCCCTAATTTGATACTTGCTAATGTATAAATGAAATTTGGACCTAAACAAAACAAAATTACCTTTATTTAAGAAAAATGTAAATCCTCATTTGAAGATTTGATAAAGAGTTTGGACAAAATGTTTATGACCCTCATTTTGTAGGAGTGAGTGATTTATTCATGGATAGATTAGAATATTTGAATAATAGAAGATAATACTATGCCATTATTAATGAGATGGTTACAATATTAATGTAGAAAATCCTAGTCACCTCAAAGTTACAATTTTAGTATTTCATGGCATCTAAGCTCACCTTACATGTCACATTCATAAATTATAGTTCTTGGATTCTTGAAGTGATGGGACAACAAACAAAATGCTATATATTGCAAATCTATTTTCATTCTATCATTCTAAATGCCAACATGCTTCATGGGTTTCAACTCTTGAAAATCTAGTTGCTATTAGAACAACATTATTTTTAAATACAATATATCATCATATTGCAAATGGCACCTCTAGCTAAATGAGTACATGGCTTTATTTTTGAATATTTTGGAGAACTCTAGCTTAGGGTTTCCTCTTGCCACACATTTGTATAAATGTAACAAGTACTTGATGAATGTTGTAATATTCTAATTTTTTATGAGCTTTGTAATGGTTATTTCACTATTACATGTAAATTTTAAAATAGTCTAGGATTACTACTTAAGAATGTTTAGTTATGTGATACTAGTGATTGTGGTGTATGCTTGTGCACAATCTAAATTCCTTTGTGATTTCAATATGTTGTCTATCATAATATGTTGTGATCCTATAACCTAAGGATGTACATGTACAATAAAATTACCCTCTCTCATTATTCAACATCTAGGCTTGTAGTTGAGTAGCACCTAGAAGATGTTCATTCCTTCTTTGTTGGTGTTGGGATAATAATGTTTATGTGATTTCCAAGTATTTTAGGCCTTGTATGTTGTGTGATACATTGTAATTAGATCTCATGTTTTTCCATGTTCTATTGTTTTGTATTCTACATATTTGAATGAGTGTTATATCTCTCATCATTTTCGTGCGCATGTAGGCCTATGACCTTTGTGTCAATATTGAGGAACATTGAGGGGGGAGGGTTGACTTAGTGCTCAAATCAATGAAAATTAAATTATTGAAACAAAATATAAGAATCCACAACACTACAACACAATGGTTTTTATCATGGAAACCCTATTAGGGGAAAGGCCATGATGGGATGGAATCCACAAATGAATATTCTTAGAAGTATTAACCTTGTCAAAGATTTAAGTACAAAAGGGGTAATGTCATGCATTCAAGAACACCACCCAAATCTTACTAATCAAATATAAAAGGGAGACTTACTACCTTTACAAAATATATGGACTACAAACCACAAGTGATGAACTGGAGTGCTACATCTACGAATGTACTAGTATTTCCAATTGGGTCCCTTAAGCATTTGAGGTCATTTTGCGACCAAAAATTGCGACCAAGTTTTTTAAATGGGAAAATTTTTGTTTGTTTTTAATAACTAGCATGTGTTGGTCACAATTGCGACCAATTAGTTTTGTCAAAATTGCGACACACAGGGAAGCATAAAACAAAAAAAGGGCAAAATATTTCATTTGGCTTTTGCACGAGGTGCATTTGGCTTTGGCCTGAGCGAGGGTCTCCATCAACATTTACTCTGCTACAGATCATTGGCTCTACTATAGACCATTTTCATTTGGCTTTGGCATGAGGGTCTCCATCAACATTGGTGCGAGGGTCATCAACATTAGCGCGAGGGTCTCCATCAACATTGGCACAAGGGCACGTCTTGGCGTGAGGGCACATCTGATCTGGTTCATTTGATTGTAGAAATTTTTAGGGCACGTCTAAAATTTTGAGGAGTTCCATGTGATTCCATTAGTATCTTGCCTATGGCAAGAATTAATATGTTTTAGAAGAAAGTTGGATCTTTAACTAATTTATGAAAACCATTACAATGTGCCTTTAAAATAATATATTGGGTACTATCGCATGATTGTAAAATGGTTAAATTCAATTGCACATATACTTACATATTATATCAAGTGCATTTTTTTATACTATTCATTTTACCATGCTACTTACTCAAGGAAAAAAGTAATTATAATTATTATAAATGAATTTAGCTGAATGAAATGAGTTTTGGTGGGTCTACAATCTTACTAATTCCTATATTTCAATAACTAAAAGGCTAATGAGTGTTGTCATTTAGTTTGGTTTTCTATTTATATTACCATGTTTGTGGTTTGGAGTAGCGGTTAATGGATTCCTAATTTCTGATTAGGAATATCTGTTTGGGTGCATTTCATTTCTATTTCCATTTGAATTTGCTTTCAAACAATCTACTGCATTATGCTTTGACATCAGTTGATGGGTTTATGATAGTTTGCATTCATATTAATTGGTTATTGTATAAAATTAAAGTTGGCTCAATTTTTTGATTTGTATAGGCATAACATTCCACTTATTCTCATTTGTGAAGGAACTCCAACCAATCAAAGCACCATTTTTATCACTAACCATTTATATTAGATAGTGATAAAAATGGTCGGTGGGTCATTCAGAATAGCGACTTTTCAAAGAAATAGCTTTTATCTCTGAATTTTTGATATTTTACTTGAATTAGATGGTTGCATAGGCATTTATAGGAAGCCAAACAACATTACATAAATCTTTGAAGAGACTGCTTCTCATAGCATTGGGGAACAAATGAGTTGGGTGGCAGGCCACAACACTCATAGTTGAATGCCATTTACACTGCACATCTTTTTCCAAATCTTTTATTCAACAAGACCACATCACACACCATAATAAAAATGGACCTTCCTGAAACTTATTCAATATCTCAATTATATAGCCCATGCAAGACATCGTTTAACATCACAGTCAAAACGGTCATCATGTGGTCAATCTTTCAACTTATTACCGTATAGTATGGGTATGTCTATCGAGGGAATAATTGGAAAATTGCACAGAAAAATGTAAAAATTTGTATAAAACATGGGTGAATACATAAATCTTAAAATGGTGAAACTAAGGGTAGAGATTTTAGGGAGTCAAAGAGATGTTTAGTGACATGATTAGCTTTCGGCATAGATTAGATTACATAATTAGGGATAAGGATTGTAGTCTGTAACTCTTTTTTGGGGCATCCTTTTTATGATATGTAGTGTATCATCTCATTAGATTCTTCATTCATACTATGCAACTTTACATGAACTACCTATTTGGATTATGTTCATGATCTCAACTATTAGGGGAAACTCTGCAAACTCTGTCTTCTCTCGACTGTGTAGGGTTCTAGAATTTTGAACACTTTTTATCTCCTTACGGCTTGAAGAGCCTTATCTCTATCAAGTCTTCTTCCTTTGAAATGGATGTTGTCTGAATTGACACTGAGTTTCTTATCAAATGCAATTGGCTACTTTGCATAATTCACACTAATAGAAACAACAACACCAACTTCTTGTTACTCTGCAAGGAAAAAGTGAGCATCTTCTATTTGTGTCTATTACAAAGTGCACTCCACATTTAATGATTCATCTTGATAGAATTCCTCTCCTTGGGAAATAACAAGCTTTTTCATTCTTGAATAGGGCTTGACTACTATTCTATTTATCCCAGGAATGCCATGTAAAACTCTCTACCATATACTGACATATTTAGGCTGTATTGTGTTTTTTAGTGGACACTTTTAATGGATTTCTACCAAGTCACTCCTTTAAGAATATGCTCTCTTTCGTCAAGATTACTTTCTAGGACAGTTACTAAACTTTTTATGTCAATACTTCAGTTAGAAATATGCTTTCTTGTTTAGCAACACAAAATCTGCCTTGTCTTCATAATTTTGTAAAGTTCTATGATGCTCATCTTGCAAAATCAACCTTGACATTTTTAAAAATTCATTGAAACATAGTGCATATTCCTTGTTTCTTGTATCATATTTCATTATTCTACAAAGTTTTTCTCATGATCAAATCATACAATTACATAGCCTGACAATTCCTTAATCAAATTAGCATACATATAGAAAAAATGCACGGAGATGGCAGGTTGTGAAAGCAATCACATAGGGCTGCAACATGGGCGACCTGTATTAATCCTTGAAACCTGCCATCTAATTGTTGTCATTTTATCTAGAGAAATCTTGAATTCCACCACCTATTTAGAATTTGTAACTGCATGCCAATCAGGACAAAACAAAATTCTTAATAGAAAGTAAGGTCACTATGGTAACATTTTTCAATGCCAATTTTATAAATTCAATTGTGTTTATTTTTAATTTTAAGACTTTAGACCACTCATTTGTTTTTTCAATTTAAGACTGCCAAATACTTCAGTCATTCAAGTTCCTCAGTATAGCCACCCAACATAGACACAAATATATAAGTACAATGGACCAGTGAAAATTTGAACCTTGATGATGGCCTCACCTATCTATTTTGACCCAGCTCTAAATAGATCACCACAATGTCAATTAATATTTACTTTAATATATTTTTATTATAGTAATATATTATAAGAAAAAATTAAATCTTTACAAAAAAAAATTAATACCAAAATATTTCTTATGAAAAAGATATAGGATAGTGTAAATGTAAAAAAAATTAACTAAATTTTTCAGATGTTAAAACTAGCACATATGTGAATTTAAAAGATTTATTTATATAATCTATTAATATTTTCTTTAAAATTTATCTCGACTCCAAGGAAAAAGCTAAGGAGTAAGCAAACATAAATTTGAGTGGTAAATGGATCCACCTAGGATTCTATTGGAAGCCAAAGTGGATGTCCGTATTGTTGTTCTTTTTACTAAAATAGATTCAAAATTCATAACCTTGTATTAGATAAAAGGGAAAACTTTATACAAATTGTCAAAAACCTATGACTGTCAAATACAGGGCCTTTGATCATTTCTACCATAAACATTCAATAGAAAAATCTCTTGTCCATAAGTTTTGGCTTCCTTACACTTATAAACACCTCAATTCTGATTTATATATCTAAATTAAGAATCATGAAAATTAATTATAGTTCATAATTTTTTTCTACTTTCTGAGATCTATATAATTCTGATGATGGGTGTGATTTCAAAAATTGATAAAAGCAATTTGAGACAACCAAATTAAATTGTAAATTTTTCATCTTGGAAATCTTAGATTTGAATCTATTGAAACTTAATACATAATAACAAAAACATTTATAACAAAATCTACCTAAGCTTTGAAGACAAGTGGTTCATAGTAAACTGACAAATCCTCAAAATTGAGTATAGAAAGACTTTTAGGCCACTCTCTAGATAGAATCTCTTCCACAATCTCAATCCTCTCCCCTCTTTCCACTTCCACACTTTTACTTGAACTCACATTGAATGCATACCTCACCTAACCTCTTGATTGCCTTCTCTTCCTTTCACACTGAGATACTTGTGTTGGTAATAATGGCAGTGCAACAAATGCTACACACTTCAATTTCACTGCATTTACCAAAGACATTGGTTGTTCCTCTCTACTTTATTATACTCAATTCAGTATCTCTTGCATTTTGACATTTATATAGCAAATTAAATGGGCCATACTGAAATAAATGAAAGCTAAATGGTTTCAAAATTCAGCTTCATTTCATGCAGATATACATTGAATCTTATCTTATGTGTGGGTCCATTTTAAGACACATGTCTATACATTGGCAAAGATTTGGAATGCCTTGGCACATTCCTCTGAATTATTGTGCAGTGGATAAGATGGACTAAGCTATTGAAAGATATTGATGGTAAATTATGTGGACTCTAATTTGCATGAAACAACTGCGTATTACAAGTGGCTTCTACAATGGAGGACAAACTATTTTTGACTCTTGTAAAACAACTGGCTTCTATAATAGAAAGTGGGGAAGCTAAATTTTAGGAGCTTCAAATGAAGCCAAATCTTTGAATGAAGGTCCCAAGGGGCTTCACTCAAAGCCTCCATGCCGATATTGGTGTGGGGGCTTTGAATGAATCTTAGGGCTTCATTCAAATCTAACATGTAGACCTCGTTCATACTCCTAATAACCAGTCGGAAAAGCTTTTAAATCCAAAAATTTTTCTTTTTTGTCCCATGGTTTCATGTATGAGTTGGTGGACTAGGACGCTAAGAGGGAAGTTAGTAACATCATACCTTGCATCAACATCTCTATCTATGGTGCAGGAGCACCTAACTCTTATGAAGTACAACTCAGCAACTGTTTGACAAGCTTTAATAGTTGACATGTAATGGGTGATTGGTGTCAGGCTACTACGTATGCATTAATCCTAGTCTTGAATGCAAAAGAAACTATGAACTCACTAAATAGGGTCAAACTTATTTTGTTGATTTAATAGATTTGATTTGAGAGAAAGAGTTGAGAGACAGATGGAGAGAGAGATAATACAAGTGATAGAAAGACTCCTAGATAATATTCTTGAGGACAATGTGTATTATAGTCCTTACCATGTTTTTCTTTGATCTACCAAAAGGATGGTGGCATCTTGCAAATGGCATGGCTCTTTCTACCACTTGTATTATCTCTCTCTCCATCTGTCTATCCATTCTTTCTCTCAGATCATTTGACCAACATTCCCAAATCAAATCTTGACCCTATTTAGTGGATTCACAACATAAACTTCAAATGCTTCTCCTATCAAATATGTAGATTTCATAATAGCTAAGAAACATAATTGTAGGCATCATGGTCACATTTTTTTGCAAACATAATTGTGTTGTGTACCCAAGCAATGCAAAGCAACTTCCACACCTTTGATTCCAAGTCAAATTCATCTGTAAGAATGATCACTTGCCAATAGTTGTTGAATACATCTATAGCTCATGAATACAAGGTCCTCCAACAAATGTATTCAACAACTGTTGGCAAGCAATCATTCCTAGCTCATGAATACAAGGTCCTCCAACAAATCTATTTAAAAGATATTGGCAAGCAATCATTCCTAGCTGCTTTTGTTTTATAAGGTTTGTCTCAATCCCAATAGGTTGTAGTTTCATTTTCTAGATGCACTTCGTCACTTGGGTATACATTGATTCCAAAAAAATGTGACCATGATGCTTACAATTATATTTCTGAGTTATTGTGTCCTAAGATCCCTTATGACCCTTTATGACCATTTACGATCCCTAAGAATAACTCTTAGAGCTCTTAAAATGTTGTAAATGGTCATAAGAGACTCCTAGGAGGGGCCATGATGAGCTTCCACCTTCACGTGTTTGGCCCTGTTAAGTAGAGAATGCTATAGTTTTCACAAAACAAAGAGAAGCTCAATAATTTAAGGTCTTAGTCCATAAACATGCACATAAACATGGTAGGCACTAAATAGAGATAGTTGGAAGAGAATTAAAAAAAAAGATTAAGGATTATGTTATTTTAAGAAATATTTAAATAACAATTATAAATTGAGTTAAATCAATAAGTATTCATTTCTACCTTTTCCAATATAAATTTAAATATTGAATGGTCTCTCCTTTATATCTTAATCCTTCAATACTCATAACTCTTTATTGCATTCATTTTGATCATTCACTAAAGTTAATTAAATTATAATTATATTACATGTTATTTTAATTTCTTATATTTTTACTTTTTATTTTTATTATTGAATGTCATGTCAAAAAGGGGACATTATAGTGAGATGCATTACAATATAGAAAAATAACAAGAACATTATTGAAACAAACTGATACAACATTCAGATTATAAAATCAGACTACTGCAACAACACAAATTAACCTAATAGAAAGCATAGAATACCATTCCCACAATGACCGAACATTTACCCACTAAACTACACCTCTTCTAAATAATGTAATGTGCTGATAACACGTTGATATTACCATCACACATGTCAAATTAGACTGATACACACTAAAAGCCACCCCATTCAATTGTAGCTAACATCTGGATGCACAGTTATAATTGATGTCAATCAGAATACTGAAGGTCTGGAATAGGGCATAGTGGCTGCTGATACAGGAGGTACAAACTCGTAGAAAGCTCACCAAATTCGCCAAAGTCTACATAACTAAGACTTAGCATCAAAGGTTCTCCCTAGGCACCTCAAAACCACCAAATATTGGCCCCAAAATAGGAGCCCTTCATCTTCAAGCTCTCACATACTTGCTCCACTTGGTACAGCACCACATAAAGGTCATCTATTCACTTTCAACTTGGACAGCCTACAATATGGTCTTTGTATACAATTCATTTTTTGTCATTTCATTATATGGTTTGAACAAGTGTGGAAAAAATCAGATTTTTATTATAAATTTTCTGTTCACCAATCTATGTTAAACTAATCAGCAAGGTCACTTTCCTAATACTTTATGAACTAGATGCTATTCACAAGGTCAGTTTCCTAATACTCACTATAGCACTTGCTATTCAATTGAGATAGACACGGCTCATTAGTTTGTTTGTATTCTCTTTGGATTTTGTTAAAGAAGATAGCTAAATGCTATATGATGAACTAAAAGTTATGTGGTGTCAACAGGCTTGTGCATCTCTTGAGCCAAATTACTAGCCCCAGTGACATTTGTTGTTGTTCAAAAGCGGTACCATACTAGACTATTTGCAAACAACCATGCAGATAGACATTCTATAGATAGACTTGGGAACATCTTGCCAAGTCTTTAGTACATAATAAAGCAACTAAATTTCATAAATTATTTTTTTGATAGTCGATTTGTTTAAATATTGCCCATCAAAAATTACTTAGTACATCTCATCTTTTTTTTGCACAGGAGCTTGCAGTTCTGAAGAATCTGATAGCGAAGAATTTGAAGAAGATATTGTAACAAAGGTATATTTGGTGTTCTTTTTTAAGTGAAAATGTGATTGGAAATTTTGTATATTGTCATATTTCACTTGCAGAAAGGTCAAATTGTAAATAGAGGTGAAGTTGTATGGATTTAAGTTTCTTCTTCATTATTTATAATGCTCTCAATTCCTCCTTTGTAGCTATAAAAATACTTGTTTATTTTCACCTTTCCAAATACCCTTTACCAGGTTCTTCAAGATTCCAAAATATCTCGGGCTGACCCCACTCCAGCATGTCCTAACTCCTACTTGGTTTAGAGACCTAACTCCTTTTTATATGTGTCTTCCTCTTACTACTCCATCTGCAGTTTATAAACAAATCATCCTTCTTCCACCAACGAGTCATTCAATTCAAGAAAGACCATGTCTGATGATATCAATGCACAAAAAAATAGGGAGGCAATTGCTAGACTATGGTCTAACTTAGAAAGAAAAGGTGATGTAAAATGTTATTGTCCTTGCAAAATGTGTAAGGGCTTAAAGACTCAAAGATATCTAATCACAACAACTGAGCAACATTGTAGGCAACATGGTCACATTGAAAGGGGAAATGAGTATCACCCATTGGTATGTATTTTAATAGTTTATAAATTACATGAGACATGATTTGATGATGACATCATGTTCATGGTTAATATAAGGTCATCATTTTCATATAGGTCAACATCCCTGAGTTTCATGTTATGGACCATGACAATTCGGAGAATGCGGTTTTCCAAACGAGGGAACATGGAGGTGTGAATATTGAAGTAGAAGGTAATGATACCATGGAAGAAGATCAGGATGATGAAGATCACGATGATCAAGATGATAATGATGATGATGATGATGGTGATGATGATGTAGAGTTTGATGTACCTTTACTTCAGAAGGTAGAGCAGCCCCTATATGAAGGCTCCAAAACAACTCTTCTTGCTGTTGTATTGCTATTGGTGAACTTGAAGGTAATGAATGGTTTATCCAATGTAGCAATGACACGTATGTTAAGGTATGCCATCTTCTTTCATTATTTTACTCATAGTTGCCTTACAATTAACATTGGGTTAATGTAGCAATTAATATTCTTTAAATTAAGAAATTATATTTTTGGTCATAGGTTGATAGGTGAGTGTTTGTTACCACCATCAAACATTCTACCTCACTTGTACCGAGAGTTATTTGCCATCATGATAGATATTGGAATGGAGTATCAAACAATAGATGCATGTTTGAATTATCATATTATATATTATAAACGGCATGAATTTGTAACACAATGCCCTACTTGTCATATCAGTAGATATCAATTAGATCGATTAACAAAAAAGGTGCCTCGCAAGGTTCTTTGGCATATTCCCATTATTCCACGTCTGCAACGATTATTCAAGTGCAATAGCTTGGCACAATTTATGGATTACCATGCATGCAATAGAAGTCAAGATGACATTATGCGAATGCCTGCAGATGGTTTGGCATTTAAGGAAATAGAGGAAAAATGGCCACAATTTAAAGAAGAACCTCGTAATCTCAAGCTTTCATTGGCAACAGACAATGTCAATCCTTATGGAGAGATGAGATCTACTTACTCAGTGTGGCCTATTTTTGTTATCAACAATAACATACCTCCTTGGTTGTCCATAAAGAGAGAGCACATAATGTTGACACTGATTGTTCCAGTTATTTTTTGATTTAGTGGTCATCTAAATTAATTTATTATTACTAATCCATCAAATGGTCAAAATAATTATGTAATGTTTTTGCTCATTCAACTAGGTAAGTACCAAGTCAAAGATATCAACGTATATATTGAACCCCTTATCGACGAGTTGGTGGTGTTATGGAATGGGGTTACTATGTATGACATTTGTAGACCAATAGGACAAAGTCAATTTCAATTTCATGCAATGCTTGTATGGACAATACACGATGCCCCTAGGCTAACACATTTTTGTGGTATGTTCTCTTCTTGACACCTCTTTTTTGGTATGTCAAAGTTAACACATTTAATCTAATTATACACGATCTTGTAGGTCTTTAGAAAAAGGGTAAATTTGCATGTCCAGTTTGTGGTCCAAAGAGGAAATCTCATCATTCAAAAAGTTTAAGAAAGTAGGTGTTTGATGAGAATAGACACTTTCTGCATAGAAATCATAAGTACTGAATTACCGAAAAACATCTTTTTAATGGTCTAGAAGAGACTACATCAAAGCCACAGAGAATGACACCTCGCCTATGGAAGTTGGCATAGAATAAAATAAATTGTCAAGGTCATGTCATTCCATTTGATTCTTTTTGTTTCAAATTTATATTTTGATATTGTAATTTGTTTACTGATGATGTGATTGATGGTTGTGAAGGTCATCAAAACATCAATGTCCAACTTCCAAAAGGACTAAAAATTTATGCTACACAATTTACTAGGTTTCCATACTACGAGCAACTCCCAATTGTGCATTTGTTTGATCCTATGCATATTGGAAAGAATGTAGCAGAGACATTATGGAAAATCTTGGATGGAAGGCATGACAAAGATCAAATTGTCAAAACTTGTAGTGACATTGAAGAATCCAACCATGCAATGAAAAATGGTATTCGACCAAATAACAATGGAGACTAGATTGAGACAAGTGCCCTTAGTTGGTTATTGTTAGAGTAGCAGAGCAATGCGATAAAACAAGTCATAAAAAATATACGATTTCCCACAGGATTTGCTGCGAACATAAACAATGTCATATCAAATAAAAGTGAATTTGGGCCAAGGTTGAAAACACACGATTGGCATACATTTATTAAGGTAATTCATGTTATTTTGTATTCACTATATATTTATATACTGCATGTAGTTTCAATTGCATTCTTTTATAAAATATTGACAAGATCATTTTACAAATATTGCAGTACGTTCTACCTCTATCTCTCCCACACCACTTTGCCAACAATGTCAAATAGGTTATATATGATCTTGGAAAATACATGAGGTGTTTGTCATCTAAAGAAATCAATAAAGAAGACATAAAATATTGGAAGAGAAAAATTCCTCTTCTGATGTGTCAAATGCAAAAGTGTCTACCTCCAAGTTTTTTCAATGCACAAGAACACTACCTCATACATCAAGTTGAGGAGATTGAATTGTGTGGACCTGTACCAACCAGGTCAATGTGGATGGTTGAGAGGCACTTGAAATTTTTGAAAGGCTTGGTTTGACAGAGAGCACATCCCAAGGGTTCTATGGTGGAGGGATATATGGTATACCAGACCATGGTGTACATTACTGAATATCTTCCTAAGTTTTCAGCAAACATCCATGTAGATCATATTTGGGATCCCAACTCAATTAACAAATTCGGAGGGGAGTACTTGATGGGCAAAGGTAGATCGAGGAAACTAAGAGGTAAATCTAAGATTTTATTGTAGTTAATTAATTCATATAAATCTTCAATATAAGTTATTTTTAATTGGTGTATTTATTTGAAACATGTGGTGGAGAGTGGGATGCAATACATTTGTATATTGTGAACAATCTTGATTGGATGACAGAATGGATTGAATGATGTCAACAAAATGGTTGCTCATTAACATGGGAAGGTGTTGCTTCATTGGTTACAGAAGCTCATCGTAATGGAGATTCCAATGTTATGCCAATGGTAGTTGACCTAGTAAATGGTTTAAGAGGTGGAGGGGTATGTAGAAATTTATTAATGATCATAACTTGATGTATTTTTTCTATCAACTCACAATGAAAATAATTTACACAGACTTCAAAAATTGCAGGTCAAGCACCACAAAGCTATGTACTATCATGGCCACAAATTCTGCATAAAAAGGTTGGATGACACAAAGAAAACTTGTGATTCTGGGATAACTGCAATTTTTGAGGTCACCAATATATCATCTAGAAGCGACATACATCCTCAACAATCTCAAAATCAGTACTATGGCATCTTGGATGATATAATTGAGTGTGAATTTAACACCTTCAAAGTAGTTCTATTCATCATCAAATGGTACACGTTACGACTAAATCAAAATGATCCGGATAGAATGGTTATTCAACATGATAATGGATTTACAATGATCAATACAAGGTCATTTGAGCTAGTTGGAGATGAGCCCTATGTTCTTCCAAGCCAATGTGAGCAAGTGTTTTACTCAGAGGTTCCAAATAAATAGGGTTGGTCATTTGTCGTTAGACATGATCCAAGAGGAAGGTCGATAAAGTATAATGTTATGGAAGAAGAAGAAGAAGATATTGAAGATGATGAAGAAGAAGATGATGAAGATCAAGATGATGGTGATGACAATGATGGTGATGGTGATGGTGATGATGATGGTGATGATGATGATGATGGTGATGATGGTGATGGTGATGATGGTGATGATGATGGTGATGATGGCGATGATGATGGTGATGATGATGGCGATGATGATGGCGATGATGATGGCAATGATGATGGCGATGATGATGGTGATGATGGTGATGATGATGATGATGGTGATGATGATGAAGAAGAAGAAGATAATCAATGACTACAAATGTCGTCACCCCTTCTGTTGACGATCTTGCATTCCATATATAAGGTAAATTTGTTCATGTTTATGATGTTGCATATTGTTCATGTTGTCTTCTAAGTTATTTGTAGCATACACGTATCATGTAATTTTTAGCGAACTTAAGATAAATTATTAACATATGTAGGAAATTTGATTATATATTTATTGTGTTCATTTCTAATGATTACAACATATGTTATTTATAGTTACCAATGTTTATGTTGTGTCTGATTATGACCCTTTTTGCAAACAATCAATTGACTATAGGTACATCATCACCCCTTCTGTTGACATGTTTGCGATGTTGCCTATTGTTCATGTTGTCTTCTAAGTTATTTGTAGCAAATGTGTATCATGTAATTTTTAGCTAACTTAAGGTAAATGATTAACATATTTAGGAAATTTGATTACATATTTATTGTGTTCATTTCTAATGATTACAGCATAGGTTATTTATAATTACCAATGTTTATATTGTGTCTAATTGTCACCCTTTTCGCAAACAGTCAATTGACTATAGGAGATTTGACCCATTTGGCATGGATTGTGCACAGTGACATGGATCAGCAGGTATAAGTCAATAAATTGACATAATTTTCTTATATTCTTCTTGTTTATCATTGAGCACGTATGTTATAAATAAACATTATATAATCATATAATGCATATATAGACAAAGAAGGTCCGTATAGAAATATAATTGTATAATCACTTTCAACTTACTACATTTTATATATGTCACTTTTGCTTTCCATTTGATGGATTGCAGGACCCACCAAATAGGTACTTGTCAGATCTATCTACATCAAATGAGGGAAATGAGGAAATGGTAGCTGAAAGCTCTACATGTAGTACGGCTAAAAGAGGGAGATCAACTAGAGGTCAAAATAATAGAAAAAAAATTGATAAACACATGCAATTTTTCCTTGCTAATGGGGGGTCATGTTCTTATGATGATGAGACCAAAGGCGACATCAAGGTGCCCTTTTGGTACTCACACATTGAGAAAGAATGGATACCCAATGAGCTACCTCCAATTAACTTAGATTTTTGTGTTAATGAGAGGATATATCGTATTGCTCCATCCTCATTACATGGTTTGGGCCTATTTTCCATGGATGGGATAAAGGTATGTTACAACAAAGTTGTCGAATTGTTCAAGTATGTCGGTCCATGTTACAATTAAAATGATTGGATGCAGATTGTTCGATATAAAAAAAGTATGCATAGGTATGGGGTATTAGCTAATTATATACAACGGAAAGAAAATGATCAAAGTAAAAGATTTTCTATGTACATTGATGGGAGACCAAAAGAAATAGGTAATATTGCAGGTTTTATAAATAGTAAGCGACCTGCTTCAACTAGTAAGCAATCCAATTGCATATTTGAGGCGCGTGAGTGGAATGAAGTTTTTGTTTGTGCAATAAAATCAATAAGTGTAGGAGAAGAACTGCTAATTGATTACCATTTAAATCACATAGATACAAACAATGTTACTATCATGAGGGTTGTAAGTACTATTTACCATTTTGTTAATAAGTTTTTTTTAGTTGTCTATTGCTTTCAATTAGCTGAAATTTTTATGTTTAATCTTTGTGACAGGATGATATGGATCCGATAGATGATAGAGGTCAGCAGGATGCTACTCCCACCCCTTCTTCAGCGAGGGTAAACCTTTTTGAAATTGTACAAATTAGATAGTTGAAAATGTTATATTATTACATTATTTTATCTATGGTTTTTGAGTTTTTATGATATTTTTACTAATATTCCTCTCACAATTTGATGTTCAAGATAAAGGTAAAGCAGTAGCAATGACCACTAAGCCACTAGCTATGCATTCTGATGAGGCCGATATTGCTGATACTCCCAATTTTATAAAAATGTTGAAAAATAAATTAGGCAAATTAATTTAGAAGCAATGAAAATTTTGGATGAGGCAAATATGGAATCCGAGGAGATGAGGAAGAGGCTATTAGAATTGAAAGCGCAAGCTTAGTGTTATGAAGTAAGCTCCAATGAATATTTAGTTATAACAAAAGTTCAATAAAGATTTATATTTTATAATCTTTTATGTTGTGAAGTAAAATATGCAATATGTGCAAAAATACTTTATTGATGTAATTTTTTTAAAGAGTTGTAAGAAACTTTAACTACTAAATTCTTGTTATACAAGAATTTTTGGGAATTGATCCAAAACGTGGTCAAGGACAATGCAGTGAGGGTGGTAGTAGTAGAGTTCCAGCTGCCACTGGTAAAATAATCTTATAGTTGACAAGTTAGAAGGAATTTTTTATTTCGAACATTCAAAACTTCTTAACTCTTACTTTTATTATTTTAGAATGTCTTTGCTAACAATGTATTGTTCAAGTCATCTACTGCAAGAGACTCCTATGAGGTTGACGGATGCCCGTACGAGATTGCCGACTACAATGTTGGCAACAAGGGGACATCCAGCTGGTAAATCCTTATTTTTTTATATTTGTTTTTTTGTTAATTATGAGTTGATAATATGTACTTTAATCTTGGGATGCATCACATAGTGTATTGTTTTTTTTGTGGTAGGAGATGCACCGTTTGGTACGTTGCCAAATCCAGATCATAGTACATCTATTGGTGATAATTCACCGTCATTTCCTGGAGCTACCCGTGTTTCTAGCACAAGATTTATGGAGACATCGTTGTTGATTGACCATAATGAATTAATGCCTTTGAAATGTCCTAAGCTTCCAGGTACTTTAAATAATTATTTTTTATATTGTAATAAGGATTTTCTTGCAAGATGTAAACATGATAGGAAGTGGTGAATGCAAGGTCTTTTGATGTGGAGCGATGCCTCATGACCTTTAGTGTGTCATATTGTGCAAGTTGTTTAATTATTCTGGAATTCCTTTTTATTAGGGGTTTGGTAGGATCATCTGAATTATCAATGACCTTTTGTCTATACCAGTAATTCTCTAGTTTAGTAATTTGGTACATTGCAATTTCATGCTTTGAGTAGAAGATACTAACTAATTTTTCTACAGAGAACCAAAAGTGGGAGTCTTCTTTCATATGATTCATTTTAATGGTTTTTACTATTAATTATCCCATGACATTTTTTGCAGGAAATGATACATTTTATAGGAGGCTTTATGACCTCATGCTGTGAAGATTCGGGCCCACCATACGTACTAGGTTGCTGTACATCATAACTGAACTAATTTTATCCCACTATTTTTTTTCATATCATTAATTGGTGCAACATTTTTCCTTTCATTCGAGTCTTTTCTTATACTAGCTATATCTAACAATTTTGTGTTTTTTCTTAAAAGGTGGAACTACCAATCTCAAAAATTAAAAGATGAGCTCATCAAAGATATAGAGCATGAGTTTGGTAGTAATATTTTTTATCGTAATAAATTGTTACAAAAAGCTGCCAGACATCTTAAGGTTATGAGGGACACATATAGAAAGAGCCTCGTCCACAACCCGAAGTATGAGCATCCTCCCTTTGTTTCAGTGAGGGACTAGAATGAGTTCATTTTGGATACAAAGGAGAAAGGGCAACGTTCGCCAAAAGAAAGTGCACCAACAAATAGAAAAAGGTATGCAATAGTATTAACTACTAGTAGATTAATGAGAAAATTTAGGGTTCAACTTCAGTATCAACAATTTCAACTAGCTCAATTTAATCTATCTATTGATGAAAGGTATGTAAGTCATATGCTGACACAATTGCTTATAAATCTCAATCTCAATCTGGGCATAAATCCTACATAAGATATATTGACAAAATAAAGCCCTTTATTCATATTTAGTGACAAATTTTAGAGCCTATGTCTCCTATGGGTTCTTTTCTCAAATTTTTATCTTCGGTGAACTCAAACTCTAATTCAACTAAGAAATTCCTACTCAAAGTTGTGACAACCGAATCTTGTGATATGATGTACCATGTTAGATTTTGAGTCATAAAAATAGGCAAAGCCTTGACCACTATACTTTTTGACTTTCCCTTTCTTTTACAATAATTGCTCGCTATCTTGATTTTCCTATCCCTTGTTTTCTTTTAGGTCATGTGTGCATCAAATCTGCACTTAATCTGCATGTAAATCCTGATGAAATCCATCATTGAAGATATCAAATCCCATATTCTGTAGTATTCTGTTAACTATGATAACTATATATAATGTTGTCATTAGTGATTGTTATTTTATACTATCATCAATTCCATTTTGTGCTTTGTTGCATATCAAAAAAGAAGTGCATATACACTATACATCAGATTTAAGTGTGAAGCATCACAAAATCTAATCTCTATCTTCAGATAACAATGTAGTCTAAGAATCCTAAAGAATTTAAAGCTGAGCATTTCCACCACATCTAAAATCCATTCTTCTTTTTTAGTATTTTCCGTTGCTGCTGAAGCTTTGATCACATGGATTATGTGTCTATACCCAACCAATAGATTATCCTTTTTAGGTAATCCCTACTTTTTCTCCTATGGAAACTATAAAGATGGAAACTCATTAAGAGATTTTTCCTGATATCACCCTGCTTCCAATGTTTCTCCTCCATTCCTTAGCTCTTTGCAAGCTCACAGAAGGCATATCAGCTTTGGTAACATGTTAATTATTTGTGTGTAGACTAATTCAAACACATATATCAGTGAAGTAAAGAGACAAAGTACCAAGCCTAACACATCTACCTTGGGGGAGCACTCTTAAAATACAACATAATGTACAACAAAATTCAGAGTGTGTACAAATGACTTTTCATGTGATTTGAACCTTCACCTACACCTCTTGTTCCTCCACATTCTCATCCTTTTGAATTCAATATTTCTCGCTATGCTGTTTTGTCAAAATCCCTAAAATAGGAGTTATTTCTCCAACATACTACCATGCATAATCCTCAATTTTGGTATTTAAATTTTTTTATTGTAAATATGAAAGGTATTTAATTCATATGCTGACAATTGCTTATAAATCTCAATCTCAATATGGGCATAAATCCTACATCAGATATATTGACAAATGAAGATATATTGACAAATGAAGCTTCTAATATGTTCTCTCTGTGCCCAAAGGCGCTTAGCCTTATAAAACCTTCACCTGCAGGTCCAAACCCACTTCCTAGAGTTGTAACTATATGTGTTTTCTCAAGGATCTCAATAAAAATATACCATGAATTTTGACCAGGAAATCGAACCCATATATATGGTGCATTTTTTCCTCCAAAGACATCAAACCCAAGTGAAGTAAATGTTTCCACAATGATTCTAGTATTCTCTTTATATCATCTAACATATTTCAAACTTTTCATAGGTTGCAGGACACATCAAAGGCAACAAAGTCAAGGCTGGAAAAGGTTGGGCAGCACAAACTTGGCTCTGGGGGATATTTTAAAATCAAAGCACGCATTGTAAGTAGCAATAACTGAATTGCAAAGAAAAATTATTTATAAAATACAAATAATTTTGTTAATTAATAAAAAAATGTAGGGCGTTGATTTTAATCTGGAGGCCACAGAAGAACACAAAAAAATTTCCTTCAACCAAGGCTATGCATCGGTGGCTGAACGCCTACGACAATCTTCCATTGCCCCAACTAAACAGTCTCCTACGTCATGTGCGCAGGTAAATATGCCAAAAAATATATTAGAAATTGAATACTTGGGCAACAATTTATTTGATAATAATGTGCATGACATTGCAATGCAGCCTGTTAATCCTGATACAGATTATACGCAGCATCATGAAGCCCCTGATGTGCAATGTACCATCGATGGAGGTGCTCGTTTGTTATTTAAAAATAATTATGTAATTATTAATACAATTTAACATCTTTAATTGAACTTGGTGTAACATTTTTGTATTGAGGATATAGAATCATGTCGTGCTGAACGAGTGCCAGAGGATGTTCAGACTGATCAGTAGGTAGATCATGTGGCACATTCAGGTAAAGAAAATATATGTTTTGTTCTTTTAAATTAATTTTTTGATTTATAGTTCTTTTACTTAAATAAAAAAAATTCACTAATATAAAATGGTGGGAATTTAACCTCATGAAGTACGTGTTATTGCAGCGGACCCCCCTTTGGTGCAACGGCCTCATGGTGTTCTTGAACGGATGAGGAGGAGACATGTGTTAGAACCAGTAGAGGAGGGGGATCCTAACGAGGACATTGATATTCCTCTTAGAAATTTTATGAAAAAAAGAAATGGCAAGAAAGCAAAAAAGAGATGATTATTCATGAATGACTTACTCTTGAATGTTGCGTGTTAATGAATTATTCATGAATGTTGTGTGTTTATGAATTTTATGTGTTAATGAATGTTATCATGTGATTATAATGATTGAATGTTCTATTTCAAAAATGGATGAATTGAATGTTATTAAATGTTAATGGGGAATTTAGAGTGATGTTAAGGGGGGGGGAAGGGGCCAAACAAGCTTCCACCTTCACGTGGTTGGCCCTATTACGTAGAGAATATTTAACTATTCTCGAAACCAAGTGAAGCTCAAACTTTAAAGATAAGCTTATAGTTAATAGTGACAACCAATTAGCAAGTCAAAATGAAGTTCTTCGTTATAGGTACCTTTTTAGTTTTTAAAGCACAATATCATGTTTTAATATTGTATAGTTTTTTTCCCTTAAGTTAAAGTATTCTTTTACTATAACAACATAATTTATGACCATTTTAGTAACTATTCTAACATCACTTTATGACAAATCCTATTTCTCAGATGTTGAGCATGGCTGGAGTTGTGCAATTGGCATTTCAGAGTATTGGTGTGGTTTATGGGGACATAGGAACATCACCACTTTATGTGTATGCGAGTACTTTTCCTGATGGCATCAAACATCCTGATGACGTTCTTGGGGATTTGTCTTTGATCATATATTATCTCACTCTTTTTCCCCTCATCAAATACGTCTTCATTGTATTGTGGGCCAATGATAATGGAGATGGTAAGATTATAACAACTCTAGTTTCACTTTGTTTTTAGGTCAAAGTTTGATCTTTTTGATGTGAAAACATGTGTTCTAAGTTTAAAGGGATGGTTTCTTTTGCAGGTGGAACGTTTTCTCTTTATTCTTTGATTTGCCACCATGCAAATGTCAGCATGATACCCAATCACCAGGAAGAAGACAGGAAACTCTCCTCATATACACTTGAAGTTGCAGGTAGACAGCCTATTAGAGCCATTAGGATAAAGGAAGCTCTTGAAAAAAGTAACTTTGCCAAGAGATGTTTGTTAATACTAGCCCTTGTGGGGACTTGTATGGTTATAGGAGATGGCGTCCTCACTCATTGCATCTCTAGTACATATTATTGTTTTTACAATATGTAATGCTTTTTGTTATTATTTTTCAATATATTGTATGCTTGTTATATCAATGTTTCAATAGTGTGATCTATTATCATATGTTAGAAATCAAATGATCTCTAAGTCTACTTAATTCACAATAAATCCCTTAGATTGTACAAAATTTGTTAACTTTTCCCTTTCATTTGTTCAAGTAGTTTCACTAACACTTAATTTGTTGATATATTTTAGTTCTTTCAATAGTGGAGGGAATCAAAAGGGTGGACAAGTCGCTCAACCAAGGTGAGTTTTCGGCATTTTCTCACATTATAATATTTGAGATGGGTAGGAAGGTTATGGTGAGAAGAAAACATGAACACAAAATTAGATTGATAAACTAATGACATTTCATTCTTTGTCCTATTCCTCAATTTCATGCTTGGGTTTTATAACCCCAATTTTTCTTGCTTAAAACATTATTCCATTTCTTTTATGAATTCTGAAGTCAGGAATCTCTAAAATTGTAATGACTTTGCAAGGTACCCCAACAAATCTCAAATTCACATTCTTTTTTTTCTATCTTAAAGTCTTGCCTGTACGAAATTGTGATCTTGTGTTGAATACACATGGTAACCTACGAATTTATCTGACTTTCTCTTCGAACCTGCTTTTGGTGTAATCTTAGAACCCATATTGTTGTACTCAAATTTGGAAGGTGCGCTGGAGATGGCATAGCTGTGAAATGCCTGTGTTTGGAAAGCTGTTTGGTTTTTATCTTAATTGATGAATAGTTTGTTGTCATTATGTGGATAATGGCTTTGGTTATGGGCATCTTATCTTTCCAAAAGCTGTCATACCTAATGACCTAAGAATATCCTAAAATTTTGACGTGTTATATCTGATTTGGAGGAGGAAGAAGTACAAACGATTCAAAAGGTTGTCTAGAATGAGAGAGCAGTGTGCTTCCATAGTTTTCATATGTCTTATTTTTGTATATTGGAATGAATTGAATATTTTTAAATGCAGGAAGAACTATGTCAAAAAGAACGTAAAAATTGGGATGAATTTCGAAGATTGCTGGAGGATCATAAAGCAACTGGCCTGCTTATAGCAAAGACACACTTCATTTGAAGCAGGCTCTTTGCTTTATGATCCTCCAGTTCTTTTCTTTATCAAAGAACTAGAGGATCATAAAGCAAAGAGCTTCCTTCAAATACATCTGGTTCACCACCCAAGGATTTGTTTCAAGATGTTGTAGAAGGGATGAAAAAGCAGGTAAGAAAGTTGCATATATTTTAATGATTTGATTGCAGGATTTAATTGCACTTTCACAATCAGGCTTGCAATCATTATTAATCAAGGCAATGTTTGTTTGATTCCTTTGATGTAACCATTTTTTGAATATGTATCTTTGGCAGTACCAGGAGGACAAATCAAACATAAAAGATGCTATGGAGTGAGGAAAGGTGTGCCTTTTGTGCTTTAAGATTTTCCATTGGATGTAAAATATATTGTAGTCTTTTTGATGTAATGATTGCAGCTCGCAATAACATCAACATGGACTCTTGACAAGTTCAAAGCCTCCATTGGGGAACTATATGATTTGGCTGCTGCATCTAAAACAAATCTTAAGGTTTGTTCTGGTTACATTTCTAGATTTTTTGTCTCAGCTACAGAAGACTTCACAATAAAAGTATTTGGTGTTTTCCTTTGAACAATGTTGTCACATATTGTTATGTTCCTAGTAACTACTATTTATACAAACAAGGATCTTATCCTTATGTTCCATATGACTCTGGTTCCTAATTGATTCGATCATTGCATCAGCTATATTATGTTTTGACTCATTTGCACTGGTAAGTAGTTGCTGGAAGTGAACCACTATCACAAATGCATTAGTCTGTTCTCATTAGTGGATAATGGATTTTTATTAGGTTAAACTGAAACAATTGCAAATGTTGAAAGTAATGCAAGTTTTTTTGGGATATATGGTTTTGTTAGGTCTTACTGACATCCTGTGTATTGCTTGTAGCTTGTGTTTGAAGAAGTGATTGAACAAGTAAAGGAAAAGGAAGAGAAAGAAGCAAAAAGGAGGGAAAGGCTAGCAGATGATTTCATGGCTTTGCTTTATTCTGTGAAGGTTTACATTATTCATTTTGGAAAAAATCCTTCTAATGCAGTCTCTTTTTCCTCTACTACTTTTACACCTGGAGTAAAATTTCACAGATTTTTGTACATTAAAAATCTTGAATATGAATGAATTTATATTCTTATCATAAACAAATTTCTATCTATGTAACGATAAATTAGTTATATATTGTTTTTCCATTTCAGGAAATTGTTGCTTCCTCAGAATGGGAGGATTGCATACCTTTTCTCAAAGATGCGAAAGCATACAGGTAAAAGAGCCACTCTCAGGAATTAATCTTATTGTGAGTAATTAAAGGTAGTTATCATGTACCTTACACTAGTAATAGGTATAAATATATTAGATATGAATATTCAGGGTGATTAGTGATGAAAGCTTCTGTCGGGAGATATTTGATAAGTACATTGCAAATCTTCACGAAAAGGTTAAGGAAAACAAGCGCAAACGAGATGAAGAAGAGGTACATGACCTGCTTATCATTTCCACTTTCATATATAAATTTGTCAACATCTAATTGTTGTTTAAATACCTTTTGAAAGCATATTTAGGTGAGTGTTGTACTGAGAATGCAAATTATACCTCCTTATGAAGATAATTGTATTACTAACAAGTTATTTTAACTACTTTTACAAACTAGATATTAGAAGTTAAATTGTTGCAAACTAGCCTTTATCAAGATCTGATATGACCTAAATGAGATGAGTTAGGGTTAGTAGACTAACCAACATGAAAGGTCATTCCATGTTGAACTAGAAAAAAATAATTTTAAAATTTAATATGAGAGGCACCCACCAGATAAGATTTGGATGTTGTCTACAAGCACAACTCTTAACTATGAAATTGTTATAATATAGTGTGTTAAGATTTGGATGCCTTGGTTCAATTTCCTCTTGGTAGAGTTTCAAACATTAGCTCAATGCAATCCTTTTGGTTTAAAATTTGACAAAAAAAGTTTCTTAAAATTCTTATAAATGAAAAAAAGTTTGTAAAAGAAGCCCTCATATTTCCATATAGTGAAATTTCTTTTTAATTACAAATTAGATTAATTGAAACTGTGAACTTCACTGTACTATGACCATTTCTACCACTTAGGATAGCCCATACATTGCGACCAGTCTTTTTCTTGTATTTGCAACTTAAGTAGTTCACCACCAACAATTTTTCTCTTCAGTTTTGCTACTATTAAGTTAATCCATATGACTAATTTCTTTTTATCCGAGCTTCTCTTCAAGGATCTCATACATGAGGAAAATGGGGCAAAATTAGTGCCTTGGTTGTATTGATGTTTTCACATATTATTCACCAAACCTGATTAGAACTAACCTATGAGAACTTTCTACCGCAGCAACTTTAGTAAGCACATTATTTGTGGAGTAGATACAAGGTTCTATCTCCAGCATTGAATGCCTCATAGATGGAGAAGAAGTCTAGTGCCAAGGTTTGTACATTCCATAGAGATTTTTGCTATCTTGATCACATGGCACCATCATTTTTTTATTTGAGGTATAATACAAAATGGCAACGTACAAAATGTAAGGTTTCTCAATCAAATTATATTAAGTTCCTCATTTGCAGGAATAATTTAAACAGTTAATACTACAATATATTGCATTATTATTGATCAGTTTTGGAGGATGATGAAAGATTTTTAGGACAAGCAATCTATGGTTTAGAACATTTTGTTGTGCCATCATAAAAAAATCAACTCTTCAATGGGCAAGTGAACTGCAACAGTTGTCATCTTGACTATAATGATTACAAATATATGTATACATTATGGTTAACTTCAACAAAATTCATTCTATTGGCACAAGATTCATATACATCGGCCATTTGTGAAGCAAATATTAGCCCAAAATAGTTGGAACACAGTCATTAATGTTAAAGCCAAAGGAAATACAAAAGTTGTCAAAAACAATCTTGACATTCTCTATGTATATCCTAAACAAATGTGCTATCATCAAATGCGCTTAATGATGATGTCAGCCATTCCAATATGCATGTAGCTTTAATGTTAAATTAAGATAATTTTAATGTAACAATCAATCATTCTAGCGATTCTTTTGGCCACAACTTCTTCCAGGCTAAAATCTCTTCCTCTGTAATTAACTTCTAAATACCTCCATAAAATCCTTCAACCTCACCTCTTGCTTCATGATGACATTTCCTATTGATTGAAGCATGTCTCCATCAAGAACCAAAGGTATATTGATGAAGAGATATTGAATCTTGTTAATATAAAAAATAACTTGATAGCATTAATATACATTATGGATGAAGAGATATTGAATCTTATTATGGACCTTATCCTTGGTGGCTATGAAATGACATCTAACTTGATAGCATTAATTTTGAAGTTTCTAACTGAATGCCCTAAGGCATTGGAGCATTATTAAAGAAAACATCAAGGGATAATATTTGAATTGTGGATATTTGTAAATTATGTTGGTTTTAGATAGTTATAGTTATAGTTATATATGAGCTCTTATGATGATGTGATTGGGACTATAAGTTTTTTTGTCACGTTTATCTGTTTGAAAAATAGATGAAATTATTGGCTTTCATTCCTGATAAATAATTAATTCCTAATTTTATTCCTCCTTGTAGGAACCAAAATTTAGACACGATGTGCCAATTATTTCAAAGCCTTTGCTCTCATAGGAGCCTTCTAAACTCTGCATAATTTGACTTGTAAAGCATAATTGCTTGGTGGAAATAGGATATCATGCACATTTCTTCCTCCTTCCCATTGTTTTGTATAAAATAAATCATTTGATGAATGAAACAATGGTGTGGAGGAAGAAATGTGCATGATACCTTGACTCTCATGCATCAAGCAATTACACTTTATAATCAAGTTTTGTGCAGTTTTGAATGCTCCTATGAGAGCAAAGCTTTAAAAAAAATGGGACAGCGCATCTCAATTGCGACCAATCTTTGTTGCAATTGAGATACCAAACTAGCACCATTTACGTCGCGAGTATGGCTCCGGCGTCGAAAGCTAAGGGTTTGGCATCAGAGTTCCAACTCAAAATTGAGCAAGTTTACGTTGAAATTGGGAAAATAACAGTTTAGGCTGGATAGAGAAATGGACAAAATTTGTGTTGGTAAATTGATGTTTATGTAGTCAAAATTTTGACGCGCAATGAATGTGGCAAAAAACTGACCAAATTTGTCCGACAATGACTTTGGTGGCTTTAGTGACCAACTTGTGTCGAAATTGAGACCTTTTCGCATCGCAAATTAGGCCTAAATTTACTAGTAGGTGCTCAAATTGATTTCTCACGCTTCAAACCTTCTCCCACCTTTTTAGGCAATTGAAATTCTAGCCACATAACTTGCAAATACATAGCAATAATAACATTGGTCATTTTTCAAAACACCTAAACAACTCAATCTTATATACTAATAATAAAAATTAAGATAACCACTAGGTTGGCCTTAAGAGCATATTAAGTAGTGTGTGATGAACTAACCAAAACCCTTAGAAAAACATAACATGAACCTCATAACTTGCTTGAATGAAAAAATTGAGTGCTATGATGTTTGAATAAGATAGATTATACTTTGTCATGGTCCACCTATGTTCACACCATAAGATTCAATACTAGGTGTCCATGCTGAAATATTTCCTTAACATAGTCAATAGCTTTGTCTTTGACATACTTAGCCATTTTTTTATTCAATCCTTTGATATGATCAAGATAAATATATCTAACATATGTAATGCATATAGTTGCAATCAATTACAACATATCAGTCCTCAACTATTTCTTGGGTTCAATGGATAGTATCTTGAGCATGCACATTTGTTTCTTCTCTCACTTGTGCTTCATGCTTTCTTATGATTGATGAAAATTTATAGTTCAAAGACATTTGAGTCCTATGCTAGGCATTGTAATCATGTATATTTGACCTTTGTACTTAGTAGATGGAAAGATTTTTGTTCTTGGGCATTGGAGTCCAACACAATTGTTGCTATTTGATCAAGTTTCTTTTGGTTGGTTAAGGTAAATGCATGTAAGAGCCTTAATTTGGGGTTAAAATGAATTTAGAGCAGGGTAGAGACTTCTTAGGTGGTGTTTGAAATCTATCACATTGTTTTCCTATCTTCTAGTAAAAAATATGTCAAGTTTGGACATTTTAGGGACCATTTGTGACCTTCTGGAGTATCTTGTAAATTGTATTAAGTGTGAGTTGGTCATGTTCTAAAGTGGTACTAGTAGGTTTGAGGTCTATTTTTGATGGTTGGTCATCAAAATTGTGACAAACCTTCATCGTAGTCCCAACGAATAGTGGCAATGTTGCTTGTCACAATTTTTTTTGTAAAGTTTTGATAAAGAGCTAGACATTACAATTTTGATTAAAGCCATGTCAAAATCACTTGACACTAAAAGTGACTGTGAGTTTAAACATGTGTTGGAATTCTGACTAAGGTATCTGCCAAACCATTAGACAATTATGCTAACCTATGATGAAAGAGATTGTTGCCACTCTAGCATCCTTGTTAGATGCTTTAACGAGTGTTCATTGGAAGTGCGACAAACAATACATCTCATTTTTGACAAGAAATATATATATATATATAGATATAACCAATTAGGTACATTCAAATGGCCTTCACTATCTTGCAAACTATCCATTCCCATCCCAACAAATTAGTTTATCAAATCCCTATAAAAAAACCAATTAGGTGCATTCTAATCAATGCTAACTACTATACAGCTAATTTAATATGCATTGAGTTTATTGGCAAACACTATATACCTCATGTAGCACCTAAATTAAAAATAGGATTATTAACAACTAATACTTAGCCCATAAACCCCAATATTTTTAGAAATATATATTAAGATCTCCTTTCTTGTTTAACAACTATTACAACTCTTATTTATCATTGATTGTGAACCTCATTTTCATATATTAGCAATAATATTCTTCTCTCACAAGAGTTATGCATGCACTCTCTCACTTATCAAAAAGCCAAGCTGAAGATATATATAAAAGCATGCGCAACACTTCTCAAATATTACCAAATATAACACAGACACAAAAGAAAAACCCTATGAATGAAGTTTTGAACAAAAGTAAGAAATTTTCCAAGCCCTAAATAACAATTTCTATTAACAAACCCCAAAATCAAACAAAACTGAAGCACCCAAACCCACTGCAAGATGGAAACAAAGTTCACCAAGCACTACCACATGTGGTTGTCTACCTTCCCAAGTGTAACCCACTCTCCTAGGGTCATTTTCTTCTCCTAAGACACTTAGCAAACTTAGATCACAATTTGGATTTAGGGACACTTGCCCTCAACTAGGCCAAATATGGCAAATTAGGCAAAATGCTTTCAAGACTTCAAACAAAGGCTATATGTAGGTAACCATAATTGAAACATCAAATGTTCAAGTCATTAAAAAAGTGTCAATGCTTAAAATTTCTTGGTATATCAATCTTGTTTTGATTGGTGTGTACTTGCAAAATTGAGATTTTAAATGAGCAAACTAGAACACTTATGTTGAAAATAAATACCAAATCTGAAGAATGATAGTTATTTTGTTGCATTTTGGGATCATATTGATAATATAACATATGTTTTGACTTTATGGTGTTCATTTTTGTGTTAATGCTCTATAGATAAAGGTGAAGCATCTTGTAAGCAAATATCTTGCCATCGCAAAGAAGCTGCTAGCAAAAGATTCTAGCAGTGAGGATTCTTCTTCTAAGGAGGTTAGTCATTTTGTTGTGGATAATTATCTGTAAAATAGAATCATGTTTCAGTGGAATCACAAGCTTATGGAATTTTGATGTTCAATAGTGAACAAGTGGTTAGTTGAAATGCCTTATTTCAAATTGAAAATCAAACAAAAAAATTGGTGCTCTCTAAATGATGAAGACATTCATTGTACTTTTCTAGCATAGCATTAATATATATTTGTTTTTTATCTTTAAATATTGCTATACTATCATGACATTTTTCATTTTATCAATTTTTTTTTGTACTTTTTAAAAGAGAGATCAAAAAATTTTGTTTAATATTATTCAAAGTGCTTCACAAGAAACACATAAAAAACCAAGTGCTTTGGGAAATAATAACTCAATTGTAGTGTAAAATGGGTCAGTTACAACTTTAAAAAATGGTAAAGAAGAATCAAGTGAGGATGAGTCTTTTGATGAGGTACTCCATGGTTAAGCCAAGTCTTCAGTGCATAATAAAGCAACCAAATTTCATAAAAAGGAAAATTTGATAGTCGATTTGTTTAAATATTGCCCATCAAAAATTACTTAGTACATCTCATCTTTTTTCTGCACAGAAGCTTGCAGTTCTAAAGAATCTGATAGTGAAGAATTTGAAGAAGATATTGTACCAAAGGTATATTTGGTGTTCTTTTTTAAGTGAAAATGTGACTAGAAATTTTGTATATTGTCATATTTCACATGCATAAAGCTCAAATTGTAAATAGAGGTGAAGCCGTATGGATTTAAGTTTCTTCTTCATTATTTATAATGCTCTCTATTCCTCCTTTCTACCTGTAAAAATACTTTTTTTTTTCACCTTTCCAGATTCCCTTTACCATGTTCTTGAAGATTCCAAACTATCTTGGGCGGACCCCACTCTAGCATGTCCTAACTCCTACTTGGTTCATAGACCTAATAGGTCTAATTAGGCTGGGTTTCCAAGGCAAGTGCTAGGAAATGTGTTCATATAACTAGAACAACTACATGGAACTCTTCCTCTCTATGCCACATCTCCATTTCACCCTTTACCTATGTTACATCCATTTTTTTGGGAGTCTAATCACCACTTCTTCTACAAATTTGGGCTGAACACATAGATATGTTCAGCCTGGGGTCAGCTGGTAAAAATATGAAACCGTCTCCTCCAGGCCTGAAACTCTACCATATGAAAGTACCTACCTATAACTTGCTTCCCCCCAAGAGGCATCAGAATCCCACCGTAGGGTTGCAAGTTAGAGGCACAAGTTTTCCTGTACCTTTGAATTCAGGCCAAATATAGCTACCTTCACTAAAACTAATATATTACTTGATCAAATGAACATATCAAAACTCCAAACCAAATGCAAATGGAAGCTACTTCACATATCTATCTAACCATGGTAGTTGATCACACCTGTCAATTCGTACACATTTGTACAACACAAAAACACAGTCAAATTGGCAAAAAAAAAAAGGTTTTTATTACTGTAAATGTTCTCTAATCTGTTCATCCACCACCTTTGGTCATGTATGATCATTACATGCTTATATTATTTTGTCTCAATGGATATAACCACTATTCACATTGTTACACCAATGTACAACTAAATTTTGCAACTATTTTGAAATGTTGTCAACATTTTTACAATTTTGCATTTTTGACCACCTAGACACCTAAACACCTACTTAATGGTTCAAACCATATCTAAATCCCTCTATGGACTTACAAACACCCTATTACTCATTAAAATAACTCATTTTTCAAAATGTGACCATTTGATTCAATGTGGCATCCTGGTTTATAATGACACCAAGGATCCACTTGACCTTACAATTGGTCCTAATACATAAACTACATTAAGTTGACTGCCCTATGGACCTATCCAACTACCTTGACCTATAAAATTTCCTTGGTGCCCTGCACCATAATCATTAGGCCAATAAAAATCAAGTCTTTTGAGTTGGCAAATCTTCCACTTTAAGGCCCATCTTGATCAAATCAGTTTCGATCAACCAAGTTGCATCCTCCATAGGCTTGTTCTTCCACTTGACAAGGTACTTGTAATATGTCTTCCTCCTAGTCTCTTTCAACACTTTGGTGTCTAAGAGGCATTCAACCTCTTGTGATGGCTACTTGAGTAGTTTTGTAGGTACCTAAACTCCATCCATTTGACCTGTATCATAGTCAGGAGTTCCCTTATAGGGATACAAATCACAAACATTAGAAATGTTAGATAAACCAATGTTAGGAGGGAGTTCAAGTTTATATGCATTTGTGCCATAGTTTTGCAAAATTTTGAAGGGTCCCATCTTCCTCATCATGAGTTTGGTGTATTTTCCCTTGGTACAATCCAAAATTACTTCTTTGTACTTGTCCAATAGCCGCCTTATTTCCTTGGGTCCCACAATCCTTTCATTAGATCTGCCTTCCTTTCCTTTTCCTCCAAGTTTTGGCTTTACTACTATGGCAAAGCAAGGGGTGTTTTTCACCTTGAGGGTCTTCAAAAACTCCTCTCTAAGCATCATCAGACTAGATGCATGTTGGATCTCCTTCCTATCTTTTGGCAGTGGTCTCATGGTGTATTCCTTCCCATTTTTGGAGATGATGTAAACATTGCTCCTTCCATCATGCTTAGAATTGACATCAAATTTCCAAGGCCTACCTAACAATACGTGACAAGCATCCATTTTTGCAACATCACAAACAATTTTGTCTTTGTACTCCCCTATTTGAAATTGAACATGAAATTGTTCATTTACTATGACCTACTACTACTTATTTAGCCATGAAACCTTATAAGGGTTAGGATGAGGTAACTTCTTCAATCCAAGCTTCTCTACCATTCATACTAAGGCTATATTATTAGTTGAACCAGAATCTAGAATAACTTTGCAAACCTTACCTCTTACCTTGTAGAGAGTTTTGGATAATGTCTTTCTTTGGGGAGTTTCTTGCTCTGTGACAGTCTTTAGTAGGATTCTATTGAACATTAGAGACTCTCCTCTCTCTAGATCATCATTTCCTCTTGCCCCTTGGTCACTTTGTGCATCCTCCTCTTGAGCCAAATGGACTCTCCTGTTCCCTTCTTGGCTCCTACTACCCATTTTCTTAGGAAGTTCTTGTATGTAGCAAATGCAATATGTAGAGGTAGAGTTATCGAAGGTCAACTAAATATTTGTTTCTTTTCATTTTTTATATTTCTTTATCTCTTTATCAATCTATCTCTCTATCTATACCTCTTTCTATCTGTCTCACTTTAGTATTCATTTCTATATATGTGTCTTCCTCTCACTACTCCATTTGCAGGTTGCAAACAAATCATCCTTCTTCCACTAAAAAATCATTCCATTCAAGAAATACCATGTCTGATGATATAAACACACAAAATAATAGGGTGACTATTGCTAGATTGTGGTCTGATTTAAAGAAAAGGTGATGGAAAGTTATTGTCCTTGCAAAACTTGTAAGGGCTTAAAGACTCAAAGATATATAATCAAAATAGTTGAGGAGAATTGTAGGCAACATGGTCACATTGAAGGGGGAAACAAGTATCATCATTGGTATGTATTTTAATAATTTATAAAATACATGACATGATTTTATGATGACATCATGGTCATGGTTAATATAAAGTCTTCATTTTCATATAGGTCAACGTCCCTGAGTTTCATCTTATGGACCATGACAATTCAAAGAATGTGGATTTCCAAATGAGGGAACATCGAGGTGTGAATATTGAAGTAGAAGGTAATGATACCATGGAAGAAGACCATGATGATGAAGATCATGATGATCAAGATGATCAAAATGATCACAATGATCACGATAATCAAGATGATCAAGATGATCACGATGATCAAGATGATGATGATGTTGATGTAGAGCTTGATGTACCTATACTTGAGAAGGCACACATGCCCCTATATGAAGGCTCTGAAACAAATCTTCTTGCCACTGTATTTTTTTTGGTGAACTTGAAGGTTATGAATGGTTTATCCAATGTAGCAATGACACATATGTTAAGATATGTCATCTTCTTTCATTATTTTACTCGTAGTTCCCTTACAATTAACATTGGGTTTGTGTAGCAATTAATGTTCTTTAAATTAACAACTTATATTTTTGGTCATAGGTTGATATGTGAGTGTTTTTTACCACGATAAACACTCTACTTCACACGTACCGAGAATTATCTACTAGCATGAAAGATATTGGAATGTACTATCAAGCAATACATGCATGTCTGAATGATCATATTATATATCATAAACTGCATAAATTTGCAACACAATGCCCTATTGGTCATATTAGTAGATATTGTTACCATATTTTGTTTTCCCTGCCAAGTTTCAAAATTCAAATGTTACTCGTCCAACGGCTAGTTCCCACAGTTAGTATTATTTTAATGCCAAGCATTATGTTATGTTTTGCGGCCCGCAAAATTCTCTGCCGTCAGATCGAGGTAGATCAACGAATGGCGCCATCGTGCTATGGGGAAGTTGCACAAGATTTATGATGGTTACATAACGCCTTGATGACACGTTGTGTTGGTGGGTCCACTTTTAGCGAATATGTCCCAGTGTTCGGTGGCTGAAAAAGTTTTTTGGCACCGTAGGCGCTATGTCGCTATCGCACATTGCACAAAAAATCTCCATAGCGACATGGCACCCGACCGGCTAGAAGATGTTTTAAGACAAGTCCCAGTATCGGTGGCAAGGTTCGTGGCGATAGAAAAAATTAGCGGCAGGAACTTCAGGCAAGCAGTTGGGTCCCATTTGTACTTCACCTATATAGTCAGAAGCCCAGCGCCATGGTGGCGAATTAGAAGGAGCCAAGTGCAAATCAGAGGACATGTCATCGGATGGGCGCTATGGCACTTTGGGAATTTGACCTCAATTTTCTCATAGCGACATGGCACCTAGCCGACATGTGGCCCCTTGTGGGGTCGAGTCTTGGAATCTGCCAGGTCGGCACTTCAAATGACCAATTGAGAGATGTTGGGTGTATGAATCAAAATGCAGTTGCATCGTGGGACCAAGTTGTCATCATCGTCAGTGCCATCAGAGGTTAGGATCTCCACTGTCAGATCTATGAAGATCAATGATAGGCGCCATCATGCTATGAGGAAGCTGCGTGAGGTTTACCATAGTGACATGGCACCCTTTCGCCGCATGTCGATGGGGCTTGGTTGCAACAGGGTACATCGGACAGATGTCGCCAGGTGTCATTTAGGTGTAGGGCATTCTGTTGAGGTGGCGCTAGATATGATGGGCCCGAGGTGAAGCAAGTACGACACATGACAAGTCTTCACGATCATCAGATCTGCAGAGATCGATGGCAGGCGCCATCGCACTATGAAGAAGTTGCACGGTCTTTATGTTGGTGACATAGCACCCTATTGACGCGTGTCTCACTGGCCCGGTCAAGGTTGGTGGTTAGTGGCTGGCAGTTACGGTTAATGATAATAGTGTAGAAAGTGGCGTGATTAGTTAAATAAAGGAGGGTCAACCATGGAGAACTTCCCAGGTGGCATAATTAAAGGAATGTGATTGGCCGGTGTGGCCCAGTCAGCATATGGAATCGTTTGACCTCGATGCCCCTGCTAATCCATGAACCAAGAAGCAAAGGTGGTCAATTTTATCTTGCGATTTGATCTTCATGATCAATCTTGACCTACCAGAAATGAATGCAAAACATAGGGAAACACTCCATCCATCTAGTTGACCCATCTACTATGTTAGGATCATTCATTGGTGCCACTTCTGTCTACTTGAGGCATTTCTTAGAGGAATATCAATTTTTTACTCAAAACCACTAGATCTTGGATCAAAATTTTTAGGGCGAGAAGTTATTACCAGTAGTTGAGTAGTTAATGCAGAGCTAATGTCCTCAGTTATGCCTGAACTATACAGACAATTTTGTAATCTTTTCCAAGGGTCGACTCTTTCTGATTCTCTGATATTGCTCTGCAACTCTCAGTGTAACATTCCCTGTGCCTCTGAACTGAATGATTCTCTATTTTATCTCCTTCAGCCATTAATGTGTATGTGCATCCCTTTTGCCTCTCATTGGTGTATTGTTGAGATCTGTAGCCTACATACTATATCTATTTTTACCTACTGGGTAATATATGAGTGAGAGTCCTCTTTCCTTGTGTTATTCAGTTTGGTTTCCTAATCTGCATGTGGTTATTAGATCAAAACAAGTATGTATGTGTATATCCTTAGTTTCATTCTGGTTCAATAGTGCATGCATGGGCAGAAATGGGTCTAAACACTCTATTTTGGTGCATCACCTTCGTAGTTTAGGTAGGGTAGAGTTATTTTTCTGCATCTCCTTCTTCCCTTTTTCCTTCCGAGAGTAGTTAGGTGTTCCCTGATAGTAAGAGGAAGCCGGCCTTCTCTAGAGACTCAACCTCACAGTTCAAGTCCCACAGCTTGGAGGTTGTTTCCATGTTTCACTAGGTTGTCCTCGTGCATAGGCCTTGGACAAGGGTGCAAACCTAAGTGACAACAATTTTTGGCACGCCCGGTGGGACTACAACAACAAGATCAAATAAAAATTTAAAGTCCACTGGTTTCAAAGAAGAAAGAGTTTCAGATATTAATGTTGGAGAGGTAGTGCTGGCTTCAGTATTCAAGCCTTCAAGAGGCTGATTCTTCAAGTACTTGGCGACTCTGAACATCAACAAATCTAGTTCTAGGCCAAAGTTATAGTGATTCATACCCAGAGCTGAAACAAGGGTGTCTTCTAGAGGTAAATTCCAATATCAAGAGCTTTCTCTTTCAAATCCTAGAAGAAGGAGGGCTAGAACTTCATTATCACTAGTTAGGGGTGTAATAACAGTTAATATACCTGTAAGGTCTGTCTCTACTCCTCCTACTGCTCGAACTCAGCCTAGATTGCCATCAACACTCACCAATAGAACACTTGTCTACATGGCACAACCAAGGGTTCATGCCTTTGCCACCTTTAATGGTGGGAGTCCTCTATTGTTAGCCCAAAGGCATGATATACCAGTATCTGTACTAAAAAGTATACCTGATTTTACTAGTGAAACTTCCATCTCCCCTTTAGAACATATCCAAGAAGTAGCAAATGTCTGTAATATTCATGGTATTACAGAGGATGATGTTGTTGTCAGACTTCTAACCTCATCTTTAAAAGGAAAAGAATTACAGTGGTATAGAGGCTTAGCTCATGGTTCTATAACTAATTGGGATGAACTAGGAGCAGCATTATGCAAACATTTTGAGGATAGAAGTGACCATCTGTCACTATTAGAGCAGTTGACTACAATAAAAAGAGCCCCCCATGAATGTATGACTGATTTTAATTATAGATTCCAAAAGACATGGGATAGAATACCTACTTCAGTGAAACCTACCCCTGGTAATGCCTTCTGGCATTACCTTACAGCTTTTAACTATGATATTGCCACTACAATCCAAACTATGGGAGGAGATACCTTTCCTAATGCTTATGAGATAGCCATAAAAGCCAA
Organism: Cupressus sempervirens; assembly: GCA_028749045.1. NCBI lineage: Eukaryota > Viridiplantae > Streptophyta > Pinopsida > Cupressales > Cupressaceae > Cupressus > Cupressus sempervirens. The sequence continues at coordinate 584,641,450 of CM053787.1, read as the reverse complement.
GAACATCCTGATACAAGGAGGAAAGTTGGCTTTAAGGCCCCCTATGCCTTTCTTTCCTGATGTTCCCAACCACCAACTAGCAATAGCCCCTCTTCCTACAACTTCTACATCACAAGCCCTTACTCCAGTTCCCCAAGCTTCCACATCCTCAAATGGGATAGATGAACTCAAAGAAATGCTCCAAGGTCTAGTGCTGAATACAGATAAAAGAGAGAAGACCCTGGATAAAAAATTGCAAGAGCAGGGGAGGGAGTTAAAGGACCAAGGGAAGAGATTAGAGGATAGTTTTTCTCTAATACAAAAAATGAGTAACAAGGTGGTGGCCTTAGAAAGGCAGCAAGCTCAAGGTGGCAAGCCTCCCCAATTGCAATATCAAGCTCCAAGTGGTGGTAGGCCTCCTAATCAGTGAAGTAGCTCTTTTGATCAGGGTAGGCAAAATAATCATGCTTCTACTTCAAGCTCAAATCAGAACAGAGTTATAGTCCCTCAGAATAACTTGGCCCAAGATCAAGATTTCTATCCTACCTACAACTATTCTTATACCTATTGCATGTGCCAGAAGGTAGTATCTTATATGGCCCTAACTGTCCAAGAACCTTTAGAAAAGCAATCATACAAGGGGGATCATCCCAAGGAGGCCTCATATATTCAAGGACATGATGATTTCTCTTTCATGAATCATCAGGTTGGGAAGCATTGTAATGTAAACTAGGATTCCATTGCTCATAACACAAGAAGCAAGAAGAGAGCTATGGAACATGTTGCCCCTCCTTCTCCTAAGTAGGCCTCAACTTCAAGTGCTACACCTCATGTACATGTAGCAAGTGAACAAATAAGTGCTTCACAACAGCAAAAACAAGATTCTAGAAGGAAAGATGCAAGTGATCCTTTTGTTGCTCCATCTCAACCTCTTATAAGTGTAGCTCCCAAAGTTTCTACCAAAGTTCCTAATACACCATTCAGTGTGGTAGAGAAAATGAAGAAGACTAGTGTGAATATTTCTATGTGGGATGTTGTTGCTACCATACCAATACAGAAGAAGATGTTGCAGCAAGAATTAGAGAAGACTGAACCCAAGGATTAGCCATCTACCATGGAGAGTGCCAAAAGTCTGGTACAACCAGTAGGAGATGTGGAGACAAATAAAAAGGTTAGACCTCCTCCATTCTATGTTTCTCTAATTATAGGAGGCAAATTAGTCCACAATTACATGATAGATTCAGGGGCTAGTAGCTCAGTAATGCCTAGGTGTGTTGCTGATGCTTTAGGAATGAAATATGAGCCCATTGTTAGGGATGTGTTACAATTAGATGGTAGTACTGTCAAAACTGTAGGTATCCTTAGGAATGTGGAGATGGCCCTACATGCATGCCCTGGTTGCACTGTGATTCAAGACATATCTGTTGCTGAAGTCAAGCCCTATTTTTCTATCTATCTTTCAAGGGATTTCACTGCTCAAATTGGTGGATTCATATCTGCTGATTGGTCATATATGTCATTTAAGACCAGATATGGAGCCAATGCCTCAATTAGAGTAGAACCTCAAGCCCTTCATCACACTAAATCTTACACCCCCAATTCCATCAACATGAATTGCCCTATTCTAGAGATGGATGAAAACAACATAGTAAATGAGCCTGTCACTTCCATAGCAGAGATTCCTGATTTCTTCTTGGATGAGTGCGCAAATGCATATCAGTTTGAGCCTATGTCAGAGACTCTTGAAATAGGCCTTAGTACATATTGCATAATAGAGAAAGATGCTCAAGTTCCTGATCTTGTTGGGACTAATGATGATATAAATGGAACATGGAGTATGCACTTTGATGGCTCAAGGAATAGAAATGGGTCAGGGGACAGTGTTATGTTGGTCTCTCCTACACAAATAAGATACTACTTCTCCTTTAGGCTCCAATTCAGTTGCACCAATAATGTGGCCGAGTATGAATCCTTGATTCAAGGTCTCTTACTTGCCCAAAAGAGAGGAATTCAAGCCTTAAAAGTATATGGAGATAGTGATTTGGTATTCAACCAAGTGAGAAACCAGAATATCACCAAAAATGGCCTACTAAATTCTTACAAACACAAAGTTTGGGATTTTCTTGAGGGCTTCAATGCATTTAATATTTAGAGCATTCATAGGAAAGAAAATAAACATGCTGATAGACTTGTAGTAGTGGGTGCATCTTATGATGTACCAGGGAATCTTGAGGAAAAAAGGAAGCAACAAATTAGGGTGGTAGTGAGGCCTGCCGTCCTTGACAACAACACTCATTGGCAGGTGTTTGATTCTGATGAGAAAATTGTGAGTTTCTTGCAGAATGAGGCAAAATTCTCAAGTAGAAATCAGTCAAGGTTGCAAGATCAGTATGGTGATAAGATCATTCATCTCAGTTCTAACAAGTTGCCCAAGGGTCTCATTACCTTGGAGAGTGTCTTTAATCCTGATGATCAAACAAGAGGTAAAGGAATGAATCTAGCTACAAAAAAGGATGATTATGCCCCAGTTACAATCGCTGATGGAAAATCTCTAAATATGGGGAAGGTATGTTCTGAAACTGAGCAAGAAAACTTCATTCATTTATGTCAAGAATTTAATGATGTATTTTCTTGGACATATGATGACTTAAAAGGATTCAATCCTAGTTTGTTTCAGCATACCATAGATTTAGTTGATAAGGCCAAACCAGTAAGGCAAAAAGAGAGGCTAGTGAATCCTAAGATTGAGCCCCTAATGAGAAAAGAACTATCCAAGTTGATAGAGGCCAATATAATATTTCCTATCAAACACTCATCATGGGTAGCTAACCTTGTCCCTATAAGGAAGAAGAATGGAGAAATCATACTATGTGTGGACTTTAGGGATCTTAATCAGGCTTCCCTTAAAGATCACCATCCTCTCCCTTCCATGGAGAAAATCCTATCTAGAGTCAGTGGGTCAAGGAGGTTCTCTTTTCTTGATGGATTCTCTGGTTATAGTCAAGTGCTGGTTAAAGAATGTGACAAATATAAGACAACATTCACTACTAAATGGGGCACCTATGCTTATTGTAAGATGCCATTTGGACTAACAAATGTAGGTGCCACATTCCAGAAGGCAATGGAGATGGCATTTAAAAAATTAATTGATAAGTTTTTCTTAGTATACCTTGATGATATAACTGTATACTCAAAAAATGTAGAAGATCATTTTGATCACTTAACGCAGGTATTTCTAAGATGTAGAGAGTTTGGGGTTTCCCTCAACCCAGCCAAGTGTGTCTTTGCTACAAGCCAAGGAAAACTATTGGGACACATTGTATCTGAGGATGGGCTGACCATTGATCTAGAAAGAACAAAGGCAATACTTGCCCTTCCTCTTCCTAAACACAAGAAGGGGCTGCAAAGTTTCCTTGGTAGAATAAATTTTGTAAGAAGGTTTATTCCTAATCTTGCTACCATGGTGAAACCTCTTATAGCCATGCTTAAGAAAGATATGGTCTTCTCATGGACCAAGGAGGGGAAGAAGAGTTTTGAAGAGATCAAGGCAGCCATAGCCTCAGCCCCTACTCTCATGAACCCAAATTTTGAGAAAGATTTCATCCTCTACACTTTAGGTGGTGAGTCAAGTATCTCTGTTGTCTTGACTCAAACAAATGGCAAGGATGAGGAGCATCCCATAGCCTTCTTCAGTGAAGGGCTTAAGGAATATGAAGATAAGTATAGCTTTTTTGAGAAGCAAGCTCTTGCCATCATCAGAGCCTTGAAGAAATTCAGACACCTCTTATCCCATAATAGGATCCATTTGTTGGTGCCCCATGCCAGTGTAAAAGATTTTTTGTTAAGCAAGGATATCAGTGAAAAGAGAGCTGGATGGATCACTAGGGTAATGGAATATGATGTTGATATTCAGATTACCAAGCTGGTAAGAGGGAGAGGATTGTGCAAAGAAATGTTATCAGGTCAAGATTCTGATGAAGAGGCTGCTATGGTATTAATAGAGCAACAGGAAGTAAGAAATGTTGATGGTCCGAAGAGATGGATAAATGATATGAAGAGCTTCTTATCAGGGGATGGATACCCTTAGGGATTAGACAGAGCTAAAAGAAGACAATATAGACTGTAGTCCATTCCCTATGTTATAATTGATGGTATCCTATTCAGGAGGGATTTTAATGGGACCCTGTTGAGAAGCATTGAAGAGATCAGGCTAAAAGGATGATTAAAGAACTTCATGATGGCCCTGATGGCGGCCATTTCTTTGCAAGAACAACTGCCATAAAGATCATGAGGGCTAGTTATTATTGGCCATCTCTATTTCATGATTTTTATAGGTATGTGAGAAAATGTGAGAAATGTGCTTTCTTTTTAGGAAAACAAAGGCTTGCAGCTCTCCCCCTTCATCCTATTTAGGTGGATCAGCCCTTTACCCAGTGGGGGTTGGATTTTATAGGCCCCATTAATCCTCCATCTAGTGCAGGTCATAAATGGATTTTGGCTACTACTGATTATTTCACTAGATGGACAGAGGCAGTTGCCTTGAAGGATGCCACAGAACCATCAGTGGTTAAATTCCTTGATGGGATTGTATCTAGGTTTGGTGCTCCTTCTACTATTATCTCAGACAATGCTAGGTCTTTTGTTGGAACCCGGATTTGTGCATGGGCAATGAATCACAATATCTACTTGAGCACATCATCAAATTACTATCCTTAGGGTAATGGTTTGGCTAAGTCTTCCAACAAGAATATAATCAGAACCATGAAGAGGACAATAGAAGACAATCAGAGGGTCTGGCATAAGAAACTAAGAACTGCTTTATGGGCTAATAGGATAACACCCAAGAGATCTTTTGGGAATTCACCTTTTGTGCTGGTATATGGTAGAGAGGCCAGACTCCCAATTTCATTGGAATTCCCATCCTTGGAGTTGGCTCATCAGTTGGAATTGATTGAAGATAATTCCATGTTAGTAAGAATGGCAGAGTTGATTGAACTAGAAGAAAAGAGAAACAAGGCCATGCAAACCCTGGAAATTCATTAGCAGTAGATGAAAAGGAGTTTTGATAAGAAGGCAAGGGTCAAAACCTTCAGAGAGGGAGATTTAGTCCTCAAGTGGGATTCAGACAGAGAAAAACCAAGAAGACATTCTAAGTTTGACCCACTATGGAGTGACCCCTATCTGATTTCCAGTTGCAAATAGGCTAGTGCATTCCAACTAAGTAGACCCAACGGTGAAGTTCTGCCCATCCCAATCAATGGGATTTATCTTAAAGCTTGCTTTTGATGAAGATTGTGAATCCATGTACATACTTAGTCTAGTTTCTTTTCTGTTATTTCCTGCTTTTCAAGAAGTGCGCTTGCACAGGGTTCTCTTTTTGAGTTGCCAGCTTCTGAAGTTTTGATAGTCTCAGGTTGCAGAGGAAGTTCTATTATTGTTTCCAGTTGCAGTTGTAGAGCTAGGGTTTTGCAGTTCTCAGATTCACACTTTTTGACCCTGTACCCCAATGGAGTTTTTGTAGGCACTGGTCTTATGCATCGAGCAGGCTCGTGCCCCCTGCAAGTTGCCAGAAATGATACCACATTTTTTTTGCCCCACCAAGTTTCAAAATTCAAATGTTACTTGTCCAACAGCTAGTTTCCATAGTTAGTATTATTTTAATGCCAAGCCTTATGTTATGTTTTGCGGCCCGCAAAATTCTTTGTCGTCGAATCGAGATAGATCAACGAATGGCGCCATCGTGCTATGGGGAAGTTACGTAGGATTTATAATAGCGACATAACACCTTGATGACACGTTGCATTGGTGGGTCCACTTTCAGCAAATATGTCCCAGTGTTTAACAGCCAAAAAAGTTCTACGGCACTGTAGGCACTATGTCGCTATCGCATGTTGGCCGAGAAATCTCCATAGCGACATAGCGCCCGGCCGGCTAGAAGATGTTTTACTATGAGTCCCAGTATCAGCGGCAAGGTTTGCAGTGACAGAAAAAATTAGCAGCAAGAACTTTAGGCAAGCAGTTGGGTCCCATTTGTACTTCATCTATATAGTCATAAGCCCGGCCCATGGTGGCAAATCTAAAGGAGCCACATGCAAATTAGAGGACATGTCATCGGCTGGGCGCTATGGCGCTATGGGAATTTTACCTCAATTTTCTCATAGCGACATGGCGCCTAGACGACACGTGGCCCCCCATGAGGTCGAGTCTTGGAATCTACCAGTTCGGCGCTCCAAATGACCAGTTGAGAAATGTTGGGTGTATGAATCAAAATGCAGTTGCATCGTGGGACCAGGTCGTCAGCATCGTTAGTGCCGTTAGAGGTTAGGATCTCCATCGTCAGATCTGTGAAGATCAATGACAGGTGCCATCACACTATGAGGAAGCTGTGTGAGGTTTACCATAGCGACATGGCACCCTTTCGTCGTGTGTCAGCGAGGCTCAATTGCAACAGGGTACGTAGGACAGATGTCACCAGGTGTTATTCAGGTATAGGGCATTCTGCTGAGGTGGTGCTAGATACGATGCGCTTGAGGTGAAGCAAGTATGACACATGACGAGTCTTTGCGATCGTCAGATCTGCAGAGATCGATGGTAGGCACCATCGCGCTATGAAGAAGCTGCACGGTCTTTATGTTGGCAACATAGCACCCCATTGACGCGTGTCTCATTGGCCCAGTCAAGGTTGGTGGTCAGCGGCTAGCAGTTACGATTAATGATAATAGTCTGGAAGGTGGCATGGTTAGTTAAATAAAGGAGGGTCAACCATGGAGAACTTCCCAGGTGGCAGAATTAAAGGAATGTGATTGGCCTGCGTGGCCCAGTCGGCATATGGAACTGTTTGACCTCGATGCTCCTGCTAATCCATGAACCACGAAGCGAAGGTGGTCAATTTTATCTTGCGATCTGATCTTCATGATCGATCCTGACCTACCAAAAATGAATGTGAAACATAGGGAAACACTCCATCCATCCAGTCGACCCATCTATTGTGTTAGGATCATTCATTGGCGCTGCTTCTGTCTACTCGAGGCATTTCTTAGAGGAATATCAAATTTTTACTCAAAACCACCAGATCTTGGATTAGATTTTTCAGGGTGAGAAGTTATTACCAGTAGTTGAGCAATTAATGCAGAGCTAATGTCCTCAGTTATGCCTGAACTATAAAGACAATTTTTTAATCTTTTCCAAGGGTCGACTTTTTTTTATTTCTCTGATATTGCTTTGCAACTCTCAGTGTAACATTCCCTGTGCCTCTGAACTGAATGATTCTCTGTTTTATCTCCTTCAGCTATTAATGTGTATGTGCATCCCTTTTGCCTCTCATTGGTGTATTGTTGAGATCTGTAGCCTACATACTGTATCTATTTTTTTCCTACTGGGTAATATATGAGTGAGAGTCATCTTTCCTTGTGTTATTTAGTTTGGTTTCCTGATCTACATGTGGTTATTAGATCAAAACAAGTCTGTATGTGTATATCCTTAGTTTCATTCTGGTTCAATAGTGCATACATGGGCAAAAATGGGTCTGAACACTCTATTTTGGTGCATCACCTTCGTAGTTTAGGTAGGGTAGAGTTGTTTTTCTGCATCTCCTTTTTCTCTTTTTCCTTCTGAGACTAGTTAGGTGTGTCCTGATAGTAAGAGGAAGCCAGCATTCTCCAGAGACTCAACCTCACAGTTCAAGTCCCACAGCTTGGAGGTTGTTTCCATGTTTCACTAGGTTGTCCTCGTGCATAGGCCTTGAACAAGGGTGCAAACCTAAGTGACAATAGATATCATTCATATTAATTAACATAAAAGGTGTCTCACAACATTCTTTGCCATATTCCCATTATTCCACGTCTGCAATGATTATTCGAGTGCAATAGCTTGGCACAATTTATTGATTACCATGCATGTAATAGAAGTCAAGATGACATTATGTGAATGCCTACAGATGGTTTGACATTTAAAGAAATAGAGGAAAAATGGCCACACTTTAAAGAAGAACCTCATAATCTCAAGGTTTCATTAGCAGTAGACAGTGTCAATCCTTTTGGAGAGATGAGATCTACTCACTCAGTTCACTTGTTTTTGTTATCAACAATAACATACTTCCTTGGTTGTCCATAAAGAGAGAGCACATAATGTTGACACTAATTTTTCAAGGTATTTTTTGATTTAGTGGTAATCTAATTAATATATTATTATGAATCTGTCAAAATGGTCATAATAATTATGTAACATTTTTGTTCATTCAACTAGGTAAGTACCAAGTTAAAGATATCAATGTATATATTGAACCCCTTATTGACAAGTTGATGGTGTTATGGAATGGGGTTACTATGTATTACATCTCTAAACCAATAAGACAAAGACAATTTCAATTTCATGCAATTCTTGTATGGACAATACATGATGCCCTTGGGCTAACACATTTTTGTGGTATGTTCTCTTCTTAACACCTCTTTTTTGGTATGTTATAGTGACAACACAAAGTTAACACATTTAATCCAATTATACACGATCTTGTAGGTCTCAGACAAAGGGAAAATTTGCATGTCCAGTTTGTGGTCCAAAGATGAAATCTCATCATTCAAAATTTTTAAGAAAGTAGGTGTTTGATGAGAATAGACACTTTCTTCACAAAAATCATAAGTACCAAATTACCAAAAAACATCTTTTCAATGGGAAAGAAGAGACTACATCAAAGCCACAGATAATGACACCTCGTCTATGGAAGTTGGCATACAATAAAATAAATCATCAAGGTAATTTCATTCCCTCTGATGGTTTTTATTTCAAATTTATATTTTGATATTGTGTTTTGTTTATTGATGATGTAATTGATGCTTATGAAGGTCATCAAGGAATCAATGACCAACTTCCAAAAGGACTAAAAATTTATCCTACACAATTTACTAGGTTGTTGTACTACAAGAAACTCCTAATTGTGCATTTGTTTGATCCTATGCATATTGGAAAGAATGTAATAGAGACATTATGGAATATCTTGGATGGAAGGCATGACAAAGACCAAATTGTCAAAATTTGTAGTGACATTGAAGAATCCAACCATGCAATGAAAAATGACATTTGATCAAATAACAATGGAGACCAAATTGATACAAGTGCCCTTAGTTGGTTATTGTTAGAGCAAGAGAGAAATTCTATAAAAGAAATCATTAAAAAAATATGATTTTCCACAAGATTTGCTATGAACATAAACAATCTCATATCAAAGAAAAGTGAATTTGGGCTAGGGTTGAAAATACATGATTGGCTTACATTTATTTAAGTAATTCATGTAATTTTGTATTCACTATATATTTGTATACTTCATATAGTTTTAATTGCATTCTTTTATAAAATATTGACAAGATCATTTTACAAATATTGCAGTATGTTCTACCTCTATCTCTCCCACACCACTTGACCAACAATGTCAAACAAGTTATATATGATCTTGGATAATACATGACATGGTTGTCATCTAAAGAAATCAATAAAGAAGATATAAAATATTGGAAGATAAAATTCCTCTTCTTATGTGTGAAATGCAAAAGTGTCTACCTCCAAGTTTTTTCAATACACAAGAACACTATCTCATACATCAAGTTGAAGAGATTGAATTGTGTGGAACTATACCAGCTAGGTTAATGTGGATGGTTGAGAGGTACTTGAAATTTTTCAAAGGCTTGGTTTGACAGAAAGCATATCCTGAGGGTTCTATGGTGGAGGGATATATGGTATACCAAACCATGGTGTACATTAGTGAATATCTTCCTAAGCTTACAACAAAGATCCATGTAGATCATATTTGGGATCCCAACTCAATTAACAAATTCAAAGGGTAGTACTTAACGGAAAAAGGTAGATCGAGGAAAGTGAGAGGAAAATCTAAGATGTTATTGTAGTTAATTAATTCTTATAAATCTTCAATATAAGTTATTTATAATTGGTGTATTTTTTTTATATAGGTGGTCGAGAGTGGGATGCAATACATTTGTAGATTGTGAATAATCTTGATTGGATGATGATATGGATTGAATGATGTCAAAAAAATTGTTGCTCATTAACATGGGAAGGTACTGCTTCATTGGTTACAAGAGCTCATCATAATGGAGATTCCAATGTTACACCGATGGTAGTTGATCTAGTAAAGGGTTTAAGAGGTGGAGAGGTATCTACAAATAACTTAATGAACCTAACTTGACATATCTTTCGTATCAACTCATGATGCAAATGATTTACACACTTCAAAAATTGTAGGTCAAGCACCACAAAGCTATGTACTATCATGGCCACAAATTTCACATAGAAAAGTTAGATGACACAAAGAAAACTAGTGATTCTGGGATAACTGTAGTTTTTGAGGTCACCAATATATTATCTAGAAATGACATACATCCTCAACAATCTCAAAATCAATACTATGGCATCTTGGATGATATAATTGAGTATGACTTTAACTCCCGCAAAGTAGTTCTATTTGTCGTCAAATGGTACAGATTACAACTAAATCAAAATGATCCAAATAGAATGGTTTTTTTTTTTTTTGGTCGGTAATAGGTTATATATTAAAAGATAAAAATGTACAAAGTTCTTCCAAGTTCAAACCCAAAAACTAACCAAAAAATAGTTAACCATACTGAACTATACACCCTATCAGTGACCTTTCTATATATCCAAAGGTCATACTCCAAATAGAATGGTTATTCAACATGATAATGGATTTACAATGATTAATACAAGGTTGTTTGAGCTAATTGGAGATGATCCCTATATTCTTTTAAGCCAATGTGAGCAAGTGTTTTACTTAGAGGTTCCACATAAACAAGGTTGGTCATTTGTTGTTAGACATGATCCAAGAGAAAGACCAATAAAGTATAATGTTATGGAAGAAGAAGATATTGGAGATGATGAAGCAGATGATGAAGATCAAGATGATGGCGATGATGATGATGGTGATGGTGATGATGATGATGATGGTGATGGTGATGATGATGATGATGATGGTGATGATGGAAATGATGATGGCGATGATGATGGTGATGATGGCAATGATAATGGTGATGATGGCGATGATGATGATGATGAGGAGGAGGAGGAGGAGGATGAAGAAGAAGATAATCAATGACATAATTGAAATGATCAATGAAATGATTGACATGATTTATTGCTTTCAATTGTAATGATTACATATTTATTGTGCTCAATTCTAATGACTACAACATATGCTATTTATAATTACCATAAATGTTTATATTGTGTCTAATTATCACCCTTTTTTACAAATAGGCAATTGACTATAGACATTGTCACCCCTTCTGTTGATGATCTTGCATTCCATATATAAGGTAAATTTGTTCATGTTTAGGATGTTGCATATTGTTCATGTTGTCTTCTAAGTTATTTGTAGCATATGTGTATCATGTAATTTTTAGCTAACATAAGATAAATGATTGACATATGCAAAAAATTTGATTACATATTTATTGTGTTCAATTCTAATGATTACAACATATATTATTATAATTTCCATGAATGTTTATATTGTGTTTGATTATCACCCTTTTTGCAAACAGGCAATTGACTATAGACATTGTCACCCCTTCTATTGATGATCTTGCTTTACATATATAAGGTAAATTTGTTTGTGTTTACGATGTTGCATATTGTTCATGTTGTCTTCTAAGTTATTTGTAGCATACGTGTATCATGTAATTTTTAGCTAACATAATATAAATGATTAACATATGCAGGGAATTTGATTACATATTTATGGTGTTCAATTCTAATGATTACAACATATATTATTTATAATTACCATGAATGTTTATATTGTGTTTGATTATCACCCTTTTTGCAAACACAAAATTGACTATAGACATTGACACCCCTTCTGTTGATGATCTTTCTTTCCATATATAAGGTAAATTTGTTCATGTTTATGATGTTGCATATTGTTCGTGTTATCTTCTGAGTTATTTTTAGCATACATGTATCATGTTATTTTTAGCTAACTTAAGATAAATGATTAACATATGTAGGAAATTTGAACCCTTTGGCATGGGTCATGCACAGTGACATTGATCAATAGGTATAAGTCAATAATAGACATAATTTTCTTATATTCTTCTTGTTTATCATTGAGAACGTATGTTATAAATAGAGATATTATATAATCATGTATATATAGACAAAGAAGGTTTATATAGAAATATAATTGAATAATCACTTTCAACTTACTACATTTTATACCTCTCATGTATAGACAAAGAAGAACTACACTTATGAGTCACAACTTAATTATTCTATATATATTATTTAAATATTATCAAATTTTCATTTGATGTATTGTCAAACCCACCAAATAGGTACTTGTCAGATCTATCTACATCGAATGAGGGAAATGAGGAAATGGTAGATGAAAGCTCTACATCTAGTATGGCTAAAATATGGAGATCAACTAGAGGTCAAAAGATTAGAAAAAAATTTGATAAATGCGTACAATTTTTTCTTGCTAATGGGGGGTCATATTCTTATGATGATGAGACCAAAGGTGACATCAAGGTACCCTTTTGGTACACACACATTGAGAAAGAATGGGTACCCAATGAGCTAAACATAGATTTTTGTGTTAATGAGAGGATATATCGCATTTCTCCATCCTCATTACATGGTTTGGGCCTATTTTCCATGGATGGGATAAAGGTATGTTACAAAAAATTTGTCAAATTGTTCAACTATGTTGGTCCATGTTACAATTACAATGATTGGATGTGGATTGTTCGATATAAAAAAAGTATGTGTAGGTATGCACTATCAGCTAATTATATACAATGGAAAGAAAATGATCAAAGTAAAAGATTTTCTATGTATAGTGATGGCAGACCAAAAGCAATAGGTAATATTGTAGGTTTTATAAATAGTATGTGACCTTCCTCAACTAGTAAGCAACCCAATTGCATATTTGAGGTGCGTGAGGGGAATGAAGTTTTTGTTTGTGCAATAAAATCAATAAGTGTAGGGGAAGAACTACTAGTAGATTACCATTTAAATCACATAGATAAAAATGAAGTTACCATCATGAGGATTGTAAGTATTATATACCATTTTATTTATAAGTTTTTTATTCTATCTATTGCTTTTAGTTAGCTGAAGTTTTCATGTTTAATCTTCGTGACAGGACGATATGGATCTAACACATGATAGAGGCCATGAGGATGCTACTCCCACCCATTCTTCAGCATAAACCTTATTAAAATTGTACAAATTAGATAGTTGAAAAATGTTATATTATTAAATTATTTTATTTATAGTTTTATAGATATTCCTCTCACATTTTGATGTTTAGGATAGGGGAAAAGAACCTATAGTAAGTACAGAGCCAATAGCTACCCCTTCTGATGATGATATTGCAGAAACACTATTGTCACTTAGGTTTGCACCCTTGTCCAAGGCCTATGCACGAGGACAACCTAGTGAAACATGGAAACAACCTCCAAGCTGTGGGACTTGAACTACGAGGTTGAGTCTTCGAAGAAGGCCGGCTTCCTCTTACTGTCAGGGCGCACCTATCTATTCTCGGAAGGGAAAGGGAGAAAGAGAGCGTTAAAGCAAATCTACCTAGTCTAATCTAAGGCGGTGATGTAACAAAACAGAGTGTTCAGACTCATTCCTACCCATATATATTTCAAAACAAGAATAACCTACAAAAGTCATACACATCCAGACTTATATCGATCAATAATCACATACAGATCAGAAAAAACCAACCGAATGACACTAGGAAAAGGAGATTTCACTTATGTATTATCCAATAGGCCAAAGATAGATACAGTATGCAGATCATTGATCTCAACAATACACCAATGGAAGGCAAGTGATGCACATTCACACTGATGGCTGAAAGAGATGATACATGCTATTACATGGCTCAGAGACAAAGGGGTTTTACACTGCAAGTCTGCAAGCAGTAGCAGAGAAAATCAGAAAGAATCGACCTTGAGAATAGATCACGAAATTGCCTTTATAGATCAGGCACAACTGAAGATTTCTGCGTTACATTCACTTCTTACCTACTAGCATTAACTTCCCATCTTGAGAATCCAATCAGGGATCTGGATTGAAATCCTGGCCTGCATACCGAGAAATCTCATTTCTTTCTGAGAAGAGCCTGGAGAAGATAGAAACGGCACCACAACATTCCCTGACATGGTAGATGGATTGACCAGATGGGTGAAGTGTCCTTATGTCCTGCATTCATTCCTGGTAGGTCAGAAATGATCGCGAAGATCAGATCGCAAGATACGTCGATCGCCTCTGCATCTTGGTTCATGAATCAAACTGGCCTATTAGTCGACCCAATTTCTTATATGCCGACTAGGCCACGCGGGCCAATCGTAATCCCTTGTTTTTCCACTTGGAGAGTCCTTCCGCGGTTGACCGCCTTCATCGAACTAACCACGCCACCTTACTATCTAACCGCTGGCCATTAGCTAATCTCCACGTCGAAAATCGGACCCGTGAGGACACATGCCTTCTGAGCGCTAACTTGCCATTATAAAATCCGCGCAGTTCCTCCATGGCGAGATAGCACCGACCCTAGATTTCTGCAGATCTGATGGTGGAGAATCCACCCCTTAATATGCTAGTCGTATCAAGAAATTTGGCCCCTTGACATATCTGTGTTCTGACTCGGCACACGTGGTTGTTTTTGATTCGCTGTGGACTCTCTTTCCTGTGACTAGGCCCCATCCGAATCGGCACCACCTCAATGATGCATCCGGCGAGACCTGACCCCACCGACATGTGTCAATTAGGTGCGATGTCGCCATGGTAAAAATCTTGCAGCTTCACTAAGGCGACATAGTGCTTATCGTTGATCTTTTCTCATCCGACGGTCACGAACTTGACCTCCCGTAACCCTCTGTTCCTATCGATTCGTCAGGCCCGCTAATACATGGCGTCCTCCTGTTGGTCTTTCAGTCACCTCACCCTAACTACTTCTGACAGCATGAAATGCAGCCCTGCCAGGACACATGGCGCACGGGCGCTATGTCACTGATGCTAAAGTTTGGGCAGTTCCCGATGGCGAGATAGCGCCAGCCGTAGATCTTTACAAATCTAATGACCAGAGCGACATCGTACTTCACTTGCCATCCCTCCTGAAAACTACTGGGCCCGTGGTTTCTGTGTCCTGACATATACACATGGCATCATCTGATTGGTGAACCTGAGACTTGATCCATAGAATGGCCACGCGGCGGATGGGCACTATGTCGCCATGATAATATCTGCGCATCTCCACCATAGCGAGATGGTGCCATCCGTTGATGCAATCAAATCTGACAATGGAGATTACAAACCTTGACTGTGCCAACTGTACTGATAGAGACTCCAGCCTGGTTACATGCAGCGGTTCCGTACTGGCCCAGCGGAACACCACCAGGCAATCTTGCGACTTGGCCTCACAGGGTGACCACGTGTCGACCAGGCACCATGTTGCTATGGGAAAATCGAGGTTAAATTTCTATAGCGCCATAGCGCCCAACCAATGACATGTCCCTATCAGTGTGTGGTTCCTTTTGATTTGTTGTCGTGGCACGGGCTCCGCCAACTAGGCAGATGAGGTACGTAACGGGGCCCAATATTTTGTCTGAAGTTCTCGCTGTTTATTTTCTCTGGCCCGCCAAACTTTACCCGACCGTCGCAACATTTTTTGGCAACGTGACCCGCCCACCGACGTGAGCATCTCCGCCTGGCGCTATGTCACTATGGAGATTTTTCGGTTAGCGTGCGATAGCGCCATAGTGCCTGCGGTGCCAGAAAACTTTCTCAACCCGCCCTCCGTTGTAACCTCCCGTCAGGCCCATCAAACATGTGTCAATCGGGCGCGATGTCACCGATACTACCTCCCGTGCAACTTCTGATGACGAGATCGCGCCGACCGTCGATCCATCTAAAATCTGACAGAAGAGAAACTTTAGCGAGTCGGGGCATTAAAATAACAATTTTTTGGCTAACCATTGAATAGGCTGTGGATTTGAATTTAAATCTTTGGTGGTAAAACCGGAGGTAACACTTCTGGCGACTCGTAGGGGGCATGAGCCTGCTCAATGCATGACCAGTGCCTGAGAATGATCCATTGGGCTATGGAGTCGAAAGAGGACCTAGAAGGCACAAAAATGAGAGCTACAAGAACCCTTAACCCTAAAAGAGGAAATCAAAACATTAAAAACCCTTAAGGTTCTAGCTCTGGTTCTATGATTGGAAACAAAAAAATAGGACCTCCTCAACAGCATGAGACATGTCAAAAATGACTCACGAAGAGAGCCATGTGCTCGTGCACTTATTGCAAAACAGAAACAAGTAGGAAGCAACTGGATTAACTATGTACATAGATTCACAATCCTTCAGAAACAGGGCTTCAGATAGATCTCATTGACTGGAATGGGTAGAACTTCACCACTTGGCCTGCTTAGTTGGAATGCGTTGGCCTGTTTGCAACTGGAAATTAGATAAGGGACACTCCATAATGGGTCAAATTTGGAGTGCCTTCCTGGTTTTGCTCTGTCTGAGTCCCACTTGAGAACTAAATCTCCCTCTCTGAAGATTCTGGCCCTTGCCTTCTTGTCAAAATTCCTCTTCATCTGTTGCTAGTGAATCTCTAGAGTTTTCATGGCTTTGTTTCTCTTTTCTTCCAACTCAATTAGTTCTGCCATTCTTACTGACATGGCATCATCTTCAACCAGTTCCAGCTGATGAGCCAACTCTAAGGATGGGAACTCCAATGAGATTGGGAGTCTAGCTTCCCTACCATTTACTAGCACAAAAGGTGAATTCCCAATAGATCTCTTGGGTGTTATCCTATTAGCCCACAGAGCAGTCCTTAATTTCTTGTGCTAGGTCCTCTGATTGTCTTCTATTGTGCTCTTCATAATTCTAATCAGATTCTTGTTGGAAGATTCAGCCAAACCATTACCCTAAGGATAGTAGTTCAATGATGTGCTCAGGTAGATATTGTGATTCATGGCCCATGCACAAATTTGGGTTCCAACAAAAGACTTGGCATTATCTGAGATGATAGTAGAAGGAGCACTAAATCTAGATATAATTCCATCAAGGAATTCAACAATTGATGGCTCTGTGGCATCCTTCAAGGCAACTGCCTCTGTCCACCTAGTGAAATAATCAGTAGCAGCCAAGATCCATTTATGACCTGCACTAGATGGAGGATTAATGGGGCCTATAAAATCCAACCCCCACTAAGTGAAGGGCTGATCCACCTGAATAGGATGAAGAGGAAGAGCTGCAAGTCTTTGTTTTCCTGAGAAAAAAAGCACATTTCTCACATTTCCTCACATACCTATAACAATCATGGAACAGAGATGGCCAATAATATCCAGCCCTCATGATCTTCATAGCAGTTGTTCTTGCAGAGAAGTGGCCACCATCAGGGCCATCATGGAGTTCTTTAATCACCCTTTCAGCCTGATCCTCTTCAACACATCTCAACAGGGTCCCATTAAAATCCCTCCTGGATAGGATATCGTCAATCACAACATAGGGAATGGATTGTAGTCTATATTGTCTTCTTTTAGTTCTGTCCAATCCCTGAGGGTATCCATTCCCTAATAAGAAATTCTTCATGTCATTTATCCAGCTCCTTGGACCATCAGCATACCTTTCCTCCTACTGCTCTGCTATCACCATGGCAACTTCTTCATCTGAGTTCTGATCTGATAACATTTCTTTACATAATCCTCTTCCTCTTACCAATTTGGTAATCTGAATGTCAACATCATATTCCATTACCCTAGTGATTCATCCAGCTCTCTTCTCACTAACATCTTTGTTTAACAGGAAGTCTTTTACACTTGCATGGGGTACCAACAAATGGATCCTATTATGGGATTAGAGGTGTCTGAACTTCTTCAAGGCTCTAATGACTGCAAGGGCTTGCTTCTCAACAAAGCTATACTTATCTTCATGTTCCTTAAGCCCTTCATTAAAGAAGGCTATGGGCTGCTCCTCATTCCTGTCATTTGTTTGGGTCAAGACAGCAGAGATACTTGACTCACCACCTAAAGTGTAGAGGATGAAATCTTTCTCAAATTTTGGGTTCATGAGGGTAGGGGCCGATGCTATGGCTGCCTTGATCTTTTCAAAACTCTCCTTCCCCTCCTTGGTCCATGAGAAGACCATATCTTTCTTGAGCATGGATGTAAGGGGTTTCACCATGGTGGCAAGATTAGGAATAAACCTTCTTACAAAATTTATCCTACCAAGGAAACTTTGTAGCCCTTTCTTGTGTTTAGGGAGAGGAAGGGCAAGTATTTCTTTTGTTCTTTCTGGGTCAACGCTCAATCCATCCTTAGATACAATGTGTCCCAATAGTCTTCCCTGGTTTGTATCAAAGACACATTTGGCTGGGTTGAGGGATACCCCAAACTCTCTACATCTTAGAAATACCTGTCTCAAATGATCAAGATGATCTTCCACATTCTTGGAATACACAGTTATATCATCAAGGTATACCAAGACAAACTTGTCAATTAATCTTCTGAAAGCTACCTCCATTGCCTTTTGGAATGTGGCACCTGCATTTGTTAATCCAAATGGCATTTTGCAATATGCATAGGTGCCCCATTTGGTAGTAAATGTTGTCTTGTATCTATCAGACTCTTTAACCAGTACTTGGTTATAACCTGAAAACCCATCAAGAAAAGAGAATCTCCTTGACCCACTGACCTTGGACAGAATTTTCTCCATAGAAGGGAGAGGATGGTGATCTTTAAGGGAAGCCTGATTGAGATCCCTAAAGTCCACACACAATCTGATTTCTCCATTCTTCTTCCTCACAGGGACAAGGTTAGCTACCCATGATGAGTGTTTGATAGGAAAAATTATGTTAGCCTCAATCAGTTTGGATAGTTCTTTCCTCATTAAAGGTTCAATCTTGGGATTCACTGGCCTCTATTTTTGCCTTACTAGTTTGACCCTATCAACTAAATCTATAGTATGCTGAAACAAACTAGGGTCAAACCCTTTTAAATCATCATATGTCCAAGAAAATACATCACTAAATTCTTGACATAGATGAATGAAATCTTCTTGCTCAGCTTTAGAACATACCTTCCCCATGTTAAGGGATTTTCCATCAGCCATAGTTACTGGGGCATGGTCATCCTTTTCTGCAGCTAGATTCATCCCTTTGCCTCTTGTTTGATCATTAGGATTAAAGACGCTCTCCAAGGTAATGAGACCCTTGGGCAGCTTGTTGGAACTGAGATGAATGATCTGATCACCATATTGATCTTGTAGTCTTAGCTGACTTCTCTCTAAAAATTTTGCTTCATTCTGCAAGAAGCTCACAATTTGCTCATCAGACTCGAACACTTGCCAATGAGTATTATTATTAGGAACAGCAGGCCTCACCACTACCCTTATTTGTTTTTCTTTTCTTCCTCAAGATTCCCTGGCACATCATAAGATGCACCCACTGCTGCAAGTCTGTCAGCATGTTTATTTTCTTTCCTAGGAATGCTCTGAATGTTAAATGCATTGAAACCCTCAAGCAAATCCCAGACTCTATGTTTATAAGACTTGAGCATGCCATTTTTGGTGATATTCTGATTTCTCACTTGGTTCACTACCAACTCGCTGTCCCCATATACTTTCAAGGCTTGAATTCCCCTCTTTTGGGCAAGTAGGAGACCTTGGATCAAGGATTCATACTCGGCCACATTATTGGTACAACTAAATTGGAACCTAAAAGAGAAGTAGTATCTTATTTGTGTAGGAGAGATCAACATAACACCAGCCCCTGATCCATTTCTATTCCTTGAGCCATCAAAGTACATACTCCATACTCCATTTATGTCATCATTAGTCCTAACAAGGTCAGGAACTTGAACCTCCTTCTCTATTATGCAATATGTACTAAGGCCTGTCTCAAGGGTTTCCGACATAGGTTCAAACTGACATGTATATGCCCACTCATCCAAGAAGAAATCGGGAATCTCTGCTATGGAAGTGACAGGCTCGTTTACTATGTTATCTTCGTTCACCTCTAGGATAGGGAAATTCATATTGATGAAGTTGGGAGTGTAGGGTTTAGTGTGATGAAGGGCTTGAGGTTCTACTCTTATTGAAGCATTGGCCCCATATCTGGTCTTAAATGACATGTAAGACCAATCAGCAGATATGAATCCACCAATTTGAGCAGTGAAGTCTCTCAAAAGACAGATGGCAAAATAGGGCTTAACCTCAGCAACAGATATGTCTTGAATCACAGTACAACCAGGGCATGCATGTAGGGCCATTTCCACACTTCTAAGGATGCCTACGATTTTGACAGTACTCCCATCTAGTTGTAACACATCCCTAACAATGGGCTCATATTTCATCCCTAAAGCATCCACAACACACCTTGGCATTACTGAGCTGCTAGCCCCCGAATCTATCATGCAATTATGGACTAATTTTCCCCCTATAATCAGAGAAACATAAAATGGAGGAGGTCTAACCTTTTTATTTGCCTCCACATCTCCTACTGGTTGTACTAAACTAGTGGCACTCTCCATGGTAGATGACTGATCCTTGGGCTCAATCCTTTCCAATTCTTGCTGTAGCATCTTCCTCTGCATTGGTATGGTAGCAACAGCATCCCACATGGAAATGTTTACATTGGTCTTCTTCATTTGCTCTACCACACTTAATGGGGCACTAGGGATTTTGGTAGAAACTTTGGGGGCTGCACTTACAAGAGGTTGAGATGGGGCAACAAAAGGATCACTTGCATCCTCATTTCTCGAACCTTGCTTTTGCTGTTGTGAAGTGTTTGTCTGCTCATTTGTTGTTTGTGTGTTAGGTATAACACTTGAAGTTGAGGCCTGCTTAGGAGAAGGAGGAGCAACATGTTCCATATCTCTCTTCTTGCTTCTTGTGTTATGAGCAACGGAGTCCTAGTTTACATTACAATGTTCCTCCATCTGGTGATTCATAAAAGAGCAATCACCTTGCCTTTGAACATATGAGGCCTCCTTGGGATGATCTTCTTTGTGTGATTGCTTTACTATGGACTCCTGGATAGTTAGGGCCAAATAAGATTCTGCTTTCTGACATAGGCAGTAGGTATAAGAATAGTTACATGAGGGACAAAAATCTTGGTCTTGGGCCAAGTTATTTTGAGGGACCATAGCTTTGTTCTGATTTGAGCTTGAAGCAGAAGCATGACTATTCTGCCTATTCTGATCAAAAGAGATATTCCACTGATTAGGAGTCCTACCACCACTTGGAGCCTGATATTGCAATTGGGGAGGCTTGCCACCTTGGGCCTGCTGCCTTTCTAAGGCCACCACCTTGTTACTCATCTTTTGTATTAGAGAAAAACTATCCTTTAGTCTCTTCCCTTGGTCCTTCAACTCCCTCCCCTGCTCTTGTAATTTTTTATCCAGGGTCTTTTCTCTTTTATCTGCGTCCAATACTAGACCTTGGAGCATTTCCTTGAGTTCATCTATTCCGTTTGAGGATGTGGAAGCTTGGGGAACTGGAGTAAGGGCTTGCGATGTAGCAATTGTAGGGAGAGGGGCTATTTCTGGTTGGTGGTTGGGAACATCAGGAAAGAAAGGCATAGGAGGCCTTGGAGCCAACTTTCCCCCTTGTATTAGAATGTTCTCAGCTTTTATGGCTGTCTCATAAGCATTCGGTAATGTATCTCCTCCCATAGTTTGGATTGTGGTGGCAATATCACTATTAAAGGCTCTAAGGTAATGCAAGAAGGCATTACCAGGGGTAGGTTTCACTATAGTAGGTATTCTATCCCATGTCTTTTGGAATCTGTAATTAAAATCAGTCATACATTCATGGGGGGCTCTTTTTATTGTAGTCAGCTGCTCTAATAGTGACAAATGGTCACTCTTATCCTCAAAATGTTTGCATAATCCTGCTCCTAGTCTGTCCCAATTAGTTATGGAACCATGAGGTAAGCCTCTATACCACTATAATGCTTTTCCTTTTAAAGATGAGGCTAGAAGTCTGACAGCAACATTGTCTTCTGTAATACCATGAATATTGCAGACATTCGCTACCTCTTGGATATGCTCTAGGGGGGAAATAGAAGTTTCACTAGTAAAATCAGGTATGCTTTTTAGTGCAGCTACTGGTATATCATGTCTTTGGGCTAACAATAGAGGACTTCCACCATTAAAGGTGGCAAAGGATGAACTCTTGGTTGTGCCATATAAACAAGTGTTCTATTGATGAGAGCTGACGGAAATCTAGGCTGAGTTCGGACAGTAGGAGGAGTAGAGATAGATCTCACAGGTATATTGATTGTTACTCCACCTCTAACTAGTGATAATGAAGCTCTAGCCCTCCTTCTTCTAGGACTTGAAAGTGAGAGTTCTTGATATTGAAAATTACCTCTAGAAGACGCCCTTGTTTCAGCTCTGGGCATGAATTTTTGCAACTTTGGCCTGAAACCAGATTTGTTGATGCTTAGAGTCGCCAAGTACTTGATGAATCAGCCTCTTGAAGGCTTGAATACTGAAGCTAGCACTACTTCTTCAACATTAATCTCAGAAAATCTTTCTTCTTTTGACACCATTAGACATGAAATCTTCTGATATATGTCCCACCCGGCGTGCCAAAAATTGTTGTCACTTAGGTTTGCACCCTTGTTCAAGGCCTATGCGCGAGGACGACCTAGTGAAACATGGAAACAACCTCCAATCTGTGGGACTTGAACTACGACGTTGAGTCTCTGGAGAAGGCCGGCTTCCTCTTACTGTCAGGGCGCACCTATCTATTCTCAGAAGGGAAAGGGAGAAAGAGAGCGTTAAAGAAAATCTACCTAGTCTAATCTACGGTGGTGATGCACCAAAACAGAGTGTTCAGACTCATTCCTGCCCATATATATACTACAAAACTAGAATAACCTACAAAAGTCATACACATCCAGACTTATATCGATCAATAATCACATACAGATCAGAAAAAACCAACCGAATGACATTAGGAAAAGGAGATTCCACTTATGTATTATCCAATAGGCCAAAGATAGATACAGTATGCAGATCATTGATCTCAACAATATAGCTATGGAAGGCAAGTGATGCACATTCACACTGATGGCTGAAAGAGATGATACAGGCTATTAAGTGGCTCAGAGACAAAGGGGTTTTACACTGCAAGTCTGCAAGCAGTAGCAGAGAAAATCAGAAAGAATCGACCTTGAGAACAGATCACGAAATTGCCTTTATAGATCAGGCACAACTGAAGATTTCCGCGTTACATTCACTTCTTACCTACTGGCATTAACTTCCCATCTTGAGAATCCAATTGGGGATTTGGATTGAAATCCTGGCCTGCATACCGAGAAATCTCATTTCTTTCTGAGAAGAGCCTGGAGAAGATAGAAACGGCGCCACAACATTCCCTGACATGGTAGATGGATCGACTGGATGGGTGGAGTGTCCTTATGTCCTGCATTCATTCCTGGTAGGTCGAAAATGATCACGAAGATCAGATCGCAAGATATGTCAATCGCCTCTACATCTTGGTTCATGAATCAAACTGGCCTATTAGTCGACCCGATTTCTTATATGTCGACTAGGCCACGCGGGCCAACCGTAATCCCTTGTTTTGCCACTTGGAGAGTACTTTCGCGGTTGACCACCTCCATCAAACTAACCATGCCACCTTACTATCTAACCACTGGCCATTAGCTAATCTCCACGTTGAAAACCGGACCCGCGAGGACACGTGTCTTCTGAGCGCTAACTCACAATTATAAAATCCACGTAGTTCCTCCATGGCAGGATAGCGCCGACCCTAGATTTCTATAGATCTGATGGTGGAGAATCCACCCCTTAATGCACTGGTCGTATCAAGAAATTTGGCCCCTCGACATATCTGTGTTCTGACTCGGCACACGTGGTTGTTTCTGATTCATCGTGGACTCTCTTTCCTGTGACTGGGCTCCATCCAAATTGGCGCCACCTCAATGATGCATCCGGCGAGACCTGACCCCATCGACACGTGTCAATTGGGTGCAATGTCGCCATGGTAAAAATCTTGCAGCTTCACTAAGGTGACATGGCGCTTACCGTTGATCTTTTCTCATCCGACGGTCACGAACTTGACCTATCGTAACCCTCCTTTCCTATCGATTCGTCGAGCCCGCTAATACGTGGCATCCTCCTGTTGGTTTGTCAGTCACCTCACCCTAACTGCTTCTGACGGCATGAAATGTAGCCCCACCAGGACACATGGCACACGGGCGCTATGTCGCTGATGCTAAAGTTTGGGCAATTCCCGATGGTGAGATAGCGCCAGTCGTAGTTCTTTGCAGATCTGATGACCAGAGCGACATTGTACTTCACTTGCCATCCCTCCTGAAAACTACTGGGCACATGGTTTCCATGTCCTGACATATACACATGGCATCATCTGATTGGTGAACCTGAGACTTGATCCATAGAATGGCCACGCAGCGGATGGGCGCTATGTCGCCATGATAATATCTGCACATCTTTGCCATAGCGAGATGGTGCCATCCGTTGATGCAATCAAATCTGACGGTGGAGATTTCAAACCTTGACTATGCCAACTGTACTGATAGAGACTCTAGCCTAGTTACACGCAGCGGTTCCTTACTGGCCCAGCGGAACACCACCAGGCAATCTTGCGACTTGGCCTCACAGGGTGACCACGTGTCGACTAGGCGCCATGTCGCTATGGGAAAATCGAGGTTAAATTTCCATAGCACCATAGCACCCAACCGATGACATGTCCATATCAATGTGTGGTTCCTTTTGATTCACTGCCGTGGCACGGGCTCCGCCAACTGGGCCGATGAGGTACGTAACGGGGCCCAATATTTTGTTTGAAGTTCTCGCTGTTTATTTTCTCTGGGCCGCCAAACTTTACCCGACCGTCGCAACATTTTTTGGCAACGTGACCCGCCCGCCGACGTGAGCATCTCCGCCGGGTGCTATGTCGCTATGGAGATTTTTTGGTTGGCGTGCGATAGCGCCTACAACGCCGAAAAACTTTCCCGACCCGCCCTCCGTTGTAGCCTCCCGTCGGGGCCATCAAACACGTGTCAATCGAGCGCGATGTCGCTGATACTACCTCCCGTGCAACTTCTGATGATGAGATCGCGCCGACCGTCGATCCATCTAAAATCTGATGGAAGAGAAACTTTGGCGAGTCGGGGCATTAAAATAACAATTTTTTGGCTAACCGTTGAACAGGCCGCGGATTTGAATTTAAATCTTTGGCGGTAAAACCGGAGGTAACAAACACCTAATGTAAAAATTATGTTGAAGAAAAAAATTAAAAAATTAATTTAGAAATAATGAGAATTTTGGATGAAGAAAATATTCCATCTGAGGAGATGATGAAGAGGTTATCTAATTTGAGAGCACAAGCTCGTCATTATGAAGTAAGCAGTAATGAATCTTTAGTTATAACAAAAGTTCAATAAAGATTTATATTTTATAATATTTTATGTTGTGAAGTAAAATATGTAATATGTGTTCTTGTTATAGGATTTTTTGGCAAATAATCTAGAACCTAGTCAAGGTCAATAGGCGGTGAGGCTAGTACTAGCAGAGCTCTGATCGCCATTGGTAAAATAATATTTTAGTTGACAAGTTACAAGGAATTTTTTTATTTTCAACATTCAAAAACTGCTTAAGTTAACTCTTACTTTTATTATTTCAAAATGTCTTTGCTAATAATGTATTGTTTAGGTCATCAAGTGTAGGAGACTCCTAGGAGGTTGACAGACATCCATACAAGATTACCGAGTGAAATGTTGGCAACAAGGGGATGTCTAGCTGGTAAATCCTTATTTTCCTATATTTGGTTTTGTGTTAATTATGAGTTGATAATTTGTACTTTAATCTTGGGTGCATCACATAGTGGATTTTTTTTTGTGGTAGGAGATGCACCATCTACTATGCCAGATACAGATCATAGTGCATGTATTGGTGATAATTCACCATCATTTCCTAGAGCTACCCATGTTTCTAGCATGGGAACTATGCAGACGTCATTGTTGATTGACAATGATAAATCGATGCCTTGAAAATGTCCTAAGATTCCAAGCACTTTAAATAATTATTTTTTATATTGCAATATGCATTTACCTACTCATAAGAAGCTTTGGATTGATTATTCCATGACATTTTTTGTAGGAAATGATACATTTTATAAGAAGCTTTATGACCTCACACTACAAATATTTAGGTCCACCATATGTACAAGGTGGAACATCATAAGTGAAGTAATTTTATCCCACTATTTTTTTTTTCATATCATTAATTGGTGCAACATTTTCCCTTTCATTTGGGTCTTTTCTTTTACTAGCTATATCTAACAATTTTGTGTTTTTTCTTAAAAGGTGGAACTTGCAAGAATTTTTTTTTAAAGAAAAGCTCATCAAAGATTTAGAGCATGAGTTTGGTATTAATATTTTTTATCAAAATAAAATTTTAGAAAAAGCTTCCAAACATCTTAAGATTGTGAGAGACTCATATAGAAAGAGTCTCGTCCAAAACCTAAAGTACAAGCATCCTCCCTTTATTGCAGTGAGGGAATGGAATGAGCTCATTTTGGATGCAAAGGAGAAAGCGGATGCTCAAAGAGGAATTACACCAACAAATGCGAGAAGGTATGCAATAGTATCAACTACTATTTTATTAATGTAATAATGCACTAATTAGTATTGATATTTATATCTATATTATCTAACATATTTTAAACTTTTCATAAGTTGTAGGACACATCAAAGGCAACAAAGGCTAGGCTAGAAAAGATTGGGCAGCAAAGACTTGGCTCTAGGGGATATTCTAAAATCAAAGCATGAGTTTTAAGTAGTAGTAAATGAATTGCAGAGAAAAATTATTTATAAAATGCAAATAATTTTGTTAATTAATAAAAAAATGCAGGGCTCTGATTTTAATCTAGAAGCCACGGAAGAACATAAAAGAATTGCCTTCAAGCAAGGCTATGTAGCCATGGCTGAACACCTATGACAAGCTTCCACTGGCCCAACCAAATAGTCTACTACATCATGTGCACAAGTAAATATGCCAAAAAATATATTAGAAATCGAATACTTGAGCAACAATCTATTTGATAATAACTTTAACACTCTTAGAGATCTTGGATTTCCAAGGTCATATGGTAACTTATGAACCTGATGGCAGTTGGTAATAGATCACAGTTCGGCATAAGGAAACTACAAAATATTTTGGGGTAACTCCTCTAAACCAATGTAGTGATCCATGTAAAAACCTTATAGCTCGGCATTATTGAATGTGGGTGGATGTTTAAACCCTTCATATAAGCTCAAAGATAGCTTCTCTAAGTTATGTATTACTTGGCTCTAATTTAATACACTAGTGTTATCACCCTCTCCAAGTGTTCATATTTGAGTTGAGTGGGTGAATATATGGTCCTAAAAACTTTTATTATTATTCACTTTATGCCATAATTGAATACCATGAGAAATTTTAGTTTCTTCATTCATTTCAAAAATAGAAGAAGATAGTATTCACTTGTAGAAAAGAGTACTATCAAAGCCCCCACCTCAAGAAAATTCATCTTGTATCACTAATTTTCCTCCATTGGACTGGTGCAAATAGAGACAATTTGACTATCAAATAGCTTATCACAATGCAACCTACATCCCTAGAAAATAATCCTCCTTCTTAGGCACTAGAAACCTCTTCTTTTGTACTATATCACCTTGGAATCCTAGATACAAGGCCAAATTCCTCAGTATCTTGTGCCATGAAAAGTATAACTCATAGATACTCTCATGAGACATTGCAGCTATCCTCCTTAGATTACTACTAGTTAAGCTCAAGAGGTCTTAGCTTGAAAGCTTCATGCCATTCTAGATTCTAAAAATAAAACCAAACATCTAAAAATACATTAGCACAAATCATTCTATCATCTAGAAATGGGCCCAAATCTAAGAAATATTCCCTTATTACATCATCTAACAAGAAAACACTAGTCTCCAAGCATTTAAAAAGAAAACATTGTGATAATCTGATATGGCCTATCCTTTGGAAAGATTATTCTTTGTGCTCTCCTAAACCATATGAGGATCTCCATGCAATGAGATTCCTATCACATTCAAAGCTAATGAGAGGCCTTTACATTATGCTTACACCTACTTCGCTAGATTTACATCAATAGTGCATGTAATTGATGTGTGTTTTAATGCCCAAAATTACAAAAGGGACAATAAATCATCATGACCCAATAATAATAATTGGTAAAGAAAAGTAGAAAGATTCTTGGATACGGTGGAATTGTCTCTAGTTTTGATTAGCTTCTTGTATGTTGGCCCTTCAAATAGTAATTATTCTAGACTTGCTATGCTCCAAACATCACTCAAGATCACTAGAGTTTGTTTTGAAATCAATTTTGAATAGAGTTAGATGATACATGAATACCCAAAAATATTTTACATGAACCTTCATTAAATATATTTATCCACATGCCTTTCTAAGTCTGCATATCAAGCATTTTTTCTCTATCGTCAACACAATATGAGTTATCCTTGTGCATTACAAAAGTGTGATTATTCTACTATTTGTTTATAGACTTACACTTGGTCATAAACAACTATCACAATAGATATTAGTTTGAAAATCTCTCTAGTTAGTCTTTTTTAAATTAGATTTGGAAAAATATATCCAAAATGCAAGGCAATCCAATAGTTATAAACATTTTTATAGTCTCTGCACTGAGACCTATTTCTACTAATGCATATAACAATTTAATTAAACTATTAAATCCCAAATATGATATGTACCTTCTTTAGTACTATCAATATTTTAATCCACAAGCCCAAATTCAAAATCAACTTGAATTCTATGAATTCAACAAAGACCAGATACTAATGGGAAGGAACCCATATCATAATGAATTCAAATTCTATTCCAAATACTCAGTCCACATCAAATCAATGTCTTTTAAAAACCACAAAATTGCATTTAACCATTTCTTATAAGTGATGTTTGAATTCAGAACATATATTCAAATTCCCAAAGAATGATTTCATTTACACATCCCATTTTCTAAAGAAAACAAATCTACTATACATCCAATGGCATTCAAGAATTGTCAAAACCATTTACCTTGTTTTGGAAACCTACTATGAAATTAAGTTAATTGATTATTAATTGAATTTTGTTACTTTGAAACAAAATCCCCCTTCCAAATATTATATTTGACATTTGAATTTTAGTACCAATAATATAAAAATGAAAGAATCATCAAATATAGAATTAAATTAGAGAGATTTCAAATTTATTACCAAGTTCCAAATGATACAAATCCAACTTAACCAAAATCTGCCATCATCCTATCCTTTCCATTGGGAAAATTCTGGATGACCTTGGCTACCAACTGCTAGAGGGAAACTTTGGTTATATTCTTTCCACCTTCTCCCTCATTATGTTTCGATGCAAACAATTACAATCATTTGTAATAGTTTTGGATGGTTACAAATCCCAACCGCCATGATCGTCCATATTCCCCTTTGCTCACGTTTGGCACAACATTGCAAAATTATCGATATTGCAATGGTGTGCTTTCTTACATTAATATATAATCACTCTAACTCCTTATACATTGGGGAAAAAAATCATATTAAACCATAAATAAATGACATGATTTGATGTTATTAATGTGTCCATGCACCCTGGAGGAAGTATGAGTAGGTATTATATATTGTAATATCATACATTCTTAAATATGTATTATATATATTTCTACATAGAACTTCCAATCAAAAGGATGAAGTTTAAGAAGATCCACAAAAAATCAAATATAAATTTGAAAACCTAAGAATGAGGATTCCAACAATATAAAGGCACACAACCATACATTGTGAATATCATTTGTGATTAACAACTATTTCACCTAAGTATACTCTAGACTCTACAACATGCTTCTTGTTACTTAAAGGAATACATAATACCTAATCTTTGAATGGATAAAAAATTCAAGTAAATAAAATTGGTTCAAAGACATATTTCAACAAATAACTTCCACCAAACTGGCCATCTATAGAAAATGGACTATCAATTTCTACCATTACTACGTGTTTGAATTATTTGCCTTTTTTCAAATTAGGAGGTTTTTTCCAAGAAGAAAAGTTCATAGAAAACACTTAGCAGTGATGAGCCGCTAGTCATAGCTCATGGTGGACTATCAGACCTTTTTCCCAACCATGTTTAAATTGCTTATGACTTTTCAATCAATAACAACTTATATGATTGTGTTATGTCATGTTACTTATAATTATCAAAAGATGGACAAGGTATATGCCAAACAAATCTAGACTTGGAGAATAGTACTAACATTCAATCAGTATACCCAAATTGGAATAATAATCATCTTTTCAATGGGAAATGTGAGTAGATATTTTTCTATTGACTTCACTTTAGATGAGCTCTTTCACAATATTTCAATGATTCAGCTATTCCAAACTCGCACTCTTAGCTTTGACCAAATGTATGCATTGTTATTATCAAAAGAATTTCTTTGACTTGGACCAACTACCATCTAGTTCAACATATGATACTCAAAAAATTTCAACAAATAAAAATTGAGCATGCCTATGTATATGGAGACATATTAAAATGTGCAACCTTGAATTACATCTCTTTAAGGGAGGTTTAGTTTCTGAGAGCTATAACACAAAAATTTAGAAGTAGGTAGATAAATTTGATACTTAGATTCATGAACCATAAACATACAAGAAGTTGAGTTTAGACATGTGAAAGCTCATTTCAAATATTTTTCTTGGGAAGATAATTAATTGCTGACAACAATGATTAATTATCTTGCCAAGAAAAATATTTGAAATGTGCTTGACATGTATAAACTCAACTTCCTTTGTTGCAATTACAAATCAATCTTTGAGAGGATTCGGTCTAATAGATGAGGCCAAGGCTCTATTGGAGTAGCATTGCCCTAGGGTGGTCTCTTGTGCTGAAATTTTAGCATTCATTGTTGTAGAAGTGAGAACTGATGACTCAGAGCACTCCTTTTCTTTTGCTAATGTTTCTTTAATGTGGACTTTATATAATTCATTAGTTTGTTTTACTATCTGCTATAGAATAAGAATCTATATTAATACTTCTTTGACTAATAACTGAAAATAAAGAATATCCATAAAAATGAAAGAACAAAAATTATACAAAATATTATCAATTATTGTAAAAGCTTTCTTCTCATAGGAGCCTTTTAAACTGCACAAAATTTGATTGTAAATCATAATTGCTCGGTGAAGACTCAAGATATCGTGCACATTTCTTCCTCCTTCCCATTTTTTTGTATGAAACAAATCATGTGATGTACGAAACAATGGTGTGGAGGTAGAAATGTGCATGATACCCTAAGTCTCGCACCGAGAAATTATGCTTTAGAATCAACTTTTGTGTAGTTTAGAAGGCTCCTATGAGAGAGAAGCTTTTGCAATAATTGGCATAGCCTATCTAAATTTCTACCAAGCATTGGTCTCAATTTAGAAGAACATGTCTTCTCTTTTCCTTTGAATGTATGGTATCACCATAGAAAATTAAGGGGTGTTGGTCAAAATTTTGACCAACGAAGGTCACACATTTCGACGATGGTTGGTCGATTCTGTCATCCATGGTATGGTACCACCATAGAAGATTGAAGGGGTCTTGGTTGCAATTTCAACCTTTTCTCATCAAATTTTTGATGATGGTTGGTCATTTTTGCCATCGAAGGTTTGGCTTCAACGTCAAAAAAGTCAAGGGGTGTTGGTCAAAATTTCGACCAACAATGGATGCAAATGAGGAAATAAGAGTTTAGGCTAGACTAAGAAAATCGACAAACCTCTCATTGGTAAGTCAACATTTTTAAAGTCAAAATTTTGATGAATAATGATTGTGATGAAATATTGACTAAAAAAGATTGATGATAGTTTTAGTCATCTATTTGACCAATTGTGATCAAAATTTTGACCTTTTCTTGTCAAAATTTAGGGCTAAATTTACTAGTGCTAGTTAGGAAAATGAAAAATAAATATTAAGGAAAACCAAAATGTTTTAGTTGTGGTCAATTAGGACATTTCGCTACAAAATGTCACTATGAAGCTCAATATGATAATGATGAGAAAACTGAAAATTGTTTCAAAAAGAAACCTTGGAATCAAAATAAAAGATTCAAGAATTTTAAAAAGAAGAGTCTCTTGTCAAAAGAAGACTCAAATAAAGAATCAAGTGATCTAGATGAGGAGGAAGAAAATTTATTTATAGCTGAAATAGTCAATATTCCCAAATTAGAATCAAGCCTATCTAAATCTTCATTTGATTTAGAAGAAGTTGACCTTGAAGAAGAAATTATTCAATCCTTACAAGAATTGAAAGGATTAAAGAAATTAATCTCAAATCATGAAATAGATAACAAGAAACTTCATGCAGATTTAGAGAAAGAAAATAAGTTAATTGAAAACCAAAAGTTGTTGCATGATGAAAAGGAAAACAAGTTGATTTCATTGCAAAATCTTATTAATAAATTTGATAAAAATGTAAAAGAAGAGTAGGCTTCAAAACAAAGGACAAAACAAATTTTTAAGGGTTATTGCTTCGATTGCAATATCTTTAACCATAAGGCATTTCCATGCAATATGAGAAATATTGGTTATGGTTCAAAGAAAATTATTAGATGTTAAAATGTTTCCATTATGATCATTTTTCTAACCAATGAAAATTGAATTTAAAGTCTAAACAGGTATGCAAACCTATTAGCAAGAAAATTGAAAAATCATTAATTGTTGAAATAGCCTTATTTTCTCATAAACCCACAACTTGGGTTCTTGGTAGAGGTTGTTCTCACCACATGATTGGCTGTAAAAAAAAATTTTAAACCCAAAAATATTTTGGTGGAGAATTTGTCTATTTTGGAGATAATTTAGGTGCTTATATTACAGATTTGGGTTCAAGAATACTTAATCAAGAAACATCTATTCATAATGTATACTATATAATAGGTTTAAAACATAATCTTCTTAGTGTCAGTCAAATTAGTGATAGTGGATATTCAATGTGTTTCAATGCTCAAGGATGATCAATCAAAAATGAGAAAAATAAAATCATTGCTAGTAGTCTAAGGACAGGGGGTAATCTTTAAATAATTTTATTGATTCTATAGTTAAGGAATCCTCATTAATTAATTAATACTTTTCTAATGAGTAAAGTTGAAGAAAATTGGTTATGGCATAAATGGTTGGGACATCTAAGCTTTGCTAATCTTACGAGAATTAGTAAGATTTAAAAGGTTAGAGGATTACCTTTGATCAATAATCTAGAAAAAGTTTGTGAACAGTGTATAAAAGTAAAACAAACAAGAGTGTCTTTCAAAATGAAAGAGTATCTATCAAATAGACCACTAGAACTTGTGCATATAGATCTTTGTGGTCCAACCAAAACTTCATCCCTAAATGGTGAAAAGTATTTTATGATGTTTGTAGATGACTACTCAAGAATGGTTTGGGTAACCTTTTTGAAACATAAGTCTAAAGCTTTTAAACACTTCAAAATATTTAGGAAAAAGGTAGAAAGGGAAATTGGCCAAAAATTGAAATTCTTAAGGTCAAATCAAGGTGGTAAGTTCACCTCTCAGTTGTTCAATGAATATTGTGAAAAATATGGTATCAAGAAGCAGTATTCAACTACTCGTACACCACAAAAAAATGGTGTTTTGGAAAGAAAAAGTAGAATTGTCAAAGAAATGAC
Organism: Cupressus sempervirens; assembly: GCA_028749045.1. NCBI lineage: Eukaryota > Viridiplantae > Streptophyta > Pinopsida > Cupressales > Cupressaceae > Cupressus > Cupressus sempervirens. The sequence goes on along the minus strand of CM053787.1, from coordinate 584,607,680 downwards.
TAGGATAGTGCTAAATGAGTGAAAACTACTAGATAAATTTAGGAAGGAAGTTGTTCATACAATAGTATATATTTTAAGTAGAGATCATATTAGAATAAGGACTACATATACCCATGAATTATGGAATGGTAAAACAAAAAATGTAAAGAACTTTAAAATACTTGGTTGTAAATGTTTCATTAAAAAAGAAAATGACTCATTTGGAAATTTTTAGCACAAGATCTCATGAAGGAATATTCATTGGGTATTCTACACATAGTAAAGTTTTTAAATGATAATGCTACAATAAAAGAATGAATAAGATTATAGAAGCTATAAATGCAGTGTTTGATGAAAGTTCATTGTTACACAATAATAATGATATAGATCTTGAAAATGTTTCTTTTCAAAGAACATAAACCATAGCTGATGATCAAAAATTAGATGATGCTGATTTAGAAAAAACCAAATGCAAAAGAACAAGAAAGTTGTTTAACCCCTAAAACAACAAATATTATTTTGAAAATGACTAAAACTCCATCCAAAATTGTTGCAAAAAGACATCCTAAGTCCCAATTTATTAGAGATGTAGGAGGGATTCTAACTAGAAGAAAAGCCAAAATAGATGAGCATGTTCATATTCCTGAACATTTTTGTCTGATATTAGATTTTGAACCAAAAAATGTGATTGAAGCATTGATAGATCCTTTCTAGCTGAATGCTATATAAGATGAAATAAATCAAATTGAGAAAAATAAAACATGGGGACTTCTTCCTAGACCTAATGATAAGAATGTCATAGGTGGAAAATGGGTGATTCAAAATAAATTGAATGAAGATCTGGTAAAGTAGTAAGATAAAAATGACAAATTTGTATGTAAGGGTTATGCTCAATAGGAAGGTATTGACTTCGGTGAAACTTTTACACTAGTTGTAAGAATGGAAGCTATTAGAATATTTATTTCATCTGTCAGTTATAAAGAGTTCATAGTTTATCACATGGATGTTAGAACAACATTCTTAAATAGATAGTATGAAGAGGAAGTCTATGTGGAACATCCAGAAGGTTTTGGATCTTCTAATAAACATGATCATGTGTATCATCTTAAAAAGGCATTATATGGTTCAAAACAAGCTCTTAGAGCTTGGTACTCTAGGCTGGATAAGCATCTCACTGCTAATGGTTTCACTTGTGGTAGTGTAGATAACACTTTATATATTAAGTTTGTCAATGATGATAGTTTAGTAGTGGAAATTTATGTGGATGATATTATTTTTGGATCCACCAATGATGAATTATCAAATTTTTTTTTTAAATCTCATGGAATCTGAATTTGAAATGTCTCTTTTAGGAGAACTTTCATTTTTTCTTGGCTTACAAGTATTAGATCTTGGACATGGTTTGTTTGTTTCTCAAGAAAAATATGCTAATGAAATGTTGAAGAAATTCAATATGATTTTTTCTAAATGAATTGGTACACCTATGGAAACATGTTGCAAATTGTTGAAAGATGATGATTCATCTTCAGTAATTCAAACTTCATGCAGGTCCATTATTGGCAGTTTTTTATATCTCACAGCATCTAGACCTAGTATAATATAGGTAGTTTTTCTAGTTTCTCGATTTCAATTTGATTCCAAACAATCCCATCTTAATGCAATAAATAAAATTCTTAAGTACATTAAAGGCACTTTTGATTTTGGTTGATGGTATCCACATAATGATGATTTTACACTTCTTGGCTATACAAATGTAGATTAGGGTGGTTTTGAAGATTTTTTTAAAATGCAGTAGTGGTGGTGCATTTTTCCTTGGTGATTGTTTGGTTGCCTAGCATAGTAAAAAATAGGAGTGTGTAACCTTATCCACTTTTGAATCTAAATATGTTTCTACTACCCCATGTTGCACTTAGTTAATTTGGATGAATTATTAGTTACATTGAATAGGATGAATTTGTTTGTACATTGTTGAAAAACCATTGTGTAATGGCACATGAAGATGTAGCAGTAGTATGTTAGTCGACACATGAAGCATCATTGTCTTGGTAACAGAAGATGGAATATGTTGTGTTCATCTTCTATGTGGTAGTCAAGACTATCTTTCTTCTATTTAGAATTTTTTATCATTGGATGATTATCATGTTTTGGTAATATCATCAGATATAGTTAATATCATCTGTTAAAAGATTTTTCATGTAAATGGGTTGGTTATAGCATTAATATAATCATCTACTATATCACATAAATAGATGATTAAGTTATATATATATATATATATATATATATATATATATATATAGAAACTAAAATATTAATTTATTAAGTTGTTGATTTAGGTTCAAGGATGGAATTGGGTTCAAGTTTCAGTTCATACATAAAACAATATTTTTGGGTAAAAGTACAAACATGTGTCACCCTTTTACAAAGGAAAAGGCTAACATCAAAAAAAGTGTTAAACTTCAACAATGCAAAAGTCATATTTCTATTTTGAATTTTAAGTTGGTGTGAACAGATGAAATGTGTATAAAAGGATAAAGTTTATGTATATTTTTTTTTAAAATTTTAAAAAATAAAAATAGTATGGTTTAATAATTTTCAATGACCTTTTTTGGTAGTGTTAAAATTTGAGCAAATTAGGGGTTATAGTTCCCAGCATATAAATAACTGCAAATAAATGTATTTTTTCTAAATTTGAACTATTTTGTTGACTACATGTGTTCTTAGAACTATCAAAAAGAAACTTTCAAAAATATTGTATGTTTTGTCTATTATAGCTATTTAAATTTGAACTTTTCATAATTTAACACTTATTCGTTCCCACCATCTTTTTCCTAGTAAATATATCTTAACAATTACAAATGTTATATATTATTGAAGAGGACTCTCTCCTCTACAACAATTCATCATTTTTAAAAAAAATTCATTATCATCTACTACTTTTTATATTTTTTTTGAATGTGCATCATCTTTAATGTTGAAATACCTACTTGCATTGTTTTGCAATTATTAAAATCAATTTTGGATCACCTATAAAAAAAAATTATATTTGCATAATCTGACTACAAGTTCTATCTAGTGATTTTTTTTTTGAAACCCTAATTTTGATGATAAAATTGGCCTCTGGAGCATTAAGTTCTTCAGAATTGCAAAAAACATGAAAGAAAGTGCCACATTGGATGAAACTTAGATAGTTTTAGCCGGATTCAATCCGGCTGGACCGAATCTAACTAGATCGATATGACACAAAATTCACTCATGCAAGGTCACATGTGTGAGCGCATTTGAAATGTAATGTTTTATTTTTTTATTAATTCAATAAAATAGGTTCTTTTATTTTAAAGGTAAAGTTTAATTTTTAAATTGTTAAATTTAATTTAATAAACTTTAAACAATAAAATAGGTTTTTTATTTGAAATGTAATATTTTTTTTAGTTATTATATTTAATTCAATACAATATGTTTTTTTATTTTAAAGGTAAAGTTTTATTTTTAAATTATTATATTTAATTGAATAAAGTTTAAACAATAAAATAGGTTTCCTATTTGAAAAGTAATGTTTTATTTTTTAAATTATTATATTTAATTCAATAAAATATATTTTTATTTTAAAGGTAAAGCTTTATTTTTAAATTGTTATATTTAATTCAATAAAATAGGTTTTTTTATTTTAAAGGCAATTTTTTTTAATTATTATATTTAATTCTTAATTGCATTTGTAATAGTAAAAAAGTAAAGTTTTAAATCAAATTTTATTGAAGAAATATTTATAAATTAGATTTTAAAATTTATTTTTGTATTGAAATTGATTAATTAAATTTATTATTTATTTAAAATTAATTAATTAATTTGATTTAAATTTAAAAATCGGTAAGAGTCCGAAGCCAAGATTCATAATTATTAACTATTGTGATTAATGATTATTATTTATTAAGTTTGTGGAGAGTCAAACCTAAGACCTCTTTGATAAGAGGCTCACAATTTACCATTGTGTCGTAGGCTCTTGCCTAATTTGATTTAAATAAATTATTAGAATGAATTTAGGTGTTTTAAAATATTGTAAAAACTATTAAAAAATTAAAATAGTTAAATTATTGAATTTATTTAATATATTTAATCTAAATTCAGCAATGCTTTAATGCAACTACTTGTCTTAAGATTTTGTAGTGTTACAAAAAATCAAATATAATAACCTTATAATGTTGATTTTTTTTTCTAAATTGTCTATGATCTACCAGTATTTATGTAATTGAATTTGGAAGTCTTTTATATGCAGGTGATATGAAGCTCTCTATTCAAGTTTGTATGCAATGGGGAATAAAGCGAAAAGAGAAAAAAGATATGATCAAGTCGGAGATGACCAGAAGAAAGGATGGACAAAACATAATATAGAGCCACCAATTGAAGATCTATTGATTGAAGTTGAAGAAGATCATGTTGAAGTTCAAGGAAGTAGTAGGACATTTGGAAAATATGGTTTACAGTTGGAAAATTTGATGGAGATGGATGAAGACTCTCTGTTAAGAGAAATTGAATCATATGAACACATGATGCCTAAAAGTATGATTAAGCTACATCTAAAAAATATGTGGGGTGAATTTTTTGAAAATAAATCTCTGATTGGTAAAGCACAATTATTTGTAAAATTATTTAGGAAAAGAGAAATGAGTCCTGTCCTAGAGTTGTTATGTGTGAACAATAAGAAAAGCTCAAGAGATAATGTGAAGGCAACACTAGTTCAAAATTTGAGAGATACATTAAATGCTATTGATAACAGAAGTCAAGTAGTTGGTTTAAGTGTTGCACGAAGAGCATTGATGACTATGATTACAAAAAAGGACTTGTCACAAAAAAATCAAGTTCAAGCAATTTCTGAAATGCTCAATCTATCTAGAAGAACTATTCAAAGATACATAAAAAGGAGAAATTTTCTTGATGAGAACATTGAAAAGAACTGGGTTAATATTTTTCAACTTCCTCGAAAGGATAAAATTTCTGAAGATGCTGGAAGATAGGTTGTTGAATATTGGACCAGCTAGTCACATGTTTCTTCTAATAGAAGAGACACTATATAGATCAAAGATGAAGAGGCAAGTATGAAAATAGCACATCCAAAACACTTTGTAGGCATCAACACAAAGTGAATTATTTGAAGCTTTCAAAAAAGAATTTTCAAATGTGAAAATTTTCTAAAGAATGTTTGAGAAGTTGTGCCAATGTTTTGTATGCATAAATAAGGTACACAAAACTTGTTTTCAAAATCATGTTTAGTTTCATATTTATTTTCAATCTTTTAGAAAAGTTATGGCAACACTTAAGCCAGATGTGATAGTTCCTAGAAGCACAACACAATTTGTCAAGTCTTTGTTATGTGATAATGTTGAAGAATCAAATGAATTTAGTCTAGAATGCATAAAAAATGCATGCAAAAATTGTGGAGTGTTGCAAAAATTTCTATATGAAATGGAAAATATTGATGTTTTAACACTAGTTGTGTGGAATAGATTTGAGTATGAGATATATCAAACAAGAAATGGAGAAGAATAAAAAAATAGCTTTGAAGGAGAGCAATTTTCCACATGGTGAGTTTATGGATAAATTTAGAACTATGATTTATCCACACATCTAGCATTGTCATGGTGCAAGATGGCAAGCCAAACAATTTTGAGATTCACAAAATTGTTTTCCACTAGGATTTATTCTATCAATTGTAGACTTCTCTAAAAGCTATACATTTTCCCCTCAATTTGAAATTCAAGCTAAATATTATCACTTAGATCAAATTGCAATTTTTGTACAAATTTCCTATAGACATGCTCAATTTGAGGTGGATGGGGTAGAAAGTATTGATCTAGATTAATGCATTATCATCAAGGAGGTCTATTTTTATCTTAGTGATGATAGGGTTCATGATAAGAGCTATGTAGCTCATTATTTTAGAATGTTCTTTGATGATCTAGAAAATCATGGGATAAATTCTTTAGAACATTGGATTTGGTCTAATGGTTGTGTTGGTAAGTGTATTGGAAGTTAAACTTTAAAATTTCATGCACATATTTAATTAACTGAACAATTAATTATATATAGATTTGATTACTCATAAATTTATATTGTTTTTTTCCTAGGGCAATTTAAGTCTGCAAAACCATTCAATTGGCTTGCAACACAACATGCGAGACAAAATGTTAAGTTTCTTTGGAACTTCTTTGAAAGTGGTCACTGAAAAGGAGAGCATGATGGAGCAGGCGCATGTGTAAAGCATGCACTTTGGCAACATAAACTTTTAGGTATAATATTGTTATATACTAATCAAATTTTACATATATGACCATCTCCTAGATAGTTCTTTTATATTTTGTTAAAATTGATACAATTTTCTTTCCTATATATGTGCAAAGATAGACAAAGCAAATAAAGTTATTGAATGGTGAAAATCTCATTTTTCTCCTCATGATACAACATATAATAAACATTTTTTTTGGGAAGTGAAAAGTAAGTTTTCCATTTTTCTTTGACATAATTACTTTAATATTTTGATTATTGATATAGATACTTGCCAACTTAATTTGTTACAAATATTGATCGATCAAATCCTTACAATTGTCAACCCATTGTTGGAATTAGAAGATTGCATCAATTGATGACTACCAGATAGCACAAACCTCCAGTAATTCAAGAGAAAAATCATGTTTTTGTGATGTTTGCATTCAAAACAATGCAATGGGTCAATGTAGAATATTGTGACTGGTTATGTCTCTGAATGGACATGGACAATCATAATCAGAAGTACTCCTTATGAAAAACATGACAATGATATGGACATTCATAATCCTATGTATTCAGTTGATTATGAACATGTTTTTTATTTAGTTGTTTCAGGTGAGTTTTTACAAACACATTTCATTTTAATATTAATTTGTCTTCATATTTATTTATTTACAATTTCCATTATTTTTGTACATTTGTAGCTGACATCTTTGTTGTCAATGCAGATCCTCAAAATGTGGAAGGTGTGGATTATTATTTACTTAGATGCACAAAAGAAAAAATCAAGTTGACTGAACCATGTACAGATGATGATAACTAGCCTTATCCAACTAGTTCAGTTGTTATAGAAGGTATAGATTATCCTCTTATAAGATATATACAACTAATTAGAGAGTGATAGATTAATTGTAAATAGTTATTTCTTTTTATATTACTGAGAATACTAAATGAAGTATAAACCTTATTTTGTAGGCACCTATTATCAGTAAATAAAAATTGACCACAATGGTGTTCAATTTATTGAATACATGTTTGTCCAAAAAAATTTGGATTATAGTCGCTTGGTTTCAACCACAAAGATTCAATTTGACATTATGCCAAAAAAAGAATGTAGCAAACCAAAGTGGAGGTTAGATATCGAGGACCATGAAAAGTTGTTGGAGATTATAAAAGATAAAGAGGATCTCGACCATATGTATCAGCAACTTCCTGATTGATCTAGATAGGTTTAATGATTCATTAAAATATTTCAAATTTATATATACATAAATTATTTTTCAATAGTTATACATTTTTATTTTTTTTTCAATATTTATACACTTTTACAAAACACCTAGAAAATGATGGAAGATGTATTTTCATTAATTTATAGAACATGTAAATTGATTACACATTAACAATTATCTAAAAAATAATGTATTTATTTCTAAATTTACATGTACATTTGCTATGTACACTTTTACAACACACCTAAAAAATTATGTAACACATATTTTACTTAATTTATAGAAAACATAAATTTATTACAAATTAACAATTATCTAAATAAAAATGTAAGGGATATTTCAAAAATATGTTTCCACATTTACATAAAAGATATTCTATAAATGTAAATATCAAATATATTAACTACATATAAACATGGTCACATAACTCATGAAAAAATCATATATGTCAACTATAAATGTAAACGTTCACATAACTCATGCAAATATCAAATATGTCAACTATAAATGTAAATGGTCACATAAATCATCAAAATATCATATG